>OX359290.1:32942999-33645499 GCA_947179395.2 Pulicaria dysenterica
ATTTTGACCTCGATCTCTAGTCAAACACCACTCCAGTGTACAGGCACATAAAGTACAAGTACACCATGTGTTGCCATGGTTATCTAGAAACCCGACAACTAAACTTCGCTTTGCTAGCAAATCCTAGAAGGCACACTTTTCCTACTAGGCATCATATCTTTATCCTTGAGAGTGTCTACCCCCACCCGTAGCATCATTTTACATCGTTCAACCTCGCAACCATCACTTCGATTCATCATAATCATCAATACATACATCTATATGCATGCAACTCATCAAACTCATAAATCATATGCATGTCATCGAAAATATATTGCATGCATCAAGATCAAGCATGTAACAAACACAAACATTCAAATCTAAATAAACATCTTAAAAATCAAGTTACTTTCGAAAATCGATTTTGTCTTTGTGCTCGGTTTTGAAAAATAACTGAACTCACCTTAAATCAAACAAGTAGACTATCGCAATCGTAGATCTAACAAGCTTTACCCACGGACCGTCGAGATCTGGCCTTGCATGCACCAAAGCAATCCTCAAGAATACCAAAAGCGAAACCGAGACCGAAAGCTAGCCCGAAACGGCGTCACCGTAACTCCCGAACCTTTTAAACACCTACTAACAAACTCCCTACACTACTCCACCCTTAAAGACCTTGAAAATACTCTTAAAAAGGGCAGAGTTTCGGTACAATAGTGAAAAACCCGTGAAAAATGAAAGGGATGCGAAACTATTTATAGAGCCTAGACAGGCCTTACGCGCCGCGTAACTGGGGGTGCTACGCGCCGCGGCCGCCCATTTCACGTGGTTCTGCAACTGCTAGTCGTCTGACACACGCCATCGGTCTTACACGCCATCAGTCTGACACACGCCATCAGTCCGACACACGCAAAGTCGACCGAGGGTCTGCCACGTCACCGCGTCACTGCTCTGAACCCTCCGCGTCGCGTAATCCTAATTTTTCGAATTTTCACGACGAACTCACCGCGGAGTTCTATCTGTGCATCAGGATATTATTTCACGTAACTAACTTCTATATAAATACACACAATATCCTTCTTATAATAATGAAATGCTAGAACACTGTAATTATTCTCAAAAATTTGGGTCGTTACAATTAGCCCGAGTCTAATGTCTGAGAAGCTTATTTTGTGCAGTTTTATCATTTCATGATATAACTTGCTTTAAATTGGATTGTTATTTGCAAGGGGAGCAAAATTTTATATTCGCCTAATTGATGAAAAACAATTTTCATGCATCAATTTAGGGGGAGTTTTTGTTTTTATTGCTTATATCTTTTCAGAAAAATCAAAAACATTCATATATCGAAAATCCAAAAATATTATAAAATTTCAAAATTCAAAAAGATTTTTGGTTTTCATTAGGTGCTACTTGTTCAAGAAGGTATTCATTCTCTGCTATATTCTCATACCTTTCTTGATTCACTCATTTGTTGATCTTTTGAAAGATTGCCTTTCATTTTAGCGTTTCCATCTCTTTATCATTTTGATATCCTTCAAGTGCTGAATATTTCATTCTTTCTAGAAACCGCTCAGTCATTTGTTATTAGTCATGTGATCGAAAACGCACCATGAGTGAGGGAGTGTAGGCATTTATACTCCTATGGTCAATCCAGAACCGTAAGGACCTGCCCTAGGAGCTCACCATATTCTAGAACAAGATTGTAAGGGTTACTTACTAGGTTAACTAGGTGAGCAGAATCAGTTATCATGAGATACTGAGGGGTGAAACAGGAGATGGGGGTGAATATGACCAGCAACTACTCTTGAGCTTACTATTAAATCATTTTGTGACACCATTTGTTCAAATATCCTGATTGTTCATATCCCCTGATAGTCCAAATCATTCTTGACAATCCTTTTCAACATCGAATTTCTTGAAAATCATTCTTGATGTAAATCACATGATTTCTCATCCGGTTGCGAATAATAACAAGTGTCCTTATGTATTGTTGGGAAATTAGCTAAGGCATTAAGACTGTTGAAGATGCAAAGTTAAAACTGTTAATGGACTTTGTGAAAAATAGTTCAAAACTGTTAGAAGAATATTGACAAACAGTTTGGAACTGTTAGTTGAAATTGTGAAGACAGTTGTAACCAACAGTTGCTGTGAACTTTAAAGTTGTTATATAGAGTTCAGAACTGTTAGTACAAACTACTACAACTGTTTGAAGACCTTGAAGTTGATGACTGTTAGAAGGATAAAGAACTGTTGTATTCAAACAGTTTCTGTTGAGCTATATTTGGAAAATCCTATCTTAGAAGATATCCCGAAATACTTTGAAGATTATCAAGATTATCTCAGAAGATAGAAGATTACCTAACTATCAACAATTCAAGGAGGATCAAGAGTCTATATATACTTCATTAGATGATCAATTTAGAACGACGATTTGATCTCATTATTCAAAGCATTTGTTCTTATTGTTATTTATTTTTCTGAAAGTGTTTAGCCTCTAAGTTTCTTGTTGAAACCTAAGAACAGTCTGTGTTCTTCGTCTAACAGAATAAGTTAGATTGGGGGTGAAGTTTGCTTTTGTAATCATTCTGGTTGATTAATAAAACTACTGTTTGATTGAATTAATCTTTGTTTAAAACCTTCTTTAATCAATTAAGTGTGATTCCGCAACTTCTTAATTGATTGTGATCATAGTTAAAGATTAACTTTTATTTTACTCTGATTGATTATTTAAAGTTAGTTCTTGTTATTTGATATAATCTATATCCGATCCTGACAAGTGGTATCAGAGCCTTATCATTAAGGTTCCGTTGATCACCAGTTGAAGGTTTTGCTTTAATCTTGCTTTGTTCTTTAAAACTGTTTTCAAACTACTTTGTTTCAATGGATTCTAGTGGATCTTCTGATGAAATTCAGGTATCTTCTAAACTATGTCCTGGTGAATGTAGAGCAATTGTTAAAAGGTTTAGAGAGCACAAGAAAAAGGTATGTGCAGCTCTAAGTAAAATGGAGGAGAGAAGGTATGAAACTAGTGTTGTTATTGAAAGCTTTGAAAAGAAAATCAAAGATTATCAAGCTAATGAACTGCAAATGGATTATGATAGAAAGTATCATAAGTGGGAGAAGGAGCAGCTTCAAGAAGAGATTGATAGTCTAAAGAAAAAGCTAAGTGAAAAGGAAAGTAAGGTTGATGAGTTAACCAAGAAGTTGGAGGGTGTTGATATTGATCTGAGCATGTTCAAGGCAACAAATCTTAAGCTTGAAACCTTGTTACAATCTCAAATCAGAGATAAGGTGAAAACTGGTTTAGGATATAAACAGACCCCACCTCCATACAATCACAATTACATAACTCCCATGTCTGATGTAGCTGATAGGTATGTCAATGATCCATTAGAAGCAGAGTTAAAGTCAGCTGATCCAAAACTTGAAAGTGATGAAGAAGGAGTTGTGTATAAAGTGAGTGATAACAAGAATGAAGGAGTTGTGAAGAAGGAAGAGGTCATTCCATTTGAAAATCACATCTGTTGTGAACCCACAGCCACAAAATCCTCTTTAAAACCTGTGTTGTTTGTAAAAGCATCCTCTGATTCCTTCACCAGTGAGCCAAAACCTTCCAAACCTGTTTATTCTATAAACAGTTTCACAACTGCTGCAAACAGTCCCCAACTTTACACTAACAGTTCTAAACCGAGCCCAAACAGTTTTAAATCACACATCTCAACTGTTAGTGTTAAGTCCAAAGGAAAAGAGAAGGTTGATGAATTTCAAATTGAAAAGCCCAAGAAGAAGGCTGCAAAAGCACAGACTAAACCCAGTTCTGTAAAAAGGCATACTGAAATGCCTGCATGCACATGCCAAAAGCATGGTGTACAAAAGTTTCCTCAGTCAGCACCTGTCAGAGGAAATCAAAGAAATAGGAACCAGTTCTGGTCACAAAGAACTGGTTTGCCTATTGTGAAAACTAAAAAATGCTATATATGTGGGAGATCCAATCACTTGGCTCAAGACTGTTATTATAACCCACAGCTGTATAACACCAATAAACCAAGTTTCAAAAGGCAAACTAACAGTTCTAAAACTGTTAAGTCAAAACAGATCAACAGTTCTAAGACTGCTAAGCCAAAACTGGCAAACAGTTCTAAAACAGTTACATCCAAACCAACTAACAGTTCCAAAACTGTTTTAGCAAAACCAAAAACTGCTTGTTTGGCTTGGATGAAAATTCAAAAACAAACTGTTTCTGGAGAAGGTAAAACTGTTCTTCATACTGAAAATCAAAAGGAATCACAAGTTGATTCATCTGTTTTACCAACTCCACCAGCTGTTTGTTCAAAGGTGTCCACTGTTAATCACAACAGTTGGAAACCACATGTTCTTACAAAGTATTCTTCACACAAGTTAGAGAAATCTAATTTGGATGAAATCAAAAAGAACAAAACTCTGTTTAAGTATTATGACTTGAATGGTGTACCCAAGACCTGCATGGCCTGGGTACTTTCTGCTACTAACTGATTTTATTTGTGCAGAGCATTCATAGGGCCAATCATGGATCTATCTGGCATGTGGATAGTGGATGCTCACATGACTCGAAATCCACATTGTTTGAAGGATTTCAGAAGCATCAATGGTGGATTTGTAGCATTTGGAGGAAATGCTAAGGGAGGAAAAATCACAGTTGTTTGAAATACTACTAACAGTTTTCAACTGTTAGCATATGGCCTGCACAACTGTTAGGAAAAATCCATGTGCATCTGAGGGGGAGAAACTCGTCTAATAACCGTTCTACTTTCTAACAAAACAGTCTTCAACTGTTAGTGTGTAGAATGCACAACTGTTAGTGTCTCTTTTTGATGTATCCTCGATTTGTGCAAGTATTGTTAAACTTTTTGATGCCAAATCTAAAAACACACAAGAGGGTCATTATTCCCTCTGCTCATGTGGCTTCCACTTTGAGCAAACTGTTGATTAATGGCAAGAGTTTCTCTGGTGCCATAACTCCTCCACTCTCTGAAATGGTGGAGTTTCTGTCAAGAAACAGGACTGCCAGTGTTGAGCATGAAACCCATCGTATTGCTACACCACCAACACTGGAACCCACAGTCCAAGATACTCAAAATTTCCAACCTGCTTCCTTTGAAAAAGCTACAACACAAGCCCCTGCACTAAAAGTATTTAAAAAGAAGAGAAAAACTGTTGGTGTTCCTTCCACCACAGTTAGTGAACCCCAAACTGTTAGCCCTGCACAGGAGCATTCACCTGTGCAGAATATCGAAAGGGAACCTTTGGTGCTGTCTCCCAGGCACAATGAAGAGGTGATCATTCCTCAAGAGGGTGATCATATGGTCTTTGAGGCTGACACTACTGTTTTATCCGCAAGGGATAAACAGGACAGTGTTAACATAGCTAAGACCTCAACCATGGCAACAGAGACTAGTAAAACAGTTTCTGGAAATCCCCAGTACCAAGAAAAGAGGGGTACTGGTGAGGGATCTTCTAAAAGTGAACCACCAGTTTTATCTGTCAATGATTTGTTAACAGTGGCAACACTGGATGACATTGAGGTTAGAATGAAACATAATGCATTGACGAATTCAAACTTTGCACCTTTCTTTGCTGCATACGTGCAACTCAAAAAGAAGACTGCCTTACAAAACAAAAGGATTCTTCAACAAGACCAGCAAATCAAGGTTTTGACCAACAGTTTGAAGCACGCTAATGAGGAAATAAAGCTACATGATCAAGTGCTCCAACAGTTGACAGCTGCTGTTAAACCTCCTTCAACTGTTCCAATCAAAAGGGGAGAGTTTATTACTAACAGTTTACTTTGCATAAATACATGGAATTCATTCTTCGCTTATGCTTAATTTGTCTGTGATTGAACACGATGATCGAAAGAACTTAAAGATTTTGATCAATTCTTTAAGTTAGGGGGAGATTGTTGGTAAATTAGCTAAGGCATTAAGACTGTTGAAGATGCAAAGTTAAAACTGTTAATGGACTTTGTGAAAAACAGTTCAAAACTGTTAGAAGAATATTGACAAACAGTTTGGAACTGTTAGTTGAAATTGTGAAGACAGTTGTAACCAACAGTTGCTGTGAACTTTAAAGTTGTTATATAGAGTTCAGAACTGTTAGTACAAACTACTACAACTGTTTGAAGACCTTGAAGTTGATGACTGTTAGAAGGATAAAGAACTGTTGTATTCAAACAGTTTCTGTTGAGCTATATTTGGAAAATCCTATCTTAGAAGATATCCCGAAATACTTTGAAGATTATCAAGATTATCTCAGAAGATAGAAGATTACCTAACTATCAACAATTCAAGGAGGATCAAGAGTCTATATATACTTCATTAGATGATCAATTTAGAACGACGATTTGATCTCATTATTCAAAGCATTTGTTCTTATTGTTATTTATTTTTCTGAAAGTGTTTAGCCTCTAAGTTTCTTGTTGATTCCGCAACTTCTTAATTGATTGTGATCATAGTTAAAGATTAACTTTTATTTTACTCTGATTGATTATTTAAAGTTAGTTCTTGTTATTTGATATAATCTATATCCGATCCTGACATGTATCCAACACACGGAGATACATACATAATTTGGAGAGAGAGTTCGAGGGAGAAGTTGAAAAATAGTTAGTGAGCTTTGGGTGAGACAGGATCAAAAGATAAGAAAGATCCTTACCATATAGTATACATGGTAGCCACATCTGATACTGGATCTCATTCGTTGAGATTTGGTATTGAAATAGACATCATGGACCCAGTGATGCAATGCACTAACCCCACCCAGCTACTCAATTATCTCTTAAAAGACAATTGTTTCAACTTCACACGGAGAATTAGCACATTTCTATTGACATCTCACTTGGAGATAATTAATATTGAAACGAGGACATGCTGCTCCGGTCTCTGACTTCTTTCATGCACATATTGAGTCTAGAGCACATTGATATATAAATTTAATTTCTTAGGACACATGTTTGAAATGTCATACATATCTAGTCTTCGTGACTAGCGGAACATATTGGAGGTGATATCTTTGTGATATACACGATGATTAGATGGAAATCCTACCAGAATCAACGCTATGCCAGTTCTGAAAGTAGGTCACACAATTTATTTAAACGGTTGTGTTAACGAGTAATCTATGTGATCTCGGTGTTACTTTGACCCACACTATCTTGAAAGATGAAATTTTGACGTCATAAATCATATTGAAGAAAAAAGATGATTTAATTGATGATTCGCGAGGATTGAAGAATTATCAGTCTCGTGTTTGGGTGTCATTGCCTTGAGAGTTTAGGGGTTTGAATTTAACAGAGGATCACAAGTCGAGATTGTATGTTCGTCCAGGTAGCACTAAAATGTATAACGATCTTAAAGTGTTATATTTGTGTCCCACAATGAAGACAGATGTTGCACAATTTGTGGAATCTTGTCATATTTGTGCACAGGTCAAAGCAGAGCACCAGAATTCCTACGGATCGTTGAGACAGCTGGAGATACCAGAGTGGAAATGTGAGAATATCACGATGGTTTGTAACCAAACTTCCACATACTCAGCGGAGTTATGATATGATTCGGGTGATCGTTGATCGTTTGACGAAGAGTGCTCATTTTCTTGCCACCAGTGAGACAGCTTCACTCAGCAGACCGGCTCAGTTATACATTGATGAGATTTTATCCCGGCACGGTATTCCTCTTTCGATTATTTTTCACAGAGATTCCAGATTTGTCACTAACTTCTGAAAGAGTTACAGCGGGAATTGGGGACACGTGTTAATTTGAGTACAGCATACCATCCTCAGACAGACTGTCTGAATGAACAAACCATTCTGACACTTGAGAATATGTTACGCGCATGTGTGTTAGAGTATGGTGGGTCTTGGGATTCACACTTGCCTTTGATTGAATTCACCTATAATAATTCTTATCATTCAAGTATCGGTATGCCACCTTACAAGATGTTATACAGTCGTCGTTGTCGTACTATGACATGTTGGTTAGAGGCAGGTGTGAAAAAGTAGATCGCAAATTGACAAAGCTTCGCAATAAATAGATTAGTGGAAGAACCCGTTGAGTTAGTAGATCGCAAATTGACAAAGCTTCGCAATAAATAGATTCCGATTGTATTAGTCAAATGGAAGCACAGTTTGGGTTCTGATTTGACTTGGGAGACAGAGGCAGACATGAGGAATTGCTATCCTCTCCTATTTGAGTACAATGAGATTCCGGGGACGGAATCTTCTTAAGGGGGGAGATTTGTAACACCCGCGTTATTTACTGTGTATTATATTTATTTCTTTAATTATTTGCTATCTGTTATGTGTTTATCTGATGATTATTCGATATATTAATTGGACCGTAAGGTAAAAGGTGAAATTATTAGTTTTATATTTTTATGTGATTTTAGTATCTTTAGATTCGTTTTTACACAAGAGTCCCAAATAATACCTCGTTGCTTGATAATAAATTGGATAGGACCACTTTATTTAATTTACTATATGTCAGATAGCCGTATTGTATATTGTGTGTGTGTGTGTGTGTTTATTAGATAGCAGGACCGACCCACCATTTATATCTTCCTGTTGAAGCTTTCCTTCCCCACTTGTGTGTTCCTTTCCTCTTGTTCTTCAAAGAAAATCATGCTTCGGCCTTGACTCCTTGCTTTAAGAGTTTATTTGCTGAACTTAAAGGTTAGCATTGGTGTTCTTGATTTGTTCTTGACAAGTTCTTGGTGTGTTCTTGTATAAACACCAAACTTGAATTCCTAAGGTTTATGATAGTTAGGGTTTATGAGGAATTATAGCGTCATGTGTGGTTAGTATGTTTAATTGTTGATTTATAACTGATTTAGCTTGAAATTGATGTTTGGATTCTATATATGAAATTATTAGTGTTTTATGCAAACTTTAATTCTAGTAATTAACCTAGACGAGTCATATGCATATTTCGTTGATTACTACGTGTTTCATATAATCTATTAGAGATATTCTAAATGGGAATGTATTTCTTGTTGATTATATGTGTTAGGCATATCGGTTAAGTTTTGACCCGTGACTTAATTTAAGTTTTACAGTTAATTTGGATTTGAATTCTGATTTGTTTCGTGTTGTGTTCTCAAGGGACCCGAAGACTCGGTAAAATAAGATCACTGAGCTTGGAGTTTGGAGAACACAGGTGAGTGAACTTTTAACTTACGGACTGTATTGGTTATAACGGTTATGGTTACAACGGTTTATATTATTTGATGTTTTGATAGACTGTTTAGTCTGATAATTGATTAACCGGTTCTGTGTTAATTAATCGTTGATTTAATATGTGCACATGATTGAGGAAGGTCAGCTTCGGCTAGGCATATAGGTTGGGCTTATTTGTTATCGGGTAATTAGTACTAGATCTTTTGATGCATTCGTTGCAACTTAAGGGATTTTACTATGTGAGAATAACAAATAGGCTATCAATAAACCTTTGCTAGGCCAACATTGGTTGCAAGTTCTACAGAACCGCTGCTCCTCTGTGTTGCTTGCTTATATGATGTTGTTTATATCATTATTGTTGTAGCTGGTGGTTTTCGTTAGTTAAACTTCCATTCACTTATCTTTGAGCTAATCCCCCATATTTAACTCCATTCTTGCATGTTGTGGTAAGTTCTGATGTGTTGCTGGGAGTTGTAGCCTTTTGGGAATGTTTGAACCATACTCTGATATGTTTGACTAATGAGCCTGTTGTTAACTATGTAACACTGATTTTGAGATAATGGTCTTTTGTTGTTAGTATGTTTATTATTATTTTTATACTACCTATGTGAATAGGTTTGTATACTGAAAATAAATAAAACGATTGAAAAACTATGTTATAAATCTATAATCGTGTGTTTTTATTTCTTTTTGTATAATGGAATATAATAATAGTATAATTTTCATATATTGAAGCTTCATTAGTAACATTAATTAGCAAGTTTGTTTATTCTAACTTGGTACTTTGGTAGTTAGTAATGGGCTGCTTTGTTTAAGTTTGCTTGGGAGTCTAAATGATGTTCTAGAATTGATCATCACAAGCTTGGTACATATAATTTTTTAGTGGGCTTAAAATAAAATATTTAATTACAATTGGGGTTATAAAATTGTAAATTTTGTAAAATATTTTATTGATAAATAACTAAAGTATGATTGCACCATGGTAATTCGCTTGAGAGTACTAGCAACTCTCACATTTACTCCATCTAGTATATCGTCACATCAACTTTTCAATTTCACCACTTAACCTATCACATAGTCTGTTAGTAATCACTGTTCATCACAACGAATTATGGACTCACTTATTGCTCCCCAGCTAATCAAAAACTCCGAGAGAGAGAGAGAGAGAGAGTCGCAGTTGGATCAAACATCTTCTCCACCACATAACCTACCAAAATACGGTATCTACCCAACAATAGTATTGAAATTTTGTAATGACAGCACAATGAAGTGAGTGAAATTGTTTACATTTTATGATATCAAACAACCAAAGTCATGTGCCACCATTCCCTCAAAAATCCCATTTTTCAACACTTTAGGTGTGAATGTGGCTTCAACATAGCCTCAACATGTACACATATCTAGGGATTAGTACGTTCTGGATATTGGGTATAATTATAGTATGATTGTATTAAACTAGTACGCACATACTCAACCATGAGTACATCCACATCTAAAGAACAACAGGGTTAGTGTTCTACCTGAATAACCTCTCTTTTTACCAATCCAGTTCCAATTTGATTTCAATCACTTGGAAATGATTTCCAACATCTCTAATGGTCTTTTAGTAAGATTTAACAACTTTAACCAACAATACATTAAGATTCAACCATGAATTCCTTTTCGTTAGACTTGACCTATAAATGACTTTTAACATTAAATATGATTATTCCAGTCCTCATGAAACTAGAAATGAGTTTACAACTCTTAAAGGGTGTTCTCACTCACTTAAGGCTTCCTCCTCTTTATCTCTCTCTATAACTATTTTCAAGATACTAAGCTTTAATTTATAAAGTTTAGGGTTTATTACATTTTTTGCTATGAGTTTTAAATAAAACTACAAATTGAATCATCATGGTTAAAAAAGGGGGAGTCTAATCTCTTTAAACTCGAACTTATACTTTGGTCTATAATATATATTAAAAAGACATAGTCTACCTTATCTCTATTTTCTTATTCATTTTTCTCAACTTCAGTCTTCAGTACAATTTAAAATATTTAGTAATTTTTAGAAGTTATAAAAAACAAGATATATTTATTAATATCCATGAAATTTAATTCACCACTGTCATCTTTGGTTGTGGCCACCATCTCTAGTCCACATCTCTGATTACCTCCACCATCTCCAACCATCGTCCTTGCGAAAATTTTGAATTTATGACCAAAACTAAATTCGAAAATGTGCCTATGAATTTTAAACCAAAAGAATACATTAAACCTAAAAACAGAAATTGAAACTGATACATTTGAATCCAAAACACAAAAACCTAAATAAGAAGAAAATAAAGATAAAAAACGGTAGTACAAAGGTTCGAACATGAGCTTTTCACATTAACTTGAAGCAATCTTAACATTTCACCAAAGTAACCTCTTTATTTTATCGTTACTTATTAAATGTACATAGTAATTATAAAGATTACAGATAAAGACAAAATGGGTATTATTCATTATTAATAGTATATATAATATTAATGGACGTGTTTGTTGCTTGTTTTTGTAGACTAAGTTTGCCCAAGAAGAGTCGAACTATGCACATTTGCTGCTAGGGATGGCAAAAAACCCCGTACCCGATGGGGAACCCGTTCTCCGACCCCGATTTGACCGGGGAATCCCCGAGTTGACCGGGGATGGGGATGGGGACGGAGATTCCCCGAACTTAGAAACGGGGATGGGGGCGGGGATGGGAATACCTCAATTCCCCGACCCCGACCCCGAACCCGATCTTATTATTTATATATATATATATATATATATATATAATATTTAAAGTAAATTTTCTTATATAAATATGCATTTGTGTCAAATCTAATATTTTTTTTACTTTAATATGCATATTAATAAGATTGTTTTTTTATTGGAATACGATTTATAAAACATAGAGAAAAGATAACTAATATGATAAAATTACTAATATAGTTTTTTGTAAAATCGTCAATGAAAGTATTATAAGCATCTTTCATGAATATATATGTTAGAGAAATTATCTATTTGATATATATTATTATGTGTATTATAGAACGAATAAGTAAATATATGATGTCTTTTATCAAGAACATTGCATATCTAACGAAACTATTAAAATACTTGATTGATTACATTTTGATAACCTGTTGGGAGGGTTAAGTTAGATTTGTAATTCTAGTTTTGTATGAAAATTCAGATGTACATTTATTTAGAAAGATCGACTTTGTAGATGGAGAAAATCCCCGATTCCCCGCGGGGATCCCCGAAACCCTACGGGGATGGGGATGGGGATGCAAGTCAATTCCCCGACGGGGATGGGGGCGGGGATGGGGACTGGAGGTGGGGAACGGGGATGGGGATGGGAAGAGCAATCCCCGACACCCCCGACCCCATTGCCATCCCTATTTGCTGCTTGCAAATGGGTATTAAATTATTAATTAATATGTATGGTTGGTCCTTGATAATATAATTTGACTTTTCTTTAAAATGTGTTATTTGACTCAAAACATAAGTCCAAATACGAAAAAGGTTCAAGTCGGAGAGGATAAATTCGTAATTTTAAACCACAAGAACGGAAGTCATAATTTCCATAAATTACACAGATCAAGATATAATTTTCTTTATAATTTATAATTTATAATTTATATGAGATTTACGAGTTTTTTTTTTTTTATTCGTTATTGGATTGTCTATATAGACATCTCATTTTTACTTATTGACACCCCTAACTAATTTTCTAACTAATCTCCTATTCTAATTAATGTTATTGTCTTAAATAATTTTGTCTTAACTTAAAATTTTTGTCTTTTTTTAATGTATTATTATTTTATAACTAAAATTGTTTTGTTATTTAAGTTTGTATTTCATATATTTAAGTTTGTATTTCATATTCTAATTACGAATACTTAGAGAATTTTTTTCAACAATTACTAATTATAATTCTATATTTCATATATTATTCAAGAATAATCATCTAAAAAATGCAACACACATTTTCTTCTAAAAAATGCAAAAAAAATAAGCAAAATATTAAAATATAATAAATAAATATTATTCAAGAATAATCTTCTATATCTATAATAGGTTCATTGAGATCTCGAGGTTTCAGTCGTTGTTTACATGATTCCAGACATGCAAGTTCATGATTTGCCATCCAACTGCAAACGGAGCTCTGTGGCGGATCCAATACGCTTGAATGATTGGCATTGGATAATCTCCTTCTAATTCTTGCTTAACATAATGACAATCATGTACATGTAAAATTGTAATAGTCCAATAGTCTTGAATCTCTTCTGGACCCTTCCAAAGAGGAAAGAAAGTTAAGTTACCTCGTTTGCTTATAAAATGGAGGACCACTCCACACCTAGTAGAAATCAGGACACCTGTTGTAGGCATACGCATCCAATGTTGTGGTGGTGCAGGCGATCTGAGAAAGACAGTGAATTATGTAATTCATCGAAGTCATCGGTAAAAACTTTAACATAGGCATCATACAAACTCAATAGTTCATCTACCAACTGTTCTCAAACATAAAGTCACTGATCTTCACCATAACCGAGACAAAAAGATATTGCTCGGAACCCACAATTTTCATCACCCCTGACATCTTGTATATGTGTGATATAAGGGTGGAAAATATCTGGAACTTCTTTCATTATTGGATGAATGTAGTATGATTGAGACATATGGTTTAAGTCAGAGAAGTCTGGAACTTGCTCTAAAGGCTCCTTGTTTAACTCTGGAACTTGCTCTGAAGGCTCCTCGTTTAAGTCGGGAACTTTCTCTAAAGGCTCCTCGTTTAAGTCTGGAACTAATATTAATTACACTCATCTAAATATTTATTTATAGATCTCAGATCTGAAAGATAACGCTTATCACTAATCTCCTGTAAGATATGATTTTTAAATTTTTTAAAAAATAGATTTTGATTGTTTGTACCTTATGCATTAGTA
Source organism: Pulicaria dysenterica (assembly GCA_947179395.2). Lineage (NCBI taxonomy): Eukaryota > Viridiplantae > Streptophyta > Magnoliopsida > Asterales > Asteraceae > Pulicaria > Pulicaria dysenterica. The sequence goes on from OX359290.1 coordinate 32,957,145, forward strand.
CTTGTACAAAATTCAAATTTGTTGATATTTACGGAAGAAAAAACAAAGACTTTTGAAAAAAGTTTGACTTTGGTCTTAAGATGTCTTTTAGATTTATTAGGGGTGTCTATATAGCATCACCCTTTGCTATTTATATTCATATTATTATTTTCTTTCTTAAAAAAATTAGGCATTTTACTAAAAATTACACATATAACTTGACATGGTCATAAAATTCCACACGTGCAAACTAGGAACAAGACCATCAATTTGGTGTGTGTGTGTGTGTAAAAGATATTATGTATATTTTTTGTTAAAATGAAATTTTCATTCACACTTAATTTGATTTTATTTGAGGTCGTTTAATTCTATAGTAATATCAAACGAAAGGTGATATATATTTTTAATCATCCTTCTACTTATATTAAAATTAATGGTGAAGGTGAAAAAAGAAAATTAGTAAACTATACATGTCATTTTATGATAAGTAAAGAAAAAAGTAAAAGATATATCATTTTTTTTATCAAACATAACAGAGATGTGATATTTCCTCATACAGTTTTATTATATTTATCTTACTACCTATAAAATCAACACAAATGTTAAAATCAATTGAGAAAGTAAGAAAAGAGAATTAGTAGACTATATATATTATCGATCTTATAGTAAATAGAATGATGAAATAGGAGAAAAAAATAGAATGACATATATTTCTAAAGTGAAAAAATATATATAGTTGTAATGTGTTGCACATGGTCTGAAAACCACATCTTGTTTTTACTCTCTTTTAATCACGTGTCATAAATTTAGATGTTGATGTTGGTGTGCCGTTTAAATTAAGTTATTAAACTTTGATGTTTTCCATTGGATTTCAAATGGTTAAAATTTATATATATATATATATATATATATATATATATATATATATATATATATATAGGAGGGTTCAAATGAGAACTGTTTTTCATACGAGAACTACGAGAACCAATCTCAGCCGTTCCTTAGATATGGGAAGTTAATTGATGGAGAGCGTGGAGGGGATCAAGTGTGGCAGGGTGCATGTGAGGAATTCATGGGTAGGCAATGACATAATGTCAGGATCGGATATAGATTATATCAAATAACAAGAACTAACTTTAAATAATCAATCAGAGTAAAATAAAAGTTAATCTTTAACTATGATCACAATCAACTAAGAAGTTGCGGAATCACACTTAATTGATTAAAGAAGGTTTTAAACAAAGATTAATTCAATCAAACAGTAGTTTTATTAACCAACCAGAATAATTACAAAAGCAAACTTCACCCCCAATCTAACTTATTCTGTTAGACGAAGAACACAGACTGTTCTTAGGTTTCAACAAGAAACTTAGAGGCTAAACACTTTCAGAAAAAATAAATAACAATAAGAACAAATGCTTTTAATAATGAGATCAAGTCGTCGTCCTAAATTGATCATCTAATGAAGTATATATAGACTCTTGATCCTCCTTGAATTGTTGACAGTTAGGTAATCTTCTATCTTCTGAGATAATCTTGATAATCTTCAAAGTATTTCGAAATATCTTCAAAGATAGGATTTTCCAAATATAGCTCAACAGAAACTGTTTAATGAACACAACAGTTCTGCATGTCTTCTAATAGTCTTCACTTCAAGGCCTTCTAACAGTTTTGACTTTGCCAACTAACAGTTCTGAACTTTTGTACTAACAGTTGTAAACCTTGCAGCAACTGTTAGTTACAACTGTTTTCGTATCCATCTAACAGTTTTCAACTGTTATCCCCAAAATACTCTTAACAGTTTTACCTTTGCATGTTCAATGGTTTCAATGACTTAGCAAATTTCCCAACAATCTCCCCCTAACTTAAAGTATTGAACAATACACTTAAGTTGTTTTATAGGGTTCAACCATAGAAACATTCACATAAGCAAATAACATATTAACATTAATTATGCAAAGTAAAATTGTTATAATCAAAATATGAAGGAAAAATTACATTTTCTTTTCCTCTATCAGCTCCAACCTTTCTTTCAGTCTTCTTCCCAGATCTTCCCTTAACTTTACAGGACCATAATACTTTGCCTTCACCATGTACATCAACTTGGTCTTACTATGATCAACAAAATTAAGATCAAACCATTGGATTTTAGCATTGTTTGTCACAAGATTATACACCCTTGATCTTTCAAAAACTTTCACAGTCAATATTGGAAATCTTTCATCATTTGTCAGTATTGACATCACTCTCTGTGGATTGCATATACTCGATAAATGCACCAAAAATACTTTTATCTCAATTTCAGCATCCTTTCCAAAATGACTTACCCCATATTCATACATTTCTTGTACATCTCTCCTGGTCACACTATCCATCAGTGCAGTGAAACTGACATAGCTTTCAATTGGTTCCACCTCTCTAACAATGGTGACTCCCTGCTTTCCAGTTTCCACTCTCAGCATTTCAAACCTCCATTCTTTGATATGTGACTTTTGAGCTTCAAGTTTGTCAATTCTTTCTTTTACCTCCATTGAGAGTCTATCTTGCAAAATAGTTTTTACCAAGCCTGTTTTGACTTTTTCTTCATACTGTTGGGGTTTTTGGACTGGTTGGGGTTTCTTCTTTTCCACTACTGGCTTGGGAGGTGGAACTGTTTTCTTCTTTACAACTCTTTTTCTTTTTATTCCCTTACCAGCAGCTTCCTTTACTTTCTCTTCCTCATCAATGTGAGTAGTGATCTCATCAGCCAGCTTCTTTGCTATCTCAAAATCAGACTGTTCTTGTTCTCTTAGCTCAGCTGCTAGCCTTAATGCAAATTCATGATCACGCTCTTCTTGTTGCTGTCTTGAAAGCTTGAGCTTAGGACAAACAACAATAATTTCTTTACCTTTGCCTGAAACAGGAGGCAACTTTGATTCTTTCTTTCCTTCCTGGATGACTATGCCTTTATACCCTTTCTTTGGTGGTAAAGATTCTAACGTAGCAACCTTTCTATCAAGCCATCCATCATCGATTTTCTGTGCCATTCTAGAAGAACTTATTCCCAGATATTGAGCACTAATATCAACCAAGTAGTTCTGCTTAACTGTTGACCAAGATTTGAAAATCTCAGTGCTTGGAACATCTGCAGTTGACACCATCCTGTTGATTAGCACCCTATCAACACTTGAAAGCTGTTCTTCTTCTTCTTCATTAACCGCTTGGACACTTGCAACTGTTAGTTGATTTGAAGTTACAACTGTTGGTTGTTGTGTTGCAACTATTTGCTCATTTGGAGCAACAACTGTTTCTTTATCATGTGGAACTGTCTGTTTAACTTCTTCCTGCTTGGATTTTCTTCTTCCTTTAGCTTGAGCAGTTGAAGAGATTTTCACCAAGGATTTGGATTTAAGCAGCATCTCATGAGTATGAAGAACATTAGTTTCCTTCTTCAGATTCTCATCAAGAAAGTTCAGCTGCTTATCTTGCCTTATTAGCACCTCATTATGAATTGCTACTACCTTGAGTACTTCAGTTGCCTTCTCCAACTGTTCAGTCAGTTCTTTTATCTTCTCATCTTGAGAAACTATCCTTTTGTTTTGAAGAGCAATCATTTTCTTTAGGTGTAAATGAGCAGCAAGGTAAGGTGCAAAGTTAGGATCCGTCAATGCATGTTGTTTCAGTCTAGTCTCAATGTCAGTTAGTGTTTCCACTGTGACCATATCATTGACATTTTTCACTGGTGGTTGACTCCCCTGAGTATCACCATCAGTACCCCTCTTTTCTTGGTTCTGGGGATTACCAGAAACTGTTTTACTAGTCTCTGTTGCCATGGTTGAGGTCTTAGCTATGTTGACACTGTCCTGTTTATCCCTTGCGAATAAAACAGTAGTGTCAGCCTCAAAAACCATATGATCACCCTCTTGAGGAATGATCACCTCCTCATTGTGCCTGGGAGACAGCACCAAAGGTTCCCTTTCGATATTCTGCATAGGTGAATGCACCTGTGCAGGGCTAACAGTTTGGGGTTCTCTAACTGTGGTGGAAGGAGCACCAACAGTTTTCCTCTTCTTTCTAAATATTTTTAGTGCAGGGGCTTGTGTTGTAGCCTTTTCAAAGGAAGCAGGGCTCTGATACCAATTGTTAGGACCGTTACCAGGGAACCGACCAACGATATTGTCCGCTTTGGGTTTCCCCTCACGGCTTTAAAACGCGTCAATTGGTAAGAGTAAGATCCACCCTCCTTATAAGGAGAATGAATTTCCCTTGCCTCACCAATGTGGGATGCTCCTGCATTGCTACAGGAGCGGTGGGTTTAAGAGTCGCGGATTTACCCTGCTCGAGGGAACGCTGAGCCCCATAAACCCAACATCCCCCCCCCCCACATTGGTGCGGCCCCCCGGCTCTGATACCACTTGTCAGGATCGGATATAGATTATATCAAATAACAAGAACTAACTTTAAATAATCAATCAGAGTAAAATAAAAGTTAATCTTTAACTATGATCACAATCAACTAAGAAGTTGCGGAATCACACTTAATTGATTAAAGAAGGTTTTAAACAAAGATTAATTCAATCAAACAGTAGTTTTATTAACCAACCAGAATAATTACAAAAGCAAACTTCACCCCCAATCTAACTTATTCTGTTAGACGAAGAACACAGACTGTTCTTAGGTTTCAACAAGAAACTTAGAGGCTAAACACTTTCAGAAAAAATAAATAACAATAAGAACAAATGCTTTTAATAATGAGATCAAGTCGTCGTCCTAAATTGATCATCTAATGAAGTATATATAGACTCTTGATCCTCCTTGAATTGTTGACAGTTAGGTAATCTTCTATCTTCTGAGATAATCTTGATAATCTTCAAAGTATTTCGAGATATCTTCAAAGATAGGATTTTCCAAATATAGCTCAACAGAAACTGTTTAATGAACACAACAGTTATGCATGTCTTCTAATAGTCTTCACTTCAAGGCCTTCTAACAGTTTTGACTTTGCCAACTAACAGTTCTGAACTTTTGTACTAACAGTTGTAAACCTTGCAGCAACTGTTTGTTACAACTGTTTTCGTATCCATCTAACAGTTTTCAACTGTTATCCCCAAAATACTCTTAACAGTTTTACCTTTGCATGTTCAATGGTTTCAATGACTTAGCAAATTTCCCAACACATAAAAAGATGGGGAATTGGACGACTCAGATTGCTTCTCGTACGAAAAACAGTTCTCGTTTGAACTTTTGTCTATATATAGAAAAAGTTCATGCGAGAACCATTCTTAAGGCGACAACCGCGAGAACCAATCTGAGCCGTCAAATTCTCCCTCCTTCAATGTCATTGTCCACTCATGAATTCCTCACATGCACCCTGTCACACTCTATCCCTCTACGCTCACCATCCATGAAACTTCCCATATCGAAGGAACGGCTGAGATTGGTTCTCGCGGTTCTCGTACTAACAACGGTTCTCGCATTAACTTTCCCATATATATATATATATATATATATATATATATATATATATATATATATATATATATATAATCAGGATCAAATAAAAAGAAAATTAGGGTAAAAAGGGTAAGGAGAATTTTGGACCTGACACGTGTCATATCTATTAAAAAAAATAAAAAAGGGTATAATAGGAAGTTCCAAAAAGAATTCTCTCTCCTGATTCCCATTACCCCACGTATGTCTGTCGTTATCCCCCCTTCCTCATTCGCAAACCCTAATTTACTCTCGACTTTCGCTACCCACGTACGCCTCACCTCCGCAAAGATACGCCGCCTGCGCCTCCATCAAGCCACGCCGCCTTCATCTCCACCAAGCCGACGCCACCTGTCGCAAACCCTAATTACATCGATGGTGCATCCGCCGTCAATCTGAATCAGTTGCAAAAAGATGTGAGCCGATGTCGCACTTCGAACCAGCCACCGTGTGTTTCCTTCTCCGCCGTTCGGTATTGCGTCGCCAATCGTCAACCATCTGTGTTCACAGAGGCAAGGTCGCAAATCTGTCAGATTGCGTCGCCACCGCCCCTTTCTTCGGCCCTCGAAACCCACGACCACTGTGTGTAAAAATCACCACCATCTCCACGCAACCACCGCCATTTGCAGGTTCTGATTTATGATATAAACCACTGCCGGCTGGACACTGCCGAGACGTAACTGTCGCCACCTAGAACTGTAATCGCCGATGTCCAGTACTGTCGAAGTTCACCCAAAACCCTAATTGAAGTAGCACTGGGTACTGATATGTTATTACGAAGGTTCGATCAGTATATGTTCTTGTTTTACCAAATTTTTGTTCTTGTTTCACCAAATTTTTGTTCTTGATTCACGAATTTTGTAATGAATGTAATTCATCTATTTTTTGATTTCTTTATTATTCTATGATTATGATTCTCATTTTGCATCAGATTTCTTGATAGTTAATGTGCATCAGATTTCTTGATAGTTAACGTGCATCTATCTATTAACTGCATGATTGATGAATCAATTATTAATAATCACTATGTTTCTATAATCTGATGATTTCTTGATGTGCATCATTTATTTTTGTTCATCAATCTTTGATTGTTCGAGTGTTTGTTTAGTGTTCATCAAACGTGTTTATCAATTTATATTTTTTATGAGTTTATGTTCGTGCATTAAAATAATTCTGGAGAAACCATTTTTAAATTTGTGCCTAAATATATGCCTAAATACAAGGGAACTGAATTTTTAAAAGGTCAATTATGCCCTATAGTGTTTTTTTTAATTAATAGAAAAAGGAAAAAGCCATTTTTTTAGGGACAGATGGAGGGCTGATATTTTTCATTACTCTTTGTATCTTAATTCTCTTTTTACAATATCCCTACCATATATATATATATATATAGGGTAAGGATATTGTAAAAAGAAAATTAAGGTACAAAGGGTAAGGAGAAATCCTAGCCATACAATTTAGATCAAAAGTCAACAAAAAAGTCTAAAAACCAACTATTAGTAACTGCCAATTAAGGACAGTTAAGGGCAAAACAGTAAATGCCAAAAAAAATTGAGCCAGATTTATGGTTTCTTTGATTCATCGCCTGTATTCCCAGATTAACACATACATTTCAGCAACCATATTCAAGATTCAACATACAGATGCACAAAATTCACAAAATAAATTCACAAGATTTTGATTCACAATCAGTCTACATATCTGATTCGAAATGCTAGTTGCAAATCTTGATGAAACAAGAATTTGATGAATATTTATAAAAAAGAAAGATGCACAGTACAACGAGATTGGGAAAAATAGCAAAAATATTGTGTCTGAACAGTACCGAGCACCTTCATAAAATTCAGAATCAGATATGATGGATATCTGGCGGTTGTAGACGGTTGTTAGATCTTCGATCCATATCAACGGACGATGATCTTCGATGCATAAAAAAGGGGACGGCGGAGAACAGCGGCGGCGGTGGCCATCGATGCCGCAGCGACAGGCATCGTGTACTTGGGAGAGGAGGCGGTGGTCGTGTGTTGAATACGGCGGGGTGCACAGACGTTTGTGGTGCACAAGCGGTGGTGGTGCAGCGGCGGTGGTGGTGAATAGGATGGAAGCGGCGCACATGCAGCGATGGCGCTAGAGATACGTATGCACAGGCGGTGATGGTGCTAGAAATGGTCGATGATTACTGCTGTCGAGAGGGTAAAAGGCGAAGGAACGTTTTTTATTGTCGAGAGGGGGAGTAGTCCTCGACGGCGGCGACCACAAGGGCATCGACGATTAGAGTAGTCTGGGAACGATTAGGGTTTTTGGTAGGGAAGGGGGCGGCATTTGCATATAATACGTGGGGTTGGGGTTAGTGGGGAGAGAGAGATTTTTTATTTTTTTTAAACTTCCACTTTTACCCTTTTATTATTTTTTGTTAGTTATGACACGTGTCAACACCATATTTCTCCTTACCCTTTTTACCATAAAATTCTTTTTATTTGATCTTGATTATATATATATATATATATATATATATATATATATATATATATATATATATATAGAAAGGATCGTATGCGAACGCCTAAAGTTTGCGAACACTGCGAACGTACGATGGTGATGACTTATTATGGTTTATACGACGGGGGTGATATGGAATTAATTTAGGAGGCGATGTTGGAATTGATTGTGGAGCTGGCCGGCAATAGAATTAAATATCCAATTTTGCAGGTTAATTTTTTTCTTTAATATATATATATATATAGGGGAGGGTTCAAACGAGAACTGTTTTTCATACGAGAACTGCGAGAACCAATCTCAGCCGTTCCTTGGATATGGGAAGTTCATGGATGGAGAGCGTGGAGGGGATCAAGTGTGGCAGGGTGCATGTGAGGAATTCATGGGTGGGCAATGACATTAAAGAAGGGGGAATTGGATGGCTCAGATTGGTTCTCGCAGTTCTCGTACGAAAAACAGTTCTCGTTTGAACTTTTGCCTATATATATATATATATATATATATATATATATATATATATATATATATATATATATGGAGTGTTCAAAGGAGAACTGTTTTTCGTACGAGAACTAGGAAAACTAATTAGCCGTTGATTTGATAAGTGGAATTCATGGATTTAAATCATGAGGTGATTTAGTATGGCAGTGTGCATGTGATTAATTTATGGGTGAGTGACGACATTATAGGAGGGGGAATCGGACGACTTAGATTGGTTCTCGCAGTTCTCGTACGAAAAACAGTTCTCGTTTGAACTTTTGCCTATTATTAACCAAACTCACGTGCCTTCTTCCAAGACCTTCCCAAAGTTTCTGTTTTATTTTTTTACCTCTTAAATCTTTAAATGAACATAATTATTTCAATTTTGAGAATTTCAGCAAAAAATTATATCAATATACTTATTTTTAATCCTCTTTCAAACAAGAACCTCTTTCCATATTTTCTGAAAATTTTATTTTGAAAATGACAAAACAATACAAATATGATACCAAAACATTATCATTTTAAATCATGTGAATATTTATCATTTTCGGCTGTAACCATGTGTATTTACATTATTTTCGGCTGAAAGAAATGTATTTATATCATTTTCGGCTAGAAACATGTGTATTTATATCATTTTCGACTAAAAATAAGTCTATATTTATTATTTTCATGTGGACAACGTTACCATTTTGAAAATTGTATATTGTTATCATTTACATATAGAAAAATGTTATCATTTTCAACTGAAAAGTGTTATTATTTTCGACTGTAAGTAGTTTATTTTTATCATTTTCTTTTATTAATGCTATAATTTTGAATGTTATATATTATTATCATTTTCATCTAGAAAAAATAATCATTTTCAATTGAAAAATTTTATCGGCTGAAAGTTATAATTTTCGGCTACTTGAAGAAAGTTATTATTTTCGGTTGCTGGAAGAAAGTTATCATTTTTTGCTGCTGAAAGGAAAAAATAGGAGAGTGATTCAAGGGGTGGATGATTCTCATAATATATTTCCTTCTATAATTAAATCTTATAATTGTTTACTTAATTACAATAATGTCACTATTATATCTTGACCATTGATTTAATAGATCTAATGGTCCAGATTGGACTTTATGGACTATGTTTAAGCATGAGACTATGTTGATCGTATTATGTATGTATAGAGTTGGGACCAAATAAGATGCAAAATAAAATAAGATGTGTAAGATGTAAGGAGATAATGACATATGACATAAATGGGATAAGGGTATTATAGGTAATTTATATTTTTTTTCTTTTTCCTTAATTATATAAATTACTGCATTTAATATAAACCACCCCCTCATATATACATTTAACGAAAGCAGAAGCCTGCGTGCAAACCTACCTCCTCTATAACCCTAAATCACCACCGTCACCCACCTAATCCTGAACACCGCTGTCGAGCAATCCCTAAACACCGCTGTCGCCGCTCTGTAACCCTAAACCACCGCCGCCACCGCTCTGTAACCCTAACCTCTCGAGACTTTGACCATGGCACCGCCCCATTCGCCGCCTCTGTTCTCATCGCGTTTTAACGGACATCATTTCCGCCGCTCCGATCGCCGGCCCTGGTTGCAGCACTAAGCCTCGCCGCCAATTCAAGGGTTTTGCAGCACTAAGCTTCGCCGCCGATGGACCAATGCCACCGCACCCACTCTCTCACTCTCTCATCCTTGAAGTGCCGACGCCATTCTCAGATCTATTATACCTCCTCCCTGAAGTGCCGATGCCAGTCACCGCTCTCTCACTATCCTCGTCGCCGGAGCAATCCTAGACCACCACCGCCCTCTCACAGCCTTTCTCAAATATGCTATCTGTTCTTCTCCCCTCCGTCTCCTAACAATCGCCGCCAGCCCCACCATTTGTAGTCGCCGGTTTCTGAAGCACAGTACGCACCATCGCCATTTTCTCAGGATTTGTAGCTGATTTTAGGGTTCCATAGGTTTTTTCTTCATCAATTTTTGATTTTCAGAAGAATAGGTTATTTCATCAGTTTATTGTTAGTTTTGTTTTCAAAATTCTTTATTCATCATGTTTCTGAAGTTTTAAACTTGGTAATTTTGTATGTATGAGTTGTTGTTTCCTTATTTTAATATGTATTGGTTTCAAGAGTGTGCATCACTTTATTATAAAGCATGGGTTGTTCATCATTTTCTATTGTATCAGTTTCTTTTTACATATCAGGTCATGAATTTATCAAATTGTTCATCGTTTTGTTTATTGGATGATGTTAATTATTCATCAGTTTTTGAATCAGCTTTATGTTAGAATCAGCATTTTGGTGTATCAAATTTTCCAATGAACTGATTTGGATTATACACTAAGGCGTTAGCATATTTTTAGGGGATGATTAAATGATGAAAAAGTCAAAAAATACCCTCAACTGCTATTTTTATTTAATTATTTTAGGAAATGAATATCTTTTATAAATTGTAGATCTAATAAAAAATAGGCGATTCAGATCGCATCTTACACATCTTACAAGATTTTACATCTTACAAGAACCTCACTCTGTATGATATATGTATATATATACACTATTACAAAAATTCTTATTTGTGACGGCAAAAACGTCGCTAATCGGGTTTATGACGGATTTGTGACTAAATGAAACCGTCACTAATACGTTACTCGCTAACACTTAGTGTCTATCTTTTGCAACGGTTTCCATCAGTTTTAATCAGTCGGTCAGTAGCTCACGAGTTGTCTCGGCTCGATTACACCCCTAACCATTTTTAACTAATTTAGAACGACCTAGAGTGACAAGTAAAGAAATGTGACCCATTGATTAACTCGTGAAAGGCGTTCATATCCTCATCAGCAAGGGAATAGCCGCGAAATTCCTTTGATAATTAAAATCTCGGATCCATCGTAAATATGTTGCAAATTCATCGAAAATTAGCAAAGGAATATGCACGGAATGCCACTATTCCATCGCAAATCCGACGCTGATTAGCGAGGTAATAGCGATGAAATACCATAGATCGTTATTTACTCGGTTCCGTCGCAATCTCTCGCAAATCCCTCGCCAGTTAGTGAGGGAATAGCGAAGATATACCCGAATTCGGAATCCGTTGCAAATCTGTCAGAAATTCGTTGCTAATATCAACGAAGTAAAGATGATTTTATTTCTCACTAAATTGCAATGCAATCCAAATCCGTCGCAAATCTGTCTCAATTTAGCGAAGGAACAACGTGAAATTGCCTTTATATCTAATATCTCTGTTCAGTCGCAAATCCGTCACAAATCCATCACTATTTAGTGATGGTTTTTCGTCGCTAAATTTCGTCGGAGATCTCAATTTATATATATAAATCAATGGTAACTCGTTGATAAGAGTATTAAAATACCTCTATTAACGTTAGATCAAAGTCCTTTAATTTTTACATAATTTTATAACTTCTTATTTCTAAAAAAGAGAAACACCTTCATCATATCGCTGAACTAAAGCACAACTTGTTTCTATGCACATTGCTGGTCATAGCTAAGTCCGCCAGTGAATTTTATAATATTTTATATATGGTTCTCGAATCCAATATTGGGGCACAGGAGAACGACTTTGGTTGACCAAAATCGTATTTAATTGTAGTATTTTATATTATATATATATATATATATATATGTTAGAAATCTAGCATTAATTCCAACCTTGATCTTATCATGTTATTGGTCAATTTGATACTTATTTTCCACATTTAGTACCCATGTTCTCATTTCGTTACATCTACATTATTTATTTATATGTTAAAAAGAGTAGATAATATCAAGCGTTTTATGGGTTTGAAAGATTATTAATGTTTAGATTAATTTTATCTTCGTTATATAATTAATATAGAGTAGTAATATATGATGAAATAGGTAGTAAAATGGTTATTTTTTGTGGGTTTAGAGACTCTATATTAAAGACATTTTATAGGTTTCTTTTATGAGTTTAGAGTTTATATATACTTAATATAGAGTCTAAACTCACCAAAAAACCCATAATATATAGAGTCTAAAAACACAATCGTATTTAATTATAGAGTCTAAACGATTGTACTGAGTGAGGATAAAAACACACTTCCATATATCATAACTAAGACTAGTAATTTATGGGTTGACCCGAAAGCCGACACGAACCCGACACGAAAAAAGTGACACGAACCCGAAACGAGTCAAAACCGGATTGACACGAAATCAACACGAAAATAAATGGGTCGGGTTATGGTCAACTCAATAACCCGAAAATGACCCGTATAACCCGTTTATGGGTAAAACTTCAACATTATAAAACTTTCTTTAATGGTTAAAAATTAAATTTTAAAAAGAATATTGTGAATTCAAATAAGAGTGAGATATCCTATGGCAATAAAACCCGTCAAACAAATTACAAAACCCTTAAATGTTAAAAACATAAAATAAACAATAGAAGGTTTACTGTTAAAACAATAGTATATCATTGTTGTATTTGTTATTTTAACGATTTGATTTTGATACTATAATATTTGATTACTTGATAAGTGGTACTTTAGTATTATGAATTTGATTCATAATTCTATCAATGATGAATTTTTAAAATCATTGGGTTGTTTAATAAAATTATTTATTGATATTTGGTAGATAGTAGTACGTCATATTTCTTATTATATTCATTTATATAAGTTGAATAAAAAAGTAAAATCAAAATTCGAATCAAACGAAACAAATACCAAATTTAAAGTTTGAATATGATTAAAACGAACATTAAATATTAGAGTTAGAATATACACAAAAATCATTTTTAATTTTTTTATCGGAAGTTGGAAAACAAATATGGAATTTGAAAATTTGATAAAGAAAATCTTAGTCGAAACGGAAAACCGTATTCGAAAAGCGTACTCAAAAATCGAAAAAATTTCACCCATCACATTTGGCCTGAATGGGTTGACCCGAAGGTCGACACGAAAAAAGCTGACACGGCCCGAATCTGACACGAAAATAAATGGGTCAAAATAGGGTCGACATGAAACTGACCCGAACCCGATAACACGAACCCGACCCGAATTGACAGCCTTAATTATAACTATCATCTATAAAAATTAATTCCGTTTTAATGATGTATAAGAGAGGTAAGATATAGATAGTTTATAGTTATACATTTACGTTTAGTTTTCAAAAAGACCATTGATATTGAAAATTACTATATCTTTATACAAGATCTTTATATTTACTAGATCAAAATATATGTTAAAATTAAAAAAAGAAATAAAAAAAAATTAATAGATTACAAATTAGACAGAAGAATGTTTTGAAATAAAGTAATGAAAAAGATGTGAGGTTTTAGAAAATAACATGACATGAGAGCTGATTAATTGTAGTTAAGAACACCCCTTCATTTACTCTATTAAATATTTACATGTTAAAGAGATAGAGATGCAGGCAGCAAGCCATGAAAGTTTGCAATATGGTTGACAAAATCATGGGAGTACAACAAGATAAGCCTATTTGTATTATTATTTTTGTGAAACACATGTCTCTAGAGATATTAAATAGTAAATCTTCATCTCCCACCCACTAGTCATCCACTGTTTCATCTTTCCAGTCCTCTCCATCTCCCTACAGATTATAATGGCAAATACAGAGGTAGAACATCCATGGGAACAAGAATATGATGAATTGGAGGAGGGTTTGGTAACTAGAAGAAAGAATTACAATCAAATCCCAGTTTCCATCACCATTAATGCTGATTTTAGCAACAATGTTGCTTCAATTGGTGTCACAAATGGTAAACATCAACATCTACAAGAACATGAAAATGAAGATGAAGGTGAAGAAAAAGTGAAAGATTTTAGTCATGAAAATCAAGAAGAGAAAGAGAAACAAGAACACCAAGAAGAAGAACAAGAACATCAAGAAGAAGAACAAGAACAAGATGATGAAGATGAAGATGAAGAAATATTGAAACCTTTTAGTCAACTAAATGGCATAAAGGTTGATGAAGATGAAGAAGAAGAGGAAGAGAAACAACAATATCAACAAGAAACTGAAGATGAAGAAAAAGTGAACAAATTTAGTGAACAAAATGGCATAAAGGTTGATGAAGATGAAAAAGAGAAACAGAAACAACAGACTTCAGAGTATTCTGTTTATTATGACACAGATAAAGGTAAAAACTAAAAACCCAATGATCTGAATCCCAATAGCACAGTTAGTTGTATTTGAAGTTTTTTTCTTTTTTATTTATTTTTATATTTTATTTGAGAATCTACTATTCAAAGATTTCTTTAATCACTTGAAGACCCACCTCTTTGCTGCAATCTACATCTTCTTGCCACTTCTGCACTTTATTGAACAACCAGAGATGTGGGGTTTGGGGAGATGGATGAGTAAAAGACTGATATACCCTTTTGCCCAATTCTTCTTCCTCCTACCCTATCCCTACCTGTCTCCCCTGTTCTTGCTTCACTAAAAAAGCGGATAAAAAAACCCCAAAACCTCTTCTGGTTAAAGGTGATTCCAGGTTTTCTTTCTTAAATTTGTTTATCTTGTTTCTTGATAAAAATTGATTCTTGGGTTGTTTATTACACTGATTTATTGTTTCTGCATAAAAGAGGTAAATCTCTACATGGGTTTTCATCTTTGTTCTGTGTTCTTGATAAAAATTGGATCTTGGGTTGTTTTCTTGAACTTTTGCGGGTATAAAATTATGGATCAACAAGATCAGGTTCAAATATATTAATTTCAATTATTTTTGTTAATAATTGGTTTAATTATTAAAATTAGACTGCTTTAATTTCATCTGTATGTTAGGCTGCTGGGAAACCATAAAGATTAGGGCTTTTGATCCAGCTTCTCAGCTCACTTATTGAGTTTTCATTAGCTTTCAATGTGAAGCTACTCTCAGATTCATAAGTTATATGTGTATTTAATTTTTTAGGTAAGATCTTGAAATACTACTGATGAACATCTAAAGTCAAAGTAGAATAACAATAGTAACCGCAAGTCCATTTTTAACAGCTTGTGTAGTATAAATCTTAGACTATATGGATTGAGAGTTGATTCGTACACAACATAAATTGTTCATACACAACAGGTACAAGCATATGACATCATATAGTACAAGTAGATAATACATAAACTGTTGTGTATGGACAATTTCTGTTGTGTACAAATCGATCACCCACTTAGATTAAGTTGCTACATCTGGACTTCAATTCTAGGTAATTAAGAAATTGTATTATCCTTTTTCCTTGTTTCTTATTACTGAAGGAGTATGGAAATGTCGAATCTGCTCTTGGGATCATCATGGTAGAACTTGTTTCGCTCATCATAATCGTCATTCTAAGCGCCACTCCCACATACCGGTGAATGTGATAACAAAATATGAAATTAAAGGTATAATTGTATAAACCCTCGACTTATGATCAATGTGCCGATGTGCGGATATTATCATCATAGAAAATAGGAATAAGATTCCGTAGCAGAGGGACGAGAGCAAAACGGGTAAACGGAGAGGTTTACCCTGTTCAGGTTACTTGGGTAGGGCGAGTCTTTGACTCAGATGTAGTAGACGGACGAGAGCGATTAGCATAAAATCATAATCTAATTGATCTTATGTTGCAAATTATATAACATTTGGTTTCTGAATTCTTATTTTTTATTAACATTTGCAGTCTAATTGATCTTATGTTGCAGGTAATGGATTGCAAGTTGAGTCATCTTTAGTAAATACCAATATAAGAAAACATAATCTAGAAAATGGGAATGGCCTGCACTCTATCACCATCCACAATGGAGAGTATCAGAAGCACGAAATATCATTTGAAGAAATAGTCGAAAGACCAGCTTCATACATAAACAGCAAAACTGATACGAGTGAGATTCAAGTGATTAAAGACGATGATGATGATGGAACAACTGAATATGATGTGGAGACGGTTTTAAAAAAGCAAGATACACATGATTTATTCTGTCCTAATTGTAATTCTTGCATCACGAAAAGGGTAATTCTTCGTAAAAGGAAACGAAGAATCCCTGTTACTGGTGATGATGCAAAGCGTAACAAGCCAGAAGTGAATGTTGTTGCAAATGAACAGCCAACATCTGATGAATTTGATCATCAAAGAGAAGAGCCGGATGTTTTCAGATGTCTGTCATGCTTCAGCATTTTCATGCCCACGGGTATGAATCTTTTGAACTCGTCTATCTTTCAAGTTTTCACATCTTTATATATTTTGTTTAATGTTTTTAGGAAACGGGTTTAAGTTGTTTCGGATGTTTGGAGGTAAAAACAAAGAAGAGTACAATGAACATTCTCAGAAGGAAGTAGTACCCGTGAAGAAACGTTGGTTTTCAAACTTTTTCGCATCAAATGAAGTCGAGCAATTAAACAACCAAGGTAATTACACTACAAGTATGCAGGAAATGTATTCTCTTCTTATGTTTCTTAAACTATTTCTTACCCAATCTACTTGATTCAGGAACACTTCAGAGTTTAGATACGGAAAATAACGTTTCAGGCTTGTCAAGGCAAGAAGCTAACTCACAATACGCCAATGGTACAACAAATTTGGATAAAAAGAAACTTCAATCACCTATTTCAAGTGTTGGTAGAGATGAAAATATACCACTTTCTTCAACACAAGAACCAGGTGCACTTGAACAACAGATTGTGAAGGAATCAGATAAAACTATAAGTGAAAGCAACGGTATGCAAATTTATTCAGCTCACTTAAAATATGCACAAAATGTATGCAGAATTAGTCCTTTTAGCTTGGTTTTCTTGTTTTTAACTACAGGAAGGATCGAAGAAAATACATTAGCACAGCAGTCCAACAGTCAAAGTGAATATCCGGGAATGTTCTCGGTGAAGCCTGTAGAAAATGCTGTTTCTCCGAGTCAAAATGATGGATTGAAGTTTCATGTTCCTTCAAATGTGGGGTCTGTAACTATTGAGAATTCACAAACAAACCAAGGGCTTGATGTCACTGTTCAAATGAATAATACAGGTAATCAATCATCTTAAACTTACAGTATCATGATTTATGCTTTCATGATTTTATGGATTTCAGGTTTAGACGAAAAGGGGAGGATAAGTTTGTCATTTTCTCCACTCGCTTCAATTCATGAACACTCGAATTCGGCTGGTCAAGTAAACGATCAAGAACTTCAGCATAATCTTGCCATCAATGTAAACGAACAGAAAACATACAAAGAAAAAGGTATGTACTATTGATTATTATTAACATCGAGGATATATGTAATCTCAAGAAAAGTGCTATATTTCTTTTCGAGTTAATTATCAAAATGGTCCTTTAACTTTGGTGTTTCTTCCGATTTGGTCCTTTTGGATACTTTACAAGAGGTTGTTGAGCCCTATTTTGGTAAACCTGTAACACCAAAATGTTTTTGGAAATATGAAGTAGAACTGTATTCTCATTCAGTTAGTCAAATGTAGCAGTTTTATGCATACTTTGTTAAACTCTTTTGAAAGGTTCGGATGTGAATCTAATACTAGGTATGTATATATTTGAGTAACTCTGTTAATCTACTATTTTGTATTTATTCAGTCTTCCGGTGTGTTTTAAAAAAAATTGGATTTTTAACTTCAAAAGTGACCAAAATGGTACTTTAACTACCACTTTGTCACCATATTTGTCCAAGTTAACGATGGCCGTCTACCATCCCCGTTAAATCTGCCTACGTGACTTGCACACGAGGGCTTTTTAGTCTTTTTCTACCTTCCCTCTCAATTAAAGTCCACATAACTTTTGTCGTCATCCCCAAACACACTTGTTAACTTGGACCAAGATGGTGACAAAGTGGTAGTTAAAGTACCATTTTGGTCACTTTTGAAGTTAAAGGACATAATAGGAAGAAACACCAAAGTTAAAGGACCATTTTGATAATTAACTCTTTCTTTTCTTTGAAAAAGTTTCTATTTTGAAACTGCCTGTTTGCCCGTTACAGATATAGTGCATGAAGTTACAGAACAATACAGTGTCCAAAACAATGTTGAAATTCTTGACGAGCCTCTGAAGGTCGACAAGGATGTCTTAACAAACAAACAGATAAAACTTCTTGAAGATTTTAACAACATTGAAAGACTTAAAGGTAAAAATGACTCGAAAGTTTTGAGAATCTGATAAGTTTGTACTAATTGGAGGATAAGTATATATTATTGATTGTGTAAACAGGAAAAGATACAATAATTACCATAGAAAGCAAGCAAACGGATACATTTGCCTTTCAAAGTCTTGGTGAGGCTGGAATTTCTGCCTTGCAGCAGGTTCAAAGCGGGAGTCAGGCGGTGCAACAAGGCGGTGCTACCATGGCAACGGGAGGAGGTCGTAGCTTGGACATTATTAAATGTATTGTTTATGGTGGTTTGATCGAATTGATCACAAGTCTAAGCGTTGTATCCTCTGCAGCTGGTGCTGATGCCGCCACATGTAAGCATTACATCTCTTCTTTCATTTTGTGAGAAACGGTTATTTAAGATATTATTACATAGGGGAGGGTTCAAACGAGAACTGTTTTTCGTACGAGAACTGTGAGAACCAATCTTAGCCGTTGATTTGATAAGTTGAATTCATGGATGTAGAGCGTGGGGGATCAAGTGTGGCAGGGTGCATGTGATGAATTCATGGGGTTGGGGGGGGGGGGGGGGGGTGATGACATTAAAGGAGGGAGAATTGTACGGCTCAGATTGGTTCTCACTGTCTCGTACGAAAAACAGTTCTCGTTTGAACTTTTACCTTATTACATATATGTGTTTCTAAAGTTATGAAGCCATGAAACGCGGGTGCATTTTGTTAATGTTTTGTTATTGAATGTTTACAGTGAACGTGTTAGCAATAGGGTTGGCTAATATATTTGGCGGATTGTTTGTGATTGGTCATGATGTAAGTCGTGTAGTCGTTTCATATTCTCATATGTTATTAATTTATTACCGCTTATTCATCGAGTTACATGCAAATCTTACAGCTTTGGGGCCTTAAACATGAACGAACAAGAAAATCAGAAGACCGGTACCAAATTCTTTTGGGGCAGAGAACAGATTTCCCACTTCACATGGTGGTTTCTCTTATATCATACTTAGTTTTTGGATTTCTTCCTCCAATTGTTTATGCATTCTCCTTTCGGGCGAGCAATGACAAGGATCTCAAACTTCTGATGGTGGCGGTAGCTTCCATCGTGTGCATCTTGATACTGGCGGCTGCAAAAGCACACGTTCAGAGTCCACGAAAATCTTATTTCAAAACTATCAGTTACTATGTTGTGTTTGGGTTCATGGTATCGGGTGTTTCTTATTTGTGTGGCGGTTTGATAATAAAGTTATTGGAGAAGATGGATCTATTCCATTCGGGTTCAGTCAATAACCTGAGTATTCATGGAGTAAGTTCGAAACCGGCCTTCGTGGCGACATATTAATGTTGAAATTATCTTGATGTTGATGTTTTTGTAGCTTTGTTTTATTAGTTTAGAAGGAACAATTGAACAAGGAATGTGTAGGTGCAATTTGTATGCTATAGTTACATTGTTTATTGAATGAGAGTGGAAAATTTATAAAATAGTAATCAAGTTTGAAAACTGTTTTATTAAGGTCACTCACCATTTATATTTCATATTGTGAAATTTCACGTAGGTGAGTAGGTGACCTCCTTGGTGGAAGAGTTTTCAGACTTGATTATTATTCTTTGAAATAAAGCCTAGGTTACTATTCTGTGATTTCAAACTTAGTTATTATTCTTTAAAATAAAGCCTAGGTTACTATTCTGCGAAATTAACCATGAATAAGATACTAGCCCCACGTTCAGGAACGCATTTAGTTAAAAAAATTGCGAAATTATATCGTTTCATTCAAACAGTAATATTTATACTGATTTGAATATTACAGTGATATCATCTATGCTGCTAACATTGTTGTCATACTCACAAATTACTTAATGAGAAAATTTACATTATTTCAATGTTAATTGTTAAATGATTAGAAAGATTTGTGAGTATAACATTATCTAAGTTAGGTGGTGTTAGCAGTTGCATCACACCACGTTTTCTCGTGTTAAGGTGCAAAAAGTTAACTTAAAATAGTGTTGTGAATTGTAATTGGTGTCAACTAACCAAGTTACAAGTGAAATTATTAAATAAAGTAAAGATCACTGCAAAATTTCATAACCTTCAAGTAAATGTGAAATTATTCAACAAGGATTTGACCACATAAATGTCAAAATCAACATTCTTTGAAGCTTTATGAGCAATTAGCAGAGGCTTCAGCTGAACTTCCTGCCTGTCATTGCCTCAGCCTCATATAATATGTGATTTATAAGTCCTCTTGCTGCACTGCAAATACACAAACGTTGGCATCATTCAAAATCTAATGCTTATTTGTAGAAAAGGTTGCAATCTATGTTACGAACATATATTGCAGCCCAGAAAAATATAACGCGGAAGATTGATGCATCTGAAAATCTAAGGATATGAGCACATAGTTATATGTATTTGTATGTTTATGAGTTTATATTATACTAGACCAAAACCAAAACAACAAAAAGACAACATTTTCTTAGTTAATACATTAATTACATAAATAAACACAGATATTCCAGTTTGAAAGCTTTATCCTGCTTTTAATTAAACAATAAGAATAGTTAAACTATCAAAGGAAAAGAAATCATTGGTGTTGCAAGTTGCAACAGCTTGCCTCGCCTTAATCTTTCTGTTTCTCGTAAGCCTAATTGTGAGTGATACTTCAATTTCCATTGTTAGTTTTCTAGTTTTAATTTTTATAATACCAAAAGTTTGCTCTTAGGGAGATAAGGATCCCCGTATAAAAGATGGGGAGAGGCAAAAGTGTGGGAATAGTAAGGCCAACACCATTAGAGTGGTGGCTAAGGAAACTCTAGTAGTGTCATCTGGATCCTCTAGGATTCTTACAGAATCGTGGTGGTTTAGTGAAGAGGTTCAAGCTAAAGTTAGGGTGAAACATGTGTGTTTCAAGGAGTTGACCTTGTCTAGAGATATGGTAGAGGCGGAAAGGTTCAGAGCAAGGGTATGTTATAAGGAAGCCAAAAGGGAAGCATAGAAGGCAGTGGTCCAATCCAAGGATAGGGCATATGAGGGCTTGTATAAGAGATTGGATACTAAAGAAGGGGAATTGGATATCTACAAGCTAGCAAAAGCTAGGGAGAGAAGAAGACATGATTTAGGGAACGATTATTTTATTAAAGATGCCACCAGTCGAGTCGTAGCGAACGATGAGGATATTAGGAGTAGATGGAGAGACTATTTCCATGCCTTATTTAATGACGAGAGAAGGTTTGATTTGAGAGACGATGTAGAAACCTCTAATTTTGACCTCCGGCCCCAAAATGATTGCTACACTTTGAGGATTTACATAAAGGAGGTAATTATCGCCATACAAACGACGGGAAGATGCAAAGTGGTAGGACCAGATCAAATCCCTATTAAGGCTTGGCAATGCCTAGGAGAGGTAGGTGGAGGCGGCTGAGGAGTCTTTTGAACGTGATTATAAGGTCAAGGAAAAATGTCAGAAGAATGGAAAATAAGTGTTGTACAACCTATTTATAAAAACAAAGACGACGCTCAAAACCAAGGAAGTTTGTATGAAGTTGTGGGAGAGAGTGATCATGACAAGGTTGCGTCGAGAAACGATTGTGACAAAAAACCAATTCAGTTTCATGCGGTCGACAATAGAAGCGATTCACATTTTAGAAGCTTTATGGAGAAGTTGAGGAAAGACGGAGAGACTTACACATGGCTTTCATAAATATGTGCCAATAAGACCACCAAAAGCCTTTCAGATCTCGAAAAGACATCATATAATTCATACGGAGTTAATTTAGAAGACCATGAACAATAGAGAGAACAGGAGAGAGATATTAAGGCTATAAGAGATATGAATGAACGCGAGATGAACTTGTGTTCAGACACAACGGGGCTACACGGAGTTCTTCCCTGCTAGAAAAGGGTTACATCAAGATTCATCCCTAAGCCCCTACATTTTTTGATGGGCTTTCGCGGGGAGGATAGATAAGGATGTGACCTGCCATACAAGTGCAGACCGGGGAAATGGAGAGCATTCATGGGAGTTTTATGCGACGAGAAGTTCCGCTAAAGTTGAAAGGAAATTTATGAAGAGTCGCATTTAGACTAGCTATCTCTATGTGGTAAGGAGGGAAATGGAGAGCATCCATGGGATTTGTAGCAGAAACGAGGATGTTAAGGTGGGCATGTGGTAAGACCTTGTAAGACAAGATCCCAAACAGAGCTTTCAGAGATGAACTAGGAGTTGCGCTTTAGATAAGTTGAGAGAAGTAAGACTGTATTGGTTTAGTCACGTTAAGAGGAGACGTCGCACAAAGTTAGCTAGGAGAACAGAAGCAGTTATGGCAAGCGGTATGAGGAGAAGAGAACGCCCTTTCGGTAAGAGGACTGGTTAAGGCTTGATATGGATGGGTTACAGCTTACCAAGGACATTAAATAGGAATCCTTTAAGAACTAGGAATACAGTAGAGTGATACAATTTAGGAGGGTTTGTTTCTTATCTAGGGTTAGGAGTTGAGAAGGGTTTATATATTTACTATTTAGATATGTGTGTGTGTAAATTAAATGAATAAATAAATAGTTAAATTGTTAATTATCCTAAAAACTATATTTATTGAATATTAGTAGTTATAATAATATAACATAAAATGTGATAAATAAATATGTAGTAATAACTAAATAATAACTTTAGTAATAATGGTAAAAATAAATAAATAAAATAAATTGGAAGGATGCAAGCTCTTTTTTTGTTGGAGGTCTTTCGAGAAACAATCTCCTTATCGAACGGTGGAGGTATAACTATCTATACCTTAACTCCACTATACCCCGCTATTGCGGGATCGGGTACTGTTGTTGTTGTGGTGTTGTAAAAGTGTGCTCTTAAAGTATGCAATCTCCTAAACCGTTTTATGTTCATTTACAAAAAGTGAAGGACAAAAAAGCATTTTCTGGTCAATAAAACTAAGATCCATTCATATTGCCACTAATAATATAAATCAATGAAAAGCATCTTACTCGTCTTTCAGCTTCTGAATCTTCTCAGGATCTGTTTCATGCATGTGTTTTCTGAATTGCTGTCTCACCATTTGAACTACGAGCTCCGTGTTATGTTGCTACAGTTGAGTAAAGTCCTTAGTCAGATTTCAACACTGCAGGCTTCTGCTTTGTGTAACATGTATTTTCATGGGGGATAAACTAATGAATTAGAGTTACAGCTAAAAGTTACTGCATTGAGAATGGATTCTGGTCCAACCATAAACTTTTATAGTGAAGAAACAAAGTTCCATGAAGAAATACCTAAAGCGTATGCCATAAAACACACTTTTAGGCTATGTTTGTTTTCTAAATAAGGTCTTATTGTAAAGAAACATCCACGACTAAGCTTTTTTGTTTTTCCAATAAAATATATGCGGGCGGGCAGATGTTTCTAATAAACTTGTTTTTTTTTTTTTTGCAAACATAAGACCTTCTTTTGCCTTATGTTTGCTTATCGACATAAGCAAAAACCCACATCTTTGCTTCGTAGACTTTCACAGACTTAAAACTTTATAAACCTCATCTTTTCCTAAAATAATGGAATAAGACATAAGACATTTATGTCTTCATAAACAAACAACACGTTATATATTTCACAACTATTCAGGCTGGATTCACAAGTGCTGAATCAAAGTCACACACTTTGATAACCTCTACATATCAAGATTTGCTCATGTAATTAACATAAGTTCTTACCACAGTTGATTATTTGAAAATATCTAATTGCATCTCCATAAATAACAAAACTAATTGATATTAAGTAATCCAAACTGATAATAGTAACATAAGGTCATCAACTCAAAATGCTTGTGTATTTATCAGTTTCAATAGCAGCAGGGGCATACCTTATGACCAATATACTTTGCTCTCCGTAGGCATTCCCGATATAGCTACAAATCACACAAGGAAAATCACAAATCGGCAGAGTTTAGGTTTCAATGTTCTTATGAGTAGCAAAACAAAATCAATTTTACAATCCATTCATTCCCATAAGAGGAGCCACATTTAAATCTTTGATGCCACAACTCATGTCCATAAGATAATTCCATACACAACATAACAACTCCTTGTAGTGTATTTATTAAAATAATTTCAACAAAAGGTTAAAATTTGCGTTCAATTTGAAATCAAAGTGAATTCATTTGACACCCAAAGAACTTGTGCTCCTTTTTACGGAACTAAACGTTAAATTCGTGAGAAAAAAAACCTATAACAGAGAGAGAGAGAGAGAGAGTAACCCTAATGGCGTTATTGGCAAGTTCAGGAGGTAGAGCCGTTTGAAGAGACGGCATATTGTTTACACTTTCTCTTCAAATTGGAGCTGTCGATCTTAACAAATTGAAAACGTAAAGTAGAAATTAACAAAGAGCGTATCGAAAACAAGCAACGAACAAATAGAAGAAGTCGTTACCTGATCGGAGGTGGAAGCGGCGTAGGAGTGGTAGAGCTCTAGATAAACTGGCGAAGGCCGGTTACTCGGTTAGCAGCCTGACGGCGAACTCTCTATACGGTGACGAGTCGGTTCGGGTCGGGTTCACCACGTCCCTTTGCACTGGCGGATCCAGTGTGTTGGAAGTGGGGGGAAAGGCCCCCAATGGTTTCTAAGGAAGTAAATGATACTATCAATAATTTTAAAAAAAGTAGTATATATATGTTGGATTTTTAAACTAAGGCCCCCTATTAAATTATATGAGGCCCCCAAAACTATGATAGAATGAAAAAGAAAAGATAGAAATGCTAGCCCAAACTAACCTTGTTGGCTTGTTACTTTCTTGTTTTAAAATAATTAAGTTATAAAATTGTTTATATAAATATGTGAAAATGTGCGCTCGTAGTTATCGGTGTTCGATTCTAACCATATTGTATAATGTTTCGTTGATGGGTTAAAATTATGTAGTTATGAATTATGAACTTTAATTTGGTTGAATTGGTGAACGATGAAGTTACGTTATTAAACGGGTGAATTTAAATTTGGTTGAATTGAGTATTATGATAAAAGTCATTGTTTGGACCTAGAGAATATGCAACTTTGTGTATGTTTCATATTAGAGTTAGAGGTTGACGAATCCCTCTGATCTGTCAAATTTCAATGTGAGTATTGTGAGAGATAAGTTATTAAAAGGGATGGTAGGGATTTATTGTAAGTTGTTGAATACCTATATAGATTAAGAAAACTATATAACATGAGTATGGAAAAAAATCACCGCATAATTAAAAACCCGACCCGTTTTAGTATGTATAACAGATTTAATTTTTTCAATTTCTTATCCCAAGTCTTATTCGTTAGTGCCCCCATTGAACAGATTTCCTGGATCCGCCACTGTCCCTTTGTAAGCTTTATTGCATTTAGCCCCCTAAAATTTTTAGGATGTACTTTTTCGGTTTTCTTTTCTCCACCAATAATTTATAATAAACGTGAGTTGATGGGGGTAAACGTGATCCAAATCCAAAAAGGATACTCCTACAAGCCCGCACGCTCAAGGTCCGCTAGATTATTCTTTCACGAAAAAAAAGTTCTACAAAATCTAATACTAAGTTAGAGACTCGTGTATTATACGAGTTGATTTAAAAAATACATATCCATAAATTATATATATTACAAAAAAATGCAAGAAAGAACAATGAACTAAACAGCTACATGTTACCAAGTTCATAAATCATAAAAAGATTAGTGTCTTCTTTGACCTGACATTAACAGAGATGTAATCTATCAAAAGGAATGATGTACTTTTTCTTCTTTGAAAATCAACAATCTTATAATATTTATTAAAAGAAAATGGTTACTTGCATTATCAACCCTCTTCTAAAAAAATCTCCACCAATCACAACTCTTTATTTTAAAAAAAATAAAAAAAATTGAAAATTCTAAGATGATTACGTCACAAATGTTTCAAATCCTTAAGGAAATTGTAATGGTTTAAATGTAAATTGTTAGGGGTTTAAATGTAATTGGATTTTGATAAACAGAAATTATCAAAGAAATATATCACATTGAGTTGACTCATATAATGTCTTCTACATCAAAGAAATATACAGTTTTAATCAATTAAATTATATATATATATATGGGTTGGTTGATAACTATTAAGCCAGACTGTCATAAGTAGGCCAATCGTGCTATATCCATGGAATATCAACATGGCAAACAGAATTAAAATAAATAATCCCAGGATCCAAGAGTTAAAAAATCAGACAATATCATATGTATGTGGGAAGTCTAAGCATTACAAGAGCAGAGGTTGCAACCACAGGTGTAAGATCAATGTCTGAAACTCCAAATGAAATTTGTCTGTATGAAGTCAAGAAAGGATCTCCCTTGGTATGCTCTGATTTAATTGTCTATATTCTATCAGTGTGTAACCTTAATAATACTTGAATCTAATATTTTTTGTTCATGCCATGTTATCAATGGAAAAAACTATAAATCTGTCTAGCATTCTTGTTCCCAAAAAACTGAAAAGCATTCTCTTATGATGAGATAATTTACAAGTAATAGTACTAAAAAGTTGTAAAAATTTTCCTATAATAGAAAACCAATGACCACAAAATGAATCTTGTTTAAAACTTCAAGGAATTGAAGAAGCTACAACTATTACAAACCAGGCTCTGAAAGTGTGAAACTTGAACATATATGTTATAGATGTGAAACCACTACAAGTTTATAAAGTTTAAAAATAACACTATCACATATTACATCTACATTTATGAAACTATTGTAAAAGAAACAAAACCTGATTTGCAGCTTGAACAAATTTACAATTTAGAGAATGTACAAAAATCTGTGTTGTTTCGTGGATTGAATCAACTAGCTTTTCTATCATACTTGTTATACTGAATCTCTTTGTCAGGCTTTCCAAGTAGCAAATAATCGAGTTAAACTTAGGAGTGTTGATGAGTTGATTAACATCATTCGGCCTTTTTTTTGACCTTCTTTGACATTTTATCAAACACCTAGTGCACTAAATCAATGAATTTTGAATTATGACATCTTTAATCATGAGTTTCACCAACCTTCTCCATTATAAAAACAAAGGCATATCGAAGAACTTAGCAAGACCATTTAAACATAAAGGAAATCGACAAAAGAAACAGGGGAAGTTTCCCATAAATCAAAGACAACACATTAAAAAACATGGTCATGTAATATTAAAACAAAAAAAACTTTACCATTAGAGATTACTTGAGATGAATTCAGACGAATGACAGCAAGTCAACAACAATCTCCGGTTGATATTTATCAACAACAATCTCTAGTTGATATTTATCAACAACAATCTACATTTGGTATACATCTTCAGCAGAAATAGATCACGAGGTGTGAAGGCTGAATCTTATCGATCTTTTTTTGCTCTTCGAGGGATACTTCTTTGCACACGTTAGCTCATAACTGTGAGCTATTGTTCCACTTCAACCTTCGGGTTCGAAATCGAAAGATGGATAAAAGGGAATGAGAAATCGTAAGGGAATGAGAAATCAAAGCTTAAAAATTACTTGTATCCTATTTTCACCATTTAGATACTAATTAGGGCTAGATGTTATTAGGGATAAGTACAGAAGCGGTAAAAAATAAAAACAAAAGATACTCCACGTGACAGTATATTAAGCATAGCTATAGCTATTGAGCGGAAAATCAAGTAAATGGTATACTTGAAAACGTGTAGGTTTATTTACTTATTTATTAGATAAGAAAGATTGTATCTTATGTGGAAGAGTGAGTTTTGTTAGATCGAGAATTTAGTGATTAGATCTAGTCTTTATATGATGTAATATGTATGTTTTAGTACTTAGTATAAATACTAAGTAAACATTGACATATGGTAACCTTTGACATTTTGAAATAGAAAAACACACACTTAAAGGTGTTATTGGCATATTCTCTCTACTCATATTTGAATTCATACACTATACACTCAATCTTGACTTTCAATTGGTATCAGAGCCAACTCTGATTGGTTTTTGAAGGATCACAAGCAAGATCATCAACTGATTGGTGGAAATTTGATTGAAATTTCGAGATTTTCAAGAACTTCATCTTTTACGAGCTTGATTCTGATTTTGAAGAATTAATGGATTAGAATTGTTGAATTTGTGTTCATTGGGAAGGAATTGAACAACACAACACTCGAAAATCAAATTTGGATCATCACAAACAACAGATTTGAAGTTATGATTGATTGAAGGGTTTTCGAGTTCGTGAGAAATTCTGTTGAAAAATTGATTTGTAGTGTTAGACATCGAGGAATTATGATTTAGAAGAGTTATTTGGAGTATTTCGAACTGTTCTGAACAATCTCAGATCAATTGGAAAGGATTTTATCAAAAATTCAATTTTCAGATCTGAAAGTTGAAGTTCTCGGATTGTGCTTGTTGAATTAATCGGAATTCAAGCTTGAATCGATCGGATTCTCTAATTCCGATAGATTTTTATCGGATTTCGATCAATTCCGATAGAATTGTTCTCGGATTACCTTAATTCTGATAGAATTTTCTCGGATTTGGATTTTGTCGGATTTGCTTAATCGGATTTGCATTTTATCGGTTTTTGACTCATCGGATTTGAAATTCTCAAATTTCTAAGTTCATCGGAATTCAAGGTTATCGGATTTCTAAGTTCATCGGATTTCAAGGTTATCAGATTTCTAAGTTCATCGGATTTCAAGGTTATCGGATTTCTAAGTTTGTCGGATTTCAAGTATCAATCGGATTTCAAAGTTTGTCGGATTTCAAGCTTTATCGGATTTCAAAGTTTATCAGATTTCAGAGTGTAGTTTTATCAGAATTCACACTTTGTCAAATTTTCACAATACAAGAAACTTTTCAGAGAAACGATCTAAACATGAGTGCTTATAGTGAAACGTTGTCATTTGGTTCTGACACTAAATCTCCCGTACTGTATCGAGGAGAATACAATGTATGGAAAGGGAGGTTTATGGATTTTATTGAAAATAACGAAAAATATAGAGAGTATATGAAGTTAAGCATCAAGGAAGGAAATGGTATCTTCATGTTTCATCAGCCAGCTGATTCAACCAACAATCCCCCACTTCGTGAAATTAATCGTCCTAAAACTCCTGCAGAATATACAGCTGATGAAAAGCTTCGAGCAACAGCAGATCAAAAGGCAAAGTATTATTTGAAGCATGGTTTATCTGCAGAGTTTTATATTAAGATCAATGGACTTGATACAGCCAAATAAATTTGGGATGAGATTGCAAGACAAATGGAAGGGACTGAGTCCGGGGTTTGGATTAAGGAAACTGACTAGTAAATGCATTTGATCACTTCCATTCTAAGGAAGGTGAAACATTGTTTGATACCTACAACAGATTCTGCAAGCTACTTAATGATCTCAGAAATCAAAAGCTTGATACTTATTCTGATCTTACAAAGAATACCAGGTTCATGAATTCACTTGGACCTGAGTGGAGAACTCAAGTGACCATCTATCGACAAATGAACCAAAAGGTTCTCAATAAGGTCACTCATCACATGATCTTTGAAGAATTGAACCAATATCAAGATGAGGTTGGTAATGAGTTCTCAAAAGGAAAATGTTGATCCTTTAGCATTGGTTGTGAATGATAGAAGAGGCAGATCTTCAAGCAGATCATTGAAACTTAAGCAAATACAAGAATCTGACTCTTCTGAGACTAACACTGAGGAGCCAGCAGATAATGAGAAAGTTATGCAGGCAGTTGCTTACCTCACCAACATGTTGCAGAACCAGTTCACAAAGTCTAAAACCAATAATCGTCAGAGATACACTTCAGGATCTCGAAGAAGAGACAATAATGTTCAAAGGAATGACAGTGTAAATCTGGAAAAGAGGTATGAAAGGAAGATTCAAACTTCACAGCCCAAGAAGTGTTATAACTGTGGAAGCACAGGACATGTTATCAAAGACTGCAAAAAGCCGAAGGTAAAAGATTCGGAATACTACAAAGCTAAGCTGAATCTGATCAAAAAGAGGAACATTGGTACAGTACTTCTGGCAGAAGAAGATCAGTGCTTGTCTGATACTGATGATTCAGATGAAGATGATGATGTTCATGCTCAATTTGTTCTCATGGCTAATGTTGAAGAATTTGAATTTTTGGAGTCTGATGGTGAGAGTGAAGATGAGATTGATGGATTGGAGTTTGCTGAAGACACAATTGTGGTGAAAGATGCAGAGATAGGAGATACAGATACTGGGTTTATGGCTAAGTTTGATGAGTCAGATCAACAGAGTAAGTATGAAAGTGATGATGAAGCTGAAATGGAACCTTCCAGCTCCAGTTCTCTCTCAAGTGAGTCAGAGTCTACAACTGAGAAGGTATCTCTTGATAACTCTCATATCTCTGCTGATCAAATCATGGCACTTGCTAATCAAATTCAATACTTAACTGCTAAGAATCAAAAGCTACAAACACAAAACATTAATCTTAAAATGAATCAAGCCGTCAATTCTGAACACACGACACACCTTAATCAACTTCAGGAATTAATTAAACAAAAGGATGATGAATTGAATCAGATACATGAGCAAACAGAAAGAAAGGTTCATGATCTAAATGCTGCTAAGTTGAGTGCTGAAATCAATTTTAATTTGGTTTTGAAAGAAAAACAAATTTTGGAAACAAAAGTTAACAATCTTGAAGAAGTTGTTCGTAAGAAACTCACAACTCGTCATACGCTTTTCAAAACTTTAAATCCAGATCTTCGAAATAATTACAAGGGTTTAGGTTATGATGAAAGTGACTTTTTCAATAAAATCAATTGTACTCAACTCTATCAGGCCGAAAGAATGAATTGTGGATTAACTGAAAAGATGGTTTTTGTTGCTGCTGAGGAAGTTAAAAGAGAAGAAGATTTCAAGAGAAAGACCACGGCAAAATGTCAAAAACCATTTAATTATGATCCACTG
Source organism: Pulicaria dysenterica (assembly GCA_947179395.2). NCBI lineage: Eukaryota > Viridiplantae > Streptophyta > Magnoliopsida > Asterales > Asteraceae > Pulicaria > Pulicaria dysenterica. The sequence goes on from OX359290.1 coordinate 32,988,570, forward strand.
AATGCCTCGTATGAAACCACTGAAGGTTCTTCATTCAAGAATAAATCTGTTTTCCATGCTGAAACTCTACTTTTTCCAAATCAAGAGCAAAATGTCACATCATATGCACCACGCTTGTACATTCCTCACATGAAATTGCAGCGTAGACAGGAAATTCTTGAAACAAACTGCATAGTTAACAACATCATTTTAGAAATTGAAAATCTAATGTTGAAAGAAAAGGTGTCTCACTTACAGTCTTCCGCTATTCATTGTAATAAATCTAACTCTGAAGTGATGAATCAACTGAGATTTGAAAATGATGTTTTAACTAATCTAATTCAAGAATTTTCTAAAGAATTGGAACAAACAAAGAAGGATGTTGAGATTGATAAACGAATCATTGTTCAGTTGAGTGAAAAGTTAAAAAGCAAAGTAAGTGAGTCTCAAAAATCAAATGTTTCTACTGTAGAACATTATGATTATTCACATTTAGTAATTCCTCAACTCATTATCTTTGAACTGGAAACTCACCTTCATGAAGAAAAGATCAATCGACTTCTAGGAGAAGTGAATCGTGGTTGGGGTGTGGCAATTCCTACTTGTCCCAAAGCTTGTAGAGAATATGTATCACACAAATGCAATCAGTTTTGTGATTCAACAAGTATCAGTGAAAACGGGTCTACATCAGGCACCAAGTCCTCATCATCTGCATCATCTTCTTATAGAATTTCTTTCCATAAGGAATCTAACAAATCTTCTTCTGAATCAGATAAAAACAAAATTGTTTTCCAAACGAAAGTGACAAAAGGAGAAGAAAGCAGAAATTCCACAAGTCAAGAAGAAGTCGGATGTTGGTCAACCACTCAAGCAGACAACAATCAAGGACAAGAGTCAAATCACAAAACATCATTTTAGAAACCGAAATATTTTTCCTTCTTTTTGTTCAATCCATCATAAACGTTGTGTGAATAATTGTGCATCTAGTTTCATTTGGCAGAAAAAGACTGATATTGTTTCAAACAGCCAAAATCGTGTTTCAAAATCACAGGTTGTTGAAAAAGAAATTTTTTGTGCAAGTACTGGTTGTGTTGAGGGTCATTGTATGAATGCTTGTTCATATCATCAAGATCAAATGTTGCGTGGTTTCAAATCTGTTCCAAACCGGAGGAATACTGAAGACGATATGATCTTTACTTGGTTTGTTAACCGTAAGGGTTATATAATCCACCAATGGATTAAGAAAAGTGAACTGTGATTTTTCCTTCGCAAATATGCACATCGAAGGTTACCTATGCTGTTTGGTGAATGGGAAAAACATCTTGAGGAAATGCGCATGGTAGCTGAATCTGAGAGGAAAGCAAAAATACAAAAGATTGAAGTGGAGAAACTCAATCATTCGCTACGTCAAATATTTTTGAATAAATCTAAACCTCAGGTTGCAAAGTCACCAAATAAATCTGTTTCTCACAAACCAGTTCACAATTCTTACAAATCAGTTAACAAACCAGTTCACAATTCTTACAAATCAGTTAACAAACCAGTTCACAATTCCTACAAATCACAATCATCAGTTCATAAACCAACTTTGAATAACAGATTTCAAAACAAATCAATGCATCAAAACAAATTTGTTGTTCATTCACATAACAAACCAACCAACGCCCCTCCTGCAACAAATAAACAAACATGGAAACCTAGGAAGTGGCAGATAAAACAACAAAAGAAATCTGAATCTTTGATTGTTGATTATGTTATTTCTTCTATTTCTCTCTCTAACGTACCTAATCCCATTTCATAATGGGTAAGGTGTTCACCCCTTGTTTCTATGTGCAGAAGAGTAATCTTTGGTACATGGACTCCGGGTGTACCAACATATGACTGGGGATAAGGGTCTTCTTAAACATTTCGTGGGCAAATATTCTGGAAATGTAAAGTTTGGAAATGACCAAGTAGCACCAATCCTCGGCCACGGAGTGTTGGAAACAGGGAATGTTAGGATTGAGAAGGTATCTTATGTAGAGGGGCTTGGCCACAACCTATTCTCTATAGGTCAGTTCTGTGATAAGGGTATGGAGGTTCTTTTTAAAAAGAAGTCTTGCTCTTTGAGAACTGAGGAAGGAACTGAGATTTTGGGAGGCAACAGAAAGTCAAATCTATATACTATTGACTTGTCTGACAAAAGATCCAGTTCATCTGTTTTCCTGCTGTCTAAAGCTGCATCAGATTTGAACTGGTCATGGCATAGAAAATTGTCCCATTTGAACTTCAAAAACATCAATAAATTGGTGAACGGAAATCTGGTTAGAGGCATCGCTAAGCTTAAGTTTGAAAAAGAGCATCTCTACAAAGATTGTGAGCTAGGGAAGCTTAAGCGGGTACCACACAAGGTTGTCCAAGTGTCAACAACATCAGCTCCTTTGCAGTTGATTCACATGGATCTTTGTGGACCAATGCGGGCACAGTCCAGAAATGGGAAAAGATATATTCTGGTGATGGTGGACGATTATTCACGGTACACATGGGTTCGGTTTGTCTCTCACAAGTATGAAGTGCCTCAACAGATCATTCTGTTTCTGAAAAAGCACAAGACTCAACAAGTCCAACCTGTCAAAGCAATTCGTACAGATAATGGCACAGAATTCAAGAATAGAACTCTGGATTCTTATCTTGATTCTGAAGGAATTTCTCATCAGTTCTCTGCAGCATACACTCCGGAGCAAAACGGAGTTGTGGAAAGGAAAAATAGAACTTTAGTTGAAGCTGCAACAACCATGCTACAGTACTCACAGTTGTCACCATCTTACTGGGCTGAGGCTGTCAATACAGCTTGCTATACCCAAAACAGATCCCTAATTCACCGTCGTTTCAATAAAACTCCTTATGAACTGTGCAATGGCATTGTGCCTAATATCAAATACTTTCATGTATTTGGTAATAGGTGTTTTGTTCTAAATGAATCAGACAAACTGTCCAAGTTTGATCCAAAAGCAGACGAGGGAATCTTTTTGGGGTACTCTAATGACAAAAAGGCTTTTCGAATTCTAAATCGGAGAACTAACGTTGTTGTCGAAAGCATCAATGTGACGTTTGATGATTTAGTAAACTTAAATTCTTTGACAGCCAAACCTACAAACAATAAAAATCTTGTTTCCCAATCAAATAAATCAGAAATTTACCACATTCAGAATGAAGATATAAATCTGGATTTAATGTTTGAATTTTTCAAAACTGATGAATCTTCTTCTGTTAATGTGAACAGGGCTGAATCATTTCAAACACAACCTGAAGAATCTGTAACGTTAACAGCTCCATCTGTTGCACGTGACACTGATCAGGAGAATTCTGAGTTTGAAGCTACAAACAGTCCATTTGCAACAGATGACACTGTCAATCCGTTTGCTGAACCTGAAATGGTAAATCCATTTGCAACGGAACCTCAATCACTTGATGACTTCATACAGGTAAGGACCCCTGAGCCTGTATGGTTAAGAAGTCACCCTAACACTCAAGTGATTGGCAATTTGAACGCTGGTGTTCGAACTCGTGCCGCAACCGTAAACGAATGTCTGAATATGAATTTTCTAAGTATGATAGAGCCAACACGAGTATCAGAAGCTTTAGAAGATCCAGACTGGATTCTTGCTATGCAAGACGAGCTGAATCAGTTCGACCGTTTGAAAGTCTGGCGGTTAGTACCCAAACCTGAAGGTAAATCAATTGTGAGGACTAAGTGGATCTTCAAAAATAAGAAAGACTCTGATGGAGTAGTTGGGAGAAACAAGACTAGGCTAGTGGCTAAGGGGTACAATCAGCAAGAAGGAATCGACTATGATGAGACCTTTGCCCCTGTAGCCCGTTTGGAAGCGATCAGATTATTTTTAGCCTATGCTGCCTTCAAGAATTTCAAGGTTTTCCAAATGGACGTTAAAACTGCATTCCTCAATGGTAAACTCAAAGAGGAAGTCTATGGTGGTCAACCTGAAGGTTTTGTGGATTCCAAACGCCCGCAGCATGTATATCTACTTGACAAAGCTTTGTATGGATTAAAACAAGCCCCGAGAGCTTGGTATGATGAGTTGTCAGATTACTTGTTGAGCAAGGGCTATGCAAAAGGAACCACAGACACAACACTCTACAAAAAGCAGATTGGTTCAGATTATATTCTTGTACAGATTTATGTAGATGACATTATTTTTGGCTCAACTAGCCCAACGTATGGTGATGATTTTGCTAATACCATGAAACAAAGATTTGAAATGAGCATGATGGGAGAAGTTAACTTCTTCCTTGGATTGCAAATTTCTCAATTTAACCATGGGATTTTTATAAATCAGTCAAAATATATAAAAGATTTATTAAAACGCTTTGACATGACTGATTGTTCTCCACTTTCAACTCCCATGGGAATTAAAACTAAACTGTTTGCTGACCCTGATGGCAAATCAGTAGATTTAAAAACTTTTCGTGGTATGATCGGATCCTTATTGTACTTAACAGCTAGTAGGCCAGATATAATGTTTGCTACTTGTCTCTGTGCCAGATTTCAAGCAAATCCTAAAGAGTCTCATTTGTTGGCAGTAAAAAGAATATTAAGATATCTTAAGGGTACTCTAAATCTAGGTTTGTGTTATCCTAGAGATTCTGATTTTGAACTAATTGGATACTCGGATTCTGATTATGCAGGATGCATGCTGGACAGAAAAAGTACATCTAGTAGTGCACATTTTCTGGGAGACAGACTAGTATGCTGGGCATCAAAGAAACAAAACTGCGTGTCAACTTCCACCGCGGAGGCTGAATATGTTGCTGCTGCCAGCTGCTGCTCTCAAAGTCTATGGATTCGTACACAACTATCGGATTTTGGATTGGAATATTCTCACATACCGCTGATGTGTGACTCTCAGAGTGCCATAGCCATTTCATGCAATCCCATGCATCACTCTAAAACAAAACATATAGACATTCGGTATCATTTTCTCAAAGATTATGTTGAAAAAGGTTTGATAGAATTAAAGTATGTTAATACTGAAAATCAACTTGCTGACATTTTCACCAAACTGTGGATGAAAATCGTTTTAACACTTTAGTTTCAAAATTGGGCATGTTGAATTTGAGTATTTGACTGTACTTTTATTCTATTAATTACATTCTGCACAGTTAAGTGTTTTAGGGTCGGGGGTGTCTGATCTGAGTTGACAAGTTATGAACTACGGATGGTTCATACTTGTAGGGGGAGACTCATTTATAATTCTGAAAAATCCAAACAAATTTGCAAAAGCATAAAAAAAAAGAAGATTTTTTTTCATTCATTGGTCAAGTAACTATTTTTATCGGAATCCGAGAAGTTGGACAACACATTCAAAATTCCGATACTTTTATCGGAATCCGAGTATTTGGATAATACATTCAACATTCTGATAATTTTATCGGAATCCGATACTTTCTCGGAATCCGATAAGTGTTGTGGGCCTACAAGTCATGAACTCTCGGATTCTTGACTTTTTCTCGGATTTCAGTTCAAAAATTGACCTCTTCTCTCTGTTTCATCAAGATTTCAAAAGGCTTTGGATTTCTTCAAGTTTCTAACTTTTGGTTTAGTTTTCAATTGCGAATCTCATGGTACACCTCGATTTCTCTGCAGCGTATTACATCTCTATGTATGTTTGAATTAGTAGGCCGAAAACCCTGTTCTGTCGCTGAACTAATCTTCTGATTTTTGTGCTTATTTCTTGTTATTCAATGTGTTTGTGACTTGGGTATGCTTAGTTAGATGTGTTACAAGTTTTGATAGAGTTAGATTACTTCTAGGGTGTTTGTTTATGTTGGATTTCACTGAAATTTAGTTCGACTTGCATAACTGGGTTACGGGATGAACTTTGACCAATTAGTATGCTTAATGATCATTGATGGGGATATACTCTTTGTTAATAACACTTAGAATGATAAAAGATATAATCGACTTGGATTTGTTTGTTGAAATTTTTGAATTTTAAAAGTCTGAATTTGGATGGGTGGTTCACTGTTATGATTCTCTCGGATTGTTTGAAACTTGTTGGATTCCTAGACTTTTGATCGGATTCCTACACTTTTGATCGGATTCCGAGACTTTTGATCGGATTCCGACACTTTTGATCGGATTCCGAGACTTTTGATCGGATTCCGAGACTTTTGATTGGATTTCGAGACTTTTGATCGGATTCTAGGCTTTTGTCGGATTGCAAGAAAATTTTGATCGGATTCCGAGACTTTTATCAGATTCCGTAGTTCTAATCGGATTTCTTGGTTTTCTAGGATTCTTGATTCAATCGAAATTAATGAGTTTTAATCGGAATCCTACTCTAAAGGAATTTTATCGGATTTCTCTTAAGTGTTTATCGGATTCTTCAAATCCGATAAAACACTTAGAAAATTTTGAAAATTTTTGAAATTTTTTAAAATGTGAATTTTTCAAATCAGAAAAGGAAACAACTTTTCTAGTGTTATCTGCTGGACATCTGATCATTAATCATTGGTATTATTCTCTTTTTGCAGATGGTAAATCCTAGTAATCTTGTTCCTTCTGACCAACTGTTTCCCCGAACCAATTACTTACCCAATCTCATGAACAATCATTGTTTTGACTCTCTAACCACCACCACTCAATTTTCTATTCTTTCTAAACTAATAGTCTCACATCCACTATTCCACATTTTAACATATAACCCTACTGCTGATGGAGAAGAACCTCATGTTCTAGAGGTATATGTGCAACAACTGTGGCACTCTTTGCATACTACTGTTAATGATGAAGGAGAGGAGATCTTGGCTGGTCAGATTGAAAATTTCAAATTCTCTTTTGGTGTTGACCAACTTCGGACTATGTTTAAAGTTCCATCTGAGAGGGGTACTTATCCTAACAAAACAAGCTTTGATCCTATTCTATTAGGCAAAGCTATCTTTCCACATATCAAGGATCTTGGGTTTAATGGAGTGTTCACCAAGACTGCTCAATTCAAGAGAAGTAATATGGTACCAATCTGGCAGTCTCTGTATGCTATAATTAATCTGTGTCTTACTAGCATTTCAAAAGGAGTTGATGGTGCTAGTTCAAGTTCGTTTCAAATTCTGGTCTCAATGGTCAAACACTGGCATGTCGACTATGCATCTATAATCTTTCAGGACATTTACACAGTTGTACATCAGAAACAAATACCACAAAAAGCTAAGAAATTTCTTCCGTATCCAAGGTTTCTATCGATGATTGTGCAATGTGTCATGCTAGAGCACCCTAATGATATCAATCTAAGGGATAATGATCCTATGCCAACGGTGTACATTATGCAGAAGCTGTATAAAATTGAAAAGACAATTGATGTTCAGCCATTTGTCATGCCTGTTGATCTGTTAATGTTAATGGATTTAGATGATCCCATAGTTCAGGCATATGTGAGTGATAATAACATAGTTCTTCCGGATCGACAAGAACCTGTTGATCCTACCCAAAGAACAGTAGCACCTGAGGGATTAGTTGTTAGTAGTCAGGTGTCTTTGGGTGACTCTGACAGGGATGAGCAGAGAGAAAATTTCGAGAGGGGCGGTGAAGAGAATGTGGGTGATGTGAGTATAGGAGAGGGAGATGCGGAGGATGATATACCTATAGGATTGTTAATTTCTAAATCTCAATCTCAAAAAACTCCAGATAGAGGTGTTGAGCTGAATGCTGAAACTTTGATTGTTACACCTGAGGGTGTTAACTTGGAAGCTCCTGTTTTTGAGCATGAGGATATGTTTGACATAGACAATCTTAATTCTGGAAGCTTGAATGATATTCCTGAAGATGAAGTTGAAAGTGTAAAAGAAACAGAGAGTGAGAGTGGGAGAAAAGAACATGAGAGTGATGAGAGTTCCTTAACCATAAATAGCCGGGAAACCACATCTGCCATCGGGTCTGACAGGGTCAGTCCTGGTGTTGAAAAAGACTCTGGCATCCCACCAGAGCATGCACAAACCCCACTCAGCCACTCAGAATCTTCTCAAAAGGATACTGTTTCATATTCTCACGGGGATTTAACACATGATATACCGAAGTCTCCTTCTGAGACAGTAGGTATTGAAACAGGTGCCAGTTCTCCCCAGGCTACCGAATTTCATTTTCAAGAGCACATCGCAAGCCCAATTCTTTCTAAACACAAAGACACATCTATCCCACCAACTAGGATCCTACCTAAAGGACCTAGCAGAACATTTATAGAAGCTACTTTTCGTAGACTTCAAGGATTAGATGGAAATCCCGACACAGTCAACCCTGATACAGCTGTGCATACGGGTGGCTCAAATTCTGAAGGATTTGTTCCTCTAGTTGTCGAAGTCTTAACGGGCAATCTAGGTGATCCCGGTGTTACAACTCCAAAAGTTTCTCAGGTTGCCTCAGAATTTGTTTCTAAGGCTGACCTTGAAAATGCTTTGTCTGTGGTTAATGCAAAAATTGATGTTGTAAATGAGAAGGTGGATAGGCTACTGGCTAAACAAGGCCCGAATGTTTCGGTAGAGGAGTTGAAATCCCAGTTGTATGCAAAGCTAATGGCTAGGCCAGATAACAATGAAGAAGATGCTACACTGGTTGATTTATTAAGAACTGAATACAAGAAATCAGACTTTGAGAGTTTCAAAAAGGAGATGAGGGATAGTATGGCAGCTTTTGGAGTTGTTTTTCACAAGAGGATGTATGCCATTGATTCTAATAAGGATGTTAAGGGTGAGCCAGTTGGGCAGGGGGAGATTTCAGGCAGAATTGATGCTAAAGAGGAAGCTGCAATTGCTGCTGCACTTAAAGCTTCTCTGAAAACATGTCAGGCTCAAGGAAAGAAACGGAAACATAATGATCAAGATCCTGATCCCGATCATTCTGAGGGGGAGAAACGTCGTGCAACTGTGCCTGTGACATCTCTAATATCAAAGCTACCTGCTGCTTCGTCTTCACAGAGCAAACAACCAATAACTCCAAAGAGAGGCAGAGGTAGAGGTAAAGGACAAAGGCAAAGGACTTTGATTGATGAAAAAGAAGAGGATACAGACAGACTAGTAGAAGATACATTTGACTTTCTTACAAGTGCAGGTTCAGACTTTGATGCTTATGGATCATTTGTAGCAGAAGCTGGTGAACATGAAAAAGAGTTAACTCTTCATCAACATATAAGAAAAATTAAAGAAACTGTGACAACACCAAGGGTTGAAAAGCCTGAGGTAGATGAAATTTCCACTCCTGATCCATTCAATATAGAAAATGTTCTGAGATTAAACAAAGAAGTGGATGACTTGTTTCCTCCTTCTCCGGGCAAATTTAGAAAAACAGCAAGAGATTTGTTGAGAGAACAAGAGAAACAGAAAAGATTGAGAAAACTGAAGCAAGGTGCTGAATGGAAAATTCCTAGAGGTTACAATCCAGATCCCATTCTGACTTCAAGCATGAGAGACATCAGGAAAAGAGTGGTATTAACTAAAAAGGCTCTAAATAAGACAAACAGAAATTGGAGTGCTTTTGATGTTGCAGTGGCCTTTCTTGAAGAGAAAATTTCTGAGATTTATTCTGAACAAATTCAACAGGAATTACCTATCAATCTACTGGGGGTAACAGATGTCTCTGATGCAGGTAGAAGACTGATAATGAATTGGCATGGTAAATCAAGAGATCAAGTGGCTTCCAAACATCCAGTTTCAAAAGTGAAGTGCTCATTTGGAAAAATTCTTAATGTGATTTGGGTTTACTTCTGTGTGCAAAGAATAGATCAGAAATCTTACTGGTTCAGTCAAGTAGATTTGAAACATTTAAGCTTGGAGGATGTTGAACACATGATGGAAGAACTTGAAGCAAAGAAACACAGCTCCAAAGCAAACAATGCAGGCTACGAGATCTTGCTAGACTTTATGAAGCAAAGAATTCGACTTGCTGAGAGAAATGACATCCAGCTTGGTGCAGAGGCAGACAAATCTAAGATCAATGTTCTGAAGCCAAACACCACACATCCCAGAATTGAAGAGCTAGAAATGTTTCAAACTATTTGGAAGGATGATGAGACTGGAGAAGATGATGGAATAGTTCTCTTCAACAGTAAGAAGGAAAAATTATTTCTAAGGACCAAGGAACTAAATGCTTATTCTGATGGTTCACTTAGAGTCTGGCTTATCAAGATCAGAGAGCATAACTTCAGTCTCAAGGATGACTTTGATCAATCTGCAAGAGTAAGCATGACTGATGTTATGAAAAAGATAGAAGCAAAGATGCGTGAAAGAGCTACTCTTCGCAGGTGACAAAGGATCTTGGGTGAACGGAACATAGACTAGATCCAATCAAGGGGGAGATTGTTAGATCGAGAATTTAGTGATTAGATCTAGTCTTTATATGATGTAATATGTATGTTTTAGTACTTAGTATAAATACTAAGTAAACATTGACATATGGTAACCTTTGACATTTTGAAATAGAAAAACACACACTTAAAGGTGTTATTGGCATATTCTCTCTACTCATATTTGAATTCATACACTATACACTCAATCTTGACTTTCAAGTTTCTTTTGTGGAAGAATCTTTTTCAGATCCTCAAGGCCAATACTATGAAGAGAATGGAGGTGGAGGGCACAACGTATTACATTCTATTTATTTTTCTATATTCTCACTATATTAAAGTCAGGTGTTGAAATCAAACTAGGATGTAAGAAAAGAAAATTAATAGGTTTTACATATTATAATTTAGTGTGCGGAATAAATAGGATGATTTAATCAAAAGAAATAATATATTTTATTACAATTGTTAAAGAGAGAGAGTAACCCTAATGGCGTTATTGGCAAGTTCAGGAGGTAGAGCTGTTTGAAGAGACGGCATATTGTTTACAATTTCTCTTCAAATTGGAGCTGTCGATCTTAACAAATTGAAAACATAAAGTAGAAATTAACAAAGAAAAGTATCGAAAACAAGCAATGAACAAGTAGAAGAAGAAGTCATTACCGAATCGGAGGTTGAAGCGGCGGAGAATTGGTAGAACCTTAAAGAAACTAGTGGAAGCCGGTTACTTGGTTAGCAGCTAGACGGTGAATAGTCTATATGGTGACGAGTCGGGTCGGGTCAGGATCACCACGTGTTTTCCCCTCACATTTCTTTGAGAACAAGAAGAGGTAACACCCTTTCACACCTATCACATTGTTACGTCAGTTTTTTTCTTACACAACTCAATACATCACTCAGGCTCGTAGTGGTTAGTTTTTACTAAACTAAATTTTGGGACCCATACTAACCAATCAAATTTAAAATAAATAAATAAATGGTCCCCCACACACAACTACATCACTACCACTTAGGTGGTATTGGTTTAAAAAAGCGCGTCTGAGGCGCTAAGGCGCTCGAGGCATTGCAAAGCGCTGGACAAAACGCATCTCGTATGCGAGGCGAGGCAATGGAGACGAGGCAGTGTAAGGCGATTCGCCTCACGTGATGCGTGCATTAGGCGCTTTTAGCGCTTCATGTAGGTTCCAACTTGGGCTTAGAATTACATTAGGTTGGGCTTTTTAAGTCTTAACTGGGCTTTGTAGATCCAAATTTAAGGAGTTAGGTTGCTAGTAGTTGGTCCTTTTAGGTTATCTACAGTCCCAATTCTCTTCCAACGTACATATCGTCAAAGTTGCAGACTTGCAGACGTCGAAGCTCTTCCTCTTAGTGTCGGGTTCGATGAAGCAGCCTTGTTCGATGAAGCAGCCCTAGCCCTGTTAAATCAAACCTCTTCTTTCCTTCCTCTGCTCGATTGAAGTGTGAACTCTTCTTCCCTTACTCTGCTCGATTGAAGCAGCCCTGTGCCCCTATTTGATCAAACTTTTAGAAAGGTAACACTTTGCTGTTCGATTTTTCAACTTCATCTTGCTGTGCAATTTTCTTTTTTTAACTTCATGTTGTTGTTTGATTTTTGTTTTTCTGTTCCATATAGTGTGTTCTTTTTTTTCTGTTTTATAGTATTAATGTGTTGATTTTGTTCTATTTTGTTTTTCTATTTTAGATCATCTTGTTGTTCGATTAGTGTATGTGTGATTGTGTTTTTTTGTTTTGAAGCATCTTGCTGGGAATTGTGTTTCTGTTTTAAAGCATCTACTAGGAATTGTGATTATGTTTTGATTCTTTTGAAGCAATGAAGTATCTTGTTGTTTTTAATGTGTTTCTGTTTTGATCACCGTGTGCAACTGTGCAAGTATGTGCTTTTTATAATTGATGGCTTTTATGGTTCCTTTTAGACTAGTATGGATGCAAATCAGAAGTCAAACATTGGTTCAAGCAATGCATCATGTGATCCAGGTAGAAAATACGGAACTCAAGATCCTAACAATAGGAACAATTTTACTTGTCACTTTTGTAATAACGTAAACAAGGGTGGAGTATATCATTTGAAATGCCATTTTGTTGGGGGGGTTTCATTTGTTGCGAATTGCCAATAATGTCCGGAACACGTAAAGGAAGAAACAATGCAATATATGCTAAAAACAGAGTCAACAAAGTTGGAGAGTAGAATGAACTCAAGGATGTCCTATTTTGATGATTATGATTTTGATGAAGACGATAAGTGTGTAGAAGTAGAAGGTGGTAGTAGTATGAAGCCACAACGAAAAAGACCAAGAACAAAAGGTCTTATGGATAAGCTCTTTACACCTAATCCCGAAGATGTGATAAAAGGCAGAAGGAAGGAAAGGGAGGGACACAACAAACTTAAATGCGGCTATTCGAAATGAGTTAAGGGAGAAAGCTTCTATGGAGATAGCAAGGTGGTTCTATGATGTGGGCATTCCTTTTAATGCCGCTACTTACGATAGCTTTGCAATAATGATTGAAGCCATTGGACAATTTAGGTCGGGGATGAAACCACCAAGCATGTACGAGCTAAGAGTCCCTTTAATAACAATGAAGTGAAGTAAGTTGAAGAACAAGTAACCGAAAACAAAAAAGAATAGCTTGAAAAGGTTGTTCAATCCTATCGGATGGATGGGGAGATTTGATAGTGCAAAAGGACATAATCAACTTTATGGTGAACTCTCCTAGGGGTTCCGTATTTGGGAAATCTATGGATGTATCCAATGTTTCCAAGGATGCAAATTTGTTGTTCGGTATTCTTGATAAAATGGTGGATTAAGTAGGAGAAGAACATGTAGTCCAAGTGATCACCGATAATGCGTCCGCATATGTTAAAGCGGGTAAGAGTTACTAGTTTAGTCTTTTTTACATATATTCGAATATTTTTTGTTACCTAACAATTTTATTTTATACTTTATACTTTGTATGGAAGATGTTAGAAGCTACTAGAAAATATCTTTATTGGACTCCATGTGTTGCCCATTGCATAGATCTCATGTTAGAGGATATTGGAAAACAGATTCCTATAGTGAAAAATTATTTAAAGAAGGTCATGCTTACGAATGGATATATATATATATATATATATATATATATATATATATATATATATATATATATATATATATATATATATATATAATTTTGTTGGTCTAGTGAACTTGATGCGGAAGTTCACAAATCAAAGGAATTTGCATAGGCCCTCAATTACAAGATTTGAAACATCTTTTATCACTCTTCTTCAATTTCACAAGCAAAAGAATAACTTGATAAAGATGGTTACTTCTCAAGAATGAATGGATAGCAAGTGGTCAAAGGAACCAAAAGGAAAATTAGTGCATTCCTACTTCTTACAAGATTCATTTTGGAGGAATATTGTCTATACTCTCAAGTTGACAGACCCTCTTGTTAGTGTCCTTAGGTTAGTGGATAAGGAAATAAAGCCGCCCATGGGTTACATTTATGAAGCCATGTGTTGGGAAATTGGCTAAGTCATTGAAACTGTTATACATGCAAATATCAAAACTGTTAAGACTGTTAATGAGTGTTGGGAAAACAGTTCAAAACTGTTAGAAGAAGTGTTGAAGAAACAGTTTAGAACTGTTAGTGGAAATTGTGAAGACAGTTGTAATCAACAGTTGCTGTGAACTTTGAAGCTGTTATATAGAGTTCAGAACTGTTAGTACAAACTACTACAACTGTTTGAAGACCTTGAAGCTGAAGACTGTTAGAAGAACCAAGAACTGTTGTATTCATTAAACAGTTTCTGTTGAGCTAAATATGGAAAAACCCTATCTTTGAAGATATCTCGAAATACTTTGAAGATCATCAAGATTATCTCAGAAGATAGAAGATTACCTAACTGTCAGCAAATCAAGGAAGATCAAGGAGTATATATATGCTAGATTAGAATTCATGATTTATACGTACTCATTGATTATATTTTTGCATTCATTCTTCAAGTTGTAAGTTTGCTTTCTGAATAGGGCTAAGCCTCTAAGTTTCTCGTTGAAACCTAAGAACAATCTGTGTTCTTCGTCTAACATAATAAGTTAGATTGGGGTGAAGTTTGCTATTGTAATCATTCTCGTTGATTAATAAAATTACTGTTTGATTGAATATCTTTGTGTTCAAAATCTTTTTTAATCAATTAAGTGTGATTCCGCAACTTCTTAGTTGATTGTGATCATAGTTAAAGATTAACTTTTATTCAACTTTGATTTGTTATTCAAAAGTTAGTTCTTGTTATTTGATATAATCTATATCTGATCCTGACAAGTGGTATCAGAGCCTTATCATTAAGGTTCCTTTGATCACCAGTTGAAGGTTTTTGCATCACCTTGCTTTATTTTTCAAAACTGTTTTTCAATCAATTTGTTTCAATGGATTCGGGAGGTTCTTCTGATAACAATGGGTCTGGGTCCAACATTCGTGTTCCCATGCTCAAACCATCTGATTTTGAGATGTGGAAACTAAGAATCAAGCAGCATGTCCAACTAATGGACTATGAGGTTTGGCAAATCATTGAAACTGTTCCCACTAACCCCATTGATCTGGATGAGAATGGAAAACCAAAGAAGAAGCCACCACCTAAGACAGATGCTGAAAAGAAGGAGAGAATGATTGAGATGAAAGCTCTCAGCATCCTCCAGATTTCAATTCCCAATGAGTATCAACATCAATTCAAAAAATTTGATGATGCTCATGAACTTTGGAATGCTCTGGAGAAGAGGTTTGCTGGGAATGCTAGTTCTAAGAGAAACCAAAGAGATCTCCTTAAACAAGCCTATGAGAACTTCACCAGTGGAAAGAATGAGAGTATCACCCAAATCTTTGATAGGTTTTACAAACTGGTGAGCCAACTGGAGAGTGCTAAGGTTAGGCTTGATCAAGATGAGATCAATAGAAAGTTTCTTAGATCTCTAGGTGATGAATGGACTGTGTTTGCTGCACAATGGAGGACTAAGGATTCTCTTGAAGACATAGAGTTAGATGATCTCTATAATAGTTTGATAGTGTTTGAGGGAGAGATAGAGGGAAAAAGAAAAACTGTTGTTCCTAGCCACAATGCTGCTCTCTTGTCATCCTCAGGTATGGAATCAAACCATTCTTTAACTAACTCTTTTGAAAATTGTGCAGGTACTAGTTCTGCTATTGGACTAGATGTGAACATTCCAGATGCTGTTCTTGAAGCTTTTCTTGCTAGCCATGCACATTCAACCCTCACCAATGAGGATCTTGAACAAGTGCACCCTGATGATCTTGAGGAGATGGATCTCAAATGGCAGATGACCATGCTTACTGTTAGAGCCAAGAGGTTCATCAAAAGGACTAGAAGGCAAAACATGAATTTCAGAGCTGATGGCAAGGCTGGATTTGACAAGTCAAAAGTGAGATGCTTCAAATGTCAACAGCTTGGCCACTTTGCAAGAGAATGCAGATCTGGTGGACAAGTCCAGAATCAAGGTCAGAGGCTAACTCAGAATCAAACCTCCTCAGTATTGGTCTCACAAGAAGGCCATGGGTTTGATTGGAGTGATCAAGCAGAAGAGGCTACAAACAATAAAGCTTTGATGGCATTGACTGACTCCTTCATCAAGATGGATTCACCAGAATCTGAGGACATACAGGTATCTTCTAAACTATGTCCTGGTGAATGTAGAGCTATTGTTAAGAGGTTTAGAGAGCACAATAAGAAAGTATGTGCTGCTCTAAGTAGAATGGAGGAGAGAAGGTATGAGTATACTGCTGTGATAGAAGATCTTGAAAAGAAAATTAAAGACTATCAGGCTAATGAACTGCAAATGGACTATGATAGAAAATATCATAAGTGGGAGAAAGAGCAGTTACAAGATGAGATTGATAGTCTGAAAACGAAATTGGCTGAAAAATAAAGCAAGGTAGATGAACTCACAAAGAAATTGGAGGGTGTGGACATTGATCTTGGAATGTTCAAGGCTGCAAACCTTAAGCTTGAGACTCTGCTACAATCTCAAGTGAGAGACAAGGTGAAAACTGGACTTGGATATAAGGAAACCCCACCTCCATACAATCACAACTACATAACACCCATGTCTGATGTAGCTGATAGGTATGTTAATGAATCATTACCAGAGGAACTGAAGTCAGCTAATCCACCATTTGAAAGTGATGAGGAAGGATTTGTGGAGGAAGTAAGTGATGATGAGGGAGTTGTGAAGAAAGATGAGGTGATTCCATATGAAAATCACATCTGTTGTGAACCCATACCCACTAAACCATCTTTCAAGCCTGTGGTGTTTGTAAAAGCATCCACAGAACCCCTCACCACTGAGCCAACACCTTCAAAAGCTATCCAAACCATAAAAAGTTTCACAACTGTTGCCAATAATCCCCATCTTTACACTAACAGTTCTAACAAGAACCCAAACAGTTCTAAGCCAAAAAGCCCAACTGTTAGTACAAAAGCCAAAGGAAAGGAGAAAGTTGGTGAGGTTGTGTATGCAAAGAAGAAGATGGAAGCTCCAAAATCTCAGGCTAAACCCAAGTCTAAGAAAAGGCATACTGAAATGTCTGCATGCACATGCCAAAAGCATGGTGTCCAAAAGTTTCCTCAATCTGCAGCTGTTAGAGGAAATCAAAGAAATAGGAACCAATTCTGGTCACAAAGAACTGGTTTACCTATTGTGAAAACCAAAAAGTGCTACATCTGTGGGAGATCTAATCATTTAGTTCAAGATTGTTACTATAACCCACAGACCAATGACACTCAAAACAAAAGTCCCAAAAGACAAAATAACAGTACTAAAACTGTTAAGTCAAAGCAAAATAGCAGTTCTAAAACTGTTAAACCAAAACAGGCAAACAGTTCTACAACTGTTACATCCAAACCAACTAACAGTTCCAAAACTGTTTTAACAAAACCAAAAACTGTTGGTTTGGCTTGGATGAAAATTCAAAAACAAACTGATTCTGGAGAGGGTAAAACTGTTCTTCAAACTGAAAATCAAAAGGAATCACAAGTTGATTCATCTGTTTTACCAACTCCACCAGCTGTTTGTTCAAAGGTATCCACTGTTAATCACAACAATTGGGAACCACATGTTCTTACAAAGTATTCCTCACACAAATTAGAGAAATCTAATTTGGATGAAATCAAAAAGAACCAAACTCTGTTTAAGTACTATGACTTAAATGGTGTACCCAAGACCTGCATGGCCTGGGTACTTCCTGCTACTAACTGATTTTATTTGTGCAGAGCATTCATAGGGCCATTCATGGATCTATCTGGCATGTGGATAGTGGATGCTCAAGGCACATGACTGGAAATCCACACTGTTTGAAGGATTTCAGAAGCATCAATGGTGGATTTGTAGCATTTGGAGGAAATGCTAAGAGAGGAAAAATCACAGGTAAAGGAGCTGTTGAGGCAGGTACACTTACATTTAATGATGTTTTCTTTGTTGAACAGCTTAAGTACAATCTGTTAAGTGTATCTCAAATCTGTGACAATGGAAACAAAGTTTTGTTTACAGATTCAGAATGCATTATTCTTTCAAAAGATTTTAAACTAAATGAGAAGGATGTTCTTTTGAGAACACCTAGAAAAGATAATGTATACTGTCTAGATACACAAAAGATTGCTAAACAGAATGTGTTAAGCTGTTTACTCTCAAAGGCATCTCATGATGAGTCTGCCATTAGACTATGATAATATATTTTTGCATCTCAAAGGCATCTCATGTGCACAAGAGGAAGGAATAGACTATGATGATGTCTTTGCACCTGTTGCAAGGATTGAAGCCATTAGACTATTTCTTGCCTTTGCAAGCTTCCAAGGATTTAAAGTGTATCAAATGGATGTCAAGTCTGCTTTTCTCTATGGAACTATTGATGAGGAGGTATATGTGTGTCAACCCCCTGGCTTTGAAGACTCAAAGTACCCTAACAGGGTATATAGGTTGGATAAAGCTCTATATGGACTACATCAAGCTCCTAGAGCTTGGTATGAGACATTATCATCCTACCTTCTTGAGAATGGTTTTAAGAGAGGCACAATTGACAAAACATTGTTTACAAAGATTGTTAAAACAGAGATTTTGCTTGTTTAAATCTATGTTGATGATATAATCTTTGGATCCACTGATGACAGCTTGTGCAAAGAATTTGAAGTCATTATGCACAAAAGGTTTCAGATGAGTTCAATGGGTGAACTCACATTTTTCTTGGGATTACAAGTCAAACAGAAGCCCACTGGTATTTTTCTAAGCCAATCTAAGTATGTCAAAGACATATTGGACAAGTTTGGCTATCAAGATGTGAAGCTGGCAAGTACTCCAATGGAGACACACAAACAGTTGGGAGCAGATGTTGAGGGGGAGGATGTAGACATACATCTATATAGGTCAATGATAGGTTCATTAATGTACTTAACTGCTTCTAGACCTGATATAATGTTTGCTGTTTGTGTTTGTGCCAGGTTTCAATGCAGTCCAAAGATGTCACACCTGTTTGCTGTGAAGAGGATCTTTAGATACCTCAAAGGCCAACCAAAATTGGGACTTTGGTATCCTAAAGATTCACCTTTTGATTTGGTGGCATATTCTGATAGTGACTATGGTGGAGCCAATGTGGACAGAAAATCAACCTCTGGAGGATGTCAATTCTTTGGATCAAGGCTGGTTTCATGGCAATGCAAGAAACAAACAACAGTTTCAACCTCAACAGCTAAGGCTGAATATATTGCTGCATCAAGCTGCTGTTCACAGGTTCTATGGATCCAAAATCAGCTTCTGGATTATGGTTTGTCTTTCTTGAATACTCCAAATTATGTTGATAACACCAGTGCTATTAGCATAGTTAATAATCCAGTGAAGCATTCTAAAACCAAGCACATTGAAATCAGATTTCACTTCATAAGAGACTGCAATGAAAAGAAATTAATCCAAGTTATGAAAGTCCATACTGATGATCAATTAGCTGATCTGTTTACTAAAGCATTTGATGTGAGCAAATTCAACTTTTTGATCTCAAACATTGGAATGATTAACTTGGACTAACAGTTGTTCATTACTCCATGTTTTTCACGCTAACAGTTTGCAACTGTTAGTATTGTTATCTAACAACTATTGATTTTAAGTGTTCAGGGAAAAGTAAAAGTGCAAATCCCAAACCAGTTTTGGACATACATGGTTACCTATTCCACAAACAGTTTTTCAAACCCGTGAATGTCCTTGATATGTGGTAAATGTAAATCCTTTATTGAGAACAGTTCCAGACTGATAAAGGTGAGTCACTCTATTTTGTAGTGTTATGAATTTGATATGACAAGTCACTGCATGCTATTAATGGAAATTACTGGTCATTAATGGTTATTAATGGACATTAATGCTCCCCAGTTTATCTATAAATAGCCTTGCATCCATTCTTCAAAAATCACACCTACATTTGCACAAACTTCTCTCTGCAAATGGCTACTAACTTCTTTCTCATAAACTTCAAAGATATTAATGTTAGACAAAGTTATGTAACCATCCCTGCCCCATTTGTAAGAATGCATGAGCTTTGGCAATACTCATTATGTGTTCTTGAAATGGATGATGAACCTGAGGAGTTCATCTTGACCCATCATCCAGATCCACGTAGGCCAAATAAACCAATTGACCATATTCGTATAAGAGGTGATTTTGAAATTTTCACTCTCTTCCATGAATTGCCTACACCATGATGTCTAAGATTCGTCTTGAACCTGGCAGGCACTACAAACTCCGTAGTGTGGTTCAATGTTCGAAGAAATAATACTCATAACCACCAGAGGGCCTCGGATGATGAGGCAGTGGAAGTCATTGTAATAGATGACTAGTTCCACTGATGTTAAATTGGTCTCATTCACCATTATCCCACGAGGAAAATTATGACAATCATCTCTGGTGGTGCATATGATGAGAAGGTCTACTGCACACCCATTGGTGGGTTTTAAGTTTTGAAAATTGTTTAAGGCATGTCAACTGTTTTTCTGTTAACAGAGAAAGTTGTCTACACTTACGGTGTAGATCATTGTTCTCCCACACCTACGAGACGGCCTTGCACAATTAGATAAGCAGTACCAACAATGGCTTGTGCATTACATGACTATTCTTTGACGACAGGCTTCTCAGTAAGGCTATGGCGGCACTGTAGAGGCTATTCTGAACTCGATTCTTAAATAATGAAGACATTCACGAGAAAGAATGTGATGATGATTGTTTTCCCTTAAAGTTCGGATTTGTTGATACAAAATGTTAACGATAATTTGTCAAATGTAGATCTCGGAGTTAAGACAGTTAATATAAGCTGTGTTTAGATCTATAGCAAAAGACAGTATTGTTTTCTCAAAATTATTGTAGCTCAATTGTGATTATCATGAATAAAATACATCTTATGTTGATGACTGTGTTCACTAATGGTTTGTTATTGTTGCTTCAGCATTTGATATATATGAGCTAAAGTTTGTTTGACTGTTGCACAATTCTGTTTCAATAACTACTAACAGTTTTCAACTGTTAGTATATGGCTTCCACAACTGTTAGGCAAAGTCCATGTGCAACTGAGGGGGAGAAATTCGTCAACTAAGGGGGAGAAATGAGAACAGTTGTAAACACTAAACAACTGTTAATCCAAATAAATGATCAAACAAAAGGGAGTTAACTTTTAAATAACAGTTGTTACATCTTATGAAAACAGTTCTTCAACTGTTAGTTCATTTTGTCCGTCAACTGTTAAGCTATTAAAGGGTGTTTTGGTCTTTGCAGAATTTTGGAAACTTTGAATTGCATTCAACATTCGAAACATATATAAGGCAATTCCCTCCTTACCAAGCAACTCACACGTCCAAAACGAACTTAGATCAGAAACAA
Organism: Pulicaria dysenterica; assembly: GCA_947179395.2. Lineage (NCBI taxonomy): Eukaryota > Viridiplantae > Streptophyta > Magnoliopsida > Asterales > Asteraceae > Pulicaria > Pulicaria dysenterica. The sequence goes on from OX359290.1 coordinate 33,009,793, forward strand.
ACCCTAATCTCTCAACAACTCTCAGCGATCAAAATCAAAATGTCTCCCCTTCCATTCATAAAGGAACACAACATGCTCGCATATTTGTCCAAACCCGATCATATCGGTGCTTTCCATGATGTGATTGACTATCTCTTACTCTCCACACTCCACCATGCACTTACGGTCAACCCCACCATTTACCTCTCTCATATTGATCAGTTCTGGAAAAATGCCTCATTAAGGGAAGAAAATGGAGTGAAATGGATCGACTCTATGGTGGATGATATCACTGTTTCCATCTCTGAAAGCATAATAAGCCAACAACTACAACTGAATGATCAGGATGGTGAGTATTCTGATTCTGTATCACTTGAGTTTATTTATGCTAAACTCGTAAAGTTGGGATATGAGGGCCCTAGGGGAAAGGGCACCTTCTACAAAGGGAAATTTTGCTCGCACTGGAAGTACATTATCCATACTCTCCAGCAGTGCATGAGCCCTAAGAGAACTGGCTGGAATGAATTTGGGAGCAACATTGCTCTCGCACTCATTTGTTTAGCCAACAACAGAGCTTTTAATTTCTCAAAAATGATCTTTAATGGAATGGTAAAGCATCTAGAAACCAAATATGGTCTCTTTTTGATGTACCCGCGATTTGTGCAAGTTTTGCTAAACTTTTTTATGCCAAATCTTAAAGCACACAAGAGGGTCCTAATTCCCTCTGCTCATGTGGCCTCCACATTGAGCAAATTGATGGTTAATGGGAAGAATTTCTCAGGTGCCATAACTCCACCACTCTCTGCAATGATGGAGTTTCTTTCAAGAAACAGAGCTGCCAGGGGTGAGCATGAAGCCCAACTTATTGCTACACCACCACCTCTGGAACCCACAGCTCACGATACTCAAATAATCCCTTCTGCTTCCTTTGAACAAGCTACAACACAATCCCCTGCACTAAAAATATTTCAAAAGAAGAGGAAAAGAACTGTTGGTGCTCATTCCACCAAAGTTCATGAAACTGAAACTGTTAACCCTGCACAGGTGCATTCACCTGTGCAGAATATCGAAAGGGAACCCCTTGTGCTGTCTCCCAGGCACAATGAGGAGGTGATCACTCCATTAGAGGGTGATCATGTGGTATTTGAGGCTGATCCTACTGTTTTACCCGCAAGGGGTGAACAGGACAGGGTTAACATAACTAAGACCTCAGCCACGGCAACAGAGGCTGGTCAAACAGTTTCTGGAAATCCCCAGTTCCAAGAAAAGAGGGGTACTGGTGTGGAATCTCAATTGAGTGAACCACCAGTTTTATCTATCAATGATATGTTAACAGTGGCAACACTGGCTGACATTGAGGCTAGAATGCAACACCAAGCAATGACGGATTCCAACATTGCACCTTTCTTTGCTGCATATATACAACTCAAAAAGAATATTGCCTTACAAAACAAAAGGATTCTTCAACAAGATCAGCAAATTAAGGTTTTGACCAACAATTTGAAGCATGCTAATGAGGTGCTAAAACTGCATGATCAAGTACTACAACAGTTGACAGCTGCTGCAAGACCCCCTTCAACTGTTCCAATCAAAGAGGGGGAGAGTTCATTACCAACAGTTGCTGAAGTGCCAGAACAAACAGCTGCAGTGGATGAACTAACAGTTGCACCCAGTGTATCAACAGTTGAAGAGAAGCTATCAGCAGTGGATAGAGTGCTGATTAATACAATAATTTTGTCTGGTGATTATCCAACAACTGAGGTTTACAAGTCATGGCCCAAGGTAAAACAAGAATATTTGGTGAAAGTGGGTGCTCAAATGTTGAACTGCAATGAATTCCAAATGAAACAAAAGATTGATGATGGATGGCTTGAAGGCAAATGTGCAAAGTTAAAACCTATTAAGCCAAGGCCTGGATTCAAATGAATTCATATTGTAGAAAAGGTTGTTGAAAAGCCAGTACAAGAGGTACAAGGAAAGGGAAAAGAGATTGTTGTTGAGCTTCCAAAGCTAAAATTAACAAAACAACAACAAGAAGAAAGGGATTTTGAATGTGCTCAGAGGATAGCTGTTGATCTTCAACAACAAGAACAGACTGATTTTGAAATAGCAAAGAAGCTAGCTGATGAGATCACAGCTCAGATTGATGAGGAAGAAAAACAAGAAAAGGCTGCTAAGGGAGTTAAAAGAAAAAGAATTGTGAAAAAGAAACAATTTCAACTTCCTAAGTCAGTAACTGAGAAGAAGTCTCAACCTCTACAATCCAAACCCCAAAAGTCCAAAGCTGTCCAACCAACCCAAACAGATCAAACCATCAAAGCTAAAATGGTTAAAACTATCATTCTAGATAGGCTTTTGTCGATGTTGAAAAAGGTGTTAACAAGTTTGTCAAAGAACATTTTGGCCAGAAGCCTCACATTAAAGAATGGAAGTTTGATGTTGTCAGGTTTGATACTGGAAAGGAAGGTATAATCATTGTAAGGGAGAATGATCAGATTGAACAGTTTACAAGCTACTTACAAATGATTGATAGTATTACTAGGCGGGACATACAAGAATTGTATGAGTATGGAACATGGCATTATGGAGGATCTGAGCAACCTCTAATTAAGTTATTGATGAGACATTTGACAAGTATTTGCAACCCAAAGAAAATAATGTCAATACTGATGGCTGATGAAACTTTTCCAATTCAATCTGTTAAAGTGTATGCTAAGCCAATGGTATATTCCATGGTAATGGAAAATGTAATTACTGAATGGTTTGACATGGATTTCGTCGAACATGGTCAGATCAAGCTCCAATACTTATTGAAAGCCAAGTTCTATGGTCCAGCTAAAGTAAGGGATGAGCTACTTCAAAAATTCAAAGATAGACTTGCATCTCTGAGATCAAAGAAAACGTAATTTTTCTATCTTTTGAATTGTTTATTATAACAGTTTGATTTTGCATTCAATGATAATTGTATTCTTTACTTATGTTGAATTTGTCTATGATTGAACCCTTAAAACAAACAACTTAAGTGTATTGTTCAAAACTTTAAGTTAGGGGGAGATTGTTGGGAAATTGGCTAAGTCATTGAAACTGTTATACATGCAAATATCAAAACTGTTAAGACTGTTAATGAGTGTTGGGAAAACAGTTCAAAACTGTTAGAAGAAGTGTTGAAGAAACAGTTTAGAACTGTTAGTGGAAATTGTGAAGACAGTTGTAATCAACAGTTGCTGTGAACTTTAAAGCTGTTATATAGAGTTCAGAACTGTTAGTACAAACTACTACAACTGTTTGAAGACCTTGAAGCTGAAGACTGTTAGAAGAACCAAGAACTGTTGTATTCATTAAACAGTTTCTGTTGAGCTAAATATGGAAAAACCCTATCTTTGAAGATATCTCGAAATACTTTGAAGATCATCAAGATTATCTCAGAAGATAGAAGATTACCTAACTGTCAGCAAATCAAGGAAGATCAAGGAGTATATATATGCTAGATTAGAATTCATAATTTGTACGTACTCATTGATTATATTTTTGCATTCATTCTACAAGTTGTAAGTTTGCTTTCTGAATAGTGCTAAGCCTCTAAGTTTCTCGTTGAAACCTAAGAACAATCTGTGTTCTTCGTCTAACATAATAAGTTAGATTGGGGTGAAGTTTGCTATTGTAATCATTCTCGTTGATTAATAAAATTACTGTTTGATTGAATCTCTTTGTGTTCAAAATCTTCTTTAATCAATTAAGTGTGATTCCACAACTTCTTAGTTGATTGTGATCATAGTTAAAGATTAACTTTTATTCAACTTTGATTTGTTATTCAAAAGTTAGTTCTTGTTATTTGATATAATCTATATCCGATCCTGACACCATGGATAGGGGTAAAGAGGTGATTGCTAAAAAATTATCTAATTAGGAGGAACATTACAAGAAAACTTTTGAAATAATTGATCATAGGTGGCAATGTCAACTCCGCCGACATTTGCATGTTGCTGGCCACGACTTAAAGTTGTCCACATTTTATGATGACATGCCAAGGGTTGTAGGTTGTGAAGAGGTCATGGAAGGGTTACATTCTTGCATTGAAAGGCTCGCACCAAGTCCTCGAATTGAAGATCAACTTTTAAGAGAATTAGGCAAGTATCAAAATGCGAAAGGACTTCTTGGTCGAATGCAGCAATTAGGCAAAGAAAGCTAATGGAACCGGGTAAATATCTTAAATTTTTAATCTATTACTACTTGTATGAATTGTATTAATTTTAGTTTTCAAAATTTTGTTTTATTTAGCGGAGTGGTGGACAACTTTTGGATCTTCATCTCCTAATTTGCAAAAGTTTGCTATACATCTTCTTAGTCTAACTTGTAGTGCTACAAGTTGTAAGAGAAATTGGGGTGTGTTTCTACATGTAAGTATATAAGTAAATATTTCTTAATTTTGTACTTTAATATTAAATATATTAATTAATATAGAATTCACTTTATATAGCTTCGCACCAATAAGCGAAACAGGTTAGCACAAAAAAGATTGAATGACATGGTCTACGTTGAAGGGTTTTGAACCTGACCAAAACACCCAATGACACAAACTGGTCAAACCTGGGTTTGATTCTACTGGTTCAATCCTAAAAGTGGAACTGGATTGAACACAACCCTCTAAACCCCAAAAAGGGTTAGGATCTTAAAACTAATGATCAACATAGTTTCTAACAAACAAACAATCCATAGATAAGGTTATAAAATATACCTGATCAGAAAACAATGGGATTGCTAAAATAAGTCCACCACTACTGCACCTCCTTGGAACTGGCTGCTAGACCGCTCCTGGATCACCAACCAACGATTCTAAAAAAAACGAGAATGTGTGTGTGTATGCGTCGACCTCTAATCGCTAACACCCTCGGATTTCTTGTTGGTGCATAATTGTAAATCCCTAGTTCTTATCAATCGAATATATAAATGTTTACTTGAAATGTTAATTCAAATGTGTTTTGATTAATAGTTTTCATGTTTATATATTCTAAGTGTTTACTTATATTTGTTTTAAGCCTACAAGTACTTAGTCATGTGTTGATTTGTATTTGGAAGTTTAAGTATAAGTGAAGGTCACCACATGCGTAGTGGATCTCACTACGTGCGTAGTGAAGTAGATAATTAAAGTTTAATTGAATATCATTAAAACACCCGGTACGTAGTGGAAGTTAATTAAGGCAGAAACGTGTTTAACATAAATACCGCGTTTTCTGTTCATATAAATAGGTTTTAACCGCGTATTAGCGCGGGTAATCGTCCGTAATCGTCCATAATCACATATAAGCCTTCATAAGCCTTCGAAATCAGAGATACCTTCGAAAAAACGTAAACTTAGTGTTAATTTCGTATCCAAGGGCAGTCCTTAAGCATTCTGTGTGAGTTCTTAGTGTTGTTCTTCGTCTTTCTCTGTGTGTTCTTCGTGATTACTGTGTGCCGGACACCTAAGCAGATCTTTGAATCCTTAGGAGGTTTGGGAAATAGATATTCCGCACTATTTCTCATCCTAGATCAGTCCTAGCATTAGGGTGTTAGTTTAGAACCCCCCACGGTCCTACAAAGTGGTATCAGAGCCTTGTGCTTTGATTGATCATTTTTTCTTAGGTTTCGTGATCTAGGTGTCGTTTTGGTCTTTCAGGATTGTTAGTTTTGTCGTTTTCTCGGTATTTTATCGTACGTTTAGTCGAAATAAGGTTGTTTTTGCGTTAAAAGATTTGTGTTTTTACGTAAATTAGTTCCTAATCGTTGAAGTTTACACGTGCGTAGTGTCTCGCATTATGTACGTATCTCTCAGCAGTCCGTGCGTAGTCTGTCCTTCGTGTTCTAGAATTTTCCATAACCCGTGTTTTGTCCGTGTGTGGTGCGCCTTCATCACGTGCGTAGTGACATACACTCTGCACGTATTGATTCTTAGTGTTAAATCGTTTCTTGAAAAATAAATTACTCATTACGTACGTAGTGCATCCATTTCGTGCGTACGAGGTATCCATTCCGTACGTACTTGAGTCTGTGTGAAAGTTTTTCATTCCGTGCGTAGTACATTCCACTACGTGCGTAGTGTGTTCACTCCATACGTGTTATCCTCACTTCGTGCGTAGTGCTTGAGTTTGTTTTAGGTCTTATTCATAATGTCTGACATGAGTGCAATGGCTGCCAAACAAACCATAACTGCTTTAAGTAACCTAATAATGGATAATGAACAAGGAGGAATTAACAAAGTACCTCGAGTTTTAACCATGGAAGACTACCCATTCTGGAAACCACGTTTTGAGATTTTTATTGATGGAATTGATCCGCGACTGCACAAGGCTATATCTGCTGATTATTTAATTCCTAAGGGTGAAGGGAATATCGAAGTTCCTTATGATATGATGAGTGATGATAAGAGGAAAGCATACGATGCTGAGAAGAAAGCTTATTCTTATCTGATCCAAGCCATTCCAAATGAGATCTTCCACCAGTTCCGACGATATAGAACGTCACATTCTTTGTGGAATGCTTTACAGAAACGGAACGAAGGGAATGCATCATTAAAGGAGCTTAAGGCCTCACAGTTACGTAAAGAGTTTGATCACTTCACATCTTACAGAGATGAAAAGATTCCTGATTTGATTAACAGATATAACCATCTTCTGAGTGAGTTGGATAGCCTAGGTGTGCAAGTATCTGAGAGACAGCAGGTAGAGACCTTATCTAAGGCATTACCAAAGAGCTGGAGGCCGTTTATAATGATCTTGAAAAATGGTGAAGGTTTCGAGGGTATGGACCTCAATGACTTCATCACCAAATTAAAAGAGCATGAACAGGAGGAACAAAATCTAGATAGGTTGAGTAGTTATGTTCAGAATCCTTCCTTGTACTGCTCTGGATCCATTCCTTCTCCTGCAACCTCGTCAAATGCTCCGTTGCAGACTGCATTTACTTCAAGTGTCAGTGGGTCAACCAGTTCTGCAACTACAAGTGGACCACCGTATTCTGCTCCTTCAAGCAAAAAGTCAGAATCAATATTACCTGCTTTAAACACTGAACATTTCAAGCATGGTAGTACTGAAGAAGTAAAGGAGCACATGGGGATGCTCAGTGTGTTGGTGTCTTCCTACGATGATCTGCTGAAGGCAAAATTGGAAATGCCTATTTGACTCAAGAAGACTATGAGCAGATTGACAATGATGAAATGGAGAGACATGACATTTTATGGTCCTATGCCAACCTTGTGAGGAGAGCAAAAGCTTTGGTTAAACGAACAGGGATGCAGATTACAGCGACTAAGGATACAAAGCTGGGCTTCGACAAATCAGCTGTAACCTGTTACAACTGTGGTGAAAAGGGACATTTTGCAAGGGAGTGTGAAAAACCAAAGAACTCAGGACCCAATTATGCTTTCAGGACATCTCCTGGGAAATCTTCAACTTCCACTACTCCAAAGAAAGTTGAAACATCTCATGAGGAATCATCTAAGGCAATGGTGGTTGTACAGAAAGATGAGGGGATAGATTGGTCCGTACACTTTCAAGATAATGATGTCTTCGAGGTTGCAGAGACCAACTTGGCCAGTGTTCAAGATCTGAATGATGATTCACAATCTGAAGCAGATAGTGTGCAGGAAGCTGATGATGAATTTGTTGCCAGTAAGGAAGAATCAGTGATGCCTACTGATGAGTACAATGTCAAACCAGTTTTAGTGCCAGCTGCCGAACCAACGCCAGTGACTGTTCAATCTCAATCTGAAGATCCTAAGGCGTGCATGACTGGACAAGCTGACTCAAAGGTAAGTAACATTTCTGGCCTTCCCTGTGTTTCGTGCAATGATTATGTACAAAACATAGTATCTCTGAAATCTCAAGTTGCTGAGCTTACCTCTAAACTGCATGAGAACACACTTATTAAAGGAAGAGAAAAGACTTTAAAAGACAAAATTGAAAGTCAAAATAGGCAGATTAGAGAACTAGAGGCAGCTTTGTTAAATAAGCAGGATGCTATAGTTTTTTACATCAATCAAATAGACACTCTGAAACGGGATCTTGCTAGCTCTAAGGTAGATTATGAAACTCTAAACCAGAAACTTAAAAGTTATTCAACTTCATCTTACCTATTTGAGCACATAATCGACCGAAGACCTCAAGGTTCCGATTTAGAAAAGGACAAAAAGCAGTATACCAAATGTCCACCACCAGTGTTAAATCAACTGGTGAAAACAGATGTCTTCTCTGAAGCTGACTCACTTCCTCCTAAGGTTGATGAATCTTCTGCTTCAACCTCAAAACCTGATTTAAAAATGAAGGGGGTAGTTAGTGAGCCTCAGATGAAAGAGGTTAACCAAGAAGAAATGCCTGAACCTGGAATGAGAAAACTTTTAGGCAATTCCACTGGACAAGGCACTCTAATGCAAAATGTCCAAGCAGCACTCAGAACAATAGGGAAGGAGGGTGCAAAGTCTCCTGCAACCCGTCCTTATGAAGAAGTTAAAATCCTGCCCAAACAACGTGGTCTAGGAGTTGAGCCAAAATGTCCAGTTGATCAGAGAATGCCACATAATCCTGCAAAACACCAGTCAAACAGGATTTGCTATGTTTGTAGGAGACCTGGTCACCTCAGTTATGAGTGTGATCAGCAACAACAGAGCTGCAATTGGAAAGTTGATTTTTTTTCGGAAAATTTTCAAAGGAACAAAATGTTTAATCAAAATAATCAAAGATCAACTCAACCTATTCAGATCAAGAGGACTGTTGGGGAAACATTTGTTAAACCCAAAAGTCCCGAGGTTTGTAAAAAAGGGAAAGAACCACTCCATAAGGTGATTAATGCTTCTAGTGTTTATCACAAGGTTTCTCCCCGTCAAGACTTAAAATGGACCAATAAACCCGAATCTAAAATGTCAAATAGTTCAGATACCAATGCAAACTTCAAAGCTACTGGTATTTGGATTAACATGCCAATTGTTGGAGAAGATGGGAAACCCATGACCATTCGGGCATGGGTTCCTAACGCTAACTAACTATTTACTCTTTGTGCAGGGTGCCATCAGATACCAAGGCAGACCTGTATACAAAGACATTTAATAAACCCAGGTTTTTGTTCTTAGTGAATGAAAACGGGATGAAAACCAAGTGTGAGGTCGTCTCTGATGATGCAACTTAATGTCTTTCTCGTATATGTGCCTGTGTGTTTATTTTCTGTGTGTTTATTTTCTGTGTCTGTGTGTCTCTGTTCTTGGTATTTATTTCTTTTAGTATTTTAGGGGGAGATTGGTGCAACATAGAAAATACAAAAAAAATCAGAAAAACATAGAAAATACAAAAAAAAATCAGAAAAACATAGAAAATACAAAAAAAATCAGAAAAACATAGAAAATACAAAAAAAAAATCAAAAAAACAATAATGATAAGTTGATCCAACTCAAATGGAAAATGATGGTACACTGGCTTTCAATACAAAGTATGTCTAGTAAAATTAGGACTGAAGGCATGTACATATTCTTGAGAAAATTGTCTGAAAATTTGAGTCAAATCAGATAAGAAACAGATGGCATGTAAGACATATGATGAGAGTGTAGGCTGATAAGTGGTTATGCATGTGGAAATCCATCAAAGATTCAAACTATCGAGACATTCCAAGTATACAAGTCAATAACAGTTGAGACTAACTTAGTCTGGTGCACACACCTGTTACCATGCCAAATGTGTTAGATGACAATGAGCAAAATGTAAAAAGAGGGTGAAAAATTGACCCCAATCTGAGATGTCAAAAGAAATAGATACATTGATCTATTAGTGTTGAATTGTCAAAGAGCATAAAATGCAGTGACAAAAGCTCAACAGAAATTATCAAAAGAGGTGAAAAATTGACCTCCATGTCAAAGAGCATAAAATGCAGTGACAAAAGCTCAACAGAAATTATCAAAAGAGGTGAAAAATTGACCTCCATGTCAAAGAGCATAAAATGCGTTGACAAAATCACAAAGAACATAAGCATGGTGGTTGGGTACTCAAGTTGTGCAACCGACTGAGTGAATCAAAACACTGTGAGATTTTGAAAGAGATAGTCTTAACCATGTACCCAGTCTAGATAATCAGAAAATGTTGAAATCAAATCTGTCATTATCTGAGGAAAGTTAGATTGACAGACAGAAATTGAGGGAGTATGTTTGTGCCTAAGGTTCTGAAATGAATGATAACTAAGTATAGATGTGTTGGTACTGACTCCATCTTGGAACCTTCTCACAAAAAGATTTAATTTCAGTAATTTAATTTTTGCAAATCTCTTTAGTGTTTTCATTTCTGTCTCTTAGTTTTTAGGATTTAATTTGTTAACAGTCTGCATTTTCATTTTCTTTATAATCAGAAAAATACAAAAAGATTTTTGGTGTGTTCTTATCTCTTTTGGTGTGTTTTTTATATAGTTTCTTGTGTTTTCGTGTGCTTAAAAGTTTATGACTTGCATTGAAGTTACTAACCGTTGTGTGCTGAGTACAGGATCGTCAAGAAAAATTCTGTTTTTATATGAGAAATGACAGCAAAGGTCAAGAGACGAAGTGAAGTGTCACTTAAGGTGTGCACTTCGGGCAACAACATGTGAAGTGCCCTCACTTCGCACGAAGTGAAAGAGGGTATATAAGTGTCTTTCGTGCGTATTCGTCATTACGCGTTCAAATTTTCTACAGTTTATTTCATTCTCTCTCGATTTTGATTCTCACCTCTGTGTTGAAAGAGTTTTTTCGTTTCATCTGTGTGATTCGTTTTTGTCTTGTGATCAATTTGGTATGTTTTTCGCTTCAATCCAATGGTTGGATCTCAAGTTATAATCGATTTTATGTTTGAAAAACTAAAAACATCAAAACTGGATCTAAAGTGATTTTAATGTGGTAGTTTGTTAGATTTGAGTGAAGAGTAACATTCATGGACGTAATTAGATGATATTTAATCACTCAATCGACTCAAAAACATCGCAAATCAATGGTTTTGAAGTTATAAAAAAATTCAGCGAACTGGTTTTGAGTTTGAATATTGGCCGTGCGAAGTTATGTTCATTTCGCACGTACTGACCTGTGTTCGTACGAAGTGCACTATGTAGGAGATGAATTCGATGAGTTTTGGTCGCACGAAGTGGCAATCCACTTCGTGCGTATATGTGTCCACCTCTTGCGTAGTGTATCTTGGATTTAATTAATCATGTTTTATAAACATTAAATCACTTCGCACGAAGTCCTGTCATCACTTGCGTGATGCTTTTCAGTGCGCGCGTGGTGAAATTTCGAAATTTTGAAATTAATGCTTAATTTTTAAATTCTGTAGATTCTAACTGTGTGTTACGGTCTGTGAATGTTTCTTTCTAATGTGCTTAATGTTTATTCCGCAGATTTTAAACAATGGAACCTACACAACTTGGAAGCTCCTCGGCCCAAAACATCGCTGAGACTGCATCTGGCAGTCAGACATAGGCAGATTTGAAAGCTGGTGACATGCACAACATCAGGGCCTTTCTGACAAAGAACAAGTTAACCAGGGACTGTGATAAAATGATTGATTATTTGATGAGGTCAAGGATTCATACTGCAATCACAGCAACCTGCACTTCCTACGCTTCACATCAACAAGAGTTTTGGAGAACAGCTGCATATGATGAGGCTATGGGTGGGATTCGAGGGTTGGTGCAAGAACAACCGGTGTTTGTTTCAGAAGAGGTATTGAATGAGCTGCTTGAGCTAGGTGACGCTACCACAGATCCAATTTCTCTGAACATCTGCCGAGTTAAGGGATGTTTGCTGAGGTGCGGATACACTGGAGAGATTCGAAACGAGTCAGTATTCAAAACCAAGTTATGTTCTCCATACCGTTATTTGATGTACGTCATCTCACATTGCTTGGGGCCGCGAAGAACCGGCCATGATCAGCTGAACCAAACATTTTCCCATCTATTTGTGGCGCTCGTGCTGAATGTTAAATTCAACATCTCCAGAGTGATTTTCAACTGTTTGAAAGAAAATTTGTCAAAGAATGAGGGGCGGTTTTTGATGTATCCCAGGTTTCTTCAAATTGTGATTGATACCCAGGTTGAGGGTTTAGTGAAGGAAGACGGGGACAAAATCAAATTGAGGCACATGAATGATCAGACAGTTAGGCAGATGAGCAGGTACATGGGCACCACAGCTCCTCCAAAGAGAAGATTGATCTGTCATCTAGGAGACAAAGATTATAAAGCTCCAGAACGAAAGCATCTGTGGAGAAATGAGGGTTCTGAATCTCAGGTTGAGAATATTGAGATTGTTTCTGATGATGAGGACGAGAAGCCAGAAGTCCAGAGCCAAGAGGCTCATGATCCCACTGGGGGAGAGGCTATCCCCACCGAGTTAGATGAGATGAACGTTGATGATTTCTTTGAGGATGATGAGGATGAGCAAACAAGGAAAAGAAAAAGAAGGTTTATAAGTTCAAGCCTCTGGTAGCATCTGCTGAAATCACTGTCAGATCCTCTACAGCAACAGCTGCTCCAGCTTCAACCGCTGCTCAAGGTGCTGCAGGATCATCTCAGACTGGCTCTCAGATACCAAATATTTCTATTGAAGAAAGCCTGAGCAAGCTTCAAAGCTACGTTCTGGATATGATCAAGGATGAGAAAGAAAGAAAGTTAGAGCTTGAGGAGGTGAAGAGGAAAATGGTTGAGAAGGATTTGCAGATTGAGAACCTGTTGAAGAAAGATGCAGAGAGAGAGGTAAAGATGATTGAGTCGGAGAAGAAAAATGAGACAATGGAAAGGATTCTGATTGAGTATACTCAAGAGTTCAAGAGGTTAAAGGCACACGTGGAGAAACAAGATGAAGAGGTGCTAAAATTGAAAGAATTTGCTGAGTCTGAACCTGCTGGGGCATATTCTGGAGATGAAGAAGGTTGAAACAATCATGTGCATTTGAATGTTTATCTTGAAATGAAATGTTTGTTTATTTGACTTACATATGTTTATGGTCTTTTCTACTTCTGTGTGAAGATCCATTGATTGTTCAGCCATTGAAAGATGAGATTCCTCAATCTTCCAGTCTACTCAGTGTACAAGGTCAGATTGTATCTCAAGAGGAGTATGAAGCTGAGGAAGGAGAAATTCTTCCATTCCTGTCTAGGGAACAAATTGCTGAACTCTTGCAGATTCCAATCGAAAACGTGATAATAGATGAGGATGATCAAAGCTCTGTGCCTCAATCGGAAGCTGAGAAAGAACCAATTTTTGACACCGATGAGGTAGAAATTGAGGATGAGACTGATCAACACTACCCAAGCCAACAAACAGATGATGACCTGCCTGATCTTGCTGATGTCTTCAAAACTGCTAACGCTGAGGAAATCAACAGAAGAGCTGAAGTTAGAGAACAAGAAAATGTTGACTTTGACTTAGAAAAATATCTGGGTGATAGAAAATCTAAGCAAGAGGAAAGAGAAGCTAGAAGAAAGAAATATCTACGGTTTCTGGAACGCCAGTCAGGCAAAGAAAAGAAGTCTGAAAGCTCACCGGAGTATACCAAGTTTTATAAAACACTGGGCAAGAATACTCATGGTTCTATAGTTGGTTGGTGCTATATCCCTGAATTCAATGTTTATGCAATTAAAAGGGAAAGGGGAGTTGAATATTTCCAGAGAGCAAATGATATATAGACATTGCCATTTTATGATATTAGACAACTTGCTCGTCTACCCCTTTTGGATTGTGAAGATCAAGGTATGGCCAAATTGTTTGAGACATTGGTAAAGCGTGAGGCTCGGTTTGGATGGAAAAACTTAAAGCCATATGTGCCAGGTGTCAAAAGCCATCCAACAAAAATTGATCCGTTGACAGGGAGGAAGCTCAAAGTGTTAAATTGCAAAGCTCCTCAGTGTATGAAGAAGTTACCGTTGAAAACAATGCCTACAGATTGGAGTGCAAGGTTTAAATGGTGGTATTTCAACGAGAAGACAACTGAGGCAGTGATTGTGTTGGATGATGAACTTTCTGGAGGGGAAACGATTAGAGTGTTCGATCCTATGTGGATGAAGAATTGTGGAAAGAACGACATCACAGTTTTGTATTACAATCCAATCTTGTACAAGGATCAGTATATGGATTTGGCGTTGCAATTTCAAAAAGTCGTTAGTGTTTGTTTTGCATTTGACATCTATGCCGGATCGTAGGAAATCAAGTCTACTACATTGTGAAGGATAGAGAGTCATGTCATTTTTGCTTAGTGCAATTTTTGTTGATAGAACTAGGTCTTAGGGGGAACTTGTTGGTGCATAATTGTAAATCCCTAGTTCTTATCAATCGAATATATAAATGTTTACTTGAAATGTTAATTCAAATGTGTTTTGATTAATAGTTTTCATGTTTATATATTCTAAGTGTTTACTTATATTTGTTTTAAGCCTACAAGTACTTAGTCATGTGTTGATTTGTGTTTGGAAGTTTAAGTATAAGTGAAGGTCACCACGTGCGTAGTGGATCTCACTACGTGCGTAGTGAAGTAGATAATTAAAGTTTAATTGAATATCATTAAAACACCCGGTACGTGCGTACTGGATTAACTACGTACGAATTGCAGTGCATTACGTGCGTAGTGGAAGTTAATTAAGGCAGAAACGTGTTTAACATAAATACCGCGTTTTCTGTTCATATAAATAGGTTTTAACCGCGTATTAGCGCGGGTAATCGTCCGTAATCATCCATAATCACATATAAGCCTTCATAAGCCTTCGAAATCAGAGATACCTTCGAAAAAACGTAAACTTGGTGTTAATTTCGTATCCAAGGGCAGTCCTTAAGCATTCTGTGTGAGTTCTTAGTGTTGTTCTTCGTCTTTCTCTGTGTGTTCTTTGTGATTACTGTGTGCCGGACACCTAAGCAGATCTTTGAATCCTTAGGAGGTTTGGGAAATAGATATTCCGCACTATTTCTCATCCTAGATCAGTCCTAGCATTAGGGTGTTAGTTTAGAACCCCCCACGGTCCTACATTTCTTCTCCTTCGGTTTCGACTTGAACGACGAGAGAGAGATAGGCCGAGAGAGAGAGAGAGGGATCGGCGAGAGAGAGAGAGAGTTGTGGTGGCTAGGGTTATCTTCCTTAATCCTTGTTGTCTTATGTTAATCCTTAAGGCTTAAGGATATATATATATATATATATATATATATATATATATATATATATATAAGGATTAAATAGACCTAAGCCCGTTTAATTAAAAGCCCACTGGTTTTAATTAAACTTTTAATCTTCTCGCTTTGACCCCTTGGACTTTTACTAGTTAATTAATTAACTATTAATTAACTGGTCCGTTAAATATTAAAACTTAATATTTAATTCTCTTTAAATAATAAATAACTATTTATTATTTATTTCCTTTCTAATAATTAATACAAACTGATTAATTATTTATTTCTCTCTTTTCAATAATTAATACTTACTGATTAATTATTTACTTTTCTCTTTAATAATTAATCCAACTGATTAATTATTTCCACACAGATTTATGGTGAAATCCAACTGTTTTGATTTGGGTGTGTAGCAGTGTGACCCTTTAGTCTCTTATAACATTGGATATAATGTGCCCATTAATTATCTCTGCACATAATCTAACAGACTCCCACTTGTGCAAGATAAGTAATAGTTACTGCACATTGTTAGCCTAAGGAGGTCCCTAGCCAGACGCTTAGGGTAACCAGGTTATAAGAACTCTTATACCCCAAAGTAACTTGTGATAAAACTTCATAAGCAACCTGCTTAGAAGTAACCTGTTATAAACTAACTGTTTACAAACTAAACTATCATAAACTCCCTGTTCATGAATGGGTACGTTTTTATATATACATACATGCATATATATAGGTTTGTCCCTTGCAGCGCGATATTTCAATTTTGAGCATGAGCATGGAGAAAGTCAACTCAGAGACTCAAAAATTGGTTCATGACATACTTGATTTCAAAGCTGCGTGATAAACGACAAAGAACAGATCAGTTCGTTTGGGCATGGCCGTGCACTTACCAGTTTCTTAATCAGTCAAGGGACCCATAAATATCTCTCCTAAAAAGGAGGTGCAAATACCATCTTGCATATTTGCATTTGGCAATACGGCTCCCACTGAATCTAGACACGCCCCTTATGACCACCTTGTTACGGCGTGGCGTTAGAACGCGCTAAGAAGACAACAGTTACCGCATCCCAAACCAAATACCTCAGGTTTGAGGATAACCTATGTGATAAATACTTTTGACACGAATCCACGAAGTATTTTTCACGGTGGGTCAATCCAATATTCGTAACCCTAACGAATATCCGTCAATTTTGGTCCGCAAAAACCTTTTGCAGCTATATTCGATATTCCTTCAAATATCCCCCAAAATTACCATGACTTTATAACCCTATCAAGGTTCCCACCAAGATAAGTAGTCACGGATAGTGTTTTGAATAAATCAAGTTTATTCCTGGATGAACCAAAACATACAAAATGGTAAAGAACAATGAAACTAATTTCTGCATCCTTCCATATTCCACCCTGGAATAAAGATGCATAATTTCTACCATTTCATTGACTCGATTCACGGCGTTCATATGAATTACTTATTATTTTACATTGTAACTTATCACGGATTACAAAGAAAATAATATGACTATAAACCTAAAAAACTCAAGACTAGTACCCTGAAGTACTCCTTCTTGGTTTTGCTAGAAATCGTTCTTGCAACCTAGGAACAATTCTAGACTTACTTATTTTATAAATTCCTTAAACTTGGAGAACTAGAAAATAACTCAAAAGTTTCTGAGTTTATAAAAGAACTTCCTTGTAAATAAAACTTTAATTACATTTGTAGATATACTGGATTTTATTATCCATTTGAAATGATAAAACTTTCTTACACCTTCTTGTAAGAACCTTGAAATTAGATTCCCTGTGTATACCAACACCAATCTAATATCACTACTAAGAATGTTAAAAAACATCCTATTTCATCATTTCTAACGTTGACCAGCCAACAAAACATTAAGCTGACTTGCTGAACATTTTAAGACGTGTATAATTTTATTTAAGTCATAACTTGACTCAAAATCTTGCAACGATATCTTTATTGAGTACCTCTCAATAAGTCATGCATTCCTCGGATTAGTCCTTTCTCAAAAACTTACTATTTTAGATAACCTCTAAAAACATCCGATAATTATATACTCTAAAAAGTTCAATCTTGTATTTATCATACTAGTTAAAAATCTATTATTAACTCTGATAAATACATTAGTTAGATGCTCCCACTATCTTTTATGAAAAAGTGCATTACTTTAAAACATCCTTTTTAGGTTTAGTCAATCTTTGACTATCATGCCTAAAACTTGTGTTCTAAACACATGTTTTAAAACTTAGTTTTTGCAAGAAATTTGTTTTATGAAACCAAAAACTTGGATCTCCATATATCCATCTTTCTAATTACAGAAAGTGGTTTCATTAAACTTGCCATAAGTACAAAACACTTGTGAAGGCATTTTAAACTTCTTTCCCTTAAAACATTTAGTATAAAATTTCCTTGATTATAGTAACTACCATAATCACTTTTATCTTAAATGTTTTTTTATCAAAAACTATTTTCACTTAGAAATAATGACTATTATTTCTATCTGTTCAAAACTTTGAACATTCACTTTTCACAAAAAAAACTTTAAACACTTGTTAAATTAGAAAAACTATCTAATTTTATAAACAACACTTGTTTATTTAAGCATTTGAATAGTGGAGCTAGCATTTATGTAACTACAACAAATCATTGCATAAGATTATTATGAATCACCAATCAAGTCAAGACTTGACTTATTGGTATTCTTTTAGTCACATCTGGACTAATCCTGGTCCATAAAATAAGAACACGTGCACGGATATGAATTGAATAATTAAAAATTTCCATAAACTCAATCCAAAAGTTTCCATAAACAATCAAGATAAAAAAAAGTTCAAATAAACTTAAAAGAGTTTAATAAACTAGGAAATATAAATTATTAATAATATCCGTAAGCTGCACGTGGGATCTCTTCATGCTGGGCCACATCACTTTCCATCTCCTCCTGTAATAAACGATTGCAAGATATTAGAATACTTGTAAAAACTTTTACAAGTGGAAAGTGATAAAGAAGCTATTCACACGATACCTGAGGGGCCAGCTGATGTGCGTTTTACGTATCAGTTTTTTATTTATAAAATCCGTTATTATTTAGTACGACTACAACACAAATAGGCAAGAGGACCTAGTCGTATAGTATTATAGAAAATAAGTACGGGTGTCGAACTCAAGGGGAACGAGTATGATTTGATAAATTTATATTAATTTAAATATTAAACAAACTAATCTAATCTAAACTAAAAAGCAAACAAATCTAAACTAAGGACAAGAAAATAAAGAAAGCAATTAAATGGGCGATTTGTTGTAAAAGATTTGAACTTGCTACCAACTCAAACCACTAAATTATCTAAAAGCACTAAAAGAATGCAAAAGAGACAAGAAAACAAATAACTCGGAGAATTAATAATAATGAAGATGTTCCCTCCCTAGATTCAACTCAACCCTTTTCATGGCAATAAATTCATGGCAAGATAAGCTAATGATACTTATAATATTCATGCATCGATTTCTAAAGTGACTACAACCTTGGTCCAGTTATAATCGTCTAATTACCCTAATTAATTACCTTTATGGTCAAAAGTCCAATCAACTAGTTAAATTAGCAATAATTCGATTAATAGGTTAAACCATAATCGTAATGCTTGTATGATCAACAAAACATCAAACTAACATATAAATGGTCATTATATGGACATCACATGCAAAAGACTCTAACTTTAATTGCTCAAAAACATAGGATTTGTCAATCACTATTCCTTAATCATCTATTGGTCCTAGACAATCAAGATGCAAACTTTATGATTCAAGTGGTCTCTTAAAACATAAAAATCAGATTCTAAGCAATCAAGAAAGATTCATTAGCATGGATAAACATAGATTAGGCAAAACCAAGATCAAACATGAATAAAGTATCAAAAACCATGAATTAAACTAAGCCATTACATGAGTTTCATCTCCTCTAGGGAGGAAAACAGAAGATCTAGCCAAGATTCAACATTCTAAACTTCTGGAAATTAAGAAACAAGAAGAACATGATGAAGTAGAATGAAAGAAACCGTAAAAGCCGAATGATCTTCACTTTTAATCTTCAAAATAACGCTCCAATGCTCCAAAGCTTTGCTCCAAGTCTTCTCTGCTCTTTAATGGTGTTTTCTGATCATTTAGGGTCCAAAAGTCGGAACCCCAAGCTGCACAACCGAATGAATTATCGAAATATATATAGAGCTGTCACAGGGCCTTTAGCGACGCTAAATCATCTTTAGCGACGCTAAATGGTGGCTTTTAGCGACACTAGCAATCATTTAGTGACAGAATTTCGGAAATTTCAAACTTTGATGCTTATCTTCGAATTTTATCCTTTTTTATCCATATATATCCTCAAATATCCGAATTTGAACCTGAAAAAGAATATAAAATGATATTAAACATATATTTAACATATTCTCATGAATTTTAACCAAAATAATTAAATATCGCATTAAATATATATATAAAAATCATGATATCACCAGCCTTGCCACCTGCCTCGTGACCCTTCGGGCAATCTATTTTCCAGTGTCCGACCTCACCGCACTTGAAGCACCGATTCTCGGTTCTTGCTTTGTTCGGCTTCGTCTTCTTGCCCTTGTTGTTGTTATTAGCTCTGGGTGCACTCTGGCTGGGCTGGGCCTCGCCCTTTCCCTTTCCGTTGCGCCCCTTCCTCTTCTTATGCCCGCCATGACCCACCATGAGAACATCCTTAGACTTGGTCCCGATACTCTGCTCAGCTGTCTTGAGCATGGAGTGCAACTCAGCCACAAATTTTTCCATGTTGTTCATGTTGTAGTTGACTATAAAAGGCTTATAGTCATCTGACAACGAGTTGAGTATCGTATCCGTTGCTAGCTGCAACGGTACTAGGTGCCCAAGTCTCTCTAGGTGGTCCATGTAACCTTTCATTTTCATGACGTGGTTACTGACCGATGTCGCCTTAGCCATCTTGCACGAGTTAAATGCCCTGGTGGCATCATAACGCTCTGTGCGAGCTTGCTCCTGGAACATGTCCCTCAGCTGGCGGATCATGTCATAGGCAGGAGTCTCCATCATGCTAGACTGCAACTCTGGACTCATAGTTGTAAGCATGAGGCAGCTGACATCTAGGGCGTCATTTGAGCGCTTCTGAAAAGCCTCCCTGACGTCTGCCCTAGCGTTGCTGGCAGGATGATTTCCTAGAGGTTGTTCTAGGACATGCCACTTTCTCTCGTGCCTAAGCACGATTCGGAGATTTCTCTCCCACGTGAGAAAGTTAGGACCGGCAAGCTTGTCCTTCTCAAGGATAGAGTGGAGAGAGAGATTGTTAGTACTAGTAACGTTGGTTGCCATCTACAAATTAAAACTTGGTTTAATTAGTAATTGCAGATAAACTTTCTAATCATATATCATCAAACCCATAAATAATATATATTAGACCTAGGACCCATATTTCACATACTTGACGCAAGGTTTGGGCACTTCCCGCCAAGTCATGCTATTTCTGGTAGGTAACACCCTGTACCAATCGTACCTAACTGATACGACTCCTAGAACCTCGTAGAGCACTTAGACCCAGTCTAGTATGTTTAACTCTACTCTAGTGCTTTTTGGGCCGGGACTCCCGATTATCACCAAAATAGATCGCACCACCTAAGACAGCATAAATTCTGGTCGGGACTCCCGATTATCGCAGAATCTTTCATGCCCCTTCCCGCAATGGTTTGAACCCGGACGCCCAAGGTTTGGGCACTTCCAACACCCAAGTACCATTTAACAGCAAGGGTGTACCATTAGGTGGGTAGCACACTGATCTAAGATTTTCTTGGGTTTTAATATTAAGTTTTTTTTTTAAAAAAAACTTAATTTTCCAGTTTTTGAAAAACCATTTCAAAACTAATTGTTTTAAAATTACGATTTATATGTGTACCTAAACTAGGTACACAAAACGGCCTTTATAAGTTCCAAACTTATAATTTTGACCAAAAACTTCAAATTTATAAAAATTTAACTAACACGACTAGCAACCTGTAGTCGTATTCTAGTTTGTCATAAAATGCGTGGTTTTTCACTGTTTAATAACAACCTGTTATTAAACCCCTTTTTATTTAGCATCATATAAATGTCACAAAACTATATGAAAAACAGTAAATAAAAGAACCACAACCATGCAGATATTAATAAGCATATAAAGCCCTATAGTTTTTCTAACTAATCCTAAGGTCAAACCTAAGGATAAAGTGACTTGGATTCGCCTTCATGATGTGCTGCTCCCACTAGCCTTGACACCTCCCCGAAGTGTCCGTGCTTCGCGTGAAGAACACCATTTACTTCATCACCTTCTTCGAGTCCGTTTCGGTCGAGGGATTAAACTACTACTAATCTATTACAAATACAATATTGAATGGGGTTGTAAGTGGCACGCAGGCTTCCCCGAACCAGTACAAAATTACAAATAAGAAAGGGATTGTAATTGGCACGCAGGCCTTCCCAAAACCAAAAGAAAAAGAAGGAAAAAGGAAAAACGAGTTCTAAGTCGGCAAAACTATAGCTATATGTATCACAACCACGCAGTTATATATAAACACTATATATATATATATATAAGACAACCACGCAGTTATAATATATAAACAAAAATTGTGCTGTTAAGCACATAACCTGATTTGTTCAAACATTCTCATTTACCCTTTTGATTAATACCTATTAACCAAAAAAAGAGAATTATGATCTTCTAATTAAATTTATTTGACCAAAAATAGTTTTTCAACAAAACTTTAAAAAACTTGATCTCATTCAAAACTTGAATGAAATCCTTATGTCGAGTTTCTTTACTAGTTTTCCAAAAACGTAAAAACGACAACTTTTGGTCAATAAAATACTATCTTATTTGTTTCTCCATTTCGTTATATAAACTTTGTCCTTTTAGAATTTATTAAAAAATGACTAAACTAGTCATAATAAATAAAAGTCTAAAATATATATTTTAACTAAACTAATTAAAAATATATAACACTAGTTTATATAATAGCTTATTAATTTTAAAACTTAAAATTAATAATCCTTTTTGTATTAATCCGAAAAAAAACTATTTGGGCCAACAATTCCTGGGTCGAAAACCCGTTAACCCGAAAAACCCACTGGGCCGAGACCTACTTGGTCCGTGACCCACTCGGACCGGAGAACCCACTGGGCTGAAGCCCTCTTGGGCCGAGAACCCATTGGGCTTTAGCGCCGCTAAGTCCTCTTAGCGCCACTAAATCCCTTTTAGCGCCGCTAACGGTCACGGTGATGGTTTCAGTTCCCGTTTCCCGATTAATACATAAAATAAAATATTTTAAATCCTTTTTTAACCTATTAAAACTAACTGTTTTAATATACTGATTAAAAACTGGATTTAATTCAAAAACCTAAAAACTATTAATTAATAATTTTAACAAAACTTGTTTTATTAATAACTAATTATCCTAAAACGAGATTTTAACCCTTTTAAACAAAAAGTTCAAAACTTGGTTAAGATCAAGTTTTAGAAAAAAAAAATTTATCCTTTTTAACCGTTTAAACACAAACCTGGTTTAAACCTAACTGGTTAAAAACAAACCTTTTATCAACTGGATAAAAACAGAAAACTTGTTTTTATCCCTTATGGTTTTCGAAAAATATGAGGAGAAGAAACAAGATGGAGAAGATTATTCAACTATCAAACAAACCAACTAATTAGATAAACTAGGTTTAACTAATTAAACAGACTGTTTAATTTAAAACTTAATTCAAACTTATCCTTATCCAAAAAATCATGATCATTTTAACCATTCAAACTAACTGTTTGAATTTCCTAATTAATAGGATAAACCTGATAACAAAAAATAAACTGTTTTGTTACCTACTTGATTTTCGAAAATCTCAAGAACAAGTAGAGAATTAATAACAAAACCTTAATCTAAAAAACAGATAAAACTAGAATCTATGGATCATAGAGCCGAGGCTCTGATACCACTGAAGGGTTTTGAACCTGACCAAAACACCCAATGACACAAACTGGTCAAACCTGGGTTTGATTCTACTGGTTCAATCCTAAAAGCGGAACTGGATTGAACACAACCCTCTAACCCCCAAAAAGTGTTAGGATCTTAAAACTAATGATCAGCATAGTTTCTAACAAACAAACAATCCATAGATAAGGTTATAAAATATACCTGATCAGAAAAAATGGGATTGCTAAAATAAGTCCACCACTACTGCACCTCCTTGGAACTGGCTGCTAGACCGCTCCTGGATCACCAACCAACGATTCTAAAAAAACGAGAATATGTGTGTGTATGCGTCGACCTCTAATCTCAAACACCCTCGGGTGTTCTTCTCCTTCGGTTTCGACTTGAACGACGAGAGAGAGATAGGCCGAGAGAGAGAGAGTGCGACGAGAGAGAGAGGGATCGGCGAGAGAGAGAGAGAGAGAGAGAGAGAGAGAGAGAGTTGTGGTGGCTAGGGTTATCTTCCTTAATCCTTGTTGTCTTATGTTAATCCTTAAGCTTAAGGATATATATATAAGGATTAAATGGACCTAAGCCCGTTTAATTAAAAGCTCACTGGTTTTAATTAAACTTTCAATCTTCTCGCTTTGACCCCCTGGACTTTTACTAGTTAATTAATTAACTGTCCGTTAAATATTAAAACTTAATATTTATTTCTCTTTAAATAATAAATAACTATTTATTATTTATTTTCTTTCTAATAATTAATACAAACTGATTAATTATTTATTTCTATCTTTTCAATAATTAATACTTACTGATTAATTATTTACTTTTCTCTTTAATAATTAATCCGCCTGATTAATTATTTCCACACAGATTTATGGTGAAATCCAACTGTTCTGATTTGGGTGCGTAGCAGTGTGACCCTTTAGTCTCTTATAACATTGGATACAATGTGCCCATTAATTATCTCTGCACATAATCTAACATACGTGAAATTCAATCGTGCCTTGCAACGTCGATATAGAAAAGAGGGAAGTGTTGATCCTATCATGTTAGAAGATATAGATGAAAGTAACGAATGGTTGATGGGGGGGGTATGGAAAATAAGGAGGAAGATGATAATTTAGTAGAGCTTTTAAGGGCATACGAGAGTAGCCATTTTACTAGAACAGCAAGAGGAAGAGTTGATGACGATGGATCTGGCCCATCAAGAAATGCTAGAGGAAAAATACGTGCTCTTGTGGACGAAGGGGAAGTGGAAGAAGATATCAGAGGCTTTGATGATGATGAAGGAGATTAGCCCGTGCTTGGGTTTGATGATGTTGATTGTGGCAAATATTAGTTGGTCAATTAAGTATAGAGAACTTATTTTGTTATGATTCCAAGACTTGTTATGATTGTAATTTTACTTTTGGATATACTTTTGGTTATTAGTGATTAGGTGAAGTACTTAACTTGTTGAGTATTACAAATTATGTGGCATGCTATAATTAATTTACAAGTATTTGTTAATACTGTACACCTCAGGTACATGATGCGCGCGCATCACGCATCACGCCTCGGCTTCTAGACCCTCAACGCTTCGAAGAGCCTCATGCTTTTTAAAACCAAGGGTGGTAGTAACCACTTACCCTCTCCCACCACGCCTCTATGGTGTGGTACCACACCCACTATCCAAGTGGTTTGCCCACCATGTTGGTCCCTTGGTGAGAGTATAAAAAAGAAAGTAATGTGTAGAAGGGGGGTTGAATACACTTTCTGCGGAAAATTGAACAAATCAATAAAAAGTGTTACACAAATCAAACCACATGAAATCGAATGCTTTCATTAATAAGAAGATGATTACAGGAACTATCAAGTAAGCAACACTTGATATGTAAACACTTAATGTAAATCAAATCTCTCAATCTCTCAAACTTTGCTATCTATAATCAACTTATGATTATAGATACAAACTGACTCTCTAAACAGGATTTTTTCACAGATTGAATACTTACCAACTTCACAACAGACGTGAAGATCGAACACACGAACAATGTTGGCAATATGTGAATTTCTTGATCACGTTGAACTTACAAATAGTGTATCAAGACTCGTAACACATACGATGGTTAGGTTGAGGTGAGATCAGGTAAGGTCCCTCTAAACTTATCAGGAGATAAGTATTTATAATCATGTTCCTACGGATCCTAACAAACTAGAACTTATCCTAATATGCTAACAAACTAACAGATAACCCGGAATCTTGAATCTTGAATCTTCTATCTTGAGTCTTCAATCTTCAATCTTGATTCTGGAGTCTTCTTATCCATGCCGTAGATATAGAGAGTAAAAGGAATTTAAAACATATTTAAATTCTCTTAAACTGACTTCTTTAGTCGTGCTGAGTTACTCAGCTTGAAACTCATCAAGCTGAGTCCTTCGAGAACAAACTCGAAATCAAACATGTACTAACATGTATAATGACTAACTCATCCATAGAAGTCATAAGAGTTAGCTAGAACTTACTTAGCAACACTGTTGAGCTGACTCAGTCTATAAGCTGAGTCACTCAGCTCGAAACGCATCAAGCTGAATACTCAACCTATACCTTAGGTGAAACTCACAGCTTATCAAACACATTGATAAATTAACTAAGATATAGTCTAAGCTGATCAACTATATGCTCAGCTTATACTCATCTTATGCTTAGTTTGAAACACTATAAGTGCTCAGTCTGATCAAGCTTCATAATCCTGTTTAAGTTGTATTTAGAACATATCTTACAAAATTAATTTTGTCTCATCAAATCTCAACTGATAAGATCATTTGACCAACAAACTCCCCCTATTTGATGATGACAAAACCATCAAACAGTTCTTAAGTTTGTTGAACAGAATTATGTTTTAAATCTTAAACTTACTAAGATTTTATTTTTGAACTAATCAAATATTAATTGAACTTATCAATTTTAATTGAACATATCAATTATAAGTTGAATATACCAATCAATCATAATAATGAACACGAACTAATCAAATTGTTCATTCAAGCTGAACTCATCAGACTAAGAAATATCATAA
Organism: Pulicaria dysenterica; assembly: GCA_947179395.2. Classification (NCBI taxonomy): domain Eukaryota; kingdom Viridiplantae; phylum Streptophyta; class Magnoliopsida; order Asterales; family Asteraceae; genus Pulicaria; species Pulicaria dysenterica. The sequence continues at coordinate 33,035,955 of OX359290.1, forward strand.
ACAGTTGAACATATCAAACTCATACTTGTATTCATTAAATTGAACATATCAGAATACAAAATTTTGATCACTTAGATCATGCACACTTAGTGCTTACATATTATTAGAACTAATCTAATAATTACAAATAGAACTAATCTATTACAAAAAAATTATCTCTTGAACTCTGGATGCAGAACTTCCCAAAGTATGATTTATCTGTTGATTTCTTCTAATACCATTTCAGCTTCTGCATCTCCCCTGAGTTCCTTTTGTTGCATACGGATGGTCTTATTCAGCTTGTATCTCACAAAATGATTTGCACTTTCATCACCACAGCAACTCCTTATATTTAAGGCATCCTTAGCCTTCAAATAACATATCTTTGAAAGCTTTATGAAGCTAGGATCACCTGACTGATCCTTAAACATGAATCCCTGAACTGGTGTGTCAATAACTTGGTTCTTTTTTAATGTAACACCTTCAGGTATAAGCTCTCCCACTGCAGACCAGGAACTGGAACACATCTCAGCTCCTCAGCTTTAGAAATCAGCTTGGAGACTTCAGTTGTAATCTCTTGATTGATCTGACTCTTTTTGAATTTCTTGAGTATCATAATTATTATTTTCCACTCAATATAGCCCATCCTGTGAACATACCTCAGGTCCATTCCTACTGTTGACTTATCATCAAATAGGAAAGTGAGAATGATGGCTCCATTTACTCTGCTCAAAGTCATGCTCTTGATTTCCTTGCTGGTGCTTCTTCTGAAGTAGCATACCTGTATGTCTGCATCTGTATACGGGACTGGATCAGGCATTGGACCAGAATAATCAGCTTCAGCTTGAGCTAAAGCTTTCCTCTCTCTTTCTCTTTCTTGGTCCCTTACTTCCTTTTCTTTCCTCTTTTTTTAGCTCAGCAATAGATATCCCAAGCTCATCAGCTTCCTCTTGCTCGAGCATTTCAATCATTAGCCTCGTAGCTTTCTCTTCCTCAGTTTCGAAGACACTGTCAGCTTCAGATTCAGATTCTACCACTTTTCGCCTTTTAACTGCAGGTTCCTCTTTCTCTAACTCCTCCTCAATCTGAGCTTGTCTCTCTGCTCCTTTTGCTAGCACTAGTAAAGCCTCAGCCTCAGCCTCAGCTTGAACTAACTCAGCGTCAGCTTCAGCTTGAACCTTCTCCCCCTTTTTGTCATCATCAACAGGGTTCAAAGTTTGTCTTTGTTGTAGAGCAGCAACTGTAGAGGAAATTTCTTTGACATCATTGGTCAGCTTGTCAAGCCTCCTGATAAATTTGGCGTTTGTGCTTCTTTTCCTTGAGGTGGAACAAACCAAACTGAGCTGCAATGTATGTCTTGAGCTCTTGAATGCCTGAGGAGGCAGTTTCATTCTGAGGAGGCTGACTCCTGCCCTTGAACTCAAAATTTTGTTCCTCTGAGTTGAAAGAGTCAAGAGCCTTAGGAGTGTGTTTGGGTGCATAATCCAAGGGTTGGTGTATACCCTCAAAGTCATGTGTACTAGAAGTTAGACCCCTGTAACTCACCTTGGTATTGAGATGAATCATTGACAGGTTGTGCAGGAGAGTGTGAGAAGTGAAAAGAAGTAATTGGGCTCGAAATGTGATGAGTATGGGTAGGTGGTTGGCTTTTGTGGTGAGTGGGGGGTGATTGACCTTGGGGATTGGTCAGATCTTCAATGTTACCTGAGTGTATCTGCTCAGGCACAATAATAGGCTCTCCCACGGCTCGAGTAAGTGTGGGCTGAGTAGTCACCACACCCAGGTTAGGCTATTCGGTTTGAATGAGCCTTGAGGTTGGCACCTGAAGAGTAGGTGTCTCCCCCTCAACTCCTGCCGTGGAGGAATCAGTGTGATTTCAGCTCCAGTGGTACCTTTAAGTGTGGCACCACCTTCGGCAATTTTGCGAATATAGGTTTGGATATTTTCCTTGGTAGCAGTGGGCACACCAAGGTTGGCTTCAGATTGGATTTTATGATGGAAAGAATGTGGAGGATATGGGTTAGACTGGGTTGGGCTAGTCTTATCTCCGAAAGAAGATGGAGAAAAGTAAGAAGAAGAAGAAAGTGGAGAAGTCATACCTGGTGCAGCTTCAATGTTTGCTGGCTCAGCTTGAGCAGAGTGCTCAGCTTGAACCTCTGGGTCAGCTTGAGCTGCTCCCCCTTGAGTAGACGCCTCAGCTCCACTTTCAGATGAAGCTCTCTCAGTTATCCATTGCATAGGCTCACTGAGGCCCTCTTGCTCTGGAAAGATGTTGTTGTTGAACATCTTGGAGCTGAGTGCTGGTGTAACGAACAAATCCTGACCAGTTTCATATAGTGCAGTCCCTAGCTCAGCTTCAAATGCTAAGGACAGGTACCTTATGAAAGACATATGAAGATCCCTTGTGGTCTTCATTACTTGGACCTTGAGTTCGTTGAAGATAAGCAGTGCATAATCCAGATTGCGTACAAAATAAATGTTGTAGAGCAGTTGCATCTCGAACTCATTGACCTGGTCCAGTCCTCCAACCTTGGTTCCAAGTGAACGGATCACTGTGGACACCATAAATCCTCATCCGGTTGGAAAGGTGGCCTTTTTTATTACACCCTCTGTTTGTGGGTGACCCATTCTAGGTAGGACAGACCTTGCCACCTGCCTTGTCACAGCAGGCTCTAACACATCATTTTGAGGGAGTTGAAGAACTTCCCTTAGCCTTGGAATTGTGAGGACGATGGTTCTCTCCCCATTCAGCACTGTGCCTCTGATTTCCCCTCTGTCTTGGTCATAAACACATGTTTACCAGAACTCTAGTAAGTGCTGAGGAACCACATGAATTGGTGCTCCAGTAAAAATGAATGCCAGTGGGCATTTGCGGATATAATCCACCCACACTTCATAACCCCTGTTCCGCTTGCGCTCAGGGATTGCTAGGCAGGCTCGTTGATTTTTGATTTTAATTAACGGCAATCCGTTGTTCTTGAAGGCAGCACCCCTTACCATTCGATCACTAAGATTTAGAATGGTTCCGTCCATCGTAGAATGATTTTGATTCACACTGAGTAAATATGCAATTCGCACTGAGCGATTAGGGCTTCGAATTCAATTGAACGGTGAAACGCACTTAGCAAATAGGTGGTTTGGAGAAGGTATAGTGAGTATATCAGAAGTTAAGTAAGCTTAAACTTCTGAATTTCGGTTACAAACGATATAATACCTTTTTTAGGAGAGAGAAAAGTTACCGTTGGAAATCCCTATTTATCCGTTACTCTAACGAACTTACAGATATATGTAACAGTAATCGAGATGAAACACATCATATCCCAACGGATAAGTTTGTAAAATAACATTCTTGACTTACAAAAATATTATTTACACTGTTGCATTACACCAATACGTAATCGGTATAAAACATGATTTGAGACTGACTCAAACATAATGTCTCATGAATTAATAACACATAGTAAATAAAACATGGTTTGGACACACCAAGCTGAGTAAACTTATCACTCAGCGTGAGTCAAGCACTCAGCTTGATTTGAGCACTCAGCTTGAGATTGATACTCAGCTTGAGTGGAGCACACAGCTCAGAATCAATGACACTTAGTCATTTTTTTATTTTAGACTAACTCAAATTGATATTTTAACCACACTTAGCAGTTAAAACATGTTTGGAACAGACCGAACGTGTGAACTTATCACTCAGCTTGACCAAGTGAACAGTTTATGAATACATATATATAAATTGTATACTCAGCTTAAGACACATAGTCTTTGTCAATCTGGAACTCAGTTTGAGAAACTTATCTAGGGGTTGAGCATACCCAATTTACTTAGCAGATAGGAAAATCTTTTCTCATCAAGATGTTTGGTAAAAATATATGCTAATTGATCATCTGTGGAGATAAAATTTATGTCAACTTTACCTTTTTCCACGATGTCTCTTATGAAGTGATGTCTAATTTCTATATGCGTTGTTCTTGAGTGGAAGACTGGATTATATGTGATGGCTATTGCACTTTGGTTATCACAGAAAATAGGAGTTTTCCTAAAATTCATACCAAAGTCTTGAAGCTGATGTTGCATCCACAGGATTTGAGCACAACAGCTTCCTGCAGCAACATACTCAGCTTCGGCAGTTGAAGTAGCCACTGAATTCTGTTTCTTACTAGTCCAGCTTACTAACTTCCCTCCAAGCATTTGACATCCTCCAGTTGTAGATTTTCTGTCTAATTTGCATCCAGCATAATCAGCATCTGAAAATCTAACTAACTCAAATCCAGACTCTTTTGGATATCAAAGACCTAGATTTGGTGTACCTTTAAGGTACCTAAAGATCCTTTTCACAGCTTGAAGACGTGATTCCTTAGGATCTGCCTGATATCTTGCACAAACACATGTAGCAAACATGATATCAGGTTTACTAGCTGTCAAATAGAGTAATGAAGCTATCATTCCTCTATATGTAGACTGACAAACAAACTTTCCATCTAAGTCCTTGCTCAGCTTGACAGTTGGTGACATAGGCGTTTTCATGGTTAAACTAGAATCAAAACCATATTTCTTTATCAAATCAAGAACATACTTGCTTTGATTAATGAATATTCCATTAGGCTTTTGTTGAATCTGCAAGCCTAGGTAATATGTCATTTCACCCATCATACTCATCTTGTACCTTTTTTACATAACTTTGGAGAACCATTCACATAGAGATTCATTTGTAGAACCAAAGATAATGTCATCCACATAAATCTGTACAAGAATCACCTGTCCTTTACTCTTTTTAACGAAGAGTGTCTTATCAATACTAACTCTGGTAAAGTCCATTGATAGTAGATATTTGGACAGAGTATCATACCAAGCTCTTGGAGCTTGTTTAAGACCATACAAAGCCTTGTCTAACTTATAGACATGATTTAGATACTTTGAATTGACAAAGCCAGGAGGTTGTTTCACATAGACTTCCTCCTGAAGTTTTCCATTTAGGAAAACACTTTTCACATCCGTTTGGTAGACTTTGAAGTCTTTATATGCTGCATAAGCTAAGAACAGGCTAATGGCTTCAATTCTAGCAACAGGGGCAAATGTCTCATCATAATCTATTCCTTCTTCTTGTCTATACCCTTGTGCTACCAGCCTGGCTTTGTTCCTAACAATCACTCCATCCTTGTCCATTTTGTTTCTATAGACCCACTTAGTGCCTATAATTGTATGATCTTTGGGGGCTGGGACAAGACTCCATACCTTGTTTCTCTCAAACTCATTTAATTCCTCTTGTATAGCTTCAATCCAATCCTCATCCTCTAAGACTTCTTCCGTCTTCTTTGGTTCCATTTGAGATAGAAATCCAAAGTAAGCAGCATAGTTTGCCGTTGCCTTAGACCTGGTAATCACTCTTTTTTGAATATTACCAATCACTTGATCTTAGGGATGATCTTTGAGGAATTTAAATGTTGTAGTAGGAGATTGTGATTCTGGACTTGAGTGATTTTGAGGACTCTGAGGTGAACTTACATCCTCAGTCTCAATTACAGCATTGTCATCAAACTGTTGATTACTAAGATCTTCAATCTAAGTAGTATCCTCTCCAAAGGGATTAATGAACTCATAATCTTTCTCAACTTGAGAGTCCCTTGGAGCTTGTGATGATTTCTTAGATGTACATACATCTTCATCACTGTCAACATCTATGACATACATAGGATTTGACATTTTGGTTTCCTCCGGCTTTTCAAGCTCACTCAGACTGACTAAGTCAGCTTGACTTTTCTCAGCTTGATCAATACTGTCTTCATTAAATGAGACATGAATGGATTCTTCTATAGTCTTTCTCCTTGAGTTATACACTCTGTAAGACTTGGAGATTGAGGAATAACCAACAAAAATTCCAAGATCAGCTTTAGGTTCCAACTTATGGAGCTGATTTCTTTGATTCAGCACTATGAAATGAACTTTCATGTTATCAGTTCAGTCCGTTGTGTGATTTACTATCTTGAAAATATTCCAAAGCCTTATGTTCTTTACTACCACATTTGTAACATTTTTTATTTTTAAAGTTTTAAACAACCATTTTGGAATGTCCAGAAGTTCTGATGATTATCAATCATTGACTCACTAACTTTTCCGCTCAACTTATGAAGTTGATGTTGTAAGTTTTTAATAGCGGTGTGCATGGGAAGCTCAAACCGAACCCAATCCACTAATTTTGATTTTATCATTTTTTAAACCCAATGGTTTCGGTTTCTATTGGTTTCGGTTTTGGCGGATTATGGTCATTAAAGGTTTGGTTTCGGTTTTAAAACCGAACCCACTTGGTTTTCAATATTAATATCAAATTTCTTGTTCTAACCTTCATATTTATAGCATTATATACAAATTTCAGCCCCAATATTTAATTTTTAGCATTAAATTCAATGTCTAATAACATACTTCAACTCTAAATACAATATTTATCATGTCGAGCTGAAAAGAGGTAAACGACGAAGGGAATGAAAAGTTATTGACCTTAATAGTTGAACCTTGAAATATTTGATGGACTTCATTTACTTTTATTTAAAAACTATAAAATTAAAAAATATATATGATAATATTAAATATTAATGAGGCGGTTTCTTAGTGGGAGGGTTTCAAGTTAAAACCCGAAACCAACCGTACCCATCGGTTTCTGCAAAATCGAAAACCGAACTGTCGGTTTTGAAATGGTTTCGGTTTTATTGGTTCGGTTTTGACGGTTTTAACGAGTTGGTTTCGGTTTTTCGGTTTCTATGCACACCCCTAGTTTTTAAGGTCTTTACTAACAGACATCTTGGATCGATCTTTAGATTTAGAACCTTTTTTATCTGTCTTTGACGTGGAATGTTTTTCTTTTCTCATAGTTTTTTTATTTGAAGAGATTTTTTAACTTCATCATCAGTTGAAAACAAAGTAGATGATTTATTATTAGCTGACAGACTTTCAGCAGAATGCAATGGATTCACCCGACGTCAATCTATCCTACCACATCACACATAGACACCAACACCTCCTCGTGCTACCAAATACAATGGATTCACCCTCCTAACTGGAGATGTTTGTTGCCTCCTCTTAACGTGGCCAAACCAACAAATTATTCATTATCTAAGCTTGTTGACAATAGACACCACTCCTAATTATACCATGAAAACTCCAATCGAAATTTTATCTAACAATGTCTTCCCACAAGTCCATCTCAACAACTTTATCTTTGCCACATTCACCTTCTCTGCTTTCACCTTCTTCAATGGCCAACATTCAGATCCATATATACCTGATTTAACAACCACCACGTAGAATTTTTCTTTCATATAAACTCCTGTTGCCACTCTTCACTTCTACCACTCCAAATCAATACACTTGATAATGTTTTCGTTTATTTTCCCTAGGGCTGTAAACGAACCGAATGAACACGAATGGTGCTTGTTCGTGTTGTTCGTTTAACTTTAGCCGAAAAATAAACGACACGAACGGATAAACGAACGAAATTCTGTTTTCGTGTTTGTTCGTTTAACTTTAGCCGAACTAATAAACGACGAACGATAAACGAACGAGCATGTGTTCGATTGTTTTAAAGATTGATTAGTTCGTGTACATTTTTGTTCACTCATTTAAATGATAAACAAACGTAAACGAAGGAACACATACTATAATACAAATCCAACATTATTAAACACAAATAAACACAATCTAAACACACACATATAGTATATATATATATATATATATATATATATATATATATATATATATATATATATTTACATAAAATATAAATGAACATAAACGAACAGATAAACGAACGTTCACGAACATAAATGAACGAACGAGAGCTCTGTTCGTGTTCGTTTGTTTAATTAAACGAACGGAAAATCTTGTTTATGTTCGTTCGTTTAATAAACAAACGAACATAAACAAACTTCCCGCCGAACAATTTCACAAACGATTCATGAACATTCGTTTCGTTTACAGCCCTAATTTTCCCCGTCCTTTGTAAAAGATGGCTAAATGCTTAAAAGACTCCCGTGGTGTCTAAATATGTTCCCCAATACAAAATTCCTTCCCGTCTTTAGTTTCGGTCTTGCTAAAATTGCAACAAAGGTATAAATTGTTTAATATAATTTACCTCGCACCTAAAACCAAAATGGTTTATATTTTACTTTGGGTTGCGCTCAATTTTTTAATATGGGCCCAATAAAAAAAAGGCCCAAAACACAAACTAAACGTCTGTCTTAAATTAGCGGAAACCCTACCTCTGCGACTTCATTCCGCATACCAGCAATCTGCAGAGAAGAACGGCGCAGAGAAACGTGTCTTAAACATGGTAAATCTTCGTATTCTGTTCTAATCAGCGATTATTTCCCGTTCATCGATCATTGTTCTTGATTACTTCGATTTGCTGCTGTTAGTTTTGTATGAATTTTGATTACTGTGTTTTGTTTCCTTTTTGATAGTCGAAGAGAAAGGTTAGGGAGCCTAAGGAAGAGAACGTCACCCTTGGACCTGCTACGCGTGAGGGCGAGCTTGTTTTTGGTGTTGCGCACATCTTTGCATCGTTCAATGACACATTCATCGTAAGTTCTACTGGTTTATGTGTTTGATTTTGTGTTTAAAAGCTTTTCTTTCTGGTCAATGATTAATGAGTATCTGTAATTTGCAATATGTATACTGCAGCATGTGACTGATATCTCTGGAAGAGAAACCATGGTCCGGATCACAGGTATGCTTAATTTCTAGCTGTAGAATAGCTGTAAAATAATGTAGCTCATTTGTTTGTTTAATTAGTGCAATTTAAGTGTTATATATCTAATTTTCTAAGGAGGTGTTTGTTTTAGCTTACTTTTCAGACATGAAATGAAAAAATTAGTTGATTTTCTAAAAATGAGCTGAAAAAAAAAGATCTTTATGAGCTGAAAATATGAGCTTTCAAAAAATAAGCTTAGTTTATAAGTCCATCATAAGCTAAAACAAATACCCTTAAAAAGCCACAATTTGTAAGAAATTCGAACCACAATAGGAGATTGAGAAAGCGTTTAGAAGTGTAGATGCAAAGGAGAGTTAAATGTTGAATGTATGTGCCTTTAAGGCTGATTTTAGCTATGAATTGAAGACTTAGGCACTATTATTATGTGTTTTTGATTTGCTTAGGCTTATAGATAGCAAAATGGGTGAACACTTAAACAATCTTTCGGTTCCACTTAATTATTTGACCTGTTTCTTTCATTGCAGTCTTTTAGTTATATATGTTAGATATAAGTGATAATCCATTTAACATTTATACATTGAATTTGTACTTTGTAGTTTGTGCTTGGATCATTCCTTAATTAAGTATTATAAACTTATTTAAATTAGTAAAAAAAAAGATGTACGAATAGGCGATGGTAGCCAAAGTATCGTGCTGCACAAAAAACTGATCGGTTCAATCCATGTTTTTTGAGGCCTACTACCAAATTCATGGAGTTAATAGTCAGAACAACCAACTTTAATGGGATTCCCTGTTAGTTCTTGGTGAAATACTTCTATGATTCTTGTCACTTTTTCGTATATTTTTTAGATTGTTGGCTATGAAATGGCATCTTCTTGCATCTTTGACCTTACACTTGTCAATTATATGCTCCTTTTCCAGTATGTAGTGTTCTCTTAAAGGTCGCTTTTTGTTTCTTTTGTAAAATCTAAAGGAAACATTTGAATTTATTTTTACATCACTAGGTGGGATGAAGGTAAAGGCTGATAGGGATGAATCTTCCCCCTATGCGGCTATGCTTGCTGCACAAGATGTTTCCCAGAGATGCAAGGTATTTATTTCTCGGTCACCCTTTACCATTGCAAAGATAAGACTAGTTACAATGTTATGTTGTTTAATTACTAAAAGGCATGCTTCAAAAACCTAAATAGTCAAGATCATGATATTGTTTCATTGGTAGGAACTTGGCATCAATGCTCTTCACATAAAGTTGCGTGCTACTGGAGGTAACAAGACCAAAACACCTGGTCCAGGTGCCCAGTCTGCTCTCAGAGCTCTTGCCCGTTCTGGCATGAAAATTGGTCGCATTGGTAAGAACTGATTCTGTTAATTTCGAATTCAATCAACTTGTTTACTTTCGAATCTGATCCATTGAATATCATGGTGTCAGATATATTTTGTTGCTATTCTGTGGCAGACGTCTGTTTGTTATATACAAGAGAAACCCATAAATATTTATTCAATCTAATACTAATATGATATGATGGTTGTTTTTTGTTGTTGCAGAGGACGTGACTCCGATTCCAACAGATAGTACTCGTAGGAAAGGTGGAAGAAGAGGAAGGAGGTTGTGATTCGGGTTTTCTGCAAAGCTGCGTTTGCTAATGAGTGTTATCATTTTTCATGTCTGGACTAGTTTTTCCTTATAGTTACAGTTGAAGATTGATAGTTGTTTTCTGATTATTGTGCTCCCTTGATGGATACATCATATATGATGCTGAGTGATTTACTTGCATTTTTTGTCTTATGAAGCCATATTCCATTTTTCTAACTATTTTTTAAATTTTTTCATGTTGCTAAAATCTCACGAATTTGGCATTCTAAATGCAAAAATTAGAACAGAAAAGCATAAAGTAAATTAAGAGATAATTCCATGAAACTAACAAGGTAATGGAATATGGCAATATGCTATTCCTACAAGGGTTAAAACTAAGAAGGAATAAAAGCTGCCTCAAATATGGCAATGGTATATTTTTGTACAAAAGTTTATAGATGTTTCTATTTGGGGGATGTGAATTGTGCATTGCATAAACAATTTGTGCATTAGAGAATGAAAGTTAAGTTAGAAAAAAAGTATCATCCTGAGAACTAAGGGCGGCAACCCTAATGGGTCAGGGTGGGTTTGGGTTTGGGTTTGGGTTTCGGTGATGAGACATTTGGTGTCGGAGGTGAATGTTGTGGCGAGCGGATGCGATTATTGTGGAGTTAGGTGATTGTTTGCGAGCAGATGCCGATCATTGTGGAGTTAGATGATTGCTTAGCAACATTGATTTTTAACCAACATTCTTAGTAATACATACTTAACAAATACTTTTCAAGACGTACGAGTGTTCGGTTCAACAAAGATGTAACGACCCACGCTGTAAGTTTTTATTATTTTTTTAAAATAGCAAACACACACACCACTAAGCCTACTCCTAATCTACTCGATTATCCATACCTGGACTTAAACTCACAACCTCTTGAGAGGTGACATTATACCTTTCTCGGCCTTTTGGCTAAGATCAAGTGTAGTATCTGTTTTTTAAGTGAATACATGACTTTATTTGCCATTTAATTGATATTGTTAAAAAACATCCAAAAATGGGTGAATACCTCTTAGTTGGATATTTCAAGCAAAAGATTTAAAATATCAAAGAATGCTTAGCAGATGCATTTCAATCGGTTGACCTCGACGATGATTTTGACGTTCTTCTTCTTAAACCACAACACCGTTAGACAAATAAAGTGACGAATGGTATGGTTAGGGTTCGAGGTTTGTGAGGTTTTGGTTAAAGATTGTAGTTTCAAGTAGTTGTGGTTCGAGGTTAGGGCTCAGATGTTTGCGGTTTCGTGGGTTTGGTTAGGTTTGGTCGGTTTAGTCTTATTTGTGTTTGGTTTTGAAGTGTAAGCGCATTTTTTTTGTATTTTGTTGTATTTATAGCATCCTGCTAGCTCTAAATTAACATATTGCATTTCAAAAAAAAAAAAAAAAAAGACGAAAATGGGTTTATCATCGTGTAGTCTTTACAAGAAATGAAACTTGAAGAGGTTAACGTAAAACTTGAGTAACATAAAAGCTTAATCGTTTGTTGGGAGATAAACTAACAATTGCTCAATATCTATAGGGCAGTTTGATTACATTCAATTCAGAATACCAAACACAATTGAATTCTTAAAACTTCATTTAGATGTTTTATTCACTCTTCAACCTTCAATATAGTAAGGGCACTTTGTTAAGTTGTTTCTTCTTGTAGACTTGTGAAGAATTTCACAGATAGAATAAGACGAACAACTCACAACTCAAAGTATTCCCAACATCAACAGATTTCCATATAATCTGAAGGTTTTCACAACATACAATTCAAAACCTCACTACAATCACACTCACACTCAATATATGATCGTGAAAAATATAAACCCTAGAAATACAGAGAAAACCCTAAAACAGACTAAGAAGTGAATCAAGCTAACAACTAAAGAAAGCTATTTATATAAAAACACACGAACATAAAAGAACATATAACTCTCTTAAAAAACTTTGAACCAACTCCCACAAGCAGACCTCCAAGAATAAGAAAATGACACAACCACCCCTGCACTTCATAATATCCAAGAAAAGACAAAACAATAAAAGGATTAAGCTGCACACAACAACCAAATATTTCAACACCCTCCCTCAGCTTAAGCCTGAAAAACATTTATTAAACCTAACTTCTCGGTTAAAACCTTGTGTTGAGCAATAGGAAGTGGTTTAGTAAAAATATCAGCAACTTGAAGTGTTGTGTGAATTTTAACAACTTTTACAATGCCCTCAGAAACTTTGTCTCTAATAACATGGATATCTATCTCAATATGTTTAGTTCTTTCATGAAGAACAGTATTAAGAGACAATAAAATAGCAGATCTATTATCACAATATATATTCACTGGAAGATCACACTTTAGATGTAGATCTTTCATCAATTTAAGTACCCAGATAATTTCACATGTGACAGTAGCCAAAGCTCTGTATTCAGATTCAGTAGAGGATCTGGACACAATACTTTGCTTCTTACTTTTCCAAGTAATAAGGGAATCCCCCAAATAAAGACAATATCCTGTAATAGACCTTCTTGAATTTACACACTTGGCCCAATCTGCATCAGCCCAAGCAGACAAATTCAAGAAGGTACTTTTTGCAATTTTGACACCAAGACCAGGACAAGACTTAAGATACCTTAGAACTCTCATTGCAACCTTGAGATGAGAGACCCGAGGACAATGCATAAACTGACTAAGGCATTGCACAATAAATGAAATATCTGGCCTTGTGTTGGTGAGATAAATTAACTTACCAACAAGTTTTTGAAATTCAGAAATATTAGACAAAGGTTCATCATTGGCATTAACCCTCACTATTCAACACAACATTAACTTCAAGAGGTGTTCCAACAGGTTTTGAACCTAATAGACCAAATTCATAAAGAAGCTCAAGACAATATTTCCTTTGAGAGAGACACAGCCCAGTATCAGTTTTAATGACCTCAATTCCCAAAAAATATTTTAAGATCCCCAAATCTTTGATAAGAAACTTAGATTTAAGAATTTTTTTTACCTTTTCAACTTCAACCTTATTGCTACCAGTTACAATCATATCATCAGCATATTCTAGATAATAATAATATCAGATTTGGTTTTCTTAACATATAAGGAATAATCATTCTTACTTTGAATAAATCCAAACTCAAGAAGAGAAAAAGTAAGTTTCTCATTCCACTTCCGTGGAGCTTGTTTTAAGCCATAAAGAGACTTGACCAACTTACAGACTTGAGTATCATTTTTAGAAAAATATCCAGGAGGTAAAGACATATAAACATCTTCATCAAGTTCACCATATAAAAAAGCATTATTCACATCTAATTGATAGAGATCCCAACTAAACTGAACAGCTACAGATAAAACACTCATAACAGTTATCAATTTTGCAACAGGTAAAAAAGTCTCATCAAAATCTAATCCTTCTCTTTGGCTATAGCCTTTAGCAACAAGCCTAGCTTTAAACCTTTCAATCTCACCATTAGATTTGTATTTAATTTTAAAAATCCATTTACACCCAATCGGTTTTCTTCCCTTAGGAAGATCAGTTAAAATCCATGTTTGATTTCTGTTAAGAGCTTCCATTTCCTCATTCATGGCCCTAACCCAGTTAGGATCATTAACAGCTTCTTCAAAGGATGTGGGTTCAATGGACTTATTAAGACTAGTAGCAAAGCAAGCAGAATCTTTATCAAGTTTGGAATAACCAACAGTTCTTTCTATTCCATATTTATATTTTCCTTCCACTACAAAGTCATCAAACCTAGAGGGTAATCTTTTATCCCTACTAGACCTCCTAAATCCAAGAGAAGGGGCCCCTAAGGCAGTCTCAAAGGTATGACTTTCAGAAGTTCCTATATCATTTGAGAATGACTCTCCCTCAGAATTGTGTAAATTTTGATCATTATGACCATCATTGAAGGACTCATCCTGCTCCTCTGAAACGGTTGCAGGGGCCCCACTACCTTCCTGAAACAGAGGAGGGTTGAGGCCTTGAGAAACATGTGAATTATTATCATCACAGGGCATAGAGCTGTTGGTAACCACTTGATATAAGGAATCAAAGAAATTTGATTGATCCAAATTAGGATGACCAGACTCAGAAGGAGAAACAACATCAATAGTAGACATCTTGAAAAGGAAGACAGATTCATAGAATGTGACATCTCTGGAAAAAAACACTTGTTTAGTTTCAAGACTGTAAAGTTTATATCCTTTTTTTACATTTGAATATCCAATAAAAACACACTTTTGGGATCTAGCAGAGAACTTATCAGAATTGTTTAAGTTTGTAGAAAAACATAAACACCCAAAAACCTTTAAAAAATGATAATCTGGTTTTGAGTTGTAAAGAACTTCATAGGGAGATTTCCCCCCTAAAACTGAACTGGGTGTTCTATTTATTAAGAACCCAGCAGTGAGAACAGTTTCACTCCACATTTTTAATGGTAAACCAGATTGAAAAAGAAGGCTTCTAGCCACATTCATTAAATGTTTGTGTTTTCTCTCACAGATCCTGTCAGGATCGGATATAGATTATATCAAATAACAAGAACTAACTTTTGAATAACAAATCAAAGTTGAATAAAAGTTAATCTTTAACTATGATCACAATCAACTAAGAAGTTGCGGAATCACACTTAATTGATTAAAGAAGGTTTTGAACACAAGATAATTCAATCAAACAGTAGTTTTATTGATCAACCAGAATGATTACAATAGCAAACTTCACCCCCAATCTAACTTATTATGTTAGACGAAGAACACAAATTGTTCTTAGGTTTCAACGAGAAACTTAGAGGCTTAGCACTATTCTGAAAGCAAATTACAACTTGAAGAATGAATGCAAAAACTTAATCAACGAGTAAGTACAAATTATAAATTCTAATCTAGCATTTATACTCCTTGATCTTCCTTGATTTGCTGACAGTTAGGTAATCTTCTATCTTCTGAGATAATCTTGATGATCTTCCAAGTATTTCGAGATATCTTCAAAGATAGGGTTTCTCCATATTTAGCTCAACCGAAACTGTTTATTGAATGCAACAGTTCTTGGTTCTTCTAACAGTCTTCGGCTTCAAGGTCTTCAAACAGTTTTAGAAATTTGAACTAACAGTTCTGAACTTTGTACTAACAGTTGTAATGCCCACAGCAACTGTTATTCACAACTGTTTTTATATTTTCATCTAACAGTTTAAAACTGTTTTCCATAAACTCTTCTAACAATTTCAACTTTGCATGTTAAACAGTCTTAATGCCTTAGTTAATTTCCCAACAATCTCCCCCTAACTTAAAGACTTTATCAAACTCTTTAAGTTCTTTCGATCATAGGGTTCAATCACGGACAAATTAAGCATAAGCAAAGAATGAATTCCATATATTTATGCAAAGTAAACTGTTACAATCAAAATTGAGAGAAAACTTACATAGACTTGACTCATGCCAGTCTTTCTTTCAATCTCTTGAACAAATCATCTTTTATTCTATCTGATCCAAAGAATTTTGCTTTTAGCATATACTGAAGCTTGACTTGATTGTGCTCTATGAACTCCAAAGCAAACCATTGTTGTTGAGAGTTAGCCATCACCAAATGGTACACTTCAGCTTTAGCATACACTTTTACTGACTTGATAGGAAAAGCTTCATCAGCAATCAAAACTTGCATAATCTCCTTTGGACGACATATGCTTGTCAGATGCCTCATCAAAACTTTTATTTCAATTTCCTCAGCATTTGCAAATTTGTTAGCTCCATAAACATACATCTCCTCAAGGTCTCTCCTTGTACAATGATTTACCAACTGAAAGAAATTAGAGTAACTTTCCATCAGCCCTTCTCTGACCACAGTTACACCTGTCTTTCCAGTGTCCTCTCTTACCACCTCAAATCTCCATTCTGTGATATGAGATTTTTGACCTAAATGTTCTGCTACAAACTTGTTAACACCTTTCTCAACATCGGCCAAGAGCCTATCTTGAATGATAGTTTTAACCATTTGAGCCTTTTCCTTTTCAACTTGTGGCTTGGGAGGAGGTGAAACAGTTTTCTTCTTTATAATTCTTTTTCTTTTCACTCCCTTGCCAGCTTTCTTGGCTTTCTCTTCCTTATCAATCTGTTTAGTGAACTCATCGGCTAGCTTCTTTGCCATTTCAAAGTCAGTCTGTTCTTGTTGTTGAAGATCAGCAGCCAACCTCTGAGCACATTCAAAATCCCTTTCTTCTTGTTGTTCTTTTGTTAATTTCAGCTTTGGTAGCTCAACAACAATCTCTTTTCCCTTTCCTTCTACCTCTTGTACTGGTTTTTCAACAACCTTTTCTACAATATGAATTCCTTTAAATCCAGGCCTTGGCTTAATAGGTTTTAACTTTGCACATTTGCCTTCAAGCCATCCATCATCAATCTTTTGTTTCATTTGGAATTCATTGCAGTTCAGCATCTGAGCACCCACTTTAATCAAATATTCTTGTTTCACCTTGGGTCATGACTTGTAAACCTCAGTTGTTGGGTAATCACCAGACAAAATTATTGTATTGATCAGCACTCTATCCACCGCTGATAGTTTCTCTTCAACTGTTGATTCACTGGGTGCAACTGTTAGTTCATCCACTGCAGCTGTTTGTTCTGGCACTTCAGCAACTGTTGGTAATGAACTCTCCCCCTCTTTGATTGAAACAGTTGAAGGGGGTCTTGCAGCAGCTGTCAACTGTTGTAGTACTTGATCATGCAGCTTTAGCACCTCATTGGCATGCTTCAAACTGTTGGTCAACACCTTGATTTGTTGATCTTGTTGAAGAATCCTTTTGTTTTGTAAGGCAATCTTCTTCTTGAGTTGCACATATGCAGCAAAGAAAGGTGCAATGTTGGAATCCGTCAATGCTTGGTGTTGTATTCTAGCCTCAATGTCAGCCAGTGTTGCCACTGTTAACATATAATTGACAGATAAGACTGGTGGTTCACTCAATTGAGATTCCACACAGTACCCCTCTTTTCTTGGTACTGGGGATTTCCAGAAACTGTTTGACCAACCTCTGTTGCCATGGCTGAGGTCTTAGTTATGTTAACCCTGTCCTGTTCACCCCTTGCGGATACAACAGTAGGGTCAGCCTCAAAAACCACATGATCACCCTCTAATGGAGTGATCACCTCCTCATTGTGCCTGGCAGACAACACGAATGGTTCCCTTTCGATATTCTGCACAGGTGAATGCACCTGTGCAGGGCTTACAGTTTCAGGTTCATGAACTGTGGTGGAAGGAGCACCAACAGTTCTTTTCCTCTTCTTTTGAAATATTTTTAATGCAGGGGCTTGTGTTGTAGCTCTTTCGAAGGTAGCAGAAGGGATTATTTGAGTATCGTGAGCTGTGGGTTCCAGAGGTGGTGGTGTAGCAATAAGTTGGTTTCATGCTCACCCCTGGCAGCTCTGTTTCTTGAAAGAAACTCCACCATTGCAGAGAGTGGTGGAGTTATGGCACCTGAGAAATTCTTCCCATTAACCATCAATTTGCTCAATGTGGAAGCCACATGAGCAGAGGGAATTAGGACCCTCTTGTGTGCTTTAAGATTTGGCATAAAAAAGTTTAACAAAACTTGCACAGATCGCGGATACATCAAAAAGAGACCATATTTGGTTTCTAGATGCTTTACCATTCCATTAAAGATCATTTTTGAGAAATTAAAAGCTCTGTTGTTGGCTAAACAAATGAGTGCGAGAGCAATATTGCTCCCAAATTCATTCCAGCCAGTTCTCTTAGGGCTCATGCACTGCTGGAGAGTATGGATAATGAACTTTCAGTGCTAGCAAAATTGCCCTTTGTAGAAGTTGCCCTTTCCCCTAGGGCCCTCATACCCCAACTTTACGAGTTCAGCATAAATAAACTCAAGTGATACAGAATCAGAATACTCACCATCCTGATCATTCAGTTGAAGTTGTTGTCTTATTATGCTTTCAGAGATGGAGACAGTGATATCATCCACCATAGAGTCGATCCATTTCACTCCATTTTCTTCCCTTAGTGAGACATTTTTCCAGAACTGATCAATATGAGAGAGGTAAATGGTGGGGTTGACAGTAAGAGCATGGTGGTTGGTGGAGAGTGAGAGGTAGTCAATCACATCATGGAAAGCACCGAGATGATCGGGTTTGGACAAATAGGCGAGCATGTTGTGTTCCTTAACGAATGGAAGGGGAGCCATGTCGATTTGCGAACAGGTTTCTAGGGTTTTAGCGTTTGATCAAAGTTTAGAACGAGAGAAAGAACTGATGAGGAGGGAATTGCCTAATATATGTTTCGAATGTTCAATGCAATTCAAACCGTCCTCAAAATTCTGCAAAGACCAAAACACCCTTTAGTAACTTAACAGTTGACGGACAAAAATAACGCTAACAGTTGAAGAACTGTTTTCATAAGATGTATCAACTGTTATTTAGAAATAACTCCCTTTTCGAAGATCATGAATTTGGACTAACAGTTGTGCATTCTACACACTAACAGTTGAAGACTGTTTTTGTTAGAAAGTACAACTGTTATTGGACGAGTTTCTCCCCCTCAGATGCACATGGATTTTGCCTAACAGTTTTGCAGGCCAAACGCTAACAGTTGAAAACTGTTAGTAGTATTTCAAACAACTGTTAAAAAAATATGTGCAACTGTCAACAACGCTTAGCTCATACACTCAACATAAGCTGATTCATCATAAACAAACCATTAGCCAACACAGATATCAACAAAATATGCATTTTATTCATGTTTAACACAGATGAACTACAAAGTACATGCATTTTCACAAGCCATTGTTGGTACTGTCTATCTAATTGTGCAAGGGTCAACGAAATTCAGTCTTTACTGATTTCAATTTCTACACCCATCTCTTTCTCTAACGGTTGTTTGTCTCAAAAGATGATGACTGCCAATCCATAATCAGCTAAGACCAGGACGTGCATTGGAACCAGTCATTAATTACAATGACCTCCACTGCATCATCATCCGAGGCTAGAACCTCATAATCAGCATCATTTCTTCGAACATTGAACCACACTACTGAGCCGGTAGTGCCTTCCAGGTTCAAGTCGAACCTTAAACAGCAGTTGGTAGGCAACTCATGGAAGAGAGTGAAGTTTTCAAAATCACCTCTTATACGAATATGATCAGTCATTTTATATGGCCTACGTGGATCTGGGTGCTGTGTCAAGGTGAACCTATCTCGATCATCATGCATCTCAAGAACACAAGATGAGTATTTCCAAAGCTCATGCATTCGAACAAATGGGGCAGGGATGGTTACATAACTTTGTTTAGCATTAATTTCTTTGAAGTTTATGAGAAAGAAGTTAGTAGCCATTTGCAAAGAAAAGTTTGCTCTCTGGAATGCAAATGTAGGTGTGATTTGTGAAGAATACATGCAAGCTAATTTATAGACAAACTTGTGGTTGTGAATTGGTCAATAATTTAGCATGCAGTGACTTGTCATGTCCATTCACAACACTACAAAATAAAGTGACTTACCTTTATCAGTCTGGAACTGTTATCAATAAAGTATTTTACCTTTACCACACATCAAGGACATTCACGGGTTTGAAAACTGTTCGTGGGATAGGCAACCAGATATGTCCAAAACAGGTTTGGGATTTATACTTTTACTCTTCCCTGAACACTTAAAGGCAACAGTTGTTAGATAACAATACTAACAGTTTCAAACTGTTAGAGTGAAAAACATTGAGTAATGAACAACTGTTAGTCCAAGTTAATCATTCCAATGTTTGAGATCAAAAAGTTGAATCTGCTCACATCAAATGCTTTAGTGAACAGATCAGCTAATTGATCATCAGTATGGATTTTCATAACTTGGATTAACTTCTTCTCATTGCAATCTCTTATGAAATGAAATCTGATTTCAATGTGCTTGGTTTTAGAATGCTTCACTGGATTATTAACTATGCTAATAACACTGGTGTTATCAACATAAATAGATGTATGTAAGAA
This sequence comes from Pulicaria dysenterica, assembly GCA_947179395.2. Taxonomy (NCBI): domain Eukaryota; kingdom Viridiplantae; phylum Streptophyta; class Magnoliopsida; order Asterales; family Asteraceae; genus Pulicaria; species Pulicaria dysenterica. Next base: position 33,056,222 of record OX359290.1, read on the forward strand.
AGACAAACCATAATCCAGAAGCTGATTTTGAATCCACAACACTTGTGAACAGCAGCTTGATGCAGCAATATATTCAGCCTCAGCTGTTGAAGTTGAAACTGTTGTTTGTTTCTTGCATTGCCATGAAACCAGCCTTGATCCAAAGAATTGACATCCTCCAGTCTATGAAGCTTGTCTCAAAGGCAAGCAACACAATGATCATCACATGAGAATTCTTTTTGGGGCAAACCTCTTACCAAACTGTTTTTAGCTAACAAGTTCATGGTTTTAAAATTCATGTGACACATCCTTCTATGCCAAATGGCAGACTCATCATGAGATGCCTTTGAGAGTAAATAACTTAACACATTCTGTTTAGCAATCTTTTGTGTATCTAGACATTATACATTATCTTTTCTAGGTGTTCTCAAAAGAACATCCTTCTCATTTAGTTTAAAATCTTTTGAAAGAATAATGCATTCTGAATCTGTAAACAAAACTTTGTTTCCATTGTCACATATTTGAGATACACTTAACAGATTGTACTTAAGCTGTTCAACAAAGAAAACATCATTAAATGTAAGTGTACCTGCCTCAACAGCTCCTTTACCTGTGATTTTTCCTCCCTTAGCATTTCCTCTAAATGCTACAAATCCACCATTGATGCTTCTGAAATCCTTCAAACAGAGTGGATTTCCAGTCATGTGCCTTGAGCATCCACTATCCACATGCCAGATAGATCCATGATTGGCTCTATGAATGCTCTGCACAAATAAAATCAGTTAGTAGCAGGAAGTACCCAGGCCATGCAGGTCTTGGGTACACCATTCAAGTCATAATACTTAAACAGAGTTTGGTTCTTTTTGATTTCATCCAAATTGGATTTCTCTAATTTGTGTGAGGAATACTTTGTAAGAACATGTGGTTCCCAAATGTTGTGATTAACATTTGAGACCTTTGAACAAACAGTTGTTGTAGAAGGTAAAACAGTTGAGTCATCATGTGACTTATTCTGTTTTGCAATCTGAGTACCAGTTTTACCCTCTTCAGAAACTGTTTGTTTATGCAGTTTCACCCAAGCCAGACCAACAGTTTTTGGTTTTAAAACAGTTGTTGAACTGTTAGTTGGTTTGGATGTAACAGTTGTAGAACTGTTAGCCTGTTTTGGCTTAGCAGTTTTAGAACTGTTAATCTGTTTTGACTTAACAGTTTTAGAACTATTATTTTGCTTTTTGAAACTTGGTTCTTTGGTGCTACACAGCTGTGGGTTATAATAACAGTCTTGAGCCAAGTGATTGGATCTCCCACATGTATAGCACTTTTTATCTTTCACAATAGGCAAACCAGTTCTTTGTGAGCAGAACTGGTTCCTATTTCTTTGATTTCCTCTCACGGGTGCTGACTGAGGAAACTTTTGTACACCATGTTTTTGACATGTGCATGCAGGCATTTCAGTATGCCTTTTTACTGATCTGGGTTTAGTCTGTGCTTTTGCAGCTTCCTTCTTGGGCTTCCCAACTACAACTTCATCAACTTTCTCTTTTCCTTTTGACTTAACACTAACAGTTGAGCTGTTTGGGTAAGAACTGTTTGGGTTCCTTTTGGGACTGTTAGCGTAAAGGTGGGGACTGTTTGTAACAGTTGTGGAACTGCTTATAGAATTAACAGCTTTGGTCAGTTTTGGCTCATTGGTGAGGGGTTCAGTGGATGCTTTTACAAACACCACATGTTGTAAAGATGGTTTTGTGGGAATGGGCTCACAACAAATGTGATTTTCATATGGAATGCCTTCATCCTTCTTCACAACTCCCTCATTCTTATCATCACTCACTGCATACATAACTCCTTCCTCATCACTTTCAAATGGTGGATTAGCTGACTTCAGTTCCTCTGGTAATGATTCATTAACATACCTATCAGCTACATCAGACATGGGAGTTATGTAGTTGTGATTGTATGGAGGTGGGGTCTGCTTATATCCTAAACCAGTTTTCACCTTGTCTCTGATTTGTGATTGTAACAAGGTTTCAAGTTTAAGATTTGTTGCCTTGAACATGCTCATATCAATATCAACACCCTCCAACTTTTTGGTTAACTCATCAACCTTACTTTCCTTCTCACTTAGCTTCTTTTTCAGACTATCAATCTCCTATTGAAGCTGCTCATTTTCCCACTTATGATATTTTCTATCATAATCCATTTGCAGTTCATTGGCTTGATAATCTTTTATTTTCTTTTCAAAGCTTTCAATGACTGCACTTGATTCATATCTTCTCTCCTCCATTTTGCTTAGAGCATCACACATTTTCTTATTGTGCTCTCTAAACCTTTTAACCATAGCTCTACATTCACCAGGACATAGTTTAGGAGATACCCGAATGTCCTCAGTTTCTGGTGAATCCATCTTGATGGAAGAGTCAGTCAATGCCATCAAAGCTTTATTGTTTGTAGCCTCTTCTGCTTGATCACTCCAATCAAACCCATGGCCTTCTTGTGAGACCAATGCTGAGGAGGTTTGATTCTGAGTTGGCCTCTGACCTTGATTCTGGACTTGTCCACCAGATCTGCACTCTCTTGCAAAGTGGCCAAGCTGTTGACATTTGAAGCATCTCACCTTTGACTTAGCTCTGAAATTCATATTTTACCTTCCAGTCCTGTTGATGAACCTCTTGGCTCTAACAGTAAGCATGGCCATCTGCCATTTGAGATCCATCTCCTCAAGATCATCAGGGTGCACTTGTTCAAGATCCTCATTGGTGAGGGTTGAATGTGCATGACTGGCAAGAAAAGCTTCAAGTACAGCATCTGGAGTGTTCATATCTAGTCCAACAACAGAACTAGTACCTGCACAACTATCAATAGAGTTAGTTAATGAATGGTTTGATTCCATACCTGAGGATGACAGGAGAGCAGCATTGTGGCTAGGGACAACAATTTTTCTTTTTCCCTCTATCTCTCCCTCAAACACTATCAAACTATTATAGAGGTCATCTAACTCTATGTCTTCAAGGGAATCCTTAGTCCTCCATTGTGCAGTAAACACAGTCCATTCATCACCTAGAGACCTAAGAAACTTTCTATTTATCTCAATCTTGATCAAGCCTAACCTTAGCACTCTCTAGTTGGCTTACCAGCTTGTAAAACCTATCAAAGATTTGGGTGATACTCTCATTCTTTCCACTGGTGAAGTTCTCATAGGCTTGTTTAAGGAGATCTCTTTGGTTTCTCTTAGAACTAGCATTCCCAGCAAACCTCTTCTCCAGAGCATTCCAAAGTTCATGAGCATCATCAAATTTCTTGAATTGATGTTGATACTCATTGGGAATTGCAATCTGGAGGATGCTGAGAGCTTTCATCTCAATCATTCTCTCCTTCTTTTCAACATCTGTCTTTGGTGGTGGCTTCTTCTTTGGTTTTCCATTCTCATCCAGATCAATGGGGTTAGTGGGAACAGTTTCAATGATTTGCCAAACAACATAGTCCATTAATTGGACATGCTGCTTGATCCTCAGTTTCCACATCTCAAAATCAGTTGGTTTGAGCATGGGAACACGAATGTTTGACCCAGAGCCATTGTTATAAGAAGATCCACCAGAATCCATTGAAGCAAAGTGATTTGAAAACAATTTTAAAGAACAAAGCAAGATTGAAGCAAAAACCTTCAACTGGTGATCAAAGGAACCTTAATAATAAGGCTCTGATACCACTTGTCAGGATCGGATATAGATTATATCAAATAACAAGAACTAACTTTTGAATAACAAATCAAAGTTGAATAAAAGTTAATCTTTAACTATGATCACAATCAACTAAGAAGTTGCGGAATCACACTTAATTGATTAAAGAAGGTTTTGAACACAAGACAATTCAATCAAATAGTAGTTTTATTGATCAACCAGAATGATTACAATAGCAAACTTCACCCAAATCTAACTTATTATGTTAGACGAAGAACACAAATTGTTCTTAGGTTTCAACGAGAAACTTAGAGGCTTAGCACTATTCTGAAAGCAAATTACAACTTGAAGAATGAATACAAAAACTTAATCAACGAGTAAGTACAAATTATAAATTCTAATCTAGCATTTAATCTCCTTGATCTTCCTTGATTTGCTGACAGTTAGGTAATCTTCTAGCTTCTGAGATAATCTTGATGATCTTCCAAGTATTCGAGATATCTTCAAAGATAGGGTTTCTTCATATTTAGCTCAACCGAAACTGTTTATTGAATGCAACAGTTCTTGGTTCTTCTAACAGTCTTCGGCTTCAAGGTCTTCAAACAGTTTTAGAAATTTGAACTAACAGTTCTGAACTTTGTACTAACAGTTGTAATGCCCACAGCAACTGTTATTCACAACTGTTTTTATATTTTCATCTAACAGTTTAAAACTGTTTTCCATAAACTCTTCTAACAATTTCAACTTTGCATGTTAAACAGTCTTAATGCCTTAGTTAATTTCCCAACAGATCCCATTCTGTTGAGGAGTGTACACACAGGTAGTCTGGTGTACAACTCCTTCTTTTTCAAAGAAAGAACTAGCTCTGTGATTAACAAATTCAGTTCCATTGTCAGACCTGACCATCTTTAAATGTTTTGAAAATTGAGATTTTAACATATTTATAAAAATAGACAAGTAGTCAAAGACTTCATCCTTGGATTTCAAAAGATAGACCCAGACAGCTCTACTAAAGTCATCAACAATGGTCAAGAAAAATCTAAATCCATCCCTAGTAGTGACATGATAAGGACCCCACACATCTAAGTGTATTAGATCTCCTAAACTGGAAGTCTTGTGATTACTAAGAGGGAAGGGTTCCCTGGTCTGTTTGGCTTTGTGACAAACATCACAGGGAGGAGAAGAAGAATCTCTTCCTCCAACAGTATCTTTTAAAACATTTAAAACTTGATCAGAAGGGTGACCAAGTCTGCGATGCCAGGCAGACCTGGAAACATGCTTGTTTGGAACTAAAGAACTAGAATGAGAACTCACATTTGATTCAGAAAAATGATAAAGACCTCCTTGTTCACTACCAATCTCCACCTTCTTAACAGTTAGTAAATCCTGAGAGTTACACAAATAACACTTGTTTTCATCAAAGTAAGCACCACAACCACTATCCTTAGTAAGTTTGTGAACAGATAATAGGTCTATGTTGAACTCAGGTATGACAAGTACATCACTGAGAAGAACATTTGATGAGATTTGGAAATTTCCAGTTTGTGATATATTGGCATGAGTACCATTTGGATGATCAACATGTAGTTTAAGTTTAGAAACTGTTAGATCTATAATAGTGATTTAGATCTAGCCAATATTGTAATAGTATCTTTGTTATGCCTATTAGTATAAATAGCAATGTAAGGCATATTCCTTGTAACCTTTTGACACTTTGAATATTCAAATACACACACATTAAGGTGTTTCTCTATATTCTCTCTATATCGATCTTCATTGTACTCATATTATACCATACAATTGGTATCAGAGCCAACTCTGATTGGATTCGGGATTGAAGATAGCAAGAATAGCATCAAAGGTTCAAAGAACAGATTGATTTTTCGTGAATTCTTGAAGAAAAAGTGACTTACGGTCTTGAAATTGAAACTGAAGATCTGATGGATTAAATCTGTGGATTTGTGGTAGTTTGGAAAGGAAATCATCAAAGAAACATTCGTGGATTAACATTGGGTTGAATCTAACATCAGATTAGGAGTTGTATTGATTTTAGAGGTTTCAAAGTTCTTAAGAAAATTCGTTCAAAAATCTGAATTATTATGTTAAAGTGATAGATATTATGGATTAGGATTGAATCTTTGAGTATTTCGAACCTATCTGGAAGAGATTAGATCAATTGGAAACATTTTAGTTGGAAAATCAAAATTTCAGTTCGAAAGTATGAGTTGCTCGGAATCTCAGATTTGAAGGGGTCGGAATTGGCTTGAATCAGTCGGAATTCACTCATTCCGAGTAGAATTTGATAGGAATTCATACATTCCGAGTAAATTTGTTGAAGTTTACTCATTCCGAGTAAAATTTTGATAGGAATTACCAAATTCCGTGCTATATGTTGACAGGAATTACCTACTTCCGAGTTAATTTGATCGGAATTCTCTTATTCCGACTGAAATTTGATCGGATTTATCAAAGTACGACTTTCACCGGAATTTGTGACTTTACTCGGAATACACAATTCAATCGGAATTGTTTCTCAGAATCGAAGATTTCGAACGGAATTTGAGTTTGACAGGAATTTGAAGTAGTCGGAATTTGAAAATTCAGTCGGAAATTTTCAATCGGATTTACTTTAATCGGAATTTTAAATTCAATCAGAATTTAATTGGATCAATCAGAATTCATTCAATCGGAATTCATTCAATCAGAATTCATTCAATCGGAATTCAAACACTTAGTAAATTTTTGCAAGTTTATAAGAATCCATTGAGAGAAAGATCCAAATATGAGTACATACAGTGAAACCTTATCCTTCAGTTCTGATACAAAATCTCCAGTGCTTTATCGGGGAGAATACAATGTATGGAAGGGTAGGTTTATGTGTCAGGATCGAATATATATTATATCAAATAACAAGATCTAACTTTTGAATAACAAATCAAAGTTGAATAAAAGTTAATCTTTAACTATGATCACAATCAACTAAGAAGTTGCGGAATCACACTTAATTGATTAAAGAAGGTTTTGAACACAAAGAGATTCAATCAAACAGTAATTTTATTAATCAACGAGATTGATTACAATAGCAAACTTCACCCCCAATCTAACTTATTATGTTAGACGAAGAACACAGATTGTTCTTAGGTTTCAACGAGAAACTTAGAGGCTTAGCACTATTCAGAAAGCAAATTACAACTTGAAGAATGAATGCAAAAATTTAATCAATGAGTACGTACAAATTATAAATTCTAATCTAGCATTTATACTGCTTGATCTTCCTTGATTTGCTGACAGTTAGGTAATCTTCTATCTTCTGAGATAATCTTGATGATCTTCAAAGTATTTCGAGATATCTTCAAACATAGGGTTTTTCCATATTTAGCTTAACCGAAACTGTTTAATGAATACAACAGTTTTGGTTCTTCTAACAGTCTTCGGCTTCAAGGTCTTCAAACAGTTGTAGTAGTTTGTACTAACAGTTCTGAACTCTATATAACAGCTTTGAAGTTCACAGCAACTGTTGGTTACAACTGTCTTCACAATTTTCACTAACAGTTCTAAACTGTTTCTTCAACACTTCTTCTAACAGTTTTGAACTGTTTCCCAACATCCAATAACATTCTTAACAGTTTTGATTTATGCATGTATAACAGTTTCAATGACTTAGCCAATTTCCCAACAATCTCCCCCCAACTTAAAGTATTGAACAATACAATTAAGTTGTTTGTTTTAAGGGTTCAATCATAGACAAATTAACATAAGTAAAGAATACAATTATCATTGAATGCAAAATCAAGCTGTCATAATAAAAAATTCAAAAGATAGAAAAATTACATTTTCTTTGATCTCAGGGATTCAAGTCTATCTTTGAACTTCTGAATTAGCTCATCCCTTACTTTGGCTGGACCATAGAACTTGGCTTTCAATAAGTATTGGAGCTTGATCTGACCGTGTTCGATGAAATCCATGTCAAACCATTCAGTAATTGCATTTCCCATTACCATGGAGTATACCCTTGGCTTAGCATACACTTTAACAGATTGAATTGGAAAAGTTTCATCAGCCATCAGTATTGACATTATTTTCTTTGGGTTGCAAATACTTGTCAAATGTCTCATCAATATCTTAATTGTAGGATGCTCAGATCCTCCATAATGCCTTGTTCCATACTCATACAATTCTTGTATGTCCCGCCTAGTAATACTATCCATCATTTGTAAGTAGCCTGAAAACTGTCCGATCTGATCATTCTCTCTTACTGGCTTAGGAGGTTGAGGTTGTTTCTTTTGCAACAGTATCAAACCAGACAACATCAAACTTCCATTCTTTAATGTGAGACTTCTGGCCAAAATGTTCTGCTACAAACTTGTTAACACCTTTTGCAACATCGACCAAAAGCCTATCTTGAATGATAGTTTTAACCATTTTAGCTTTGATGGTTTGATCTGTTTGAGTTGGTTGGACAACTTTGAACTTTTGGGATTTGGATTGTTGAGGTTGAGACTTCTTCTCAGTTACTGGCTTAGGAGGTTGAGGTTGTTTCTTTTTCACAATTCTTTTTCTCTTAACTCCCTTAGCAGCCTTTTCTTGTTTTTCCTCCTCATCAATTTGAGCTGTGATCTCATCAGCTAGCTTCTTTGCTATTTCAAAACCAGTCTGTTCTTGTTTTTGAAGATCAGCAGCCAACCTCTGAGCACATTCAAAATCCCTTTCTTCTTGTTGTTGTTTTGTTAATTTTAGCTTTGGTAGCTCAACAACAATCTCCTTTCCCTTTCCTTGTACCTCTTGTACTGGCTTTTCAACAACCTTTTCTACAATATGAATTCCTTTGAATCCAGGCTTTGGCTTAATAGGTTTTAACTTTGCACATTTGCCTTCAAGCCATCCATCATCAATCTTTTGTTTCATTTGGAATTCATTGCAGTTCAGCATTCGAGCACCCACTTTCACCAAATATTCTTGTTTTACCTTGGGCCATGACCTGTAAACCTCAGTTGTTGGATAATCACCAGACAAAATTATTGTATTAATCAGCACTCTATCCACCACCGATAGCTTCTCTTCAACTGTTGATTCACTGGGTGCAACTGTTAGTTTATCCACTGCAGCTGTTTGTTCTGGCACTTCAGCAACTGTTGGTAATGAACTCTCCCCCTCTTTGATTGGAACAGTTGAAGGGGGTCTTGCAGCAGCTGTCAACTGTTGTAGTACTTGATCATGCAGCTTTAGCACCTCATTAGCATGCTTCAAACTGTTGGTCAAAACCTTAATTTGCTGGTCTTGTTGAAGAATCCTTTTGTTTTGTAAGGTAATCTTCTTTTTGAGTTGTACATATGCAGCAAAGAAAGGTGCAATGTTGGAATCCGTCATTGCTTGGTGTTGCATTCTAGCCTCAATGTCAGCCAGTGTTGCCACTATTAACATATCATTGACAGATAGAACTGGTGGTTTAATCAATTGTGATTCCACACCAGTACCCCTCTTTTCTTGGTACTGGGGATTTCCAGAAACTGTTTGACCAGCCTCTGTTGCCGTGGCTGAGGTCTTAGTTATGTTAACCCTGTCCTGTTCACCCCTTGCGGGTAAAACAGTAGGGTCAGCCTCAAATACCACATGATCACCCTCTAATGGAGTGATCACCTCCTCATTGTGCCTGGGAGACAGCACAAAGGGTTCCCTTTCGATATTCTACACAGGTGAATGCACCTGTGCAGGGTTAACAGTTTCAGTTTCATGAACTTTGGTGGAAGGAGCACCAACAGTTCTTTTCCTCTTCTTTTGAAAAATTTTTAGTGCAGGGGCTTGTGTTGTAGCTCGTTCAAAGGAAGCAGAAGGGATTATTTGAGTATCGTGAGCTGTGGGTTCTAGAGGTGGTGGTGTAGCAATAAGTTGGGCTTCATGCTCACCCCTGGCAGCTCTGTTTCTTGAAAGAAACTCCACCATTGCAGAGAGTGGCGGAGTTATGGCACCTGAGAAATTCTTCCCCTTAACCATTAACTTGCTCAATGTGGAGGCCACATGAGCAGAGGGAATTAGGACCCTCTTGTGTGCTTTAAAATTTGGCATAAAAAAGTTGAACAAAACTTGCAAAAATCGCGGGTACATAAAAAAGAGACCATATTTGGTTTCTAGATGCTTTACCATTCCATTAAAGATCATTTTTGAGAAATTAAAAGCTCTGTTGTTGGCTAAACAAATGATTGCGAGAGCAATGTTGCTCCCAAATTCATTCCAGCCAGTTCTCTTAGGGCTCATGCACTGCTGGAGAGTATGGATAATGTACTTCCAGTCCGAGCAAATTGCCCTTTGTAGAAGGTGCCCTTTCCCCTAGGGCCCTCATATCCCAACTTTACGAGTTCAGCATAAATAAACTCAAGTGATACAGAATCAGAATACTCACCTTCCTGATCATTCAGTTGAAGTTGTTGGCTTATTATGATTTCAGAGATGGAGACAGTGATATCATCCACCATAGAGTCGATCCATTTCACTCCATTTTCTTCCCTTAGTGAGGCATTTTTCCAGAACTGATCAATATGAGAGAGGTAAATGGTGGGGTTGACAGTAAGAGCATGGTGGAGGGTGGAGAGTGAGAGGTAGTCAATCACATCATGGAAAGCACCGAGATGATCAGGTTTGGACAAATATGCGAGCATGTTGTGTTCCTTAACGAATGTAAGGGGAGCCATCTTGATTTCGATCGCTGAGAGTTGTTGAGAGTTAGGGTTTGTTTCTGATCGAAGTTCGTTTTGGACGTGTGAGTTGCTTGGTAAGGAGGGAATTGCCTTATATATGTTTCGAATGTTGAATGCAATTCAAAGTTTCCAAAATTCTGCAAAGACCAAAACACCCTTTAATAGCTTAACAGTTGACGGACAAAATAAACTAACAGTAATAAAGCTGTTTTCATAAAAAGTGACAACTGTTATTTAAAAGTTAACTCCCTTTTGTTTGATCATTTATTTGGATTAACAGCTGTTTAGTGTTTACAACTGTTCTCATTTCTCCCCTCAGTTGACGAATTTCTCCCCCTCAGTTGCACATGGACATTGCCTAACAGTTGTGGAAGCCATATACTAACAGTTGAAAACTGTTAGCATTTATTGAAACAAAATTGTGCAACTGTCAAACAAACTTTAGCTCATATATATCAAATGCTGAAGAAACAATAACAAACAATTAGTGAACACAGTCATCAACATAAGATGTATTTTATTCATGATAATCACAATTGAGCTACAATAATTTTGAGAAAACAATACTGTCTTTTGCTATAGATCTAAACACAACTTATATTAACTGTCTTAACTCCTAGATCTACATTTGACAAATTATCGTTAACATTTTAATTTTCTTGAAGACGTATCAACAAATCTGAACTTTAAGGGAAAAAAATCATCATCACATTCTTTCTCGTGAATGTCTTCATTATTTAAGAATCGAGTTCAGAATAGCCTCTACAGTGCCGCCATAGCCTTACTGAGAAGCCTGTCGTCAAAGAATGGTCATGTAATGCACAAGCCATTGTTGGTATTGTTTATCTAATTGTGCAAGGCCGTCTCGTAGGTGTGGGAGAACAATGATCTACACCGTAAGTGTAGACAACTTTCTCCGTTAACAGAAAAACAGTTGACATGCCTTAAACAATTTTCAAAACTTAAAACCCACCAATGGGTGTGCAGTAGACCTTCTCATCATATGTACCACCAGAGACGATTGTCATAATTTGCCTCGTGGGATGATGGTGATTGAGACCAATTCATCATCAGTGGAACTAGTCATCTATTACAATGACTTCCACTACCTCATCATCCAAGGCCCTTTGGTGGTTATGAGTATTATTTCTTCGAACATTGAACCACACTACGGAGTTTGTAGTGCCTGCCAGGTTCAAGAAGAATCTTAGACAGCATGGTGTATGCAATTCATGGAAGAGAGTGAAATTTTCAAAATCACCTCTTATACGAATATGATCAATTGGTTTATTTGGCCTACATGGATCTGGATGCTGTGTCAAGGTGAACCTATCTCGATCATCATGCATCTCAAGAACACAAGATGAGTATTTCCAAAGTTCATGCATTCGAACAAATGGGGCAGGGATGGTTACATAACTTTGTCTAACATTAATTTCTTTGAAGTTTATGAGAAAGAAGTTAGTAGCCATTTGCAGAGAGAAGTTTGTGAAAATGTAGGTGTGATTTGTGAAGAATGGATGCAAGGCTATTTATAGATAAACTGGGGAGCATTAATGTCCATTAATAGCCATTAATGACCATTAATGTCCAGTAATTTTCATTAATAGCATGCAGTGACTTGTCATTTCAAATTCACAACACTACAAAATAAAGTGTCTTACCTTTATCTGTTTGGAACTGTTCTCAATAAAGTATTTACCTTTACCACATATCAAGGACATTCACGGGTTTGAAAAACTGTTTGTGGAATAGGTAACCATGTATGTCAAAAACTGGTTTGGGATTTGCACTTTTACTTTTCCCTGAACACTTAAAAGCAACAGTTGTTAGATAACAATACTAACAGTTGCAAACTGTTAGTGTGAAAAACATGGAGTAATGAACAACTGTTAGTCCAAGTTAATCATTCCAATGTTTGAGATCAAAAAGTTGAATCTGCTCACGTCAAATGCTTTAGTGAACAAATAAGCTAATTGATCATCAGTATGGATTTTCATAACTTGGATTAATCTCTTTTCATTGCAGTCTCTTATGAAGTGAAATCTGATTTCAATGTGCTTGGTTTTAGAATGCTTCACTGGATTATTAACTATGCTAATAGCACTGGTGTTATCAACATAAATAGGGGTATTTAAGAAAGACAAACCATAATCCAGAAGCTAATTTTGGATCCATAACACTTGTGAACAGCAGCTTGATGCAGCAATGTATTCAGCCTCAGCTGTTGAAGTTGAAACTGTTGTTTGTTTCTTGCATTGCCATGAAACCAGCCTTGAACCAAAGAAGGGTCTTTTAATGCTTCAACTGCTTTCTTTGGTTCTATTTGAGATAGAAAGCAGGCATTCACATCAAATTGGGCAAGATCTACACCACTGTTTTCATTTTGCAGCATGTTCCTTGTTCTGATAGGAGTGGTTGGATCACCAATTATTTGTGATATTGGATGATGATGTGAACTCTTGATGTAGGAATGTTTTCTTCAGTCAGTTCATTCCCTAGATTAGACAGATCAAACTCACATTCACTTGAATTTTTAGCAGTATCACACACTTGATCAGCAACTGTTTGGGGTGCAGATTCAGTGTGTTGTTGAGGATCATGAGATTCCATGTCCTTTAAAGATTCAGCATCAATCAATGGAATAACAGCATTGGAGAACTCTTGTTGAAGCATAAGAATCACAACAAAGTTTTCAGTAACTTTGTTTGAACCAACAGTTGTTGGTTTTGAGCTAACAGTTTCAAAACTGTTTGGGCTGTTGGAAACTGATTGTTGATTTTTACCAACAGTTGTGGAGGTACCTGCAGCTGTTTCAGTAGAATACTCAAAAGAAAGAGATTTAGACAATGCATCAATATCAAATAACCAATCAGGTCCATTACCTGCAATATTGATCCTATTCTCATTGAAAGAGACATTCATACTCTCTTCTATGATTCTAGTGACATTGTTAAAAACTCTATAAGCTTTACTTTGAGTGGAGTATCCTACAAAGAAATCTTCTTCAGCCTTACTCTCAAACTTGCCTAATGGGGATTTGATATTAAGGATAGTGCAAGGACATCCAAATGGTTTGAAGAAGTTGATTAAAGGTTTTCTCTTGAGGAACAACTCATAAGGAGTTTTCCCTTTGGACTTGACTACTTGTACTCTATTCTGAACATAGCAGGCAGTGTTCACTGCTTCTGCCCAGAATGTCATTGGCAGCCTAGAATCAGCTAACATGGATTTAGCAGCCTCTATCAAAGTCCTATTCCTTCTCTCAGCAACTCCATTCTGTTGGGGAGTCCTAGAGGCACTAAACTGTCTTTCAATACCTTTACTTTCACAAAAACTGTTTAGCTCATAGTTCTTAAATTCAGAACCATTGTCAGATCTAATGACTTTCACCTTCAAATCAGATTGATTTTCAATTTTAAGAAAAAGTGACTTAACTAACTCAGCAGTTTCATCCTTAGTTTTAAGAAATTGAACCCATGTGAACCTGGTGAAATCATCAACAATGACTAAACAATATGCTTTCTTCCCTATACTCACCACAGATGTAGGACCAAAAAGATCCATATGTAACAATTGTAAAGGTGCAGTAATAGAAGAAACTTCTTTGGACTTATAAGAAGTTTTGTGTTGCTTGCCAAACCTCTTACCAAACTTGTAGCCTTTGAGACAAGCTACACAATGATCATCACATGAGAATTCTTTTTGGGGCAAACCTCTTACCAAACTGTTTTTAGCTAACAAGTTCATGGTTTTAAAATTCATGTGACACATCCTTCTATGCCAAATGGCAGACTCATCATGAGATGCCTTTGAGAGTAAACAGCTTAACACATTCTGTTTAGCAATCTTTTGTGTATCTAGACAGTATACATTATCTTTTCTAGGTGTTCTCAAAAGAACATCCTTCTCATTTAGTTTAAAATCTTTGAAAGAATAATGCATTCTGAATCTGTAAACAAAACTTTGTTTCCATTGCCACAGATTTGAGATACACTTAACAGATTGTACTTAAGCTGTTCAACAAAGAAAACATCATTAAATGTAAGTGTACCTGCCTCAACAGCTCCTTTACCTGTGATTTTTCCTCCCTTAGCATTTCCTCCAAATGCTACAAATCCACCATTGATGCTTCTGAAATCCTTCAAACAGTGTGGATTTCCAGTCATGTGCCTTGAGCATCCACTATCCACATGCCAGATAGATCCATGATTGGCCCTATGAATGCTCTGCACAAATAAAATCAGTTAGTAGCAGGAAGTACCCAGGCCATGCAGGTCTTGGGTATACCATTTAAGTCATATTACTTAAACAGAGTTTGGTTCTTTTTGATTTCATCCAAATTAGATTTCTCTAATTTGTGTGAGGAATACTTTGTAAGAACATGTGGTTTCCAACTGTTGTGATTGACAGTGGATACTTTTGAACAAACAGCTGGTGGAGTTGGTAAAACAGATGAATCAACTTGTGATTCCTTTTGATTTTCAGTTTGAAGAACAGTTTTACCCTCTCCAGAATCAGTTTGTTTTTGTATTTTCATCCAAGCCAAACCAACAGTTTTTGGTTTTGTTAAAACAGTTTTATAACTGTTAGTTGGTTTGGATGTAACAGTTTTAGAACAGTTAGCCTGTTTTGGCTTAACAGTTTTAGAACTGCTATTTTGCTTTGACTTAACAGTTTTAGTACTGTTATTTTGTCTTTTGGGACTTTTGTTTTGAGTGCCATTGGTCTGTGGGTTATAGTAACAATCTTGAACTAAATGATTAGATCTCCCACAAATGTAGCACTTTTTGGTTTTCACAATAGGTAAACCAGTTCTTTGTGACCAGAATTGGTTCCTATTTCTTTGATTTCCTCTAACAGCTGCAGATTGAGGAAACTTTTGGACACCATGCTTTTGGCATGTGCATGCATGCATTTCAGTATGCCTTTTCTTAGACTTGGGTTTAGCCTGAGATTTTGGCGCTTCCAACTTCTTCTTTGTATACACAACCTCACCAACTTTCTCCTTTCCTTTGGCTTTTGTACTAACAGTTGGGCTTTTTGGCTTAGAACTGTTTGGGTTCTTTTTAGAACTGTTAGTGTAAAGATGGGGATTATTGGCAACAGTTGTGAAACTTTTTATGGTTTGGATAGCTTTTGAAGGTGTTGGCTCAGTGGTGAGGGGTTCTGTGGATGCTTTTACAAACACCACAGGCTGGAAAGATGGTTTAGTGGTATGGGTTCACAACAGATGTGATTTTCATATGGAATCACCTCATCTTTCTTCACAACTCCCTCATCATCACTTACTTCCTCCACAATTCCCTCTTTTTCAAACTTTGGATCAGCTGATTTTAATTCATCTTCCAAAGGTTCATTGACACATCTATCAGCTGCCTCAGACAAGGGTGTTATGTATGTGTGATTGTATGGAGGTGGGGTTTCCTTATATCCAAGTCCAGTTTTCACCTTGTCTCTCACTTGAGATTGTAGCAGAGTCTCAAGCTTAAGGTTTGCAACCTTGAACATTCCAAGATCAATGTCCACACCCTCAAATTTCTTTGTGAGTTCATCCACCTTGCTTTCTTTTTTAGCCAATTTCTTTTTCAGACTATCAATCTCATCTTGAAACTGCTCTTTCTCCCACTTATGGTATTTTCTATCATAGTCCATTTGCAGTTCATTAGCCTGATAGTCTTTAATTTTCTTTTCAAGATCTTCTATCACAGCAGTATACTCATACATTCTCTCCTCCATTCTACTTAGAGCAGCACATACTTTCTTATTGTGCTCTCTAAACCTCTTAACAATAGCTCTACATTCACCAGGACATAGTTTGGAAGATACCTGTATGTCCTCAGATTCTGGTGAATCCATCTTGATGGAGGAGTCAGTCAATGCCATCAAAGCTTTATTGTTTGTAGCCTCTTCTGCTTAATCACTCCAATCAAACCCATGGCCTTCTTGTGAGACCAATGCTGAGGAGGTTTGATTCTGAGTTGGCCTCTGACCTTGATTCTGGACTTGTCCACCAGATCTGCACTCTCTTGCAAAGTGGCCAAGCTGTTGACATTTGAAGCATCTCACCTTTGACTTGTCAAATCCAGCCTTGCCATCAGCTCTGAAATTCATATTTTGCCTTCCAGTCCTTTTGATGAACCTCTTGGCTCTAACAGTAAGCATGGACATCTGCCATTTGAGATCCATCTCCTCAAGATCATCAGGGTGCACTTGTTCAAGATCCTCATTGGTGAGGGTTGAATGTGCATGACTAGCAAGAAAAGCTTCAAGTACAGCATCTGGAGTGTTCATATCTAGTCCAACAGCAGAACTAGTACCTGCACAACTATCAATAGAGTTAGTTAATGAATGGTTTGATTCCATACCTGAGGATGACAGGAGAGCAGCATTGTGGCTAGGGACAACAGTTTTTCTTTTTCCCTCTATCTCTCCCTCAAACACTATCAAACTATTATAGAGGTCATCTAACTCTATGTCTTCAAGGGAATCCTTAGTCCTCCATTGTGCAGCAAACACAGTACATTCATCACCTAGAGACCTAAGAAACTTTCTATTTATCTCATCTTGATCAAGCCTAACCTTAGCACTCTCTAGTTGGCTTACCAGCTTGTAAAACCTATCAAAGATTTGGGTGACACTCTCATTCTTTCCACTGGTGAAGTTCTCATAGGCTTGTTTAAGGAGATCTCTTTGGTTTCTCTTAGAACTAGCATTCCCAGCAAACCTCTTTTCCAGAGCATTCCAAAGTTCATGAGCATCATCAAATTTCTTGAATTGATATTGATACTCATTGGGAATTGCAATCTGGAGGATGCTGAGAGCTTTCATCTCAATCATTCTCTCCTTCTTTTCAGCATCTGTCTTTGGTGGTGACTTCTTCTTTGGTTTTCCATTCTCATCCAGATCAATGGTTTACCAAAACGCATAGTCCATTAATTGGACATGCTGCTTGATCCTCAGTTTCCACATCTCAAAATCAGTTGGTTTGAGCATGGGAACACGAATGTTTGACCCAGAGCCATTGTTATCAGAAGATCCACCAGAATCCATTGAAGCAAAGTGATTTGAAAACAATTTTAAAGAACAAAGCAAGATTGAAGCAAAAACCTTCAACTGGTGATCAAAGGAACCTTAATGATAAGGCTCTGATACCACTTGTCAGGATCGGATATAGATTATATCAAATAACAAGAACTAACTTTTGAATAACAAATCAAAGTTGAATAAAAGTTAATCTTTAACTATGATCACAATCAACTAAGAAGTTGCGGAATCACACTTAATTGATTAAAGAAGGTTTTGAACACAAAGAGATTCAATCAAACAGTAATTTTATTAATCAACGAGATTGATTACAATAGCAAACTTCACCCCCAATCTAACTTATTATATTAGACGAAGAACACAGATTGTTCTTAGGTTTCAACGAGAAACTTAGAGGCTTAGCACTATTCAGAAAGCAAAATACAACTTGAAGAATGAATGCAAAAATTTAATCAATGAGTACGTACAAATTATAAATTCTAATCTAGCATTTATACTCCTTGATCTTCCTTGATTTGCTGACAGTTAGGTAATCTTCTATCTTCTGAGATAATCTTGATGATCTTCAAAGTATTTCGAGATATCTTCAAAGATAGGGTTTTTCCATATTTAGCTCAACCGAAACTGTTTAATGAATACAACAGTTTTGGTTCTTCTAACAGTCTGTTGGGAAATTTGCTAAGTCATTGAAACTGTTGAACATGCAAAGGTAAAACTGTTAGAGTATTTTGGGGATAACAGTTGAAAACTGTTAGATGGATACGAAAACAGTTGTAATTAACAGTTGCTGCAAGGTTTACAACTGTTAGTACAAAAGTTCAGAACTGTTAGTTGGCAAAGTCAAAACTGTTAGAAGGCCTTGAAGTGAAGACTATTAGAAGACATGCAGAACTGTTGTGTTCATTAAACAGTTTCTGTTGAGCTATATTTGGAAAATCCTATCTTTGAAGATATCTCGAAATACATTGAAGATTATCAAGATTATCTCAGAAGATAGAAGATTACCTAACTGTCAACAATTCAAGGAGGATCAAGAGTCTATATATACTTCATTAGATGATCAATTTAGTACGACGACTTGATCTCATTATTCAAAGCATTTGTTCTTATTCTTAGTTTATTTTCTGAAAGTGTTTAGCCTCTAAGTTTCTTGTTGAAACCTAAGAACAGTCTGTGTTCTTCGTCTAACAGAATAAGTTAGATTGGGGATGAAGTTTGCTTTTGTAATCATTCTGGTTGGTTAATAAAACTACTGTTTGATTAAATTAATCTTTGTTTAAAACCTTCTTTAATCAATTAAGTGTGATTCCGCAACTTCTTAGTTGATTGTGATCATAGTTAAAGATTAACTTTTATTTTACTCTGATTGATTATTTAAAGTTAGTTCTTGTTATTTGATATAATCTATATCCGATCCTGACAAGTGGTATCAGAGCCTTATCATTAAGGTTCCTTTGATCACCGGTTGAAGGTTTTTGCTTTATCTTGCTTTAATATATTTTTTTTAAACCGTCTTTAAATCAATTTGTTTCAATGGATTCGGGAGGTTCTTCTGATAACAGTGAGTCAGGGTCTAATATTCGTGTTCCCATGCTCAAACCATCTGATTTTGAGATGTGGAAACTAAGAATTAAACAGCATGTCCAACTAATGGACTATGCTGTTTGGCAAATCATTGAAACTGTTCCTACTAATCCCATTGAACTGGATGAGAATGGAAAACCAAAGAAGAAACCACCACCAAAGACAGATGCTGAAAAGAAGGATAGAATGATTGAGATGAAAGCCCTCAGCATCCTTCAGATTGCAATTCCCAATGAGTATCAACATCAATTCAAGAAATTTGATGATGCTCATGAACTTTGGAATGCTCTGGAGAAGAGGTTTGCTGGGAATGCTAGTTCTAAGAGAAACCAAAGAGACCTTCTTAAACAAGCCTATGAGAACTTCACCAGTGGGAAGAATGAGAGTATCACCCAAATCTTTGATAGGTTTTACAAACTGGTGAGTCAACTGGAGAATGCTAAGGTTAGGCTTGATCAAGATGAGATAAATAGAAAATTTCTTAGGTCTCTAGGTGATGAATGGACTGTGTTTGCTGCCCAATGGAGAACCAAGGATTCTCTTGAAGACATAGAGTTAGATGACCTCTATAATAGTTTGATAGTGTTTGAGGGAGAGATAGAGGGAAAAAGAAAAAATGCTATCCCTAGCCATAATGCTGCTCTCCTGTCTTCCTCAGGTATGAAATCAAACCATTCATTAACTAACTCTATTGATAGTTGTGCAGGTACTAGTTCTGTTGTTGGACTAGATATGAATACTCCAGATGCAGTTCTTGAAGCTTTTCTTGCCAGCCATGCACATTCAACCCTCACCAATGAGGATCTTGAACAAGTGCACCCTGATGATCTTGAGGAGATGGATCTCAAATGGCAGATGGCCATGCTTACTGTTAGAGCCAAGAGATTCATTAAAAGGACTGGAAGGCAAAACATGAATTTCAGAGCTGATGGCAAGGCTGGATTTGACAAGTCAAAGGTGAGATGCTTCAAATTTCAACAACTTGGCCACTTTGCAAGAGAATGCAGATCTGGTGGACAAGTTCAGAATCAAGGTCAGAGGCTAACTCAAAACCATACCTCCTCAGCATTGGTCTCACAAGAAGGTCATGGATTTGATTGGAGTGATCAAGCAGAGGAGGCTACCAGCAACAAAGCTTTGATGGCATTGACTGACTCCTCCATCAAGATGGATTCTCCAGAATCTGAGGACATACAGGTATCTTCTAAACTATGTCCTGGTGAATGTAGAGCTATTGTTAAGAGATTTAGAGAGCACAATAAGAAAGTATGTGCTGCTCTAAGTAAAATGGAGGAGAGAAGGTATGAGTATACTGCTGTGATAGAAGATTTTGAAAAGAAAATTAAAGACTATCAGGCTAATGAACTGCAAATGGACTATGATAGAAAATATCATAAGTGGGAGAAAGAGCAGTTTCAAGATGAGATTGATAGTCTGAAAAAGAAATTGGTTGAAAAAGAAAGCAAGGTGGATGAACTCACAAAGAAATTGGAGGGTGTGGACATTGATCTTGGAATGTTCAAGGCTGCAAACCTTAAGCTTGAGACTCTGCTACAATCTCAAGTGAGAGACAAGGTGAAAACTAGACTTGGATATAAGGAAACCCCACCTCCATACAATCACACATACATAACACCCTTGTCTGAGGCAGCCGAAAGATATGTCAATGAACCTTTAGCAGATGAATTAAAGTCAGCTGATCCAAAGTTTGAGAGCTATGAAGATGAAGTTCTGTCTATAGTTAGTGTTGAAGATATTGAGATAGTTGTGAAGAAAGATGAAGTGATTCCATATGAAAATCACATCTGTTGTGAACCCATTTCCACAAAACCATCTTTCAATCCTGTGGTGTTTGTAAAAGCATCCACAGAATCCCTCATCACTGAGCCAACACCTTCAAAAGCAATCCATTCCATTGAAAGTTCCACAACTGTTGCAAATAGTCCCCATTTTTACACTAACAGTTCACACAAGAACCCAAACAGTTCTAATCTAAAAAGCCCAACTGTTAGTACAAAAGCCAAAGGAAAGGAGAAAGTTGGTGAGATTGTGTATGCAAAGAAGAAGATGGAAGCTTCAAAATCTCAGGCTAAACCCAAGCCTAAGAAAATGCATACTGAAATGCCTGCATGCACATGCCAAAAACATGGTGTCCAAAAGTTTCCTCAATCTGCAGCTGTTAGAGGAAATCAAAGAAATAGGAACCAATTCTGGTCACAAAGAACTGGTTTACCTATTGTGAAAACCAAAAAGTGCTACATTTGTGGAAGATCTAATCATTTAGTTCAAGACTGTTACTATAACCCACAGACCAATGGCACTCAAAACAAAAGTCCCAAACTACAGAATAACAGTTCTAAAACTGTTAAGTCAAAACAGATCAACAGTTCTAAGACTGCTAAGCCAAAACTGGCAAACAGTTCTAAAACAGTTACATCCAAACCAACTAACAGTTCCAAAACTGTTTTAGCAAAACCAAAAACTGCTGGTTTGGCTTGGATGAAAATTCAAAAACAAACTAATTATGGAGAAGGTAAAACTGTTCTTCAAACTAAAAATCAAAAGGAATCACAAGTTGATTCATCTGTTTTACCAACTCCACCAGCTGTTTGTTCAAAGGTGTCCACTGTTAATCACAACAGTTGGAAACCACATGTTCTTACAAAGTATTCTTCACACAAGTTAGAGAAATCTAATTTGGATGAAATCAAAAAGAACAAAACTCTGTTTAAGTATTATGACTTGAATGGTGTACCCAAGACCTGCATGGCCTGGGTACTTCCTGCTACTAACTGATTTTATTTGTGCAGAGCATTCATAGGGCCAATCAAGGAGGAATTTGGCATGTGGATAGTGGATGCTCAAGGCACGTGACTGGAAATCCACAATGTTTGAAGGATTTCAAAAGAATCAATGGAGGATTTGTAGCATTTGGAGGAAATCCAAAGGGAGGAAAAATCACTGGTAAAGGAGCTGTTGAGGCAGGTACACTTACATTTAATGATGTTTTCTTTGTTGAACAGCTTAAGTACAATTTGTTAAGTGTATCTCAAATCTGTGACAATGGAAACAAAGTTTTGTTTACAGATTCAGAATGCATTATTCTTTCAAAAGATTTTAAATTAAATGAGAAGGATGTTCTTTTAAGAACACCAAGAAAAGATAATGTATATTGTCTTGATCCACAAAAGATTGCTAAACAGAATGTGTTAAGCTGTTTACTCTCCAAAGCATCTCATGATGAATCTGCCATTTGGCATAGGAGGATGTGTCACATGAATTTTAAAACCATGAATTTGTTAGCTAAAAACAATTTGGTAAGAGGTTTGCCCCAAAAAGAGTTCTCATGTGATGATCATTGTGTGGCATGTCTTAAAGGCAAGCAACACAAAACTTCTTATAAGTCCAAAGAGATTTCTTCCATTACTGCACCTTTACAACTATTGCATATGGATCTTTTTGGTCCTACTTCTGTAGTGAGTATAGGGAAGAAAGCCTACTGTTTAGTCATAGTTGATGATTTCACCAGGTTTACTTGGGTTCAATTTCTTAGAACTAAGGATGAAACTACTGAGTTAGTTAAGTCTCTTATTCTTAAAATTGAAAATCAATCTGATTTAAAGGTGAAAGTCATTAGATCTGACAATGGTTCTGAATTTAAGAACTATGAATTAAACAGTTTTTGTGAAGGTAAAGGTATTGAAAGACAGTTCAGTGCCCCTAGGACTCCCCAACAGAATGGAGTTGCTGAGAGAATGAATAGGACTTTGATAGAGGCTGCTAGATCCATGTTAGCTGATTCTAGGTTTCCAATGACATTCTGGGCAGAAGCAGTGAACACTGCCTGCTATGTTCAGAATAGAGTACAAGTAGTCAAGTCCAAAGGGAAAACTCCTTATGAGTTGTTTCTCAAGAGAAAACCTTTAATCAACTTCTTCAAACCATTTGGTTGTCCTTGCACTATCCTCAATACCAAATCACAGTTAGGCAAGTTTGAGAGTAAGGCTGAAGAAAGTTTCTTTGTAGGATACTCCACTCAAAGTAAAGCTTATAGAGTTTTTAACAATGTCACTAGAATCATAGAAGAGAGTATGAATGTCTCTTTCAATGAGCATAGGATCAATATTGCAGGTAATGGACCTGATTGGTTATTTGATATTGATGCATTGTCTAAATCTCTTTCTTTTGAGTATTCTACTGGTACAAACACCACAGGTACTTCAACAACTGTTGGTGAAAATCATCAAACAGCTTCCACAAGCCCGAACAGTTTTGACACTGTTAGCTCAAAACCAACAACTGTTGGTTCAAACAAAGTTACTAAAGACTTTGTTGTGATTCCTTTGCTTCAACAAGAGTTATCAAATGCTGATGATCCATTGATTGATGCTGAATCTTCAAAGGACATGGAATCTCATGATCCTCAACACCACACTGACTCTGCTGATCAAGTGTGTGATAACGCTGAAAATTCAAGTGAATGTGAGTTTGATCTGTCTAATCTAGGGAATGAACTGACTGAAGAAAACATTCCTACATCAAGAGTTCACAAGATTCATCCAATATCACAAATAATTGGTAATCCAACCACTCCTATCAAAACAAGGAATATGCTACAAAATGAAAACAGTGGTGTGGATCTGGCCCAATTTGACGTGAATGCTTGCTTTTTGTCTCAAATAGAACCAAAGAAAGCAATTGAGGCATTGAAATACCCTTCATGGGTAGAAGCAATGCAAGAGGAGCTCTTACAATTTCAAATTCAGCAAGTTTGGAAGTTGGTTGAGCTTCCAAGAGGCAAAAGAGTAATTGGCACCAAGTGGGTGTTCAGAAACAAGAAAGATGAAAGAGGGATTGTTATCAAGAATAAAGCAAGACTGGTTGCACAAGGCTACATACAAGAGGAAGGAATAGACTATGATGATGTTTTTGCACCTGTTGCAAGGATTGAAGCCATTAGGCTATTTCTTGCTTTTGCAAGCTTCAAAGGATTTAAGGTGTATCAAATGGATGTCAAGTCTGCTTTTCTCTATGGAACTATTGATGAGGAGGTATATGTGTGTCAACCCCCTGGCTTTGAAGACTCAAAGTACCCTGACAAGGTATATAGGTTGGATAAAGCCCTATATGGTCTACATCAAGCTCCTCGAGCTTGGTATGAGACATTATCATCCTATCTCCTTGAGAATGGTTTTAAGAGAGGCACAATTGACAAAACATTGTTTACAAAGATTGTTAAAACAGAGATTTTGCTTGTTTAAATCTATGTTGATGATATAATCTTTGGATCCACTAATGACAACTTGTGCAAAGAATTTGAAGTCATTATGCACAAAAGATTTCAGATGAGTTCAATGGGTGAACTCACATTTTTCCTGGGATTGCAAGTCAAACAGAAGCCCACTGGTATTTTTCTAAGCCAATCTAAGTATGTCAAGGACATATTGGACAAGTTTGGCTATCAAGATGAGAAGCTGGCAAGTACTCCAATGGAAACACACAAGCAGTTGGGAGCAGATTCTGAGGGGGAGGATGTTGATATACACCTCTATAGATCAATGATTTGTTCATTAATGTACTTAACTGCTTCTAGACCTGATATAATGTTTGCTGTTTGTGTTTGTGCCAGGTTCCAATGCAGTCCGAAGATGTCACACCTGTTTGCTGTAAAGAGAATCTTTAGATACCTCAAAGGCCAACCAAAATTGGGACTTTGGTATCCTAAAGATTCACCTTTTGATTTGGTGGCATATTCTGATAGTGACTATGGTGGAGCCAATGTGGACAGAAAATCAACCTCTGGAGGATGTCAATTCTTTGGTTCAAGGCTGGTTTCATGGCAATGCAAGAAACAAACAACAGTTTCAACTTCAACAGCTGAGGCTGAATACATTGCTGCATCAAGCTGCTGTTCACAAGTGTTATGGATTCAAAATCAGCTTCTGGATTATGGTTTGTCTTTCTTAAATACCCCTATTTATGTTGATAACACCAGTGCTATTAGCATAGTTAATAATCCAGTGAAGCATTCTAAAACCAAGCACATTGAAATCAGATTTCACTTCATACGAGACTGCAATGAAAAGAGATTAATCCAAGTTATGAAAATTCATACTGATGATCAATTAGCTGATTTGTTCACTAAAGCTTTTGATGTGAGCAGATTCAACTTTTTGATTTCCAACATTGGAATGATTAACTTGGACTAACAGTTGTTCATTATTCCATGTTTTTCACACTAACAGTTTGCAACTGTTAGTTACGTTTTCTAACAACTGTTATCATTTAAGTATTCAGAGAGGGAAATGCAATTTCACACATCAGTTTTGGACATATCTGCTGACCTGTCTGACAAACAGTTTTCACACCCGTGACTGTCCTTGTTATGAGGTAAAGGTAAATTCACTTTCTTGAATCAACAGTTCCAAACTGATAAAGGTGAGTCATTTTGCTTGTTATATAGTGCATTTGATATGACAAATCACTGCATGCTATTAATGGAAATTACTGGACATTAATGGTCATTAATGGCTATTAATGGACATTAATGCCTCCCAGTTTCTCTATAAATAGCCTTGCACCCATCCTTCACAAATCACACCTACATTTGCACACACTTCTCTCTGCAAATGGCTACTAACTTCTTTCTCATAACCCTCAAAGATATTAATGTTAGACAAAGTTATGTAACCATCCCTGCCCCATTTGTAAGAATGCATGAGCTTTGGCAATACTCATCATGTGTTCTTGAGATGCATGATGATCGAGATAGGTTCACCTTGACACAACATCCAGATCCACGTAGGCCAAATAAACCAATTGATCATATTCGTATAAGAGGTGATTTTGAAAATTTCACTCTCTTCCATGAATTGCCTACACCATGTTGTCTAAGATTCGTCTTGAACCTGGCAGGCACTACAAACTCCGTAGTGTGGTTCATTGTTCGAAGATATAATACTCATAACCACCAGAGGTCCTCAGATGATGATGCAGTGGAAGTCATTGTAATAGATGACTAGTTCCATTGCACACCCATGAGGCAAATTATGACAATCGTCTCTGGTGATGCATATGATGAGAAGGTCTACTGCACACCCATTGGTAGGTAGTATGTTTTGAAAATTGTTTAAGGCATGTCAACTGTTAACGGAGAAAGTTGTCTACACTTACGGTGTAGATCATTGTTCTCCCACACCTACGAGACGGCCTTGCACAATTAGATAAGCAGTACCAACAATGGCTTGTGCATTACATGACCATTCTTTGAAGACAGGCTTCTCAGTAAGGCGATGGCGGCACTGTAGAGGCTATTCTGAACTCGATTCTTAAATAACGAATACATTCTCGAGCAAGAATGTGATGATGATTGTCTTCCCTTAAAGTTCAGATTTGATAATAAAAAATGTTACTGATAATTTGTCATATGTAGATCTCGGAGTTAAGACAGTTCTTATAAGCTGTGTTTAGATCTATAGCACAAGACAGTATTGTTTTCTCAAAATTATTGTAGCTCAATTGTGATTATCTTGAATAAAATATATCTTATGTTGATGACTGTGTTCTCTAATGATTTATTATTATTGCTTCAGCATTTAACATATGTGAGCTGAAAGTTTGTTTGACAGTTGAACATTTCTGTTTCAATCAATACTAACAGTTTTCAACTGTTAGCATATGGCTTCGGCAACTGTTAGACAAAGTCCATGTGCAACTGAGGGGGAGAAATTTGTCAACTAAGGGCGAGAAATGAAGAACAGTTGTAAACTCTAAACAACTGTCAATTCATATAAATGATCAAACAAAAGGGAGTTAGCTTTTGAATAACAGTTGTTACATCTTATGAAAACAGTTCTTCAACTGTTAGTTCATTTTGTCCGTCAACTGTTAAGCTATTAAAGGGTGCTTTGGTCTTTGCAGAATTTTGGAAGCCTTTGGATTGCTTTCAACAATCGAAACATATATAAACCATTCCCTCCTCAGATGGTTCTTTACGCATACTGAACTTCGTTTGAACGCTAAAACCCTAGAATTCTGCTATCAAATCGCCATGGCTCCCCTTCCATTCGTCAAGGAACATAACATGCTTGCTTTTCTTTCAAAACCCGATGATCTTCACACGTTTCATGATATGATTGATTATCTCTCATTGTCCAATCTCAACACTGCTCTCACCATCAACCCTACCATATACACTTCTTACATTGATCAGTTTTGGAAACATGCTCAACTTCGAACAACTGATGACGTGCAATGGATTGATTATACCATTGATGAGTTGACCGTCTCAATCTCTGAGGACACCATTCGCCACCTTCTACATCTCAATGATAGTGAGGGTGAGTATTCTGATTCAGTTTCACTAGATTTTTTGCATGCCGAGCTTGTTAAGCTTGGGTATGAGGGTCCTTCAGGGAAGGGTACATTCTATAAGGGACAATTCTGTGCTCACTGGAAGTATTTGATTCATACTCTCCAGCAGTGCATCAGTCCTAAAAGAACAGGATGGAACGAGTTTGGAAGCAACATTGCTTTGGCCTTAATCTGTTTGGCCAACAATCGTTGCTTCAACTTTTCAAAATTAATTTTCAATGGCATGGTAAAACATCTGGGGACCAAGTACGGTCTCTTTTTAATGTATCCTCGATTTGTGTAAGTATTGTTAAACTTTTTGATGCGAAATCTAAAAACACACAAGAGGGTCATTATTCCCTCTGCTCATATGGCTTCCACTTTGAGCAAACTGTTGGTTAATGGCAAGAGTTTCTCTGGTGCCATAACTCCTCCACTCTCTGAAATGGTGGAGTTTCTGTCAAGAAACAGGACTGCCAGTGTTGAGCATGAAACCCATCGTATTGCTACACCACCAACACTGGAACCCACAGTCCAAGATACTCAAAATTCCCAACCTGCTTCCTTTGAAAAAGCTACAACACAAGCCCCTGCACTAAAAATATTTAGAAAGAAGAGGAAAACTGTTGGTGCTCCTTCCACCACAGTTAGAGAACCCCAAACTGTTAGCCCTGCACAGGTGCATTCACCTGTACAGAATTTCAAAAGGGAACCTTTGGTGCTGTCTCCCAGGCACAATGAGGAGGTGATCATTCCTCAAGAGGGTGATCATATGGTTTTTGAGGCTGACACTATTGTTTTATCCGCAAGGGATAAACAGGACAGTGTTAACATAGCTAAGACCTCAACCATGGCAACAGAGACTAGTAAAACAGTTTCTGGTAATCCCCAGAACCAAGAACAGAGGGGTACTGATGGTGATACTCAGGGGAGTCAACCACCAGTGAAAAATGTCAATGATATGGTCACAGTGGTAACACTAACTGACATTGAGACTAGACTGAAACAACATGCATTGACGGATCCTAACTTTGCACCTTACCTTGCTGCTCATATACACCTAAAGAAAAAGATTGCTCTTCAAAACAAAAGGATAGTTTCTCAAGATGAGAAGATAAAAGAACTGACTGAACAGTTGGAGAAGGCAACTGAAGTACTCAAGGTAGTAGCAATTCACAATGAGGTGCTAATAAGGCAAGATAAGCAGCTGAACTTTCTTGATGAGAATTTGAAAAAGGCAACTAATGTTCTTCATACTCATGAGATACTGCTTAAGTCCAAATCCTTGGTGAAAACCTCTTCAACTGCTCAAGCTAAAGGAAGAAGAAAATCCAAGCAGGAAGGAGTTAAACAGACAGTTCCACAGGATAAACAAACAGTTGTTGCTCCAAATGAGCAAACAGTTGCAACATAACAACCAACAGTTGTAACTTCAAATCAACTAACAGTTGCAAGTGTCCAAGCGGTTAATGAAGAAGAAGAACAACAACTTTCAAATGTTGATAGGGTGCTAATCAACAGGATGGTGTCAACTGCAGATGTTCCAAGCACTGAGATTTTCAAATCTTGGTCAACAGTTAAGCAGAACTACTTGGTTGATATTAGTGCTCAATATCTGGGAATAAGTTCTTCTAGAATGGCACAGAAAATCGATGATGGATGGCTTGATGGAAAGGTTGCTACGTTAGAATCTTTACCACCAAAGAAAGGGTATAAAGGCATAGTCATCCAGGAAGGAAAGAAAGAATCAAAGTTGCCTCCTGTTTCAGGCAAAGGTAAGGAAATTGTTGTTGTTTGTCCTAAGCTCAAGCTTTCAAGACAGCAACAAGAAGAGCGTGATCATGAATTTGCATTAAGGCTAGCAGCTGAGCTAAGAGAACAAGAACAGTCTGATTTTGAGATAGCAAAGAAGCTGGCTGATGAGATCACTACTCAGATTGATTAGGAAGAGAAAGTAAAGGAAGCTGCTCGTAAGGGAGTAAAAAGAAAAAGAGTTGTAAAGAAGAAAACAGTTCCACCTCCCAAGCCAGTAGTGGAAAAGAAGAAACCCCAACCAGTCCAAAAACCCCAACAGTATGAAGAAAAAGCCAAAACAGGCTTGGTAAAAACTATTTTGCAAGATAGACTCTCAGTGGAGGTAAAAGAAAGAATTGACAAACTTGAAGCTCAAAAGTCACATACCAAAAAATGGAGGTTTGAAATGCTGAGAGTAGAAACTGGAAAGCAGGGAGTCACCATTGTTAGAGAGGTGGAACCAATTGAAAGCTATGTCAGTTTCACTGCACTGATGGATAGTGTGACCAGGAGAGATGTACAAGAAATGTATGAATATGGGGTAAGTCATTTTGGAAAGGATGCTGAAATTGAGATAAAAGTATTTTTGGTGCATTTATCGAGTATATGCAATCCACAGAGAGTGATGTCAATACTGACAAATGATGAAAGATTTCCAATATTGACTGTGAATGTTTTTGAAAGATCAAGGGTGTATAATCTTGTGACAAACAATGCTAAAATCCAATGGTTTGATCTTAATTTTGTTGATCATAGTAAGACCAAGTTGATATACATGGTGAAGGCAAAGTATTATGGTCCTGTAAAGTTAAGGGAAGATCTGGGAAGAAGACTGAAAGAAAGGTTGGAGCTGATAGAGGAAAAGAAAATGTAATTTTTCCTTCATATTTTGATTATAACAATTTTACTTTGCATAATTAATGTTAATATGTTCTTTGCTTATGTGAATGTTTCTATGGTTGAACCCTATAAAACAACTTAAGTGTATTGTTCAATACTTTAAGTTAGGGGGAGATTGTTGGGAAATTTGCTAAGTCATTGAAACTGTTGAACATGCAAAGGTAAAACTGTTAGAGTATTTTGGGGATAACAGTTGAAAACTGTTAGATGGATACGAAAATAGTTGTAACTAACAGTTGCTGCAAGGTTTACAACTGTTAGTACAAAAGTTCAGAACTGTTAGTTGGCAAAGTCAAAACTGTTAGAAGGCCTTGAAGTGAAGACTATTAGAAGACATGCAGAACTGTTGTGTTCATTAAACAGTTTCTGTTGAGCTATATTTGGAAAATCCTATCTTTGAAGATATCTCGAAATACTTTGAAGATTATCAAGATTATCTCAGAATATAGAAGATTACCTAACTGTCAACAATTCAAGGAGGATCAAGAGTCTATATATACTTCATTAGATGATCAATTTAGTACGACGACTTGATCTCATTATTCAAAGCATTTGTTCTTATTGTTATTTATTTTCTGAAAGTGTTTAGCCTCTAAGTTTCTTGTTGAAACCTAAGAACAGTCTGTGTTCTTCGTCTAACAGAATAAGTTAGATTGGGGGTGAAGTTTGCTTTTGTAATTATTCTGGTTGGTTAATAAAACTACTGTTTGATTAAATTAATCTTTGTTTAAAACCTTCTTTAATCAATTAAGTGTGATTCCGCAACTTCTTTGTTGATTGTGATCATAGTTAAAGATTAACTTTTATTTTACTCTGATTGATTATTTAAAGTTAGTTCTTGTTATTTGATATAATCTATATCCGATCCTGACACAGTCTTCGGCTTCAAGGTCTTCAAACAGTTGTAGTAGTTTGTACTAATAGTTCTGAACTCTATATAACAGCTTTGAAGGTCACAGCAACTGTTGGTTACAACTGTCTTCACAATTTTCACTAACAGTTCTAAACTGTTTCTTCACCACTTATTCTAACAGTTTTGAACTGTTTTCCCAACATCTAATAACATTCTTAACAGTTTTGATTTATGCATGTATAATAGTTTCAATGACTTAGCCAATTTCCCAACATTATGGACTTCACTGAGAATAATGAAAAATATGGTGAACTGGTGAAGTTAAGCATCAAGGAGGGTAACGGGGTTTTTATGTTTGATCAAGCAGCAGATCCAACAAATAATCCTCCTATACCAGAAATACACTGTCCTAAATATCCAAGTGAATATTCAGCTGAGGAAAAGTTGAGGGCTACTGCTGACCAGAAGGCCAAATACAACTTGAAACATGGCCCGTCTGCTGAATTTTATATTAAAATCAATGGTATGAATACTGCAAAGGAGATATGGAATGAGATTCAGAAACAGATGGAAGGTACGGAATCGGGAGTCTGGATAAAAGAGACTACATTAGTGAATGCTTTTGATCACTTCCGCTCTAGGGAAGGTGAAACTTTGGTTGATACATATAGCAGGTTTTGTAAACTGCTAAATGACTTAAGAAATCAGAAGCTTGATAACTACTCCAATCTGACAAAGAATACCAGGTTCCTAAACTCTCTAGGACCTGAGTGGAGAACCCAGGTGACAGTCTATCGTCAAATGAACCAAAAGGTTCTGAACAAAGTCACCCATCATATGATCTTTGAGGAATTAAACCAATACCAGGATGAAGTTGGTGTGGGTTCTTAGAAGGAAAACATTGATCCACTTGCCTTAGTGGTCAATGAGAGGAAGAGCAGATCCTCAGGGAGATCGTTAAAGCTTAAACAGATTCAAGAGTCTGAAACTTCTGAATCCGACTCTGATGAACCGGCTGATAATGACAAGGTGATGCAGGCTATGGCTTATCTGACGAATATGCTACAAAACCAGTTTACAAAATCCAAGACAAACAACAGTCAGAGATACACTTCTGGATCTCGGAGAAGAGATGATAAATATCAGAGAAATGACGGGGTCAACATGGAAAAGAGATATGAAAGAAAGATCCAGTCTGCACAGCCAAAGAAATGCTACAACTGCGGTGGCTCTGGGCATGTCATCAAAGATTGAAAGAAGCTAAAGGTGAAGGATGCAGAGTACTATAAGTCTAAGCTCAACTTGATCAAGAAACGAAACAGTGGAACAGTTCTTCTTGCTGAAGAAGATCAGTTTCTGTCCGATACAGATGAATCTGATGAGGATACTGAGGTTCATGCTCAGTTTGTATTGATGGCTCAGGTTGAAGAGTTTGAGTTCTTAGAAAGTGACGGTGATAGTGAGGATGAAGATGGTGGTTCTGTGATTGCTGAGGATGAAGCATCAACTGAAGATGCAGTAATTGATGGGGCAGATACAGGTTTTATGGCAAAGTTTGATGAATCTGATCCAGAAAGCGAGTATGAGAGTGAAACAGAAGCTGAAGAAGGTCCATCCAGCACAAGTTCTCTTTCAACAGAATCTGAGACTACTGCTGAGAAGGTACATTTCAATGACTCTAATATCTCTGCTCATCATATAATGACATTAGTCAATCAGGTTCAAACTTTAACAACTAAAAACCAGAAATTGCAAGCACATAATCTCAATTTTAAAATGAATCAAGCCGTCTCATCCGAACACTTGTCATAACTTAATCAACTTCAAGCAGTCATTAAACAAAAGGAAGATGAGTTAATTCAAATTCAAGAAGAAACAGAACGAAAAGTTCATGACTTGAATGCTGCAAAGCTGAGTGCATAAATTAATTTGAATCTGATTTTGCAAGAAAAACTGAATTTGCAAACGAAAGTGCAAAATCTTGAAGAAGCTTTCAAAAAGAAACCTACTACTCGTCACACCATTTTCAAAAGTCTTACACCTGACACGAGAAACAAATATAAAGGCTTAGGGTATGATGATAGTGATTTCTTTAAGAAAATCAATTGCACTCAGTTATATCAGGCTGAGCGAATGAATTGTGGTTTAACTGAAAAGATGATTTTTGTCGCTGAAGAGGAAGTGAAAAGAGAGGAAGTGTTCAAACGAAAAACCACCAACAAATGTCAACAATCTTTTAATTATGACAAATTGAATGCATCATACGAAGCAACTGAAGGAACAACTTTCAAAAACAAATCCGTTTTTCAATTAGAAAGTTCAATTTTCAAGCTCTTGAGCAACAAGTCATTTCATATGCACCGCGCGTGTATATTCCACATATGGAATTACAGCGTACACAGGAAATTCTGGAAACACGCTGCTTAATTAATAACATCATGTTTGAGATAGATAATCTGATTTTGCAAGACAAGTTGTTTCACACACAGTCTGAGTCTTCCGCTGCACAAGTTGATAACTTTAAATCTGAGTTTGTGACACAACTTCAACTTGAAAATGATGTTTTAATTCAACAAGTTCATGAATTTTCTAATCAATTGGCAAAAGCACAAAAGAAAATCAAGAATCATGAGATAATTATTATTCAACTATGTGATGATCTGAAAAGGAAATTGAAACAAGCTGAAGAACCAAAGGTTTCTAACTTAGAAAATTTGGATTGTGCACACATACTTGTACCTCAACTCCTTTCATACGAAATTGAAAAACAATTGAGAGATGAGAAAATCAAACGGCTTCTAGCAGAAATAGACCTTGGTTGGAGTGTTAAGATTCCTACTTGCCCAAAAGCTTGTAGAGAATTCGTGGCTCATAAGTGCAATCATTTCTGTGACTCGAACAACATTCGAGAGAAAGGGTCTACTTTAGGCACCAAACCTTCTACACCTAAAACATCTTCTCCTGTGTCTTCAAACATTCTCAATAAGACTAACAAATCTTCTAATCTTCCTTCTAAATCAGATAAATCAAAACTCCAAGTTTCCTCAGGAACTCGTGCAAATCAAGAAATAAGGAGAATTGTGAAGATTGAAGCACAATCTGCAGATAAGAAGAAGGCAGTACAAAAACCTGATGTGAAGTCGAAAGCTGTGGTGAAGAAACAAAAAAAACCAACACGCACAAGAAAACAACCATTTGTTCCAATTTTCTGTAATATTCATAAGCAGTTTTGTAATAAAAACTGTAATTCTGTTTTGACTTGGAAACCAAAAACTGATACACTCAAACAATCAACTTCAAGAGTTGAAACTTTTTGTGCTAGTCTTGGTTGTGTTGAAGGACACTGTACGAATGCTTGCTCATACCACCAAGAGCGAATGCTGAGAGGATTTAAATGTGTTTCAAACTGGAAAAATCCTGAAGATGATATGGTTTTTACTTGGTTTGTTAATCTTAGAGGCTATATTATTCATCAGTGGATTCATAAAAGTGAACTGCGATTTTTCCTTCGCAAATACGCACATCGGAGGTTGCCAATGCTGCCCGGTCAATGGGAAGTACATCTTGAAGAAATGCGTATGATGGCTGCTTCCGAGAGAAAAACAAAATTACAAAAGATTGAAGTGGAGAAACTCAATCGGGCACTGCGACAAATTTTTCTGAATAAATCTAAACAACCGGTTGCACAATCAACAACTAAATCAGTTTCTCCTCAATCTCAACCACTGAAAAAGGACATCAAACCAACTTGGCACAAATCACACAAAGCACAATCACCACACAAAGCTCAATCAAGCAAAAAACAAAAAGCTCAACCTATTCACAATGTCAAAAGACATTTGCAGTCATCAAACAACAGTGTTAAGAAAACATCATTAAAATCAC
Source organism: Pulicaria dysenterica (assembly GCA_947179395.2). Classification (NCBI taxonomy): domain Eukaryota; kingdom Viridiplantae; phylum Streptophyta; class Magnoliopsida; order Asterales; family Asteraceae; genus Pulicaria; species Pulicaria dysenterica. The sequence goes on from OX359290.1 coordinate 33,090,985, forward strand.
ACAATACTTTTGTTCATTCACACACTAAGCACAATTCTTTCAATGTTCAAAACAAATCATCCTTATTCCCCCGCGCACAAATTCAACAAAAATGGCAACTCAAGAAATGGCAAATCAAACAGGTCAAGAAAACTGAATCTGTTATAAATGAACCTGTGATTTCCCCTGTCTCTATGGCTAACATACCTAATCCCATTTCACGATGGGTAAGGTCATCATCATTCGTTTATGTGTGCAGAAGAGCAATCTTTGGTACATGGACTCCGGATGCACGAAGCATATGACCGGCGACAAAGGTCTTCTCAAACACTTTGTGGGAAAATATTCTGGTAATGTCAAGTTTGGGAATGACCAAGTTGCACCCATCCTCGGGCATGGGGTACTAGAGACAGGTAATGTGAGAATAAAAAAAGTGTCATATGTTGAGGGGTTAGGACACAACTTGTTTAGCATAGGTCAGTTCTGTGACAAGGGCATGGAGGTCCTGTTTAAAAAGAAATCTTGTTCGTTGAGAACTGAAGAAGGGACATAAATTCTAGGCGGAAACAGAAAGTCTAATCTTTACACAATAGACTTGTCTGGAAAAGCATCAAGTTCATCTGTCTGTCTGCTCTCCAAAGCTGCGTCAGACTTGAACTGGTCATGGCACAGGAAGCTGTCTCATCTGAATTTTAAGAACATCAACAAGCTTGTAAACGGGAATTTGGTCAGAGGTCTTCCAAAACTGAAGTTTGAAAAAGAATTTCTGTGCAAGGATTGTGAGCTAGGAAAATTTAAAAGAGTACCGCATAAAGTTCTGCAAATTTCAACAACATCAGCTCCTCTGTAACTGATTCATATGGACCTCTGTGGACCGATGAAGGTGCAGTCCAGAAATTCAAAGAGATACATTCTGGTGATGGTAGATGACTACTCGCGCTACACATGGGTTCGATTTATAAGTCATAAGTCTGAAGTGCCACAACAAATCATACTGTTTCTTACTAAGCACAAGACTCAACAAGGATAGCCTGTGAAAGCGATTAGAACTGATAATGGAAAATAATTTAAGAATAGGACTCTGGATTCCTATTTAGATTCTGAAGGAATTACGCATCAGTTTTCAGCAGCATACACTCCGGAACAAAATGGAGTTGTTGAGAGAAAGAACATAACACTGGTTGAAGCTGCTAGAACAATGCTGCAATATTCCAAGCTGCCACCATCATACTAGGCTGAAGCTGTCAATACTGCCTGCTATACACAAAACAGATCCCTAATTCACTGTCGTTTCAATAAGACTCCTTACGAACTATGTAACGGAGTAGTGCCTACAATCAAATACTTTCATGTATTTGGTAATAAGTGCTTCGTTCTGAATGAATCGGACAAACTGTCTAAGTTTGATCCAAAAGCAGACGATGGAATTTTTCTGGGATACTCAACTGACAAAAAGGCTTTTCGAATTCTAAATCAGAGAAATAACATGATAGTTGAAAGCACAAATGTTACGTTCGATGATTTAGTAAATTTGAATTCTTTGACAGCTAAACCGTCAAATTCCAAAAATCTTGTTTCTCAAGCAACTCAATCTGATAATCATAACATTCAGAATGAAGATATCAATTTGGATTTTATGTTTGAATTTTTCAAATCTATTGATACTTCTTCTGCTCTTGTAAACAGGGCTGACCCAGTACAACAAGAAGAATCTGTCACACTTACTGCTCCGTCTGTTGCACGGGACACTGATTAGGAGAGTTCCGAGTTTGAAGCTACAAATAGTCCATTCCTTGAACAACGGACTCCTTCTCCTGCTGCAACAGATGACACTGTTAATCCGTTTGCCGAATCTGAGATGGTTATTCCTTTTGCAACGGATGTCCCACAACTTGATGACTTCATTCAGGTTTGTTCCCCCGAACCTGTCTGGTTAAGAAGTCACCCCGAACTCAAGTCATAGGCAGTTTGAACGCCGGTTTTCGAACTCGCTCTGCGACAGCAAATGAATGTCTAAACCTGAACTTTCTGAGTATGATCGAGCCTACTCGAGTATCTGAGGCTTTAGCCGATCCAGACTGGATTCTTGCAATGCAAGACGAGCTGGATCAATTTGAAAGATTAAAAGTCTGGCGTTTAGTTCCCAAACCTGAAAGAAAGTCAATAGTTGAAACTAAATGGATATTCAAGAACAAGAAAGACTCGGATGGAGTAGTAGTACGGAACAAAGCAAGGCTGGTGGCTAAGGGGTATAATCAACAAGAGGGAATTGATTATGATGAAACTTTTTCCCCTGTAACACGTACAGAAGCTATTCGACTTTTCTTGGCCTTTGCTGCGTACAAAAACTTCAAGGTTTTTCAAATGGACGTTAAGACAGTTTTCCTCAATGGAAAACTCAAAGAGGAAGTATACGTCGGTTAACCTGAAGGTTTTGTTGATTCCAAGTGCCCACATGATGTATATATTCTAGACAAAGCGCTGTATGGTTTAAAGCAAGCCCCGAGAGCTTAGTATGATGAGTTGTCAGACAATCTGCTGAGCAAGGGCTATGTCAAAGAGAAAACCGACACTACTCTATTCAAGAAGCAAATGGGCTCAGACTACATCTTAGCCCAGATTTATGTAGACGATATTATATTTGGGTCAACTAGTCCAAAATATGGTGACGACTTTGCAAATACCATGAAACAACGCTTTGAAATGAGCATGATGGGGGAAGTTAATTTTTTCCTCGGATTGCAAATTTCACAATTTAGTCATGGGATTTTTATTAATCAGGCAAAATATATCAATGATTTATTAAAACGTTTTGATATGTCTGACTGTTCTTCAATGCCAACTCCCATGGCTGTAAAAACAAAACTGTTTGCTGATCCTGATGGCAAAGCAGTTGATTTGAAAACATTTCGTGGTATGATCGGGTCTTTATTATATTTGACTGCTAATAGACCTGATATAATGTTCTCTACCTGTCTCTGTGCCAGGTTTCAAGCCAATCCCAAGGAATCACATTTATTAGCTGTAAAACGAATTTTTAGATATCTTAAGGGTACCCCATATCTAGGTTTGTGGTATCCTAGAGATTCTAATTTTAAGCTAATTGCATATTCTGATTCTGATTATGTAGGGTGCATGATAGACCGGAAAAGTACATCGGGCAGTGCACACTTCCTGGGAGACAGGCTGGTATGCTGGGCATCCAAGAAGCAAAATTGTATGTTGACTTCTACCGCAGAAGCTGAGTATGTTGCTGCTGCCAGCTGCTGTTCACAAAGCCTGTGGATTCGTTCACAAAGCTCATATTCCCGAGGTTGATGTGCAACAACTCTGGCACTCAATGCACATGATTACTGATGATGAGGGTGAATAACAAATTGCTGGAACCATTGAAAATTTCCACTTCTCCTTTGATGTTTTTCAACTTAGGAGAATTTTAAAGCTGCCATCTGAGACTAAAACCTATGCCCACAAGAAGAAATTTGATCCAATTCCATCCAATAAGAGCATCTTTGCTCATGTTAAGGATCTGGGCTATAATGGTGTACTTACAAAGAAGGCTCACTTCAAGAGGTCCAATCTAGTTCCAATCTGGCAGACTCTGTATGCTATAATCAATAGATGCCTGACTAGTATCTCCAAAGGAGTTGATGGTGGGAGTTCCAGTGCATATCACATTCTGGTTGCCATGGTGAAACATTGGCACTTAGACTACGGTTCTATAATCTTTCAAGACCTTCACAAGGTTATTCATGAAAAGCAAATCCCTGCTCAGGCAAAGAAATTTATGCCATATCCGAGATTCCTCTCAATGATAGTTCAAAGCATGATGCTTGAATATCCAAATGAAATTTCTAGGAGAAATGATGATCCCCAGCCTATTATATATATCATGCAAAAAGTATACAAAATTGAAATTGAATCAGATGTTGAGGCTTATGTTATGCCTGCTGAGATGATAATGTTAATGGATGTACATGATCCAGTAGTTGAGGCATATGTGAGGGAGAATAATATTGCTCTTCCGAAACGGCAAGAACCTGCTGATTCTACCCCAAGAGCCTTCGAACAAGAGAGTGTAGAATCTAGCAGTCAGTATTCATGGGTGAAACTGACGGGGGAGAATCGAGTGAAAAATCTTAGAGGGGTGATGAAGGGGTTGTCGGTGATGTGAGTGTAGGTGAGGGATATGAGGATGATGATATGCCTTTAGGTCTTTATATTACAAAATCTCTGTCTCAATCTCAGGAAACACCAGATAGAGGTGTAGAGCTCAATGTTGAAACAATGATAGTCACACCTGAGGGTACTAATAAGGAAGCTCTAGTGTATGAACATGATGATTACTTTGATATTGATACAATTGACACTGGGGGGTTATATGATGATGTTGTTGCTGTTGCTAAGGCAACTGTAGTTGAAGTAGAACAGTCAAAAGAAACAGAGAGTGAAGTGGGAGAAAAAGAAAATGAGAGTGCAGAGAGTCCTCCAGCCATAAAAAGCTGGGAAACCACATCTGCTATCGGGTCTGACATAGTCATGCCTGATATTGAAACATACTCTGTCATCCCACCAGAGCATGCACTGACCCCTCCCAGCCACTCACTTTCCTCTCTAAAGGAAACTGTTTCAATCTCTCACGGGGAATTAGCACATGATCTACCGAAGTCTCCTTTTGAGACAGTAGGTATTGAAAAAGGAGCCAGTCCGCCCCAGGCTTCCGACGTTCATTTGGAAACGCACATTGATGACTCATTTCTTTTTCATTCCAGTGACACGTTCGAACCATCAAGTAGTGGTCTCTTGAAAGACCCTACCGGAACGTCTATAGAAATCACTCCTAGTAGTGATCTTCGAGGATTAGACGGAAATCCTGCCACGATCAACACTGCACCAGCTGTGAACGCAAGTGGCACTTCATTTGATGCATTTGTTGCTTCTGATAAAGTTGCCTCACCGGGCAATCTAAGTGATCCTGGATTTTGTTACACATTCTCAGGTTGTTTCAGAATTTGTTTCTAAGGCTGACCTTGCTACTGCACTATCTGAGGTTCAAACTAAAATGGAGTTGATGCATAAGGATCTTAATTCTAAGGTTGATACGGTTAATGAAAAGTTGGTGGCGGCTAACTCAAGGTTTGATGAGATTAAAAAATAAAATGCTTCAATTAACAGCAAGTTAAATCGGTTGCTAGCTAATCAAGGGCCTGATTTGTCAGTAGATGATTTGAAAACTCAGTTATATCTAAAGCTAATGGCTAGGCCAGACAATAATCAAGAAGATGCTACTTTGGTTGATTTGGTTAGAAATGAGTTCAAAAGATCAGACTTTGAAAGTTTTAAGAAGGAGATGCGTGATAGCTTAGCTGCTTTTGGTGTTTCTTTTCACAAAAGGATGGATGCTATTGATCCGATTAAGGATGTTGAGGGTGAGACAGTTGTTTAGGGGGAGATTGTTACTGAGGATGAGGCTGACCTTAATGCTGCTATAAAGGACTCTCTTGAAACTTGTCAGACCCAAGCACATGGAACTAAACGAAAACATGACGATCGTGACAAAGATCAAGACCGTCATGAGGGGGAGAAACGTGCTGCAACTGTGCTAGTGGCATCTATTATCTCAAAGTTATCTACTTTGTCTTCTCAAAGCAAGCAAACATCAACACCAAAGAGAGGCAGAGGTAGAGGAAAAGGAAAAGGTAAGCAAAAGATGCAACTGATTGATGAAAGTGATGATGAGATTCAGCAAGATGTAGATGATACGTTTGATTTCATAAAAGATGCTGAACGTGGTATAGATGTATATGGTTCTTTTGAAGCTGAAACTGATGCAAGTGAGCTTACCTTACAACAACAGATCACAAAGATCAAAGAAGCCAGAGTTGTGACAACACCAAGGGTTGAAAAGCCTGAGGTTGAAGAAATTCCAACTCCAAAGCATCTGAACATTGCAAGTGTACACAAAATCAATAAAGAGGTAGCTGATCTGTTTCCACCATCTCCGGGCAAATTCAGAAAAACACCAAGAGATGTGTTGAGGGAACAAGAAAAACAGAAAATGTTGAGGAAGCTGAAAAGAGGTGTTGAATGGAAAATATCACAAGGTTACAATCCAGAGCCAATCTCAACAGCAAGTTTAAGAGATATGAGAAAGAGAGTGGTTCTTACAACAAAAGCTTTAAACAAAAGTAACCGAAACTGGAGGTATCCGGATGTAGCTGTTGCTTTCTTAGAAGAAAAGATCCCAGAAATTTATGCTGATCAGTTAGAACAAGAATTACCAATTAATTTGCTAGGAGTCACTGATGTTTCTGAAGCAGGTAGAAGACTGATTATGAATTGGCATGGTTTACCAAAAGAACAAGTGGCATCAAAGCATCCTGTATCAAAAGTTAAATGCTCATTTGGAAAAATTCTTCATGTGATATGGGTTTACTTTAGTGTTCAAAGAATAGACCAAAAGACTTATTGGTTCAGTCAAGTGGATCTAAAGCATTTAAGTCTAGAAGATGTGGAGTATATGGCAGATGTACTTGAATCAAAGAAAAACAGCTCTCGTGCTAATCATGCGGCTACAAGATTTTGTTAGATTTCATGAAACAGAGAATTAGATTTGCTGAAAGAACAGATCTCCAACTGGGTGCAGAGGCTGACAAATCAAAGATAAATGTTATGAAGCCGAACACCACTCATCCAAGAATAGAGGAACTTGAACTATATCAGACTATATGGAAAGATGATGAGTCTGGAGAAAAAGATGATGGAATTATACTGTTTAACAACAAGATGGAAAAATTCTTCTTGAGGATCAATGAGCGTAATGCCTATTCAGATGGTTCACTCAGAGTCTGGCTGCTAAAGATCAGAGAGCACAGTTTCAGTCTTAAGAATGATTTTGACCAGTCTGCACGAGTAAGCCTAACAGAAGTGATAGAATTATTTGAAGCCAAGATGCAAGAAAGAGCTACACTCAGAAGATCGCAGAGAATACTTGGTGAACGAAATATAGACTAGATAAAATCAAGGGGGAGATTGTTAGATCTATAATAGTGATTTAGATCTAGCCAATATTGTAATAGTGTCTTTGTTATGCCTATTAGTATAAATAGCAATGTAAGGCATATTCCTTGTAACCTTTTGACACTTTGAATATTCAAATGCACACACATTAAGGTGTTTCTCTATATTCTCTCTATATCGATCTTCATTGTACTCATATTATACCATACAGAAACATCTACACAATTTTGAAGATTATTAGAAGTACTTGTCATATGTTGAGAAGCTCCAGAGTCAACAACCCATTTTCTTTTCACAGTATTAGGAATCATTAAACTTAGCCATATTAGAACAAACATGTATACCAGACATATTTGCGAAAAAACATCTCCTAAGTGACCTTGCTCATTAAGTAAGGTTAAAAGTTTGGTGATCTGGTCACTGCTTAGTTATGGAGGAGGTTGGGAGTTGGAAGAACCAGAGTTTTCAGTAACATTATTAGACTTAGGTGCTTGAGAACTTGGGGAGTTTTGAATAATTAATGGTTTCTTAGATTTAAAGTCCTTTGGATATCCCACAAGTTTGTGGCACCTATCTATAGTATGACCTTTATAATTACAGTGCTTGCAAATCAAATTTGGATTATGTCCTCTATTGTTACTATTACTCTTTTCTTTATTGTCAGGGCCTTTAGAAGCAAACACTGATGCTTGAGACTTACTATTTGCAGAAGAAGAAGAAGAGGCAGAGCTCTTAAGAGATTCTTCCCTTGAAATAGTAGAGAAAGCAGATTGAACAGTGGGAAGAGTTTCAAGCATCAGAATGTTACTTCTTATTTGACTATAAGAGTTATTTAGACCCATGAGAAACTGCATTAATTTCATTTGATTTTGGAAATTAAGTCTGTTTTTATTTGCAGTACAAGTACACTCAGTAACACCTGTTAGTGAGTCAAACTCCTTCCACAACCCATTAAGGGTGTTGAAGTAGTCTGAAACACTGTCATTGCCTTGAGTGTGAAGATTAATTTTCTAAAAAAACATTGTATATAACATAACCATTTATTTTTCAAAGGTCTCTTTTAACTCCAACCAGAGATTCCTAGTATTTTCAGATAGAACATAAGCAGTAGATATAGATTCAGACATAGATGAAAGAAGCCAGGAAACAACAACAACATTAGCTCTGTTCCATTTGACCCCTTGGAAGAGGAAGAGGAATCCTCAGTATCAGAGGGCCTGAGACAGGTACCATTAATGAAGCCAAGTTTGTTTATGATAGTAAGAGCACGAATAGTAGCAGTAGCCTAAGCTTGATAGTTAATAGTTCCATTAACTTTAAAATTGATTATAGTAACACAGCTAATATCATTGGCATGAAAAGACAAGGGGTCATCAAGATTGATGGTCCCAGTGTCAGCACCCTCCTTAGGAGGATCAGACTCAACCACCATGATAAACAAGAAAGGAGAACAGACCAAGGAAGATACAAGAAAAAAACAAAGAAGCAAGCTATCTGAGGCACCTAATGCTTGTCCGTTTGCTCTTCTGTACTCACCAGGATTCACACCTCTTTAAGAGATAGTCAAGGCAAAGTCACAAAAAGTGGGACAGCAGACACTAGATGGCCAAATAGCAGCCTCTAGCTAAAGAAGAGAAGAAAGCACACAGGGTGAGTCCTAGCAATAGGCTAAATTAGATCCAGTTGCACAAGTACAACGAATCCAGCTTTGGCTACCACACAGGTAGGTTAGAACCAACTTACAGTGGTTAAGAAGAAGGCTCACTCAACCGAGTGACAAAGAACAAGATCTCAGAGAAACCCTAAAAATAGGGTTCGAAGGAGAATAAGCGATTCACCTCTTCAACAGAAGCAGATTGCAAACATTACCTGCACACCAAGAATCAAAGATTAAGGAAGCTGAAAACAAGCTCACAAAATTAGGGTTTTAAAACAAGGGTTTGTGTGATAACAATTAGGTTGAAAATAGATATAACACTGTAGATCGATAGATACACACAAAATCTCGAGTAGATTCAAGAAGAGTGAGAATCGATGGATCAACGGCGATTTAAGAGCGCAAAGTAAAAAAAATGAGAAGGAACGATACCACCAGACGACAGAAGCGTATACCAGGAAGAAGATCACAAGGTAATGGGATATGGCAATATGCTATTCCTACAAGGGTTAAAACTAAGAAGGAATAAAAGCTGCCTCAAATATGGCAAAAGAAGTCCAAATGGTATATTTTTGTACAAAAGTTTATAGATGTTTCTATTTGGGGGATGTGAATTATGCACTGCATAAACAATTTGTGCATTAGAGAATGAAAGGTAAGTTATACAAAAAGTATCATCTTGAGAACCAAGGGCAACCCTAATGGGTCAGGGTGGGTTTGGGTTTGGGTTTCGGTGATGAGACATTTGGTGTCGGAGGTGAATGTTGTGGCGAGCGGATGCGATTATTGTGGAGTTAGGTGATTGTTTGCGAGCAGATGCCGATCATTGTGGAGTTAGATGGTTGCTTAGCAACATTGATTTTTAACCAACATTCTTAGTAATACATACTTAACAAATACTTTTCAAGACGTACGAGTGTTCGGTTCAACAAAGATGTAACGACCCACGCTTTAAGTTTTTATTATTTTTTTAAAATAGCAAACACACACACCACTAAGCCTACTCCTAATCTACTCGATTGTCCATACCTGGACTTAAACTCACAACCTCTTGAGAGTTGACATTATACCTTTCTCGGCCTTTTGGCTAAGATCAAGTGTAGTATCTATTTTTTAAGTGAATACATGACTTTATTTTCCATTTAATTGATATTGTTAAAAAACATCCAAAAATGGGTGAATACCTCTTAGTTGTATATTTCAAGCAAAAGATTTAAAATATCAAAGAATGCTTAGCAGATGCATTTCAATCGGTTGACCTCGACGATGATTTTGACGCTCTTCTTCTTAAACCACAACATCGTTAGACAAATAAAGTGACGAATGGTATGGGTTAGGGTTCGAGGTTTGTGAGGTTTTGGTTAAAGATTGTAGTTTCAAGTAGTTGTGGTTCGTGGTTAGGGCTCAGATGTTTGCGGTTTCGTGGGTTTGGTTTGGTTTGATCGGTTTAGTCTTATTTGCGTTTGGTTTTGAAGTGTAAGCGCGTTTTTTTTGTATTTTGTTGTATTTATAGCATCCTGCTAGCTCTAAATTAACATATTGCATTTAAAAAGAAAAAGAAAAAAAAAGACGAAAATGGGTTTATCATCGTGTAGTCTTTACAAGAAATGAAACTTGAAGAGGTTAACCGAAAACTTGAGCAACATAAAAGCTTAATCGTTTGTTGGGAGATAAACTAACGATTGCTCAATATCTATAGGGCAGTTTGATTACATACAATTCAGAATACCAAACACAATTGAATTCTTAAAACTTCATTTATATGTTTTATTCACTCTTCAACCTTCAATATAGTAAGGGCACTTCGTTAAGTTGTTTCTTCTTGTAGACTTGTGAAGAATTTCACGGATAGAATAAGACGGACAACTCAAAACTCACAACTCAAAGTATTCCCAACATCAACAGATTTTCATATAATCTGTAGGTTTTCACAACATACAATTCAAAACCTCACTACAATCACACTCACACTCAATATATGATCGTGAAAAATATAAACCCTAGAAATACAGAGAAAACCCTAAAACAGACTAAGAATTGAATCAAGCTAACAACTAAAGAAAGCTATATATATAAAAACACACGAACAGAAAAGAACATATAACTCTCTTAAAAAACTTTGAACCATCTCCCTCAAGCAGACCTCCAATAATAAGAAAATGACATAACCACCCCTGCACTTCATAATATCCAAGAAAAGACAAAACAATAAAAGGATTAAGCTGCACACAACAACCAAATATTTCAACAACTTGTGGTTCATACTTCGACCCTTCTTGTTCCTTTGATTCAGATTAAGTGAGCGCTCATTGTTATTTGTTCGATTGTTGCCAGTGATTAACCGATTGTTGTTGTTCCTATTGGCCTATTGTTGAGACTCGAGGGTTGGGACCTGAATGTTGACTAGGGGCTCACATCACACTATGACATATAGGAGTTGGGACTTGGTTATTGCAAAAGGTTTTATTTGTTTTATGAGCTTTCATGTGTGTAAGTATTTGTGTTCCTATAAGTTTCTTCATATGTATAAATTTTTGGGTTTTTGACTGAATTATCGATTTCAAAGGAGTCTACTTATATTATGTATCCTAAAAAAATATCACATAGTCAAAAAAGAATATAACTTGAGTTACAATGACATGAATAGAATTGAAGTTGATTTGAGTGATAGTAACATGAACGATAACGAAGTTGATCTAAATGATACTAATATGGGAAATGAAGTTAATTTGAATGATATTAACATGAATGAAAATAAAGTTATTTTTATTTTATTTTTACTTTAAGGGACTCCATTTAAATTCTCGCCTATGGCTTAAAAGTTAGTTGGACTGAACCTGACAATACTCAGATTAAGATCTATCAAATGACTAGATTAGAAACACACAAATATTAACTATGTTATGATCTCATAAACTAACTACTAAATTACGCATGAACACAAAAAGTATCCAATATTGAGCTTTCTATAGTTATACATCTCATAAGGTATTTGAATATTTCTGTTGACAATAATTGATTTATCTAAGTATAACAGAATGTACGCATAGTTTTAGCCTAAAAAGTGATTTTTTATCGTGTCTCACATGGCATGGTCCTAGTAGCTTCAATACTTCTTTTAACAACTCTATTTTGTTGAGTAGTCCTTCAATATAAGAAATTTTGACTAATCCTTTCCCCTTCAGAAAATTGTCATGGGTTGAGTGATGAAACTCATTTCCTGATCCAAACAACATCCAAATCTGAGTATTAAATCTAAAACTAGTTCCAAATCCAAGTATCAACAATATCACATAGCTGAAGCAAACACAATAATAAACAAAACATTGTATGAAACTATCCCATATAACCAAGAAATCCACATTGAATAGAGAGAGAACGGAGGGTTCAAACGACAACTATTTTTTGCGTACGAGAACTGCGAGAACCAATTAGCTCTTGATTAAAAATTTAAAATTAATCAATAACTAAGATCTTTTGGCGGCTTATTAATATTTCATTAATAACTCATTAATGGCTTATTAATGACATATTAATGAGGTTAATTTGGGAAATTAAGCCTCGTAAATTAATGACGGCTCACCCAGACGCAATTCACAGTTGGGTAAATATATAAATTACCAATATAGCTCTATTAATGGAGTCATTAATGACGTTAAAAACAATTATAGTAGTTCTTGTACGAAAAACAGTTCTCGTTTAAACTTTATATCTATATATAGGGGAGGGTTCTTTTGAGAACCGATTTTAGTGCGAGAACCAATCTTAGCCGTTGATTTGATAAGTGAAATTCATGAATGGAGAGCGTGGAGGAATCAAGTGTGGCAGAGTGTATGTGAAAAATTCATGGGTGGGCAATGACATTGAAAGAGAGGGAATAGGACGACTCGGATTGGTTCTCGCGGTTCTCGCACTAAAAATGGTTCTCAATGGAACTTCTTCCTATATAGGGGATATATATATATATATATATATATAGATATGGTATAGTTCAAACGAGAACCGTTTTTCGTATGAGTACTGCGAGAACCAATTACAGCCATTGATAAAAAAGATGGAGGGTTGAGATTAAAGAGTTGTTAATGGATAAGCTTAAACTAATCTAACTTATCCTTAATTAACAAAGGGTAGTTTGGATATTTTTACATTACCCCCACATATTTTAAACTAATATATACATCAAAAGGAAAGGTGTCAAATTACGAAAATTATACCAAATTAACGAGAAAATTGTTCTCTTTAATTTGTGTTGGGAAATTTGCTAAGTCATTGAAACTATTGGATATGCAAAGGTAAAACTGTTAGATTGATTTGTGAAAATAGTTGTAACTAACAGTTGTTGCAAGTTTTACAACTGTTAATAAAAAAGTTCAAAACTGTTAGTTCCATTATACACAACTGTTTGAAGACCTTGAAGTGAAGACTGTTAGAAGAAATTCAGAACTGTTTATTCAACAAACAGTTGCTGTTAAGCTATTCATGGAAAATGCTATCTTCGTGGATCTGAAGTATATCTTTATCAAAGTTGAAGATTATCAAGATTATCTCGAAAGATAGAAGATTACCTAACTGTCAACTATTCAAGGAGGATCAAGAGTCTATAAATAGACTCTTAATTTTTTGTAATTCTATGCATTCATAATTTATTGTTAACTTGTTTTCAGAAAGTGTGTTAGCCTCTAAGTTTCATAGAAACCTAAGAACAAACTGTGTTCTTCGTCTAACAAAAGAGTTAGATTAGAGGTGTTGGTGAATATTGTAATCATCATTGGTTATTAATAAACATCTGGAGTTTGAAAGTATTTTCTTGTGTTGATTGTTGAATTGTTCTTGTGATAAAACCTTAAACATCAATTAAGTGTGATTCCGCAACTACTTAGTTGATTGTAATCAAACTGAAAGATTATCTTTAAACAACTCTGATTTAAGTCTAAAAGATAATCCTTGTTATTGATATTTGGTAATATCCAATCCTGACAATTTGAGACCGGTCTTGATATATTTTTTTCAATTTTTTTTTGTGTTTGTTGGGTTTTTTTTCTTCAGTACAGCTTGCCATTTGCAATGGTGCAAATTTTACACATGATGCACAGATTCACCTAGTTTTTCAATACAGAAGTGAATGTGTTTTGCACAAGTGCAAATTTTGCACATGATGCACAAATTCACCTAGTGTAAATATGCACTAGTGCAAAGTGGAAATTTTGCACTTGTGCACAGTCGAGCTGTACTGGGAAAAAAACACAGCAAACACGACTTTTTTCTTTCAAAAAAATATGTTAAGGCCTGTCTCAAATTAAAGAGCATAATTTTCTCGTTAATTTGGTATATTTTTTCGTAATTTAACACCTTCTCGTTTGATGGATATGTTAGTTTTAAAAAAGTAAAGGGTAATGTAATAATGTCTATACTACCCTTTCTTATTTAATTTTAAATAAAAAAGACAGAAAATTAAATGATTGACCAGAAATGGTTCTTATTTAATTGGATCAACTAAGGCCCCCTCTTAAATAAAGCCCTCAAAGTCCAAATCTAGTCCATTAGATTTATTTAAATCGATGGTCAAGATCTTATAATGACATTATTGTAATTAATTAAACAATTATAAAATTTAATTATACAAGGAAGAGTATTATGGAATTATTAGGAATTGCAAAATTGTTTATAAGCCACGAATTCTTCTAGCTATCTCAAAGCCTCCTCTTTTTATTTTTTACCCTTTATATCTTTAAATAACCATAACTATTTTAATTTTTAGAATTTGAGAAAAAAAATTATACTAATTTACTCATTTTTTAATCCTCTTTCAAACGAGACCACTCTTCCTATATTTCTGATAATTTTATTTTGATGAAAATGATGAAAACTAGCTGAATGTTATAGATATGAAAGTGATGACGAAAATGATGAAAACTGGTAGTTGTTATAGATAAGAAAGTGATGACAAAAATGATGAAACCGACTAACTGTTATAGATATGAAAGTGATGACGAAAATGATGAAACTGGTAGCTGTTATAGATATGAAAGTGATGACGGAAATAATTAATCTGGTAGCTGTTATGGATATGAAAGTGATGACGAAAATGATGAAAACTGGCTGAATGTTATAGGTATGAAAGTGATGACAAAAATGATGAAAACTGGTAGTTGTTATAGATATGAAAGTGATGACGAAAATGATGAAAGCTGGTAGCTGTTATGGATATGAAAATGATGATGAAAATGACGAAAACTGACTAACTGTTATAGATATGAAGTGATGACGAAAATGATGAAAACAGACTGACTGTTATGGATATGAAAGTGATGACGAAAATGATGAAAACTGGTAGCTGTTATACATATGAGAGTGATAACGAAAATGATAAAACTGATAGCTGTTATAGATAAAAAAAGGAACTTTGAGATTGGTTGAAGAAAGATGGCCTGGTTAGCCTAAATGCCTGTCTAGGGGCCGCTTTAGGTCAGTGTCATCAAGTCTGAGTTGCAAACTTGCACAAGTGGGAGTCTGTTAGGATTATGTGCATAGTTAGCGAACCTGTGATGTCACGTCCAATGCCAAAGGACACTCAAGGGTCACACTTGTGAGTGCATATAATTCGAGTAGTTATGCAATCATACTCGGAGAGGGAAGATTTATTATAGTTATAATAAATCAAATAATAAGTCTAGGTTTTGGCTTATTGAGTGAGGATCTGATTAAACCCAGATAATTAAATAATAGTATATGTGTATATATTTATTAGTGAAATATATATATATATATATATATATATATATATATATATATATATATATATATAAGAAGATTAATTAATGTATATATTCAAATTAATGATTTAAAGTTATTAAATCATTAAGTATATTTGGATATGAGATATTATTATTTGTTATTTGTTTTATATATATTTTTTATATATATATAAAGTTTTCAGAAATAATATATATATATATATATATATATATATGCCAAAAATTATAATAAAAAGAATAAAAGGGTTTTGCTTGTTGACTAAGTTTATACCATAATTAGATAGGCTATCTAAATTAAGTATAAATATGGATCAATCCTTAAGGTTTTGAGGATTATCAATTTAACCTAATCACAAGTTAAACAAGCCACCAAAAATTCTCCTCCCCTCTTCCTCTCTTGCGATTTACGGCCAAGACAAAGAAACCAAAACCGAGTTTCAGTTTTTGGTGTTGACCGATATTCGCACAACACATACAACTTTCGAGGATTCGTTGGTTGATCGTGATTGCAAGTTCCGGCTAGAAGGATCTCGTTTTGTATCATTACAGGTGGATTATTACTTGAGCATTCTAGGTATTGATTTCTTAATCTTTATTCTTGTTCTTGTTTATTTATCTGATTAATAAAGTTTGATTAGATCACCAAAAGATCCTACCCTCTCGGGTTTTGAGGGTGTGTTTATTCCAGTTCCGGTTTAGGAATAAACCAGTGGGATTCGGATCGGGTCACGAACCAGTTTGTATTCGTGTAACGGTTCGGGTCATGTAAAACCCTTCAGTGGTATCAGAGCTTCGGTTCAAGTGATCTAATAGACTTTGATTAGTTGATTCGTTTAATTATATTATCTTCTACTTCATTTTGTTTTTAAAAAAATCGAAAACCATGATGATGAACAAACAATGTTTTAGTTTTTCATCTAGGATTAAAAAGGGTTCTAATTTTTAATCAGATAAATTTAAAAAGTTTCTTTTTAAACGATTAAAAATATAATCTTTTTATTAAAACTTGATTATGACCAAGGATTTAAACAAGTTTTTGTTTAAATGATGAAAATCTAGTTTTTGGGTTAATAATTATTAGTGGAACAAAGTTTTTGTTCACATTAATAATTAATATTTTTGGTTTTTGATTAAATCCAGTTTTAATTAGATTATTAAAAACTAGTTTGTTTTTAATAGGTTAAAAAGATTAGGATTTAAAAGTTATTTTTTTGTTTTTGATCGAAAAACCGAGAGCATGTCGCCGGCCAAGAGGACGGCGTCCGATGGTGGTCGGTGGCTAAGCCGGCGGCGGTCGACGGCGGTTGACGGCCTGATCGACGGTGGTGGCTCGGCGGTGGGACGGTGGCGGTTGCAAGGGTTGTGCGACTAAAGGGGTTTTCGGCCCAAGATAGCATCCAGCCCAGAGAGTCCTCGGTTTTTGGGTGTATACTAATAACACCTAGTTAAGACGTTACATGTAAACCCGAAAAGTAAAGTTTATATATAATAAACAAAAACGTTAAACGAAACTAGATGTTGTTATTTAAATAATGATCAAATTTTGTCGTGTTTTAGTTTTTGGTAAAACTAGCAAAAACTCGACATAGGAATTATTCAAGTTTTTGAATAAAGTCATGTTTTTCAAAGTCTATTGAAAAACTATTTTGGTTAAGTTAATTTAAATAACTTAGATAATTATATTTCTCATATTTTTGATTAATAGTTATTAGTCAAAAAAAAATATGAGAATAGTTAAACGAATCAGATATTGTGTTTATCGCTTTTATTATCGTTTATATATAATTGCGTGGTTGTTAATATATTTTTTATATATTGCATTGTTAACTCGGATATTCTAGTTTTGAATATTGGTCGAGTTAAGATTTGATGAGACAAAGTTAAGTTTGTAAGATGTGTTCTACATATAACTTAAACAGAATTATGAAGCTTAGTCAGACTGAACACTTATAGTGATTCAGACTGAGTATAGGCTGAATATAAGCTGAGCATATGTTCGATCAGCTTAGACTATATCTTAGTAAGGTTATCAATATGTTTGATAAGCTGTGTGCGTAAACTAAGATATACATATTGAGTTTCAGCTTGATGAGTTTCAAGCTGAGCGACTCGGCGTGAAAACTGAGTCAGCTCAATAGAGTTGCTAAATATGTTTTAGTTAATTCTTTAGACTTCTAAGGATGAGTTAATAATTATACATGTTAGTTCATGTTTGTTTTCGAGTGAGTTCTCGAAGAACTCAGCTTGATGAGTTTCAAGCTGAGTAACTCAGCCTGACAAAAGAAGTCAGTTTAAAAGAATTTAAATGTGTTTTAAATTCTGTTTTAACACTCTATATCTACGGGAAGGATAAGAAGACGTCAGAATCAAGATTGAAGATTGAAGACTCAAGATAAGAAGACTCAAGATTCAAGATTCCGAGTTATCCGATAGTTAGTTAGCAAATTAGGATTAGTCCAATTTGTTAGGAACCGTAGGATCAGGATTATAAATAATTATCTTCTGATAAGTTTAGAGGTACGAATCAAGAGACGATCACAACTACGTGTTGTAAAGCCAAACCTCACCTCACCATATGTGTTACGATTCTTGAATCATTGTTTGTCAGTTCAACGTGATCAAGAAACTCACAGATTGCCAAGTTGTTCGTGTGTTCGAATAATCACATTAGTTGTGATATTGGTAAGTTATCAACCACATATAATCTTAAGACTGAGAGCAAGTTCTCACAAGGATTATTAGACACTCTACCTCCCGTAATCATTGGAAGAAGCCGATCAGCCTACACAGGACTCAGCTCCTGCTCAAGCTGAATAGTCAGTTCAACCAGATGAAGATGCTAAGTGCTCCTCATCTGAACCCACTAAGAAGTGGGTTCCCAAACAAAACTAATGTGTTTAGTTTTCATATCATGTGTAGGGTTCAAGTAAATGGTACTTGGATAGCGGATGCTCAAGGCACATGACTGGGTGGAAAGGACTTCTTAGTGATTTCCAAGAAGATGAAGGTCCTAAAGTAACATTTGGTGACAACTCCCATGGAAGAACTAAAGGCTATGGGAAGTTGCAAGCTGGCAAGGTTACTTTCTTGAGGGTTGCATATGTCAAAGGCCTCAAACACAACCTAATTAGTATCAGTCAATTGTGTGATGAAGATAATATTGTTACTTTTAGGAAGAAAGCAGGAACAATTTATAATGCTAAGGGAAAGCCTGTATTAATAGCTAAAGAGAAAGAGATGTGTATCTACTTGATCTAAATTCTGCTGATCCCTATAATGAAACCTGCTTGTATTCCCATACTGTTCCTAAGTTGGGTTGGTTATGGCATAAACGTTTATCTCATCTAACCTTCAAATATATAAATATGCTATCCAATAAAGAGTTAGTCTCTGGATTACCAAAGATCACATTTTTCAAAGACAAATTGTGCTCAGCTTGTGAACAAGGGAAGCATCATAAAGGGCACTTTAAATCAAAGCAAAATTTTTCAATAACAAACCCATTGCATATGTTGCACATGGATTTGTTTGGACCCATAAGTACTCCAAGCCTAAGTGGCAAGAAGTACACATTGGTGATAGTAGATGAGTTCTCACGATTCACCTGGGTAATATTCCTTAAAGCCAAAAGTGAGGCTGCCCTGGAGATAATCAATTTTATCAAACAGGAAGAGTTGCAGAAAGGTTTGTCTGTAAAGCAACTTAGAAGTGATCATGGGACTGAGTTCAGAAACTTAACTCTTGAAAACTTCTGTTAACAAAAAGGAATATTACAAAATTTCTCATCTGTCAGAACTCCACAACAAAACGGGGTTGCTGAAAGGAGAAATAGAACCTTGATTGAGGCTGCTAGAACAATACTATGTGAGGCATGATTGAAACTCTATTTCTGGGATGAAGCTGTCAGTACAGCCTGTAATACTCAGAATTGATCAATCATTGTCAAAAGGCATGGAAAGACATCATATGAGATGTATAAGTCTAGAAAGCCCAATATAGGTTATTTCCATATCTTTGGTTCAAAGTGCTATGTGCTGAATCAAAGAGATCAGCTCCATAAGTTGGAACCTAAAGCTGATCTTGGAATATTCGTTGGTTATTCCTCAATCTCCAAGTCTTATAGGATATATAATACAAGGAGAAAGGCAATATAAGAGTCAATTCATGTCTTTCTTGATGAAGAGTATTTTGATCAAACTGATAAGAGTCAAGCTGACTTGGTCAGTCTGAGTGAGCTTGAAAGGCCTAAGGAAACCAACTTATCAAATCCTATGTATGTCATGAGAAATGATAGTGATGATGATGTGTGTCCATCACATGCTCAAATGGATTCTCAAGCTGAGAAGGATGATGAGTTCGTCAATCCATTTGGAGCTGAAGTCACTCAGACTGAGAATCTCAGTGATCATCAGTTTGTTGACAATGTTGTTGTTGAGACTGAGGATGTGTGTTCACCTTAGGGTTCTCAACATCACTCAGATTCAGAACCAGACTCTCCAACTACAACGTTTAAATTCCTCAAAGATCATCCTCAAGATCAAATAATTGGAAATGTCCAAGAAAAAGTTATGACCAGATCTAAGGCCACAGCTAACTATGTTGCTCACTTCGGTTTCCTATCTCAAATGGAACCAAAGAAGATTGAGGAAGCCTTAGAGGATGAGGATTGGATTGATGCTATGCAAGAGGAACTGAATGAATTTGAGAGAAACAAAGTCTGGAAATTTGTCCCTGCCCCCAAAAATCATTCTATTATAGGCACTAAGTGGGTCTATAGAAATAAAATGGACAAGGATGGAGTGATAGTTAGGAACAAAGCCAGGCTGGTAGCACAAGGGTATAAGCAAGAGGAAGGAATTGATTATGATGAGACCTTTGCCCCTGTTGCTAGAATTGAAGCCATAAGGCTGTTCCTGGCTTATGCAGCATACAAAGACTTCAAAGTCTATCAAATGGATGTGAAAAGTGCTTTCCTAAATGGAAAACTTCAGGAGGAAGTCTATGTGAAACAACCTCCTGGCTTTGTTAGTTCAAAGTTTCCACATCATGTCTATAAGTTGGACAAGGCTTTGTATGGTCTTAAACAAGCTCCAAGAGCTTGGTATGATACACTGTCCACTTATCTACTATCCATGGATTTCACCAGAGGTAGTATAAATAAGACACTCTTTATTAAAAAGAGTAAAAGACAGGTGATTCTTGTACAAATCTATATGGATGACATTATCTTTGGTTCTACCAATGAATCTCTGTGTGAGTGGTTCTCCAAAATAATGTCACAAAAGTACAAGATGAGTATGATGGGTGAGATGACATATTTCCTAGGCCTGCAAATACAACAAAAGCCTGATGGAATTTTCATCAATCAAAGCAAGTATGTTCTTGATTTGATAAAGAAATATGGTTTTGATTCTAGTTCAACCATGAGAACACCCATGTCACCAGCTGTCAAGCTGAGTAAAGACTCAGATGGTAAGTATGTGTGTCAGTCTACCTATAGAGGAATGATAAGTTCATTACTCTATTTGACAACTAGTAGACCTGATATTATGTTTGCTACATGTGTCTGTGCAAGATATCAGGCAGATCCTAAAGAATCACATCTTCAAGCTGTGAAAAGGATCTTTAGGTACCTTAAAGGTACACCAAATCTAGTCTTTGGTATCCAAAAGACTCTAGATTTGAGTTAGTTGGATTCTCTGATGCTGACTATGCTGGGTGCAAGTTGGACATAAAATCAACAACTGGAGGATGTAAATTGCTTGGAGGGAAGTTAGTAAGCTGGACTAGTAAGAAACAGAACTCAGTGGCTACTTCAACTGCTGAAGCTGAATATGTTGCAGCAGGAAGCTGTTGTGCTCAAATCCTGTGGATGCAACATCAGCTTCAAGACTTTGGCATGAGTTTCAAGAAAACTCCTATCTTCAGTGATAACCAAAGTGCAATAGCCATCACTTACAATCCAGTCTTCCACTCAAGAACCAAGCACATTGAAATTCGGCATCACTTCATAAGGGACATCGTGGAAAAAGGTAAAGTTGATATTAAATTTATCTCCACTGATGATCAACTTGCAGATATTTTGTTGGTCCCGAATGAACACTACAACAACAAATGTTTGTAGAAGGGGGGTTGAATACAAACTTTAGCAAATTAAAATTTAAGAGACACACGGTTTACTTTTATATAATTCTTATTGATGTTAATCAAGAATTACATGAACTAGATGCAGAAAATCTAAGTTCAATAAAAGGTGGCAACTAGATTTGTCTAACACATAGACAATGCTAATCTTAAACAACTAATGTATAAGATGTTCAACACATGAACAAGTTTGTTACACTGTAAGTAAAATGCTAACTCTTCTAATTCTCAACTTATGAGATTTCAGTGCCTTTCAACGCATACTTTAGCATGTTTCCATGCATGAGTATATATAAGCAATGTGTGTCCGGGTTGATGAAGAGAGAAGGAGACAAAGATACTTGGTTTAATAATATTATAATAGATAAAGTTAGTGTGTGAAAAGTAAGTTAACTTTATACACAAAGTGTGTAAAGTGAACAAACTTTACAGTAATGAGTGTACCCACTATCTATTATTATATTATTAAACTACTACCTTTATATCTTGGAAAAGTAAACTTCTCCTTTCATGCTTGTGGTTTAGTCAACACCATGCTTTCTGAAGATTTGACTTTACCAAGTATGGAGTTGCCAGCCATACTTAACATCATATCTTCGAGATCTTCTTTTCAAGAGTATCTTTCTCCTTTTCCAGGGGATAAAGATCTATCCTTTTTGTTTCTTTGCAGATACAAAAAGTGCTAAGTACTTTTACAAAGAAAGATCTAAGGCATATTAAGAACAACACATGTTCTGCCTTTGACTAAAGAAAATATTACACAGAAAAACTATTAACTGAGATGTAAACAGACACTGAACTGCAAATGTAAATTTGCTCAGCTAAGGAAAAATGTGAAAGACTCAGCTGACTAGATTTGCTCAGCTGATCGAAATGCTCAGTTAATAATATAAATCAGGATACAGCTAACCAACTGATCAAGCTAAACTGTCAGCTGATCTCAAGGGCTCAGCTAATCGTTTGAGTATGATCAGCTTATGAAGAAAAGATTGGATAAGTAGTAAATACCTTATCTGACAGATGGGAGGCATCAGCTGATCAATGTGATTGTGTCAGATGATCCTTGATAGCTTAGCTGATCTTGAAATTTTCCTCAGCTGATGATTTTGGACCATCAGCTGATCCATTGTAGATCCTCAGCTGATGCCTTTTGACTTGTCTTTTCTTTTCAGCTGATCTTTCTGAAGCTAGTCCTTTGACTGATACTCAGTGTTCAGCTGACACTATGATACGTCAGCTGACATTTCTTACTTAGAAATTCTTTAAGTCTAAGATGAAAAACTACACATGTTTTTCATCAATCTAAGTCCAAAACTAAATATATGGTTTTGTTAACATCAAATCCTATTTTACTTAATAGATAGGTTTTATTTAGGTTTGATATTGCTATCTCCCCAACAATCTCCCCCTATTTGATGATGACAAAACCTTATCTGTTTTAAGAAGAATCAGTTTGACTCGAATTTGTAAAGATAAAACTTTTAAGTGCATTTTTTGTTACCTAGCTATCTGTTTTTGGTAACTCTTTAATATATGTTCCCTGATATTCTGTTTTTGGGAATCTTTTCATTTATGAAGTATCATTGTTCTGTTTTTGTGGTATCTTTTCTATCCTTTTTCTGTTTTTTAGGATTTTTTATATTTTCTATATATACACTATGTGAGCTATCTACTAAGAGTCATCTATACTAGCATTTTAGCTTAGTAGTCCATGATCAAAGTTTCAAGCTTGATTACAAAACAAATATTTACAGAGTGTTTGTACATAGCAATCTAACTATGAGTTAAACTAAGTACAAAAGTTGAACTATTCTAGGAATTTGAAATTACATCTAATCTAGATATGAAGTTTCAGTTTTCTTCATTCCCACCAAGGTTCTTCTTTAACATCCAGAAGTCTGTTCAGAGGATTTACAGCCAACAACTCTTCAGCTCTTGCTTGAATCAGATTTTCAAAATGTCCACTTCCTGTCTGTCCCCTTGTTAAATGTGCAGCTTGAAAGATTAATTCTCCAGGGGCTCTTCCTATGTCAGTTTCTCTTAGGAATCTCCAAACACCAGCTCTGTTTTTGAAGAATATCCCTCTTTCAGGTTCAGTTATGTACTTAAACATTTCTGGCTCAATGTTGGAGGGCAGAGCAGTGTTGAGATTTTCATATGCATACAGGTAAGGATGATCAGGATTAAGTATAATCCGTTCAGCAGGTATAAAAGCTTTGGAGGATTTCTTGAAGGCATCCTCAATCACATCAATGTGTTCCACAAATTGATCATGAGTGCATATCCTGTGGTAAACAGCCATTCTGATCCAGTATTCAAATTTGTTTATGAACCTTGGGGCAATTTCACTTTTAGATTTAAGGAGGTGGTACAGAGTCTCAATCATCTCAGTGAAGGAGAACAGTTTACAGTGATGAATATAGGCATTCTCATGTGTTTGTCTTTCATCTCTTCTTACTAATCTGAGATATGGCCCTTCATCTGTTCCCTTGTATGGAGTGACTCTGGAAATAAGATTTGGATCCTTTCTTTCTATCAAGTTCTTCTTGTTTTCCAAGACCTCTTTGATCTCCCTTTCAGATTGCTGAGTTGAAACTCCAAAGTTGAACTCATGCAATGCTTGAATGGCTTCTCTGTGAGTTCTTCCTCATTTAGTAACTTTCTTGACAGAAGGATCATCTAGCTGTGGTGCAACTTGTGTTGGATGTGAGTGAGCAGATAGCATGATTATTTCTTCTTCTTGTAATTCTCTCAATTCATCATCAGTGACACCAATTATTGCAGCATGATCTTCAGGAGTAGTGAAATCTTGGTGTCTCTCCTTGGTTTTCAGAACAACTTCAATGGTTGTACCAAGAGCAGCAGCCAGTTCACTTAGCTCTCTGAGATTCTCATCTTCTTGATTTAACTCTTCCTCTCTTCTTTCTTCTTCTTCAATCTCCTCAGCAGACATTATTTTCTTTCATTTTCTCCTTGATGTGCTGCTGGGAGTTGGTTGAATTGATTGTACTGGAGAGGAAGTTTGGACTGGTGGAGCTTGAGTTGAGAGGCTCTGCTTTTTCAAGTTGAGCAGAGAGGACAGAGGCATCTTATCATCATCATCATCATCATCATCAGAATCTTCTGATGGCACTTTTATTGGTGCACAAGATTCACCTTGTCTTGGCTTTTTAGCACTCTTCCTTCTAGCCATTTGTTTGAATCTTCTTTTTGGCCTCTGCTCATCTTAAGCAGGTTGCTCCCCCTCAGATTGATTCTCCCCCTCAACATCTGATTTTCTTTGAGTTTCTGTTTCATTGGGGGCAGATGCATCCTCTGCTTGCATAGCCTGAACCTCAGCTGTATATGCATCAACAGCTGCTCTGATTGTATCTGGTGAAGGTTCTCTTCTAACTGACTTCTCCCCCTTTTTGTCATCAACAAATGAGGAAGGAAAGTAGTCAGATGGCTTAGCAGCAGAAGGAGGGATAGGTGAAGTTGTAGGAGAGGGAGTGGGAATAGGAGGTTGGGTGAAGAATGTAGGTCTCCTCAGGCTTAGAATAGCATCAGTGATATTGGTGAATTCTTTGAGGGTTTCACTGTGCTTTTGGATGGAGTAGTTGTTTAGGTGTTGGAGGTCAGTGGTTATGGTTTGGAGAAGAGAAGGGACTCTGAGAAGAGAGTCAGGTATGGTTACTGAAATGTTAGGAGGGGAAGGTCTTAAGGTATGGAGTTGGGTTAGAAGGTTAGAAATGGTTTGGTTGAGAGTGGTAATGGTTTGGTTTGAGATGATAGGTGAAGGAATAGGAGTAGGAGTAGAAGTTTGGGTAAGAAGTTGATCTAATTTGGTTAGAATTGGTGAAAGATCAACAGGGGCAGGGGTGGGTTGGGGTTGGGATTGTGTAGCCTTTAGTGACTCAACCTCTTTGGTTAAATGAGAGAGTTGAGTTTCTGTTTTAGTTTGAAAGGAGGTAAAGGAGGCTTGAAGACTATCCATCTTTTGAGAGATGGACAGTACGCTTTGAATTATTTGGGATGAGGGTTCAGAAGAAGTAGAGGGAATGGGTTGAGAAGATGTGCCAAGAACTGGAATGGAGTGTGGTCCCTCACTTAGACCTTGGTATAGAGGCCTAAGATCACTGGGAACAGAGAGTGTGCCCTGTACCAATGGCTGGTTTAAGCCACTAGTATTGACAGGCGGTGCACTAGTATGTGTAAGTATTGAATCAAAAGTAGATGCAAGTATGTTACTGTGAGTGAGGGTTGCACTCAATGGGGTATCCCTTATTTTAGTAGCAAGTTGTTGTGAATTTACTAAGGGAAAGGCTTGACTCATAGGGGCTAAAGACACAGTGTGACCTTGGGTGGAGGTCTGTCTTTCAATGGCATCACCCTGTTAGGAGGGTGATCCAAATTGCAAGAGTCCCATTGTTACAGGTGCATCTTGTTGGGAAGATGCACCCACTGGTTGTAGGGTTGTATCAACTTCCATAAGCTCCCTCTCAACATAAGAGGAAACTATAGGAGTTGAGGTCAAGAGTGCAGTGTGCAATCCCTCTGAGATAAATGCAGTGTGCACCATCTCTAATGACCTTGTTTCTATTTGGGTTACAAAGGTAGTAGAACTAGTGACTGTTGGGAGTATACTTGAGCTTGGCAGTTGTGGGGGTGTTGCAACTGGAGTTGAGGATGGGTTCTCACAGGTTGGGATTACCAAATGAGTGTCCTCAGGGAGTGATAAAGGTATACCTGAGATGCGTTTTTGTTGGTGCATATTTGTAAATCCCTAGTTCATATCAATAAAATACATTCTTAGTGATTCTATGTGATTATCTTAAGCTTACAAGTACTTAATCATGTGTTGATGTGAGTTTGGAAGTTTAAGTCTGTGTGAAAGTGCATCACGTGCGTGATGTGTTCACTGCGTGCGTGATGAGTCCACTACGTGCGTAGTGGATCTCAGTTCGCACGTGGTGGACAAGTCGGTTAACAGGTAATTAATTAACATTAAATCATTGCAGGTCGTGCGTATTGAACCGACTACGTACGCAGTGCTCTGCACCACGTGCGTAGTGAAGTTTTTACTCTATAAATAGAGCTTAACCCCGCATTAGCGTGGGAAATCGAGAGAGTTCGCGGGTAATCGACTAATTGACAGGTAATCAACCGGGAGCCTTCGTAATCGACCTTATCTGACCTTAAGCCTTAGTAATCGCGACTTTGACCTCATAAATTCGTAATCTTAGTGATCAATACGAAAACCAAGGGCAGCCTTAAGCATCTCTGTGTGAGTTCTTAGAGTTTGTTCTTGTTTCTACTCTGTGTGTTTCTTAGTGTTACTGTGTGCCGGACACCTAAGCAGATCTTAGAATCCTTAGGAGGTTTGGGAAATAGAAATTCCACACTATTTCTCATCCTAAATCAATCCTAGCATTAGGGTGTTTTAGTTTAGTTTAGAACCCCGTCCCCCAGCGGTCCTACAGTTTTGCTTTGCTGATCTCTATGAGCTCCACTAGTTTATCAGAGACCTCTTCATCATCAGGGACTTCTTCACCTTCACCACTTGGTGCTCTATGAACAGAGTCACTTGATCCTTGTTGTTGATCAGGGTTGGGATAAGCAATTGTGCCACCAAGAGTCCTACTTGGAGAATCATCAGATTCTTCTTCACTGTGTTGAGTGTGTGGTGTGGTAGAACTAGAGCTGACAGGGAATTCAGTGATTGGTATCCCTTTAGGAGAAGATGAGCTGGTTGAAGCTTGAATATTTTCAGTGTGACCATAGCCTTCATCACCACTTTCTGCTTCTTGTACAATCTCAGCATCAGGATTAATAGGCTCATCCTGTGCTGGTTCATCAAACACATCTGCTCTAAATATCATTTCCTAATCAGCAGTGTCCATCAACCCTTCATCCATCCTTTCTTCTTCAATCATGGCTTCATCTTGAGCATGACGTACTGACTCTTCAGAATGCTCAGTGACTATATCAGGAGACTCAGAATCATCAGCCATGTGTTCGTCCAGGTTTTCAGCAAAAACCTCTTCCTCAACCTCAGCTTCATCACCAGCAATATCAATTAATTCTTGCATCTGGGCAGTAAGAGCTGGACCTTGTTCTTTCCTTATTAAGTTAAAAATCTTTTGACCCATTTGAGGTGTTGGTGCATAATTGTAAACACCTAGTTCTTATCAATCCAATACATACATGTTTACTTGAAATGTTAATTCAAATGTGTTTTTATTAATGGTTTGCATGTTTTTACATTCTAAGTGGTTACTTATGTTTGTCTTAAGCTTACAAGTACTTAGTCATGTGTTGATTTGTGTTTGGAAGTTTAAATATGTGTGAATGTCATCACGTGCGTGATGAGTCCACTACGTGCGTAGTGGAGCTCACTACGTGCGTGGTGAGGTGGTCGATTAAAGTTAAATTAATTATTATTAAAACAACTGGTACGTGCGTACTGGACCCGCTACGTGCGCAGTGCGTTGCATCACGTGCGTAGTGAAAGTTATTTAAGGTAAACGCGTTTTCCATACTATAAATACTGATTAACTTAATATTAGCGCGGGTAATCGTGAGGTAATCGTCCGTAACCGCATATAACTACCGGAAATCGACCTTAAGCCTTAGTGAGCCTTCGTAATCGTACGTTTAACCTTGGTAATCGCGAACTTAGTGTTAATCTCGAATCTAAGGGCAGCCTTAAGCATTCTATGTGAGTTCTTAGAGTTGTTCTTCGTCCTACTCTGGGTGTTCTTCGTGTTAACTGTGTGCCGGATACCTAAGCAGATCTTAGAATCCTTAGGAGGTTTGGGAAATAGATATTCCACACTATTTCTCATCCTAGATCAGTCCTAGCATTAGGGTGTTTTAGTTTAGAACCCCCACGGTCCTACAAAGTGGTATCAGAGCCTTGTGCTTTGATTGATCACTTTTCCTTAGGTTTCGTGATATAGGTGTCGTTTTGGTCATTTAGGTGCTTTCGTTTTGTCGTTTTCTAAGTGTTTCTTCGTGCGTAGTATCGTCAACAGGGCATTTTTGGGTCAAAAAGTTTAAGTTTTTACGTTAAAAGGTCTAAACTGTTGAATGTTAGCCATGCGAAGTGACTCACATTACGTGCGTATTGATTTTCAGCGCGTGCGTAGTGGGTCGTTGGTACTCTAGAATCTTCGGTAGCTTGTGTGTCTGTCCGTGCGTAGTGGGTCATCAACCCGTGCGTAGTGATTCACACTTCGCACGTATTAAATCTTTGTGTTAAATATTTTATTGTCAAACAAGTTTTACAACACGTACGTACTGAATTCATTTCGTGCGTACTAAATTTCCATTCCGTGCGTACCTGAGTCTGTGTGACAGTTTTCCTAGCCTTTAGGTTCGTGCGTAGTGTGTGGTCATCTCGTGCGTATTGAGAACCTACTCCGTGCGTACCTTAGTCAGTGTGAGCTTTTGTTTGTTAAAATGTCTGACATGAGTGCTATGGCTGCCAAACAAACTATAACTGCATTAAGTAATTTAATAATGGACAATGAACAAGGCGGGATAAATAAAGTACCTAGACTGCTAACCATGGAAGATTACCCATTCTGGAAACCACGTTTTGAAATATTTATCGATGGGGTTGATCCATGGTTGCACCGGGCCATTTCTGCTGATTATGTCGTGCCTAAAGGTGAAGGGAATATCGAAGTTCCCTATGATCAGATGAGTGACGATCAGAGGAAGGCTTATGATGCTGAGAAGAAAGCCTACTCTTATTTGATCCAAGCCATTCCTAATGAGATCTCCCACCAGTTCCGACGGTATAGAACGTCACGTTCCTTGTGGAATGCGCTACAAAAGAGGAACGAGGGGAATGCATCTCTGAAAGAGCTTAAGGCCTCACAGTTGAGAAAAGAGTTTGACCACTTCACCTCATACGTGAATGAAAAGCTTCCAGATCTGATCAACAGATACAACCATCTTCTCAGTGAAATGGATAGTTTGGGGGTGCAGATCTCAGAAAAACAACAAGTAGAGACTTTATCCAAGGCACTACCCAAAAGCTGGAGGCCGTTCATTATGATTCTTAAAAATGGTGAAGGTTTTCAGGGCATGGATCTGAATGACTTCATTACTAAGCTGAAAGAGCATGAACAGGAGAAGCAAAATCTGGACAGATTAAGCAGCTATGTGCAAAATCCCTCATTATACTGTACTGGACCCATTGCTTCTCCAATCACTTCATCAAATGCTCCATTGCAGACAGCCTTTACATCTAACGTTTGTTCTTCAAGCAAGTCTGCTCCTGAAACTACAAGTGGACCACCATATTCTGCTCCTTCAAGCAAAACGTCTATGCCTGCCTTAAACACTGAGCATTTCAAGCATGGCAGCACTGAAGAAGTAAAGGAGCATATGGGGATGCTTAGTGCTTTGGTCACATCATATGATGATCTGCTAAAGGGTAAAATCGGAAATGCCTACCTGACTCAGGAAGATTATGACCAGATAGACAACGATGAAATGGAAAGACAGGACATTCTATGGTCCTATGCTAATCTGGTAAGGAGAGCAAAGGCCTTGGTCAAGAGAACTGGGATGCAGATTACAGCAACTAAGGATACAAAGCTGGGCTTCGACAAATCAGTTGTAACCTGCTACAACTGTGGAGAAAAGGGTCATTTTGCAAGAGAATGTGAAAAGCCAAAGAACTCAGGACCCAAGTATCCATTCAGGACATCTCCTGGAAAATCATCAACTTCCACTACCCCAAAGAAAGCTGAAACATCTCATGAGGGATCATCTAAGGCAATGGTAGTTGTTCAGAAAGATGAGGGGATAGACTGGTCAGTACATTTTCAAGATAATGATGCTTTCGAAGTTGCTGAGACCAACCTGGCCAGTGTTCAAGATCTGAATGATGATTCACAATCTGAAGCAGATAGTGTGCAGGAAGCTGATGATGAATTTGTTGCCAGTAAGGAAGACTCAGTGATGCCTACTGATGAGTACAAGGTCAAACCAGTTTCAGTGTCAGCTGCCGAACCAACGCCAGTGATTGTTCAAACTAAATCAGAAGATCTTAAGGCGTGTATGACTGGCAAACCTGTTGATTCAAAGGTAAGTAACAATTCTGGCATTCCTTGTGCTTCGTGCAATGACTATGTGCAAAATATTTTATCTTTGAAATCTCAAGTCAGTGATCTTACCTCTAAATTGCATGAAAATTCAATCATTAAAGGTAGGGAAAAGACACTAAAAGATAAAATTGAAAGCCAGAACAAATAGATTAGAGAACTAGAGGTAGCATTGCTAAACAAACAGGATGCCATAGTTTTCTACATCAATCAGATAGATACACTGAAGCGAGACCTTGCGAGTTCTAAGGTAGATTATAAGACTCTCAATCAGAAACTAAAAAGTTATTCAACTTCATCTTATCTATTTGAGCACATAATCGACCGGAGACCTCAAGGTTCCGATTCAGAGAAAGACAAAAAGGCATACACTAAATGTCCACCACCAGTTTTGAACCAATTGGTGAAAACAGATGTCTTTTCTGAAGCTGACCAACTTCCTCCTAAGGTTGATCAATTTGTTGCATCAACCTCAACATCTGAGTTAAAGTTAAAAGGGAAAGTTGGTGAGCCTCAGAAGAAAGAAGTCAAACAAGAAGAAAAGCCTGAATCTGGTATGAGAAAATTTCTAGGTAATTCTTCTGGACAAGGCACGTTAATGAAAAATGTGCAAGCAGCACTCCGAACCATAGAAAAGGAGGGTGCAAAGTCTCCTGCAACCCGTCCTTATGAAGAAGTTAAAATTTTGCCAAAACAATGTGGTTTAGGAGTAGAGTCAAAATGTCAAGTTGAGCAAAAAGTGCCACATAATCCTGCAAAACATCAATCAACCAGGATTTGTTATGTGTGCAGGAGACCTGGTCACCTCAGTTATGAGTGTGATCAGCAACAACAGAGCTGTAGGGGGAAAGTTGATTTTTCTGAAAATTTTCAGAAAAATAAAACGTTTAATCAAAATAATCAAAAATCAACTGCCCCTCATCAGCTCAAAAGGACTGTTGGGGAAACTTCTAGTAAACCCAAAAGTTTCGAGGTTAGTCAGATGGGGAAGGAACCACTTCATAAGGTGATCAATGCTTCTAGTGTTTATCACAAGGCTACTCCCCATCAAGACTTAAAATGGATCAATAAACCCGAATCTAAAATGTCAAATAGTCCAGATACCAATGTAGACTCCAAAGCTACTGGTATGTGGATTAATGTGCAAGTTGTTGGAGAAGATGGGAAACCCATGACCATTCGGGCATGGGTTCCCAATGCTAACTAACCCTCTACTTGTTTGTGCAGGGTGCTCGCCGGTATAACACGTGGATTGTTGATAGTGGAGCATCCAGGCACATGACAGGCGATCTGAGCCTTCTTACAAATGTCAGAAAAATAAAAGGAGGGTATGTCAGCTTCGCAGGAGATAAGGGAGGTCACATCACAGCTCAAGGTTTCTTGTCTAATGGGAGAGTAAGCTTTGACAAAGTCAACTATGTCGAGCAGCTAGCAAACAACTTGCTGTCAGTCTCTCAAATCTGTGATAAAGAGTTCAAAGTGATGTTTGACGACAAACAATGCTATGTGCTAAAGAAAGAATTTCAGATTCCCGAAGATATGATTTTAATGTCAACCCCAAGACATAATGATCTTTATGTTCTGGACATGTCAAATGCTTCGGTGAAAGAGGTGGAGCATCAATGCTTTCTTACAAAGGCAACTGAAAAGGACTCCATTTTATGGCACAAGAGGATGTGTCACTTGAGCTTGAGGAAGATGAATCATTTAGTTCACCATGAGCTCGTAACGGGAGTCAATCTGAAAAGCTTCCATCTACCAGACAAATGCATTTCATGTAAAATGGGGAAGCAGACGAAGAAACCCCACAAGTTGAAAAAGTACCATTCCATTTCAATCCCGCTTGAACTACTTCACATGGATTTATTTGGTCCTGTGCGGTACAAGAGCATTCATGGAGATAGGTACTGTCTGGTAGTCACTGATGATTATTCAAGATTTTCCTGGGTTTTCTTCTTAAAAGAGAAGTCTGAAACGTTTGAGACGTTAGAAATCATGATCAACAAGTTAGAGACTATCTATAAGCTGAAGATCAGGAAACTCAGATCAGATAATGGAACAGAGTTCAAGAATCAGAAGATGGAGAAGCTGTGTAATGAGAAGGGTATCCAACATCAGTTCAGTGCTGCATACACTCCTCAAATGAATGGAGTTGCTGAGAGGAAGAATCGGACCTTAATAGAGGCAGCACGCACCATGCTTGCTGACTCTGCTTTGCCCGTAAGGTTTTGGAACAAAGCTGTCGCAAATGCTTGTTACACACTTAACCGGGTCTTAGTGGTCAAACGATTGGGAAAGACATGTTATGAACTTTTGAATAATCGGAAACCGAATATTAGCCATCTTGAACCGTTTGGTGCTCCGTGCACAATGTTAAAACGTGAAGCCGAAGGTAAATTCAGTTCCAAGGTTGAGAAGGGATATTTTTTGGGGTACAGCATTCCGAATAAGCGGGTTTTCAACTTAACCTCTAACTGTGTGGAAGAATGGTTTGAAGTGTATGTGCAACGGAATACTTCGCCTCCGACAAAAACTGGTGATGCTTGGTTATTTAATTATGATAACCTATTTGACTCATTTAATCTGCCACCAGTAGCTCTAGAAGATGATATAGCAATTCAGATGTTGTATGACCTGCAGAATTCCTCTGAGGGCACCACACCAAATCCGTCTTCTAGTACTCACACGTCGACGCATAGTGATGCTGAATCAGACTCTGAAGATGAGCCACACACCCCACCGGACAAGGGTTCACAGGGTGTTGTCAATTCCTCAAATAACCACATTTTTACATTTGAGGAGACACCCGTGGTTACTAATCTGGAAACTAATATAGAAGCTCAGTTGCAGAGATCCAGTAGAGTTGATAGAAACCATCCTCCTGAACAAATCATTGGTGATCCTCATTCTCATGTTCAAACCAGGAGGCAAGTGGCAACACTATCAGGATCTCATTCTTCAGAGTCCCCGGGACTGAAACAGATGAAAGAAATCTCCGATCTGGGTGCAAATTTGGTTAAGTCTGTGGATTTTACACAATGTCTATGTTCGGGATTTCTCTCACAGATTGAACCAAAAGATCATATTGAGGCACTCAAAGATGATTCCTGGATTAATGCAATGCAAGAAGAGTTGCTTCAATTTCAAAAGCTGAACGTCTGGCGCTTAGTAAACAAACCAAAGGGTGCTAAGTCCTTTGGCTGCAGATGGGTTCTGAAGTGCAAACGGGATGATCAGGGAGTGATTGTCAGGAACAAGGCAAGGCTAGTAGTTCAGGGTTTCAGACAAATTCCTGACATAGACTACACTGATGTGTTTGCTCCAGTCGCTCGACTGGAAGCTATACGTTTATTTTTTGCCTTCGCCTCGCACAAACGTTTTAAAGTCTATCAGATGGATGTTAAAAGTGCGTTCCTGTACGGAGAAATTCAAGAGACAGTGTATGTCAATCAACCTCCGGGGTTTGTGGACCCCCTTCATCCAGACAAAGTTTTCTTACTGAATAAAGCCTTATATGGTCTACATCAAGCACCGCGAGCATGGTACGAGACCCTCTCTCAATATCTGATTGACAATGGGTACGGGAGAGGGACCATCGACAAAACGTTATTTCTCAAAGGTGAAGATAAAGACCTGATCTTAGTGCAAGTATATGTGGATGATATTATTTTCGGTTCTCCAAATTCAATTCTGTGTGAAGAATTTGCAAGGATAATGAAAGAGA
Organism: Pulicaria dysenterica; assembly: GCA_947179395.2. NCBI lineage: Eukaryota > Viridiplantae > Streptophyta > Magnoliopsida > Asterales > Asteraceae > Pulicaria > Pulicaria dysenterica. The sequence continues at coordinate 33,125,365 of OX359290.1, forward strand.
AGTTTGAAATGAGTTCGATGGGAGAGATGAAGTTTTTCTTGGGACTTCAAGTGGAGCAGATAGAGATAGGGATTTTCCTACACCAGTCTAAGTATGTTGCTGATATTCTAGCACGGTTTGAAATGTCTTCTGAAAAGACTGCTGCAACACCTCTTCCTGTCAATCACGGCATGTCTCCAGATACTGAGGGGGAGTTGGTGAATGAATCTCTTTACCGAGCAATGATTGGATCTCTGATGTATCTCACGGCATCCAGACCAGATATCATGTTTGCCACATGTCTAATGGCAAGATACCAATCCAATCCTAATGTCAAGCATCTGATGATTGTCAAGCGGATCTTTCGCTATCTGAAGGATGCTCCCAATCTTGGACTGTGGTATCCTTGTGATGATAACTTTGAGTTGACGGCCTACAGTGATTCAGACTATGGTGGATGCAAAAAGGATCATAAATCTACCTCTGGGGGTTGTCAGTTTCTCGGATCGAGACTTGTCACGTGGCAGTGTAAGAAGCAGACTGCAGTTGCGCTTTCTACGTGTGAAGCTGAATATATTTCGGCAGCAAGCTGTTGTTCTCAGGTCATCTGGATTCAACAACAACTACGGGATTACGGTTTGCAATTCTCTACTACTCCCATTTATGTTGATAACACTGCTGCTATAGCCATTACTAAAAATCCCGTACAACACTATAAGACCAAGCACATTGGTATCAAATACCATTTTATACGGGACTGCTGGGAAAAGAAATTAATTGATGTCTTGTCTATTCAAACTGATTTCCAAAAAGCAGACCTGTATACAAAGGCATTTGATAAACCCCGATTTTCATTCTTAGTGAATGAAAACGGGATGAAAACCAAGTGTGAGGTTGTCCCCGATGATGCGACATAGTGTCCTTGTCTGTGTGACTTCAGTTTATTTTCTATGTGTCTTTACGTTTCTATTTTCTTAGTTTTTAGTTTCTTTAGTGTTTTAGGGGGAGATAGGTGCAACATAGAAAATACAAAAAAAATCAGAAAAACATAGAAAATACAAAAAAAAATCAGAAAAACATAGAAAATACAAAAAAAATCAGGAAACCATAAAAAAATATACAAAAAAAATCAGAAAAACAAAAATGAGAAGTTGATCCAACTCAAATGGAAAATGATGGTACACTGGCTTTCAATACAAAGTATGTCTAGTAAAATTAGGACTGAAGGCATGTACATATTCTTGAGAAAACTGTCTGAAAATTTGAGTCAAATCAGATAAGAAACAGATGGCGTGTAAGGCATATGATGAGAGTCTAGGCTGATAAGTGGTTATGCATGTGGAAATCCATCAAAGATTCAAACTATCGAGACATTTCAAATCTACAAGTCAATAACAGTTGAGACTAACTTAGTCTGGTGCACACACTTGTTACCATGCCAAATGTGCTTAGATGACAATGAGCAAAATGTAAAAAGAGGGTGAAAAATTGACCCCAATCTGAGATGTCAAAAGAAATAGATACATAGATCTATTAGTGTTGAATTGTCAAAGAGCATAAAATGCAGTGACAAAAGCTCAACAGATAGATCTATTAGTTTTGAATTCTCAAAGAGCATAAAATGCAGTGACAAAAGCTCAACAGAAATTATCAGAAGAGGTGAAAAATTGACCTCCATGACAAAGAGCATAAAATGCGTTGACAAAATCACAAAGCACATAAGCATGGTGGTTGGGTACTCAAGTTATGCATCCTACTGAGTGAGTCAAAACACTGTGAGATTTTAAAAGAGATAGTCTTAACCATGTACTCAGTTCTAGATAATCAGAAAATGTTGAAATCAAATCTGTCATTATCTGAGGAAAGTTAGATTGACAGACAGAAATTGAGAGAGTATGTTTGTGTCTAAGGTTCTGAAATGAATGATAACTAAGTATAGATGTGCTGGTACTGATTCCATCTTGGAACCTTCTCACAAAAAGATTTAATTTCAGTAATTTACTTTTTGCAAATCTTTAGTGTTTTCATTTCTGTCTCTTAGTGTTTAGGATTTAATTTGTTTACAGTCTGCGTTTTCATTTTCTTTGTTTTCAGAAAAATACAAAAAGATTTTTGGTATGTTCTTATCTCTTTTGGTGTGTTTATTTCTTTTATACATAGTTTCTTGTGTTTTCGTGTGCTTAAAAGCTTTTGTTTTGCATTGAAGTTACTAACCGGTGTGTGCTGAGTACAGGATCATCAAGAAAAATTCTAACTTTATGTGAGAAATTCAATTCGCACGAAGTAAGAACACCTCGCACGAACTGTGTGATAAATCGTGCGTTGTGTATGCATACTCCGCGGTCAAGGATCAAGAGGCGAAGTGAATCCCATTTCGCACGATGTGAAGGTCATCACGTGCGAAATGAAGAGTCACTTCGGATGTACACTTCGGGTAACAACACGCGAAGTGAAAGCACTTCGCACGAAGTGTAGGGGAGTATATAAGCCTATTCCGTGCGTATACTTCATTACGCGCTCATACTTTCTACAGTACACTCCATTCTCTCTCGATTTTGATTCTAACTTTTGTGTTGAAAGAGTTATTCGTTTCATTCGTGTGATTCGCCTTTGTGTTGTAATCATTTTGGTATGTTTTTCGCTTCAATCCAACGGTTGGATCTCGAGTTATACTCGATTTTATGTTTGAAAGACTAAAAACTTTAAAACCGGATTACAAGTGATCGTAATGTGTTAATTTGTTAGATGTAAGTGAAAAGGAACGTTCATGGACTTAATTAGATGATCTTTAATCACTAAATCGAAACAAAAACATCATAAATGAAGGGTTTTAAGTTAAAATTTGCGACGAACTGTTCTTGAAGCTTGAATGTTAGTCGTGCGAAGTGAAGGTCATTTCGCACGAAATGATTCCATCTCGCACGAACTCAGTAATGAAGACGATGAACTTGATGAGTTTCGGCCGCACGAAGTGAACTCCACTTCGTGCGATCTGTGTGCATCACGTGCGAAGTGCATCATGGTTTAAATAAATTAAAGTTTTGTTACGTCAAACCACTTCGCATGAAGACCTTTCATCACATACGTAATGATGGTCATTGCGCGCGTGGTGAAAACTTCAAATTTTCGAAATGAACGTTTAATTTTTAATCTTCAGATTTTAGCTGTGTGTTGAAATTGTTGGATGTTTCATTATAATGAGCATAATTTTTATTCCACAGAATTTAAACAATGGAACCTGCACAAATTGGAAGCTCCTCGACTCAAAACATCACTGGGACTGCATCTGGCAGTCAGGCAAAGGCGGATCTTAAAGCAAGTGACATGCACAATATTCGGGCCTTTGTGACTAAGAATAAATTGACCAGGGATTGTGATGAGATCATTGATTATTTAATGAGGTCGAGAATCTATACAGCAATCACAACTACATGCACTGCTTACACCTCGCATCAACTAGAGTTCTGGAGAACTGCCGTTTATGATGAAGATATGAGTGGGATTAAAGGGGTGGTGAAAGAACAACCCGTGTTTGTTTCTGAAGGGATATTAAATGAGCTGCTCGAGCTCGGAGACGATATCACCGATCCAACCTCTCTGAACGTCTGCCGGGTGAAGGGCTGTCTGCTGAGGTGTGTATACACCGGTGAAATTAGAAATGAATCTGTATACAAAACCAAATTCTGCCCTCCGTATCGCTACTTGATGCATGTTATATCTCATTGTTTGGGGCCACGGAGAACTGGACATGATCAGCTAAATCAAATGTTCTCTCATTTGTTTGTGGCGCTTGTGCTAAATGTTAAATTCAACATCTCAAGGGTTATTTTCAACTGCCTAAGGAAAACTTATCCAAGAAGGAGGGGTAGTTCTTGATGTATCTCAGGTTTATTCAGATAGTGATTGATGCCCAAGTTGAGGGGTTGGTAAAAGAAGATGGGGATCGAATCAAGTTGAAACATATGAATGATCAGACAGTGCGACAAATGAGCAGATACATAGGCACCTCAGTTCCTCCGAAAAGAAGATTAATCTGCCACCTGGGAAACAAAGATTATCAAGCTCCAGAAAGAAAACATCTATGGAGAAACGAGGGTTCAACATCTCAGGTTGAAAATATTGAAATAGTGTCTGACGATGAGGATGAGGAACCTGAAGTTCAGAGCCAAGAGGCTCGTGATCCCACTGGGGGAGAGGCTATCCCCGCAAGCTCGGACGATATGAATGTTGATGACTTTTTCGAGGAGGATGAGGATGAGTTGACTAGAAAAAGGAAAGAAAAGGCTGCAGTAGATGAGCCTGAGAAAAAGAAGAAGAAAGTTTACAAGTTCAAGCCGCTGGTTGCTTCTGCAGAGATTATTGTCAAACCCTCCATAGTAACAGCCGCTCCAGTCACTACCGCTGCTCAAGGTGCTGCAGGACCGTCTCAAACTGGTTCTCAGCTACCAAATATAGCCGCTGAAGAAAGTCTGAGCAAGCTCCAAAGCTACGTGCTAGATATGATTAAAGACGAGAAAGAAAGGAAGCTGGAGCTAGAGGAAGTGAAACAGAAAATGGTTGAGAAAGATGCACAGATTGAGGATTTGTTGAAAAGAGATGTGGAGAAAGATGTGCAAATAGAGAGCTTGGTGAAAAGGGATGAAGAGAGAGATTTGAAAATAATTGAGTTGGAGAAAAAGAATGAGACCATGGAAAGGATCTTAATTGAATACACTCAAGAGTTCAAGAGGCTGAAGGCACACGTGGAAAAGCAAGACGAAGAGGTGCTAAAGCTGAAGGAGTTTGCCAAGTCTGAACCAGCTGGGGCATACTCAGGAGATGAACAAGGTTGATTTTTAGTCTATGTGACTTTGTAACTATTTAGTTATCATGTATAGAATTGAAACAATCGTATGTATTTAAATGGTTATTTTGAAATGAAATGTTTGTTTTCAACTTACACATGTTTATGGTTTCTTATTTCTGTGTGAAGATCCTTTAATTGTTCAGCCGTTGAAAGCTGAGATTCCTCAATCGTCTCGTCTGCTGAGTGTCCAAGGGCAAATTGTTTCTCAAAATGAGTATGATGCAGAGGAAGGAGAAATACTTCCATTCTTGACTAAAGAACAAATTGCCGAACTGCTGCAGATTCCTGTCGAGGACGTAATTCTAGAAGAGGTGGATCAAAGCTTTGTGCCACCACCTCAAGTAGAACAGGAACCGGTGTTTGATACCGATGACATAGAGATTGAGGATGAAACGGATCAGCACTATCCTGGCCAACAAAAGGACGATAACCTGCCTAACCTTGTAGATCTCTTTAAAAAAGCTAATGCTGAGGAAATCAATAGACGAGCTGAAGCGAGAGAACAAACAACTGTTGATTTCGACTTAGACAAATATCTAGGTAATCGAAAGTCTAAGCAAGAAGAAAGAGAGGCAAGAAGAAAGAAGTTTCAACGCTATCTTGAGCGTCAGGCAGGAAAGGAGAAAAAGGCTGCAAGCTCACCAGAATATTCAAAGTTTTATCAAACTCTTGGTAAAAAGACTGATGGTGAAATAGTTGGTTGGTGCTATGTGCCTGAATTTAACGTTTATGCAATTAAGAGGGAAAGGGGAGTTGAGTACTTCCAGAGAGCAAATGATATTCAAACGTTACCGTTTTATGATATCAGACAACTTGCTCATCTGTTCCTTTTAAATTGTGACGATCACAGCATGGCAAAATGGTTTGAGACGCTGGTGAAGCGTGAGGCTCGATTTGGATGGAAAAACTTAAAGCCTTATGTGCCAGGTGTCAAGAGCCATCCAACTAAGATTGATCCACTGACAGGAAGAAAGCTCAAAGTGCTTAACTGCAAAGCTCCTCGTTGTATGAAAAAGTTACCGTTGAGAACCATGCCTACTGGGTGGAGCGCAAGGTTTAAATGGTGGTACTTTAACGAGAAAACAACTGAGGCAGTGATTGTATTGGATGATGACATGTCTGGTGGAGAAACGGTTAAAGTATTTGATCCTATGTGGATTAAAATTTTTGGGAAGGACGACATTACTGTTTTCTACTACAATCCAATCCTCTACAAAAATCAGTATATGGATTTGGCATTGCAATTTCCAAAAGTCGTTCGAGTTTGTTTTGCATTCGACATCTATGCTGGATCTGATGAAGTCAAGTCTACAACTTTGTAATAGATAGATTGTCGCTTTTGTTGCTTTGTGTATTTTGCTTAGTGCAATTTTTGTTGATAGAACTAGGTCTTAGGGGGAGTTTGTTGGTGCATAATTGTAAATCCCTAGTTCATATCAATCCAATACATACATGTTTACTTGAAATGTTAATTCAAATGTGTTTTGATTAATGGTTTGCATGTTTATACATTCTAAATGGTTACTTATGTTTGTCTTAAGCTTACAAGTACTTAGTCATGTGTTGATTTGTGTTTGGAAGTTTAAATATGTGTGAATGTCATCACGTGCGTGATGAGTTCACTCCGTGCGTAGTGGAACTCACTACGTGCGTGGTGAGGTGGTCGATTAAAGTTAAACTAATTATTATTAAAACAACTGGTACGTGCGTACTGGACTCGCTACGTGCGCAGTGCGTTGCATCACGTGCGTAGTGGAAGTTATTTAAGGTAAACGCGTTTTCCATACTATAAATACTGATTAACTTCATATTAGCGCGGGTAATCGTGAGGTAATCGTCCGTAACCGCATATAACTACCGGAAATCGACCTTAAGCCTTAGTGAGCCTTCGTAATCGTACGTTTAACCTCGGTAATCGCGAACTTAGTGTTAATCTCGAATCCAAGGGTAGCCTTAAGCATTCTATGTGAGTTCTTAGAGTTGTTCTTCGTCCTACTCTGTGTGTTCTTCGTGTTAACTGTGTGCCGGACACCTAAGCAGATCTTAGAATCCTTAGGAGGTTTGGGAAATAGATATTCCGCACTATTTCTCATCCTAGATCAGTCCTAGCATTAGGGTGTTGTAGTTTAGAACCCCCACGGTCCTACATGAGGCATGGGCATTGCATTGAGCACAGCAGTTATCCCAGTATACTGTTCCCATTTCAGCTGATGAAGGACAAGTAAGCTCAAGTACCTTATGCAGGGAACAATAGTCCTTGTGGACTTCTTTGAAGTAGCAAGAGTAATTTTGTCCACCATATCCGAGAATATGACTTGGGCAAAGTCAATATATCTTCCAGTGACTAAGGCATGAAGTACCATCAGCTCTGTCTGGTTCATTTGATCGAAGCTTCCAGTTTTGGGACCAAAACAACGAGTGATGACACTTGTCAGATACTTGCATGGGTGTCCCAGCACGGACAACTTGTATTGACCATGGGCAACAGGAGCATTGTAGCCAATGAGAGGTAGTACCTCCAAAACTTGATCCATTTGAACAAATGGTTGATAAGGAGCCAAGTTTGGCAGAGAGATGACCTGTCGCAAAGTGTCGACAGTGAAATTTATGTTGATGTGGCCATTCAAACAGGTGCAGGTGATGAGGTTTTGATTGGGTTGGTACCTAGCAGTGTACCACATCTCACCAACAATGTGAGGGAAAATGAAGTAAGGATGAGCAGAGAGACAAGGAAACAGGGGATGGGCAGTAATAAATGCAACCATGGGTTCATATCCCTGGTTTGCCTTGTTTGAGAGAATTTCAGTGGTTATTCAAAAGTTATTGGGACAAATGATGAGTTCAGAGTTGGGTGCAACGTTCTCACCAGCAATGGCAAGAGGAGTGGAAGCAGAGTTGAAAGTCACCATGATTACAAAGTGAAACAGTGTGAGCAACGAAGGTTTAGGGTTTGAAAATTTGAGAGAGAAAGAGTGTTTGGGAATTTTGAAAGCGTAAGAAATGAAGAACCGCCCAAAAACACCTTTATATTTTCCTTGGAAACCTAAACTGTCACACAAATATTTTCCAAAAAGTAACTGTCACTTCTGCAAAAAGTTGATAAACGGAACAATTAGTAAATACACAGAACAACTAACGGACAATTTAAAAGAAATTAAATACCTAGTTAACATATTAAATACAAATGAGAAAATAATAAAATAAGTGTGGGGACACAGAATTTTTGACTTTTGAAAATCATCAGCTGACAAAAGAGAATGTCAGCTGATCCATGTTGAGATAAAATAAGTGTCAGCTAATGAGTGCACTTAGCTGAGCTTATAAGTCTTAGCTGATGGTTTATCAGCTGAGGTATAGTGTCAGTTGATGGTCGTCAGCTGACATAATTCCATTAGCTGATCTACCATAAGTAATACATGTAGAAGCTTAGATAAGTACTTCATTTCACACACAAATAAAATTATTTTCTCACACAAAACTAACTATCTAAGAACAGAGTATATTACAAGTTTAACATGCCAAGTTTGAATATTAGGAAGTTGAACCGAGACTCATCCAACGGTTTTGTAAAAATGTCAGCTAATTGAACATCAGTGTTTATATAGTGCATTGAAACTTTCTTTTTCTGCACATTATCTCTAAGAAAATGATGTCTGATTTCAATATGCTTAGTTTTTTAATGCAAAACAGGATTGTTAGAGATAGATATGGCACTTGTGTTGTCACACAGAATTGGGGAGTTTTCAAAATGTATGTCATAATCCAGTAGTTGATTTTGCAGCCATAGCAATTGAGCACAGTAGCTTCCAGCAGCAATGTATTCTGCTTCAGCTGTAGAAGTTGAAACAGAGTTCTGTTTCTTGCTTGACCAGCTGACTAATCTTCCACCTAATAATTGACAACCCCCAGATGTATTTTTTTTGTCTAGTGTGCAACCTGCAAAGTCAGAATCAGTGTATCCAACTAACTCAAAATCAGATTCTTTGGGGTACCAAAGACCTAGATTAGGAGTTCCTTTGAGATACCTGAAAATCCTTTTAACTGCAGCTAAGTGAGATTCTTTGGGATCTGCTTGATATCTAGCACAAAGACATGTTGAAAACATAATATCTGGTCTACTTGCAGTGAGGTATAAAAGAGATCCAATCATACCTCTATAAGCTGTAATGTTCACTGATTTACTATCAGTGTCCTTTCCAAGCTTTAAGGCAGTGGACATGGGTGTTTTCATTGAAGAACAATTTTCAAACTCAAATTTCTTAAGTAAGTCATTTACATACTTTGATTGATGAATGAAAATTCCATCAACTTGTCTTATTTGAAGTCCAAGAAAATAGTTTAGTTCACCCATCATGCTCATCTGATAGTTATCAGACATGAGTTTTGAAAACTTTTTACAAAGATCCAAATTTGTAGACCCAAATATTATATCATCTACATATACTTGTACAAGAATCACATCACCCTTGAATTTCCTTATAAACAAGGTGCTATCTTTGCTTCCTCTTATAAAACCTTTGTTAATTAGAAAAGAAGAGAGAGTGTCATACCAGGCTCTTGGTGCTTGCTTTAGACCATACAAAGCTTTGTTCAAGAAGTATACATGATCTGGGTTGCTTGCATCCTCAAAACCTGGAGGTTGTTTGACATATACCTCTTCCTTCAATTATCTATTGAGGAAAGCACTCTTAACATCCATTTGGAAAACTTTGAAATCTTTGAAGGCAGCAAATGCTAGAAACAATCTTATTGCTTCAAGTCTAGCAACAGGAGCAAAGATTTAATCAAAATCGATTCCTTCTTCTTGACAATACCCCTGAGCAACTAGTCTTGCTTTGTTTCTGATGATCAGCCCTTGATCATCCATTTTGTTTCTAAACACCCACTTAGTACCAATGATGGATTTATCCTTTGGTCTTGGCACCAAAGTCCATACATTGTTTCTTGTGAATCCTGCCAATTCTTCTTGCATGGCAATAATCTAGTGAGGATCATTTAGACTTTCATCCACCATCTTTGGTTCAATCATAGAAACAAAACCTGTATATAAATAGAAATTACAAGCTTTTGATCTTGTTAGTACAGGTGCTTCTATGTTACCTATGACCTGATCTTTAGGATGATCCTTGTGGTCTTTATAGGCATTTTGGATTCTGGGAGAGTTTGGAACAGTTTGGATTAAAGGAGTTGAAATTCTTTGGTTTGGGTCAGCTGATGAGACTTCTGGTTGATCAGCTGACAGAATTTCAGGAATGTCAGCTGATGAAACTTCTACTGATGAAGGAATGTTTGATATGGAATTAGAATCCATTGATGTTGAAACATGATTCCCATCATTCAGTAAAAGTGTGGGTTGGTTTAGGATATGTTGTGTGGAAATGTTTTGTAAGTTTGGAACAGGTTCATCTAAGTCATATGTGTCAGCTGACGAGAGTGAATCAGCTGATGGGAGTGGATCAGCTGATACTGGAGTGTTATCTTCAGTATGCAGCAAATCATTAAATTCCTCACCTGTAGATGTATTAGTAGAACAGGAAGCAACAAAGTCATTTTCATTAAAACTTACATTGATTGATTCTTCTATGCCCTTTGTTCTTATGTTGTAAATTCTGTAAGCTTTGAAGATCACAGAATATCCAACAAAAACACCTTCATCTGCCTTGGGTGAAAACTTTTGCAGTTGATCTCTCTGGTTCAGTATGAAGCACTGACACCCAAAGATGTGAAAAAAACTGATGTTTGGCTTCCTTCCCTTAAGAACTTCATATGGAGTTTTGTTGTGCCTTTTGATCACAAGAGATCTGTTCTGTGTAAAACATGCACAGCTGACAGCTTCATCCCAGAAGTTGAATCCTAACCCACTTTCACACAGCATGGTTCTTGCAGCTTCAATTAATGTTCTGTTTCTTATTTCAGCTACACCATTTTGTTGTGGAGTCCTTGGAGCAGAGAAGTTTTGAGATATGCCTTTTTCATCACAAAACCCTTCTAAAGTTTGATTTTTAAACTCAGTTCCATGATCACTTCTAAGCATCCTTACCAGATTTCCATTTAGCACTTCCATCTTCTTTATGAAGCTTATTATTTCTTCAGCAGCCTCACTCTTTGCTTTTAGGAAGATGACCCAAGTGTATCTTCAGAATTCATCAACCATTACCAATGTATACTTACTTCCACCATTTGCTAGCAGTAGCAACATGACCAAATAGATCCATGTGTAACATGTAGAAAGGTTCAGTAATGGAGAAGGCTTGTTTAGATGGAAAATATGTCTTGTGTTGCTTTACCTTCTCACAGGCAGAGCAAGGTTTAGGCTTAATATATGTCAGTGAAGGTAGTCCTGACACTAGTTCACCCTTGCTCAGCTTGTTTATATTTTTGAAGTTTAAATGGGAAAGCCTTTTGTGCCATAACCAGTTTGTGTCAGTTACAGATTTTGTATACAAACAGGTTAACTTTGATGGATCACCAGAGGACATATCAAGAGTATATACATCCTTGGTTCTTTTTGCACAAATTATTGTTTTACCTTCTTGATCTAAAATGAAACCACCTGTCTTTGTAAAGAGGACTTTATGATCACCATCACATAGCTGACTTATGCTGATGAGATTATACTTAAGTCCTTTAACATATGATACCTTGGACAAGGTTAGGTTCCCATTATGAAGTTCTCCGTAGCCTTTTGTTTGCCCACAATTGTTATCACCAAAGGTCACTCTTGGACCTTTTTCCTTCTTGTAGTTACTAAGAAAAGCTTTACATCCTGTCATGGTCCTTGAGCATCCACTGTCAAGATACCATGTGTTCAGCCCCTGCATAGTTGTGATTGAAAGAAGGTTAGTGACACTTGGGCATCCACATTTAAGTGGACCCCTGTGGATTGCACCTAGCCATCCACTTTATATTAGGTTGTTTATGAATGAGAGAAACAACTGTGTTATCATTATCAGTCCGCTGTCTTGAGTTACCTTCAAGAGAACAATTACTTGCCTTATGTTCTTTGCTCCCACATTTATAATATTTTTGATTTTTGGAGCCTTTAACATATTTTGGTAATTGCATAAGAGATGTCTTAGCTGTTTTCTGATGACTATGGGTCATCAGCTGACAGATTTCACCATTCAGTTGTTGCAACTGATTTTGTAAACTGATAAGGACTTTGTTTACAGTTACCTTAGGTTGACCCTTAGTTAAAATGAGTTTATGATCAACTTTATGTATGGCTGACTAAGACTTTTTGTAAACAAAAGGTCTTTTACCCTTAGTTTCTCCTATTAAAAGAGTTTGAAGAGATGTTTGATCAGCTAAACAAACAGAAGAGGATCCGTGATCAGCTGACAGGATATCAGCTGAGCAGTTATCATCTAATTTTTGATCAGCTGATGTAATATCATTAGCTAAACAATTTTCAGTCAGCTGAGTTCCTAAATTTAATGTATCAGCTTTCAAGGTTTGACAACAGAATGTCTCTTTGGTCTCAACAAATGATTCCATTCCTTTACTTACTTCCTTTACAATTAAATTTTCAGTACTTTTGCTACCTGTCAAAATAATAGAACTTGAATCAACTTTTGAAGTAGTTGAGTCTTTCAGCTGAGTACTTGTACTTTTAACGAATCTATTAGTGATAATACTTTTTCCTTTTACAATCTTTTGAAAAGTAAGAGGTAAAATATCAGCTTTTTCTAAGATATTTATGTTCTTGCTAAAATCAACACAGTTAGCAGCTTGGGAATAATTTCCACCAATAATAGCTTCAACTTGTTTTGGAATCTGCTCATTGACACACTGAGTGGTCTTCTCAGTAGATACACACCAAGATCTAACTACTTTTTGAAGGTCATTAAACTTTATTGTTGCTTCATTGGTTTCTTTTACCAAGATCTGATTAAGTATCTTTTGATTAGCTAAATCATCTTCCAGTTTTGTCATTAGTTTCAGTTTCTCATCTTTAAGACTTAATCTCTCTTTTAGTGATTCTATTTCTAATTTTAGCTTCTTTTCTCTTTGAATATTTGACTGAAACTCAACACACAGATAATCAAACATAGTGTTCTTTTCATTATCTTCATAGTTAATAAATTTTCCAACCTGATACATAGAAGAGGGATCCCAGTCAGGAGAAGTACAAGCTTTAGCAGCTTTCTTCATGTCCTCATCAAAGGAACTTGTACTTGCTGTGCTAGCCTCAAACTAAACTGAGCTGTGAGGACCTCATCTTCATCACTTGAGAGATCTTCCTCAGCCCAATCTTCTTCTTCAGCTACCAGCACCCTGTTCTGAGCTTTCTTCTTCTTCTTGTCAAGGACAGCAGCAATAAGCTTCTTGTATTTAGCTTCATAATCAATCTTGCTGTCTGAGCTTGAGGAACCCTTGAAGCATGTGCTTCCTCTGGACTTACACTCACTGGCATAGTGACCAGTCTTGCCACAGGAAAGGCAACCTTCAGAAGCCTTTGTTTTAAACTTGGCTTTTTCTCCCTTGAAAGGTTTCTTCTCAAACCTCTTGACACCCTTTCTTTTTAAGAAAGGTTTGAACCTTTTAACCAACATGGCAGCCTACTCAACAGCAGCTTCAATGTTGTCCATGTTCTCCAGATCTTCATCCCCATCAGCCACTTGCTCTTCATCAGAAGTTTCCTCTTCTTCTTCCTCATCACTTGATTCATCCACCACTGCTGCAAAACTCTTAGATCTTGTATCCTTAGATACAAGGGAAGTAGTTGGAGCTTTTGCAGCCTCCTTCATATCCTTGGTAGAGAGTTTTCTTTGTTTCACTGATTGTTCATGATTCATAAGGTTTCCATATAAACCAACCAGTGTAAGACCCTTGATTTTCTCACCATGTTTAAGCATAGTGATGAAATGATCCCAAGATTCTGGGAGAGAGTCTAGAAACTTGTTTACGAGCTCCTAATTGCTCTTGGGAACATCTGCCCTTCTTAAGTCATTAATAAGGCAGTTGAATCTGGTGTAGGTTTGAGTTAGACTTTCACCTTTATGAGCAAAGAAGAACTCATATTCTCTTACCAGAAGGAGTTTCTTGTTTTCCTGCACTTCTTCAGTACCTTCATATGCAACGGTCAAAGTGTCTAGCATCTCTTTTGCAGATTTGCAGTTAAAAACTTGATGATAAACATCATTTGGTAGTGCAGAGACTAAGGCTGTTCTTGCTTTAACATCAAGATTAACAAGCCTTTTGTCTTCATCAGACCATTGATTTATAGGCTTTATAATTAGTCTTTCAACGACAGGAACTTCATCAGTGGCTTCAGTTACTTGGATAGTTGAGGAAGGAACATAAGGACCTTCAGTTACAGTTTTAAGCATCACATCATCTAGGCTTGACATATAGAGAAGAACTCTACTTTTCCAAAGAGAAAAGTTTTCTCCATCAAAAGTTGGACACCTAGTGAGTGAGCCATTATTTGAAGAACCATTTGAAGCAGCAACCGGAGTGGCCATTTAGTAGTGTGGGGTAGACGCAGTTGAAGAGTAAGCAAAACAGATCTTAGATATGAGTTATCTAGCCTGCTCTGATACCAGTTGTTGGTCCCGAATGAATACTACAACAATAAATGTTTGTAGAAGGGGGGTTGAATACAAACTTTAGCAAATTAAAATTTAAAAGACACACGGTTTACTTTTATATAATTCTTATTGATGTTAATCAAGAATTACATGAACTAGATGTGGAAAATCTAAGTTCAGTAAAAGGTGGCAACTAGATTTGTCTAACACATAGACAATGCTAATCTTAAACAACTAATGTCTAAGATGTTCAACACATGAACAAGTTTTATACACTGTAAGTAAAATGCTAACTCTTCTAAGTCTCAACTTATGAGATTTTAGTGCTTTTCAACGCATACTTTAGCATGTTTCCATGCATGAGTATATATAAGCAATGTATGTCCGGGTTGATGAAGAGAGAAGGAGACAAAGATACTTGGTTTAATAATATTATAATAGATAAAGTTAGTGGGTTAAAAGTAAGTTAACTTTATACACAAAGTGTGTAAAGTGAACATACTTTACGGTAATGAGTGTACCCACTATCTATTATTATATTATTAAACTACTACCTTTATATCTTGGAAAAGTAGACTTCTCCTTTCATGCTTGTGCTTTAATCAACACCATGCTTTCTGAAGATTTGACTTTACCAAGTATGGAGTTGCCAGCCATACTTAACATCATATCTTTGAGATCTTCTTTTCAAGAGTATCTTTCTCCTTTTCCAAGGGATAAAGATCTATCCTTTTTGTTTCTTTGCAGATACAAAAAGTGCTAAGTACTTTTACAAAGAAAGATCTAAGGCATATTAAGAACAACACATGTTCTGCCTTTGACTAAAGAAAATATTACACAGAAAAACTATTAACTGAGATGTAGAATAAATACTCAGCTAACAGACACTAAACTGCAAATGTAAATTTGCTCAGCTAAGGATAAATGTGAAAGACTCAGCTGACTAGATTTGCTCAGCTGATTGAAATGCTCAGTTAATAATATAAATCAGGATACAGCTAACCAACTGATCAAGCTAAACTTTCAGCTGATCTCAAGGGCTCAGCTAATCGTTTGAGTATGATCAGCTTATAAAGAAAAGATTGGATAAGTAGTAAATACCTTATCTGACAGATGAGAGGCATCAGCTGATCAATGTGATTGTGTCAGCTGATCCTTGATAGCTTAGCTGATCTTGAAATTTTCCTCAGCTGATGATTTTGGACCATCAGCTGATCCATTGTAGATCCTCAGCTGATGCCTTTTGACTTGTCTTTTCTTTTCAGCTGATCTTTCTGAAGCTGGTCCTTTGACTGATACTCAGTGTTCAGCTGACACTATGATACGTCAGCTGACATTTCTTACTTAAAAATTCTTTAAGTCTAAGATGAAAAACAACACATGTTTTTCATCAATCTAAGTCCAAAACTGAATATATGGTTTTGTTAACATCAAATCCTATTTTACTTAATAGATAGGTTTGATTTAGGTTTGATATTGCTATCTCTCCAACATATTTTCACGAAACCCCTTGTTGAAAAGAGGTTTGTGTATCTGCTAAGTGAATTGGGTATGCTCAATCCCTAGCTAAGTGTCTAGAATCTGAGTTTTTTAGTTTGACAAAGACTAAGTGTCTTAAGCTGAGTGCACGGTTTATAAATATGTTTTCTTAAACTGATTAATCAGTTAAGCTGAATGATGAGTTCATACGTTTGGTCAGTTCCAAACATCTCTTAACTACTCAGTGTGGTTAAAATGTAAGTTTGAGTTAGTTTCAAACGTACATTACTAAGTGTCATTGGGTCTGAGCTATGTGCTTAACTCAAGTTGTGTGATTGGTTCACAAGTTTGGTAAGTTCCAAACATATTTTCAACTACTCAGTGTAGTTAAAAATAAGTTTGAGTCAGTCTCAAACATGTATGACTAAGTGTCACTGATTCTGACCTAAGAGTTCAAAATTGAGCTGAGTGCTCAAAATCGAGCTAACTGCTCAAAATTGAGCTGAGTGCTCAGACTCAAGCTGAGTACCAACCTCAAGCTGAGTGCTTAAACTCAAGCTGAGTGCTTAAACTCAAGCTGAGTTTTAATCTCAAGCTGAGTGCTTGAATCAAGCTGTGTGCTTGACATAGACTGAGTAATATGTTTACTCAGCTTGGTGTGTCCAAGATATGAATTAGTTACTTAGTGTTTTTAATTCATAGGTCAAAGCGTATTTGAGTAAGTTTCAATTCGCATCGTATATCAATTGTGTATTGATACATTTAAACAGTGTTTATAATCTTATTATGAGTTAATAATATTATTCTACACTTGTATCCGTTGGAAGATGATGTGTTTCTACCCTCTCACTGTTATATCAAGCTGTAAAAAATTTCGGCGTAACGGATAAAAAGGGGAATCCAACGGTAACTTTTCTCTCTCCTCAGATAGGTATATATAACAATTATAATTGAAATTTAGAGGTTTACGCTTACACTTCTCATCTCTAAACCTCTCATCTGCCTATATACCTTTCAACAAATTTACTAAGTGCAATTCTCTGTCCCATCGCCTTCGAAACCCTACATCGCTTCGTGCGACTTCATTTGCTCAGTGCGAATGAAGTAAAGTTACTCAGTGTAATCTTCAAATTTCAGCGATGGAAGGAACTGTTCTGCTTCTAAGTGACAGAATGGTAAGAGGTGTTGCGTTCAAGAACAACGGATTGCCGCTAATCAAAATCAACAATCAGCGTGCTTGTCTTGCAATCCCTCAACGCAAGCTTAACAGAGGATACGAACCATGGGTCAATTACATTCGAAAATGCCCATTGGCCTTCGCTTTCACTGGAGCACCTCTACATATGTTTCCTCAGCATCTGCTCGAGTTTTGGTATACGTGTGTCTACGACCAAACCACTGCCTCAATCTAAGGCACAGTGCTGAATGGGGAGAGGACCATTACTCTCACCGTCAATAGGCTAAGGGAAGTTCTTCAACTCCCACAATCTGATGTGTTCGAGCCTGCGGTGACGAGACAGGTGGCTAGGTCTGTCCTACCTAGAATGTGACACCCACAAATAGAGGGTATCATCAAGAAGGCCACCTTTCCAACCAGGATGTGTTCCTGTTTCCTACACTCAGCCCCAAGATGTTCAACAACAACATCTTCCCGGAGCAAGAGGGTCTGAGTAAGCCCATGCTACTGGTTGCTGAGGGAACTTCATCTGCAAGTGAAGAAGTGGGATCCAGTCAAGGGGGAGCTTCTCAAGCTGACAACGAAGTTCAAGCTGAGCACTCTGCTCAGGCTGAACCAGTACATTCCGAAGCTGCTTATGGTAAGACCTCTAAACTTTCTCTTTCTTCTCATTTTTCTCCATCCACTTTTGGAGATAAGACTGCGGTAAGCCCAACTCAGTCTAACCCATCTCCTCCACCTTCATTACATTTACAATCCCACTCTGAAGCCACCCCTAGCTTGCCCACTGCTGCTAGGGAGAATATCCGAACCTACACACGTAAAACTGTCATAGGTGGTGCCACTCCTAAAGACATCACTGGAGCTGAGATCACATTGATCCCTCCACCGGCAGTAGTTGAGGGGAAGACGCCTTCTCTCAAGGTGTCAATCTCGAGGCTCATACAACCCAACAGCCTTACCCGGTGTGGTGTCTACTCAGCACACACTCTCCAGTGCCATGGGAGAGCCTGTTACTGTGCCTAAGCAGACACACTTAGGTAACATTGAATATATGACCAATCCCCAGGGTCAATAACCCCTTTCCAAACCATTAAGCCAACCACCAACCCATACACCACACATTTTGAGCCCCATTACTTCTCTTCACTTCTCACACCCTATCGCACGACCTGTCAATGTTTCATCTCCAAACCAAGGTGATTCACAGGGTCCAGACTCTGGTGCAAATGAATTTGAAGGTAAACACCAACCTTTGTATGATGCACCCAAAGACTCTCCTCACACTGATACTGCCTCCTCAGGCATCCAGCAGCTGAAAGAGTATATTGCTGCTCAGTTTGGTTTGTTCCATCTCAAGCAGAAGAAGCATAAATGCCAAATCTATCAGAGGCTTGAGAAGCTGACAAAGAATGTTCAAGAGATTACCTCTGCAGTTGCTGCGCTCCAACAACAAAACACTTCAACGGCTGTTGATGATGACAAAAAGGGGGAGAAGGTTCAAGCTGATAATGAAGCTGAGCTAGTTCGAGCTGAAGCTCTACTAGTACTAGCTAAAGGAGCAGAGAGAAAGACTCAGGCTGAGGGGGAGTTAGAAATGAATAAATAGGAACCTGCAGCTAAGAGACAAAAGGTAGAAAAATCTGAACCTGAAGCTGACAGTGTTTTTGAAGCGGAGGAAGAAACAGAAGAGGATAAAGCGACAAGGCTTATGATTGAAATGCTCGAACAGGTGGAAGCCAATGAGTTGGGTATTTCTCTTGAAGAGCTGAGAAAGAGAAAAGAGAAGGAAGTGAAAGACCAGGAAAAAGAAAAATTGAGAAAAGTTCTAGCTCAAGCTGAGGCTACATACACTGGTCCGAGACCTGATCCTATCCCATATACAGACGAGCACATTCAAGAGTGCTATTTCAGAAGGAGCACCGGCAAGGAGATCAAAGGCATGACCTTGAGCAGAATAAATGGATCCATCATCCACAACTTTGAATTTGAAGATAAATCTACATTGGGGATGGATCTGAGATATGTTCACAGGATGGGTTACATAGAATGGCAAAGAATATTAATGATGCTCAAGAAGTTCAAGAAAAACAAAATCAAGCAAGAGATCTTTGCTGAAGTTTCCAAGCTGATTAATAGAGCTGAGGAATTGAGATATGTTCCAGTTCCTGGTCTGCAGTGGGAGAGATTATTCGAAATACCTGAAGGTGTAGAGTTTAAAGAAAACCAAGGTATTGATACACATGTTCAGGGATTCATGTTTAAGGATCAGGCAGACAATCCCAGCTTCATCAAGCTGAATGAAATATGTTATCTAAAAGCTAGGGATGCCATTCATATAAGAAGTTGCTGTGGTGATACCAAAAATCATTTTGTAAAGTATAAGTTGAATAAGATCATCAGAGTGCAACAAAGAGAACTCAGAGGGGATGTAGAAGCTGAAAGCCTCCTAGAAGAAATCAATAGAGAAATCATTCTTTGGGAGGTTCTACATCCTGAGTTCAAAAGATAAATAGATTAGTTCTATTGGAAATTAGATTAGTTATAATTTTTGTAAGCACTATGTGTGCATGATCTATGTGATCAACATTTTGTATTATGATAAGTTCAATTAATACAAGTATAAAGTTTGATATGTTCAACTGTGTTGTGATGTGTTCATATTTATAAGTTTGATAAGTTTAGCTTAAATGAATAATTGATAAGTTCTTATTCAATAATGTAATTGGTTGGTGTATTCAACTAAAAATTGGTGTGTTCCAATTTAAATTGATAAGTTCAATTAAAATTGATATGTTCAATTAATATTTGATCAGTTCAAATATAAAAATCTTAATAGGTTTAAGACTTAAGACATAATTCTGTTAAACAAACTTACAAACTGTTTGATGGTTTTGTCATCATCAAATAGGGGGAGTTTGTTGGGAAAATGATCTCATCAGTTAAGATTTGATGAGACAAAGTTAAGTTTGTAAGATGTGTTCTACATATAACTTAAACAGAATTATGAAGCTTAGTCAGACTGAACACTTATAGTGATTCAGACTGAGTATAGGCTGAATATAAGCTGAGCATATGTTCGATCAACTTAGACTATATCTTAGTAAGATTTCAATATGTTTGATAAGCTGTGTGCGTAAACTAAGATATACATATTGAGTTTCAGCTTGATGAGTTTCAAGCTGAGCGACTCAGCGTGAAGACTGAGTCAGCTCAATAGAGTTGCTAAATATGTTTTAGTTAATTCTTTAGACTTCTAAGGATGAGTTAATAATTATACATGTTAGTTCATGTTTGTTTTCGAGTGAGTTCTCGAAGAACTCAGCTTGATGAGTTTCAAGCTGAGTAACTCAGCCTGACTAAAGAAGTCAGTTTAAAAGAATTTAAATGTGTTTTAAATTTTGTTTTAACTCTCTATATCTACGGGAAGGATAAGAAGACGTCAGAATCAAGATTGAAGATTGAAGACTCAAGATAAGAAGATTCAAGATTCAAGATTCCGAGTTATCTGATAGTTAGTTAGCAAATTAGGATTAGTCCAATTTGTTAGGAACCGTAGGAACAGGATTATAAATACTTATCTTCTGATAAGTTTAGAGGTACGACTCAAGAGACGATCACAATTACATGTTGTAAACCCAAACCTCACCTCACCGTATGTGTTACGATTCTTGAATCACTGTTTGTCAGTTCAACGTGATCAAGAAACTCACATATTGCCAAGTTGTTCGTGTGTTCGAATAATCACATTAGTTGTGATATTGGTAAGTTATCAATCTGTGTAAATCCTGTTTAGAGAGTCGTCAGTATCTATAATCATAAGTTGATTATAGATAGCTAAGTTTGAGAGATTGAGAGATTTATATTAGGTGGTTATATATCAAGAGTTGCTTACTTGATAGTTATTGTAATCTTCTTCTTATTTAAAGCATTGTAATCATATTCTTAATAAAAAGCATTCGATTGATTGTGGTTTGATTTACTGTGTGTAACACTTTTATTTGATTTGTTCAATTTCCGCAGAAAGTGTATTCAACCCCCCTTCTACACACATGTTGCTTGTTGTTATTCTCATACAAGGGACCAACAGCACGGAGTTGGAAGTTTTCCACAAAACCGGAGACGTCAGATCCAGTGAGAGATTTGAAGATGGTCATCAAGACAAGATAGACTAGTTTTGTCCTTAGATTGACCATTAGGTTTCCATTGGCAAACACTATACCTCTTTTATTATCTGCGTGGTTATGTTCATTTATTTATTGATTACTCTTATATATATGTGTGATGCTAAATAAATAGGTTTAATAATAGACAAGTATTAAACAGAGAAAAACCACGATTTATGACAAACTAGAGTACAACTTCAGTTTGTTAGTCGTATTAGTTAAATTTTCGTAAATTTAAACTTTTGTCAAGATTATAAGTTTTAAACTTATAAAGCCATTTTGTGCACCTAGTATAGGTACACATATAAATCGTATTTTTAAAACAGACGGTTTTAAAATGGTTTTTCAAAAACTGGAAAATTAAGTTTTTCTTTTAAACTTAATTATAAAACCCAAGAAAAATCTTAGATCAGTGTGCTACCCATCTAAGGGTACACCTTTGCTGTTAAATGGTACTCGGGTGTTGGAAGTGCCCAAACCTTGGGCATCCGGGTTCAAATTGCGGGAAAGGGTATGAAAGGTTCTGCGATAATAGGGAGTCCCGGCCAGAATTCATACTGTCTTAGGTGGTGCGATCTATTTTGGTGATAATCGGGAGTCCCGGCCCAAAATGCACTAGAGTAGAGTTAAACATACTAGATTTTATTTAAGTACTCTACGAGGTTCTAGGAGTCGTATCAGATAGGTACGATTGGTAAAGGGTGTTACTTACCAGAAATAGCATGACTTGGCGGGAAGTGCCCAAACCTTGCGTCAATTATGTGAAATATGGGTCCTATGTCTGATATATGTTATTTAAGGGTTTACTAATATATGTTAGAAAAGTTTATTTGCAATTACTAATTAAATCAAGTTTTAATTTGTAGATGGCAACCAACATTACCAACACTAACAACCTCTCACTTCGCTCTATCCTAGAGAAGGATAAGCTCACCGGACTAAACTTTCTCACATGGGGGCGAAATCTCCGGATCGTGCTAAGGCACGAGAGAAAGTGGTACGTCCTAGAACAACCTCTAGGAAATCCCCCTGCCAACAACGCTAGGGCAGATGTCAGGGAGGCTTATCAGAAGCTCTCTAATGACGCCCTCGATGTTAGTTACCTCATGCTTGCAACAATGAGTCCAGAGTTGCAGACAAGCATGATGGAGACTCCTGCTTATGACATGATCCGCCATTTAAGAGATATGTTCTCAGAGCAAGCCCGCACAGAGCGTTATGATGCCACTAAGGCGTTTAACTCATGCAAGATGGCAAGGGAGACGTCCGTCAGTGCCCATGTCATGAAAATGAAAGGGTATATGGACCACCTAGAGAGACTTGGGCACCCAGTACCGTTGCAGCTAGCAACGGATACGATACTCAACTCGTTGTCAGATGACTATAAGCCTTTTATAGTCAACTACAACATGAATAACATGGAGAAATCCGTGGCAGAGCTGCATTCTATGCTTAAGACTGCAGAGCAGAGTATCGGAACCAATTCTAAGGATGTCCTCATGGTGGGCAATGGTGGAAGTAAGAAGAGAAAGGGGCGCAGCGGAAAGGGAAAGGGTAAAACCTAGCCCAGCCAGAATGCACTCAAAGCCAAACAAAGCGAAGACCGAGAATCGGTGCTTCAAGTGTGGCGAGATCGGACACTGGAAGAAAGATTGTCCGAAGGTTCACGAAGCAGGAGGCAAGACTGGCTCCTCAGGTATCGTGTGATTAACTTCTTTGTCACTTTCCACTTGTAAAGTTTTTACGAGTATTCTAATATCTTGCAATCGTTTATTGTAGGAGGTAATGGAAAGTGAAGCGGCCCAGCATTAGAGATCACACGTGCTTTTCGGATATTTAATAATTCATAGTTTTAGTTATTAAACATTTTATTTAAAGTTTTTGGATATTATTGGCATGTTTCAACTTTTTGGATATTATTGGCATGTTTAAACATTTTATTTAAATTTTTTTGAATTATTTTTAGCTTATATTCGTGCACGTATGTTGGTTGATGAATCAAGTTAGTCTAGTTGTGACTAAAGGTTACTAATAAGTCAAGTTTTGGCTTAATAGGTGATTCATAGTGATCTTATACAATAATTGTTGTAGTGACATATATATTAATCTCACTATATAAATACTTAGACAAACAAGTCGTGTTTATGAAATTGAAAAGCATTTCTAATTCACAAGTGGTTAAAGATTTTATGAAAAATTATGTTCAAAGCATTGAACATGTTAAAATAAGAAATAATAGTTATTTTTTCTAGGTAAAAGTTTTTGGATAAAACATTTAAGAAAGTATAAAATGATTATGATAGTTATTATGATCAAGGCTCTTTTATACTAAATGTTTTAAGTAAAGAATTTAAAATACCTTTACAAGTGTTTTATACTTGTAATCGTGTTAGGTTTAATGAAACAACATTCCGTAATTAGAAAAATGGATATATGAGAAATCCAAGTTTTGATTTCGTAAAACAATTAAATTTCTTATAAAAACTAAGTTTAAGAGCAAATGTTTAAAACACAGGTTTTAGGCATATTAGTCAAGGATTGACTAAGTCAAAAAGGGTGTTTTAAAGTGATGCGCATTTTTCATAAAAGATAGTGGGAGCGTCTGACTAGTATATTTATCAAGTTATCAAATTTGATCTAACTAGTATGATAAATATAAGAATGAACTTTTAAAGTATATAATTATCGAATGATTTTAGAAGGTTCCTAAAATAGTAAGTTCTTGAAATAGAACTAATCCGAGGAACGCGTGACTTATTGAGAGGTGCTCAATAAAGATGTCATTGCAAGACTTTAAGTCAAGTTATGACTTAAGTAAAATTATATATGTTTAAAAAGGTTCAAAAGTCAGAATAATTAATATTTGATTAACGTTAGAAATGATAAAATAGGATATTTGATATACTTAGTAATAAAATTAGATAAGTGTTAGTATATACTAGGAATCTAATCTCAAGTTTACAAGTATGTGTAAATAGATTTATCATTTCAAAGTATGAATCTAGTAAGATTTAATACATCTACAAGTGTAAGTAAAGTTTTAGTTACAACAGATTATATTATAAACTCAGAAACTAGGAGTTATTTCCGGTTCTCCAAGTTTAAGGAATTTATAAAATAAGAAAGTCTAGAATTTTTTTTTAAAGGTTGCAAAAACAATTTCTAGCAAAACCAAGAAAAAGTACTTCAAGGTACTAGTCTTGGTTTTTTAGGTTTATAATCATATTACTTTTTCTTGTAATCCGTGATAAGTTACAATATAAAATAATAAGTAATTCAGATAAACATTGTGAATCGAGTCAATGAAATGGTATAAATTATGCATCTTTATTCCAGGGTGGAATATAGAGGGTGCAGAAATTAGTTTCATTGTTTTTCACCATTTTGTATGTGTTGGTTCATCCAGGAATAAACTTGGTTTATTCAAAACATTATCCGTGACTACTTATCTTGGTGGGAACCTTGATAGGGTTGTAAAGTCATCGTAATTTTGGGGTAGATTCGAAGATATATTGAATATAGCTGTAATATTATTTTGTGGACCAAAATTGACGGATATTCGTTAGAGTTACAAATATTGGATTGACCCACCGTGAAAAATACTTCGTGGATTCATGTCAAAAGTATTTATCACATAGGTTATCCTCAAACCTGAGGCATTTGGTTTGGGATGCGGTAACCATTGTCTTCTTAGTGCGTTCTAACGCCACACCGTAACAGGGTGGTCATAAGGGGCGTGTCTAGATTCAGTGAGAGCCGTATTGCCAAATGCAAATATGCAAGAAGGTATTTGCACCTCCTTTTTAGGAGAGATATTTCTGGGCCCCTTGACTGATTAAAAACTGGTAAGTGCACGGCTGTGCCCAAACGAACTGATCTGTTCTTTGTCATTTGTCACGCAGCTTGAAATCAAGGATGTCATGAAATAATTCTTGAGATTTTGAGTTGACACTCTCCATGCTCATGCTCAAAATTGAAATATCGCGTTGCAAAGGGAATAACCTTAAAAACTATACCTATTCATAAAACAGCTGTTTTATGATAGTTTATTTGTTCTTCTTATCACCTTATCTGGGTATAAGAGTTCTTGTGGCCTGGTTAGCCTAAATTCCTGTCTAGGGGCCGCTTTAGGTCAGTGTCATCAAGTCTGAGTTGCAAACTTGCACAAGTGGGAGTCTGTTAGGATTATGTGCATAGTTAGCGAACCCGTGATATCACGTTCAATGCCATAGGAGACTCAACGGTCACACATGTGAGTGCATATAATTCGAGTAGTTATGCAATCATACTCGGAGAGGGAAGATTTATTATAGTTATAATAAATCAGATAATAAGTCAAGGTTTTGGCTTATTGAGTGAGGATCTGATTAAACCCAAATAATTAATTAATGATATATGTGTATATATTTATTAGTAAAATAAATAAATAAATAAATAAATAAATATATATATATATATATATATATATATAAGAAGATTAATTAATGTATATATTCAAATTAATTATTTAAAGTTATTAAATCATTAAGTATATTTGGATATGAGATATTATTATTTGTTATTTATATATATATATATATATATATATATATGGCCGAAAATTATAATAAAAATAATAAAAGGGTTTTGATTGTTGACTAAGTTTATACCATAATTAGATAGGCTATCTAAATTAAGTATAAATATGGATCAATCCTTAAGGTTTTGAGGATTATCAATTTAACCTAATCACAAGTTAAACAAGCCACCAAAAATTCTCCTCCCCTCTTCCTCTCTTGCGATTTACGGCCAAGACAAAGAAACCAAAACTGAGTTTCAGTTTTTGGTGTTGACCGATATTCGCACAACACATACAACTTTCGAGGATTCGTTGGTTGATCGTGATTGCAAGTTCCGGCTAGAAGGATCTTGTTTTGCATCATTACAGGTGGATTATTACTTGAGCATTCTAGGTATTGATTTCTTAATCTTTATTCTTGTTCTTGTTTATTTATCTGATTATTAAAGTTTGTTTAGATCACCGAAAGATCCTACCCTCTCGGGTTTTGAGGGTGTGTTTATTCCAGTTCCGCTTTAGGAATAAACCAATGGGATTTGGATCGGGTCACTAACCAGTTTGTGTTCATGTAACGGTTCGGGTCATGTAAAACCCTTCAGTAACATAAATACAAATAAAAGTAGGTGAAAAATGAGGTGATGGTATGAAATTACTGTGGGGGCTTGTGAGATAGCATGAAATGAAAGAAAAAACTGATATAATGCTTATGTGACAAGGAGAATTAGAGGGATGAACACTTACGCTCTAATCTAAATAGAATAACAAATAAGTTTAATAACACCAAACACATAAGAGTATAAGACCACGCATATTGGACTAAAACTAGCTCTATCTTTTGTGCTCGTGATGTTTGTCAAGGGCTCATCATTCACTAGGGAGCTTTAGTTATTTTGCTCACCACCCTCCGGCTCGTCGTTCTGGTCACAAACTCGCACCTCGTTATGATTTTCTTTTCTGTTTATGATTTTTTTAACTAATCATATTAATATAAACTAATATTACGTGAGACTAGTAATAATAGTAATGATGATATAATAGACAGTCATAATTAAGATTATTTAACCATGAGATATTATAAGCTAGAAAAACTTATATATCAATCAGTCTTGATATATACATGATATATACATGGTCAAACTATCAAAGATGATATATAAAGTATGACTTTTACATTTTTTTTCCTTCCTACTATATTCAACAAGATAGTCACAACCAGATTTAAAAAAAACCCATGTGACAAAATTAATTTTAGATTCTTTAATATATCTATGTTCTTATAGATATAGTTCTTATATATATATATATATATATATATATATATATATATATATATATATATATATATATATATATATATAGGGTAAGGTTAAACAAAGAACCTCCCTTAAACAAAGAACCTAAAGAACCTTCCTGGTGATGACATTTGGCACATAGTCTAGGGGCAAAAAAGGAAATTAAAAAAAAGAAAGAAAATCGGCGCCTACAGCACCAAGCAAATCTTCTCCCGACAAACTTTAAAAAAAAAACCCCAATTACTTTAAATAATCATAACTCGTTTGTTTTTAACAATTTTAACAAAAAAATTATACCATTAGATTCAGTTTTTCGTCCTCTTTCGAACAAGACCGGACTTGATATATTTCTCAAACTTTTTTTTTTGAAATGCAAAGTTTGCATTTTGAGCTGGGTTCATTCAAATTCAAAATGCAAAATCCGTAGTTTGCATTTTGAGTTGGGTTCATTCAAGCCCAAAATGCAAAATCCGTAGTTTGCATTTTGAGCTGGGTAATTCAAGCCTAAATGCAAAATCCGTAGTTTGCATTTTGAGCTGGGTTCATTCAAGCCTAAATGCAAAATCCGTAGTTTGCATTTTGAGCTGGGTAATCCAAAATGCCAAAAAAAAATCATTTTCAAATTTTTTTTAGAAAAGTATAGGAAGAGTGATCTTGTTTGAAAGAGGATTAAAAAACTAAAAGAATGGTATAATTTTTTTGATTAAATTCACAAAACTTAAAAAGTTATGGACGGTTCAAATGAGAATGAAAAATTAATTGAGAATGAGAGACTAAATCTCTGTAAGTGGAATTTATGAAAGGAAAGCGTGGGGGAATCGAGTGTGACAGGGTGCGTGTGAGGAATTCATGGGTGGACAATGACATTGAAGAAAGGAGAATTGGACGGCTGGGATTGAGTCTTCCATTCTTAAAAATATTTAAGTTCTCATTTGAACCTCCTAATATATATATATATATATATATATATATATATATATATATATATATATATATATATATATATATATATATATATATACAAGAAAAACAGGAGCTAGAAACGAATTTCCCACGGATCAAATTCCGTGAGAAATTTTCAACGGATTTCCCATGGATTTGAGTCAGAAAGTTGTTTTTCAACAAATTTCCCACTGAAATCCGTGGTAAATCCTGGGAAATCCGAGGAAAAATGGTTTTCCCACGAAGCTTTTAGCCACGGTCGATTCCGTGGGAAATCCGAGAGAAACATCATTTTCCCACGGATTTTTCACGGATTCGTCCGACACAAGAGGGAGTGTTGTGTTGTAGTGTGTGTGTGTGTGTGTGTGTGTATATATATATATATATATAGGGGAGGGTTCATGCGAGAACCGTTGTTAGTGCGAGAACCGCGAGAACCAATCTCAGCCGTTCCTTGGATATGAGAAGTATCATGGATGAAGAGCGTGGAGAGATCGAGTGTGGCAGGGTGCATGTGAGGAATTCATGGGTGGGTAATGACATTGAAGGAGGGGAAATTGGACGGCTTAGATTGGTTCTCGCGGTTTTTCGCGCTAACAACGGTTCTCGCATGAACTTTTTCATATATATATATATATATATATATAACGTATCTATGTATATACACACCGGAAAAGAACACTTTTGTGATTCAAAGGTTTAGTGTGTTTAAAATACCATGGATGCACACGTGATAGTAAGTGGATATATACCCCTCCACTAACAAAAGTCGATATTAGAAATACATAAAATAATCAACGATAAGGTTCTGTTGAATATATTCTCAAATTCCTCTTTGCTTTTTCAATCTTGAAAGACATTGAGGAAAAAAATAACAGATAGAAAAATTTTATATTCTGACCTTGAATTTTAGTTACTACTAACTACATAATTTAATTTTTTTTATCTACAGAATAAACTTTCTAATAGCACAATCGAAACATAACACGTCTTTTTAGAGGTTTCATGGTGATAAATGTATATTGTAATTGGATTTATGTCAATTTAGCGAAATATTCATCACTGCTATAAGAGAGAGGATGAGAGAGAGAAAGAGAGAGAGAGACACCATTTTCATCTAGGCCTTCATCCTGGTAGGGTAAATTCTGAGGAACCCTTTGGGCGGGGGTGGTGTTTCCATTGACACCTTTTGAAAGATTCAACCCCATCGGAGAGGAGTTAGGGCTGTAAATGAACACGAACAGATTTTTGTGTTTGTATTTGTTCTTTTAAGTTTAGTCGAACAAATAAAAGAATAAGAACGTTAAACGAATGGGTTTTTTGTGTACATTGTATAAATGATTGGTTAGTTCATATGCATTTTGTTCATTTATTTAAATAAAAAATGAACATAAACTAAGGAATACACTATAATGTAAATTCAACATTTTGTTCATATATTCAACATTTTCTCTCTCTCTCTCTCTCTCTCTCTCTCTCTCCTCTCTCTCTCTCTCTCACACACACACACACAGATATGCATAAACGAATATAAACAAACGGATAAGAGAACCTTTACGAACAGAAATGAACGAACGAGAGCTCTATCCATGTTTGTTAAATAATTAAACGAACAAAAAATCTTATGTTCGTTTAGAACGATTTCACGAACCGTTCATTAACATTAGGTTCATTTACTGCTATAGGTGGAGGGGTAATACCACTCCATACTCGATCCCTAAATGTTGTACGCAAAACCATTCCTATAAAAAATGTGCAAGTAAAAATCAATGAAATCAAATTTTTTTGTACGACTCTTAAACTACTCTATTTTGCCTATAATTAATAAGACTTGAACCCTTGACATTTGATTGATGGAGCATCATACCAAATCACTTAGTACTTACCACTAGGCTACAATCTAAGTGGCTCAATGAAATCATGTTATTAAACTACTTTATTTAGTCAAAGATCATTAATTAAGATTTTTTTTTATATATATCACCTTTAATGAGCATTTTAAAGTATTAAGCAGATGTTATGTACAATTACCAAATGTTCGCAAGCTGCCTTGGATTGGACTTCTTTTCGCAACAAGGTCCCACAATGTGTTTAGGTTTGAATTTATGTTTGACTTTGACAAATTTAATTACGTGTTAATACTGCTCTACAGTGACTCATAAATATAATATCATTACTGTTAAAATATCCTACGCTTCTTTTTTTTATCTAGTATGAGCAAACATAATTTACAAAATATATCTTCATCATCCTTTTATTGATACCTCAATCATATATTTTAAATGTAACATATTTTCATCCACACATAAATACTTGTATATAAGATCGCTTACTTAATTACATGCAATTGGACATACCTAAGGGTTGTTTGATTGCACATTTGCATGTGAATGAAATCATTCAATACTAAATGTGAATGAACGTGTTTGAGTTGAAATAGAGAAATATTGGTGAATCATTTAGCTTTAAAACACATCTTGAATGAAGCATATAATATTTTACCATAATACTTTTTATACGTTTCACATCTTTAATAATTATATCTTATTATATAACAAATTATTATGAATGTTAAAATGGTAATTTAATCATTCACGTATAAAACAGATTGCTACAATTAGGGTAATTAGGTTAAGTCTTTATTGTATATAAATAAGAAAATTATTATTATCATAAAATATTTAAAAATAATAAAACTAAAAATTTTGTTAAATATAATATTTTTAAACAATATAAAGGGTAAATATGATATTTGAAAATTAGAGTGAACATATATTATTTTTTAATTTTTAAAACAACTGTATATGAAATTATCTCTAATAATTTAGATTTAAATTAAAGTCAAAATTGAATCTAATTTTAATTAAAAAAAAATTAAAATTGAATTCCAAAATTTTATCAATATATAGATGGTTTAGTCGTTTAGATTTGATAATTTAAATTTCTTTGATAAATTATTGGTTAGGTTGTCTAATAAAAATTTTAAAATTAGTTTTTTAATTATATCAGAAGATTATTATTAGTTAAATAAAATAGACTTATTAAGATTATATATTTTTTTTTAATTATTGTGT
This sequence comes from Pulicaria dysenterica, assembly GCA_947179395.2. Classification (NCBI taxonomy): domain Eukaryota; kingdom Viridiplantae; phylum Streptophyta; class Magnoliopsida; order Asterales; family Asteraceae; genus Pulicaria; species Pulicaria dysenterica. Next base: position 33,156,411 of record OX359290.1, read on the forward strand.
CAAAGAGAATAACTTTTTTACATTTGTGTAGAAATTATTTAGTAGAAGTTTCGATTGTTGACTTCATGAGAATATAAAATATGTGTAGTTTGAAACCTATTGAATGAAAGAGGAGTGGCTTGGTCTACTTGAACTCGGTTGTGGCTTGTTTTATTTTAATATATGTCATGGGATTATGAATTTAGTTAATTGAGTTTTAAAAACCGTAACCGTGTACTTCCATTATATTTTGACTATGTTTGGTCTTGCACATTTTAGTTAATTATAGCTAATTAAATAATGTTAATTTTCAACCTATTAACTTAAGTAATCAACATATTTGCAAGTTGAAATTTGAACATATTTTTTAATTACTGATAAAGTCTATAACCATTTGAATTGCTTGGTATTAGTTATTTTTATATACTTCACTCAGTAACCATAATGATGGCATGAATAAATATCTTTTTTAATATATTTCTTTTTCTTTCTTAAATAAATATAAATTAAATGAATATACGATAGTTTTTCTTTAACTATTTATTATTGTATACAATAGTTTATTTAAAAACAATATAATTAATTTTCTGAATTCTCACATTATACTCAAGTTGTTGCATGTAGTATGAGTTATGACAAGAGTCATTGAATACAATGGTAATTCGACATGAAAAGACGATGTCCTAACCACTGGACTGAATATCATACATAGAAAAAATCTGTTTACTTATAATGAAATGATTATGAAAGTTGATTATCTTGTTTTTATGAAAAAGAATTGATTTTATACAACTAGCAATGTACCCATTCAATGCTGCAGCAGTAAATAGTTTATGTTTTGGAACATGTCATTTTCAAGGATTTAACACGTAATTCAATGTCCCAAAAAAAATTCAACATGTTTGTTTTCTTCTTCAATTTTTCTTATTTTGTATCAACTATTTTATTAATTTTAAAAATAAATTCTAAAAAACAGTAAAAAATTAAAAAAGAAAATTTTCTTATATTGATATGGGTGGATAGTTATGTTTGTGTAAGAAAGTGTGTTAGTGAGAAAATATATTTTAAATAATTAAAAAGTTAAAGTTTATTAGGAGAGAGAAATTGTTATAAATTGAGTGGATGAGATTAATTTAAATAAAAAAAAGGTTGATTAATAGAGATTGACATAATTTTAAAAAAACCTTAAAAGTCAGTAGGAAAGAGATTGTTAAACAATTTATATAGTAGTATAACTATTAACTAAAAAATAACTAAAACAAATCTTATTATATTTTTATACAATTTAGTAATTAATAAATACTAACATTTATTTGGAAAATCATTATTCAATGAACAATGATTTTTGTCTTTTCTTAATAAATTATATTATATATTTATACGACAAAGGGATTTCTAAAGATGCTTTTAGATGAGATGGTTAGCATCCTTCCTACTCACAATTCTAGCTCAAGTTCTATCCATGGTTACATCTTTATTATGTTTTTCTAAAATTACGTGTTAACTATATTAACATTATTTCATTTTTTTCCCGTTTCTCTTTATATTCTGCCTACTAACCAAATAGCATAAAAACACATACTATTTGAAATAAAAACTTAGTCAATTTCTCAATCTTAATCATTTAGTTTTTTATCCGTTTATAAACCTTTATATTTACCTAACCAAATAGCATAAAAACACATATATTCTTTGAAATTAAAACTTTGTCAATTTCATAATCTTAATCTTTTAGATTTTTACCCGTTTTATATTAAATGTATGTTGTTGGATGTTATTTTTTTGCCGCAACGCGCAGATTACTCAAACTCGTTTATCATACAAAATTCAAAACTCATTGTCGGACCTTTTAAGAACTAGAATGAGCGAAATATTATTAATTATATCAAATACCATATAAAAACTATATTAACTCAATGCTTGAAAATCAAAAGGCTTGTAGCCCAGCGGTATTTGGTATTGTAAAGTGATGTTCCCTTTCTATTGGCAATTAAAACCATAACAAAGTGATGTTCTTATCTTAATATGTTATGGTTGTTTTTCAACTGTAATTGAGGACTTTCGTAGGTGGTGGGGTGCAGAAGAACTTCCTTTTAATTTGGTGGAGGAGTTTCTTAACTGGGGGAATGCTATTAGCTCGAAGGGTAAAAACTAAAGGTATTTTCGGTCACACTCTTCACACTCTGTTGGGTGGTATGGAGCTTGAGGAACTAGGTCATATTCTCATAAAAAAACACTAAGACTCAAGTACTATGAGGTTTATACAAAGTACTTTGCTGTGGATAAATACAAGAAGCCCAAAGGAAAAAAAGATTAGCGGGGTAGATTGGTGTCAAACCCCATGCATTCTTTCCTTATGTAGTTTTCTTGTTTTTTAGTTGCTGTTATTTTGCTTGCTGGGATGTTTCCTCTTGAATTTTGTACTTCTATCATATTGCTAGATTTATTTAATAGATATATGTCTAGCTAAAGAAGTGTGATGATCGAGCCGAAGCTCTTCTTTAAAAACCTTTTTTTATTGCTGTTATACATACATACACACACACACACACATATATATATATATAATTATTAAATAATTAGAGAGAAATATAATCTAATATTGGAAATTATGTTGATATGAGTGATTTATCTAAATTTGGATTTAATTAAATTGTTGGTGTAATGTTAAAACAATGGCTTCCATAAATTATAGGAAATTAAGAAGATGATTTATTGGCAATTGTTATAATTGTTTATACTACTTACAAATTGTATTAAATTTTTGGGTTAAAGCCATTAAATAGTTAATTGTCATCTTTTTCCCATATTCCACTGTGACACGTCTACCTTTTTTTATATATATGTGGCCAGGTTACTTATAAAAACGTGTTAATATGCTCATTTTGTTCATTTTGACCTGCTATAGCATGTCAATTTTCCTCCTCATTTTCTTCACCTTAAAAACGAAACTTTAAACTCGAACTTCTCCATTTATACTTGATGAAAATTAACGATTCTTAAATCTACAGAAAGGTAATCGAGTTGTCTATAATATAATACAAAAAACCCGACTAAAAACAAGTCTAATATGTGTTGCAGGTCGAAGTTTGACATACTAACATATTTTAATGACTTGACTAACCACATGTGTAAAAAATGTAGACATACCACAGTGAAACATGGGAGAAAGATGACAACTACTTATTGACCTTAAAATTTTAATTTTTATAAAGACAATTTTAACTCTTTATAATATAGTGTAGATAAGCTCATCTAAGGTTATTACTCTTAAAATTCCAATAGCTCTTAGAATGGAAGTTATTCCAGATATTTATTTTTTCAATTTCACATATGTTAAAAACAAGGTTTTGGTGTCCGTGTGTTGCGGTGCGCGGGGTTTTAACGTATACATTTTATAATATATATAAACCAACACCTTTTTTTACTCGCACACTGCGTCGTTGAAGGAGAATCACGAGTTAAGCATAAACGTTATTCTAGATTATGAAGTTCATACTTTATGTCCTCCTTCCTCATATAAACAATCATTATTCACGCAAAAATGTGGGTTACCGCAAGATTCAACATGAATGATAAATTAACAAATTTTAGAAGTATGAATGACTACCATTTATAACATATATGACAAGTTCGAGAAGTATACATGAAGATTGTATTGATAGTAACGTAATTGAGGCCCATTTGTTTAGAACATAGTATGTCAAATTATAGGAATATATAAAATACATTTGACCAAAAACACATCTAATATTTTAACCTTATTGCAGTTAGCAACCAAGAACCCTAGCTAATTTATCCGCGAGATTGATTTGATTGTGTTGTTTGTATATATAAGGTGGAAGATCTGTTCATATATCTCTGTATCAGACATGTATACTTACATGACCAAACTTTAAAATATACATCTATTGAAAAACCAAACTTAAAAACCCCAAGAAATCTGAAACTTACCACATACACGCACTACCGTTGTAAAAATTTCCAAATTGAGCTTCATCAACTACTAATCATCACACAAATCAACCATGTGTCATACAACATTAAATGGTAGTGGTGGACATAAGATTATTTTCAGATGTTAAGTTAACTATATTAGACTTTAAAGTAGACTATGTTGATTAATTATTTTTAGATGTTAACTTTAACTATATTAGACTTTGAGGTAGAATACCAGGCTCTTGGAGCTTGCTTCAGACTATACAAAGCTTTGTTCAAGAAGTATACATGATCTGGTTTGCTTGTATCCTCAAAACCTGGAGGTTGTTTGACATACACCTCTTCTTTCAATTCACCATTTAGGAAGGCACTCTTAACATCCATTTGGAATACTTTGAAGTCTTTGAAGACAGCATAAGCAAGAAATAGTATTATTGCTTCAAGTCTTGCAATAGGGGCAAATGTTTCATCATAATCAATACCTTCTTCTTGACAATACCCCTGAGCAACTAATCTTGCCTTGTTTCTGATGATCAGCCCTTGTTCATCCATCTTGTTTCTGAATACCCACTTAGTGCCAATGATGGATTTGTCCTTTGGTTTTTGCACCAAAGTCCATACATTGTTTCTTGTGAATTTAGCCAATTCTTCTTGCATGGCATTTATCCAGTGAGGATCAGTTAGAGCTTCATCTACCTTCTTTGGTTCAATCATAGAAACAAAACCTGTATATAAACAGAAGTTACAAGCTTTTGATCTTGTTAGTACAGGTGCTTCTATGTTACCTATGACCTGATCAATTGGATGATTTCTGAGGTCCTTGTAGGCATTTTGGATTCTGGGAGTTGAAAATCTTTGGTTTGTGTTAGCTGATGAGACTTCTGGTTGATCAGCTGACAGAATTTCTTGATTACAATCTGATGAGACTTCTACTGATGAGGGAATGTTTGATATGGAATTAGAGTCCATTGATGTTGAATCATGATTCCCTTTATTTAGTAAAAGTGTGGGTTGGTTTAGGATAGAATGTGCAGAGGTATTTTGTAAGTTTGGAACAAGTTCATCTAAGTCATCTATGTCAGCTGATGAGATTGGATCAGCTGATGGGAGTGGATCAGCTGACACTGGAATGTTGTCTTCAGTATTCAGCAGATCATTAAATTCCTCACCTGTAGATGGATTAGTAGAACAGGAAGCAACAAAGTCATTTTCATTAAAGCTTACATTGATTGATTCTTCTATGACCTTTGTTTTGATGTTGTAAATTCTGTAAGCTTTGGAGATCACAGAATATCCAACAAACACACCTTCATCAGCTTTTGGTGCAAATTTCTGCAATTGATCTTTTTGGTTCAGAATGAAACACTGACACCCAAAGATGTGTAGAAAGTTGATGTTGGGCTTCCTTCCCTTGAGCACTTCATAAGGAGTCCTGTTGTGCCTCTTTATTATAAGAGATCTGTTCTAAGTAAAACATGCACAGCTGACAGCTTCAGCCCAGAAGTTGAATCCTAACCCACTCTCACACAGCATGGTTCTTGCAGCTTTAATCAAAGTTCTATTTCTTCTTTCAGCTACACCGTTCGGTTGTGGAGTTCTTGGAGCAGAGAAGTTTTGAGATATTCCTTTCTCATCACAGAAACCTTCAAGAGTTTGATTTCTAAATTCAGTTCCATGATCACTTCTAAGCATCCTTACCAGATTGCCATTAAGCACTTCCATCTTTCTAATAAAGCTTATAATCTCTTCAGCAGCCTCACTCTTTGCTTTTAGGAAGATGACCCAAGTGTATCTTGAAAATTCATCAACCATTACCAATGCATACTTACTTTCACCAATACTAGAAGTAGCAACAGGACCAAATAGATCCATGTGCAACATGTAGAAAGGTTCAGTAATGGAGAAGGCTTGCTTAGATGGAAACGAAGTCTTGTGCTGCTTTCCCTTCTCACAGGCAGAGCAAGGTTTAGGCTTAACATACGTCAGTGAAGGTAGTCCTGGCACTAGTTCACCCTTGCTCAACTTGTTAATGTTTTTGAAGTTTAAATGAGAAAGCCTTTTGTGCCATAACCAGTTTGTGTCAGTTACAAACTTGGTATACAAACAGGTTAACTTGGATGGATCACCAGAGGACATATCAAGAGTATATACATCCTTGGTTCTCTTTGCACAAATTATTGTTTTACCTTCTTGATCTAAAATGGAACCTCCTGTCTTTGGAAAGAGGACTTTATGATCACCATCACATAACTGACTTATGCTGATGAGATTATACTTAAGTCCTTTAACATATGATACCTTGGATAAAGTTAGGTTCCCATTATGAAGTTCTCCGTAGCCTTTTGTTTGCCCACAATTATTATCACCAAAGGTTACTCTTGGACCTTTTTCCTTCTTATAGTTACTAAGCAAAGCTTTACAACCTGTCATGGTCCTTGAACATCCACTGTCAAGATACCACGTGTTCAGACCCTGCATAGATGTGATTGAAAGAAGGTTAGTGAGATTTGGGCATCCACATTTAAGTGGACCCCTGTGGATTGCACCTAGCCATCCACTTTATATTAGGTTGTTTATGAATGAGAGAAACAGCTGTGTTATCATAATCAGTCCGCTGTCTTGAGTTACCTTCTAGAGAACAATTACTTGCCTTATGTTCTTTGCTCCCACATTTATAACATTTTTTATTTTTGGAGCTTTTAACATGTTTTGGTAATTGACTAAGAGATGTCTTAACTGTTTTCTGATGACTATGGGTCATCAGCTGACATATTTCACCATTCAGCTGTTGCAGCTGATTCTGTAAACTAATAAGGTCTTTGTTTACAGTCACCTTAGGTTGACCCTTAGTTAAAATGAGTTTTTGATCAACTTTAGGTGTGGCAGACTTAGACTCTTTGTAAACAAAATGTACTTTTCCCTTAGTTTCTCCTATTAAAAAAGTTTGAAGTGAAGTTTGATCAGCTAAACAAACAGAAGAGGATCCATGATCAGCTGACAGGATATCAGCTGAGCAGTTATCATCTACTTTTTGATCAGCTGATGTAATATCATTAGCTAAGGAATTTTCAGTCAGCTGAGTTCCTAAATTTAATGTATCAGCTTTCAAGGTTTGACAACAGAATGTCTCTTTGGTATCAACAAATGATTTCATTCCTTTACTTACTTCCTTTACACTAAAATTTTTAGTACTTTTGCTTTCTGTCAAGACAATAGAACTTGAACCAACTTTTGAAGAGGTTGAGTCTTTCAGCTGAGTATTTTTACTTTTGACAAATCTGTTAGTGATAATACTTTTTCCTTTTACAATCTTTTGAAAAGTAAGAGGTAAAATATCAGCTTTTTCTAAGATATTTATGTTCTTGCTAAAATCAACACAGTTAGCAGATTGGGAATAATTTCCACCAATAATAGCTTGAACTTGTTTTGGAATCTGCTCATTGACACACTGAGTGGTCTTCTCAGCAGAAACACACCAAGATCTAACTACTTTTTGAAGGTCATTAAACTTTATTGTTGCTTCATTGGTTTCTTTTACGAAGATCTGATTAAGTATCTTTTGATTAGCTAAATCATCTTCCAGTTTTGTCATTTGTTTAAGTTTCTCATCTTTAAGACTTAATCTCTCTTTTAGTGATTCTATTTCTAATTTTAGCTTCTTTTCTCTTTGAATATTTGACTGAAACTCAACACACAGATAATCAAACATAGTGTTCTTTTCATTATCTTCATAGTTAATAAATTTTCCAACCTGATACATAGAAGAAGGATCCCAGTCAGGAGAAGTACAAGCTTTAGCAGCTTTCTTCATATCCTCATCAAAGGAACTTGTATTTGCTGTGTTGGCCATCAAATTGAACTGAGCTGTGAGGACCTCATCTTCATCACTTGAGAGATCTTCCTCAGCCCAATCTTCTTCTTCAGCAACCAGCACCCTGTTCTGAGCTTTCTTCTTCTTCTTGTCAAGGACAGCAGCAAGAAGCTTCTTATATTTGGCTTCATAATCAATCTTGTTGTCTGAGCTTGAGGAACCCTTGAAGCCTGTGTTTCCTTTGGACTTACATTCACTGGCAAAGTGACCAGTCTTGCCACAAGCGAAACAACCTTCAGAAGCCTTTGGTTTTGACATGGCTCTTTCTCCTTTGAAGGGTTTCCTTTCAAACCTCTTGACACCCTTTCTTTTCAAGAAAGGTTTGAACCTTTTAACCAACATGGCAGCCTGCTCAACAGCAGCTTCAATGCTGTCCATGTTCTCCAGAACTTCATCCCCATCAGCCACTTGCTCTTCATCAGAAGATTCCTCCTCTTTCTCCTCATCACTAGACTCATCCACAACTGCAGCAAAACTCCTAGATCTTGTATCCTTAGATACAAGGGCAGTAGTTGGAGCTTTTACAGCCTCCTTCATATCCTTGGTAGAGAGTTTCCTTTGTTTCACTGATTGTTCATGATTCATAAGATTTCCATATAAACCAACCAGCGAAAGACCCTTGATTTTCTCACCATGTTTAAGCACAGTGATAAAATGATCCCAAGATTCTGGGAGAGAGTCTAGAAACTTGTTTACAAGTTCCTTATTGCTTTTGTGAACATCTGCCCTTCTTAAGTCATTAATGAGGCAGTTGAACCTGGTGTAAGTTTGAGTGAGACTTTCACCTTTATGAGCAAAGAAGAACTCATATTCTCTAACCAGAAGGAGTTTCTTGTTCTCCTGCACTTCTTCAGTGCCTTCATATGCAACAGTCAAAGTGTCTAGCATCTCTTTTGCAGATTTACAATTAAGAACTTGATGATAGACATCATTTGGTAGTGCAGAGACTAAGCCTGTTCTTGCTTTAACATCAAGATTAACAAGCTTTTTGTCTTTATCAGACCACTGATTTTATAGGTTTTATAATCAGTCTTTCAACAGCAGGAGCTTCATCAGTTGCTTTAGTTACTTGGATAGTTGAGGAAGGAACATAAGGACCTTCAGTAACAGTTTTAAGCATCACATCATCAAGGCTTGACATATAGAGAAGAACTCTACTCTTCCAGAGAGAGAAGTTCTCTCCATCAAATATAGGACACCTTGTGAGTGAACCATTGTTAAAAGAACCATTAGAGGCAGCAACAGAAGTGGCCATTTTGTAGTGTGGGGTAGAAGCAGTTGAAGAGTAAGCAAAACAGATCTTAGATATGGATTTTCTAGCCTGCTCTGATACCAGTTGTTGGTCCCGAATGGATTCTACAACAACAAATGTTTGTAGAAGGGGGGGGGGGGGTGAATACAAACTTTAGCAAATTAAAATTTAAGAGACACACGGTTTACTTTTATATAATTCTTATTAACGTTAATCAAGAATTACATGAACTAAATGCGGAAAATCTAAGTTCAATAAAAGGTGGCAACTAATTTTGTCTAACACATAGACAATGCTAATCTTAAACAATTAATGTCTAAGACGTTCAACACATGAACAAGTTTGTTACACTGAAAGTAAAATGCTAACTCTTCTAATTCTCAACTTATGAGATTTCAGTGCTTTTCAACGCGCTCGCATATTTTGCATGTTTCCATGCATGAATATATATAAGCAAAGTGTGTCCGGGTTGATGAAGAGAGAAGGAGACAAAGGTACTTGGTTTAATAATATTATAATAGATAAAGTTAGTGGGTGAAAAGGTAAGTTAACTTTATACACAAAGTGTGTAAAGTGAACTTACTTTTCAGTAATGAGTATACCCACTATCTATTATTATATTATTAAATTACTACCTTTATGTCTTGAGAAAGTAACCTTATCCTTCCATGCTTGTGCTTTAATCGACACCATGCTTTCTGAAGATTTGACTTTACCAAATATGGAGTTGCCAGCCATACTTAACATCATATCTTCGAGATCTTCTTTTCAAGAGTATCTTTCTCCTTTTCTAGGGGATAAAGATCTATCCTTTTTGTATCATTGTAGATCCAAAAAGTGCTAAGTACTTTTACAAAAGAAAGATCTAAGGCATAATAAGAACAACACATGTTCTGCCTTTGACTTTAAGAAAATATTACATAGAAAAGCTATTAACTGAGATATACAATAAAGACTCAGTTAACAGACATTGAACTACAAATATAATTTTGCTCAGCTAAGGATAAGTGTAAAAGACTCAGTTGACTAGACTTGCTCAGCTGATCAAATTTCTCAGCTGATAATACAAATCGTAGTAGCAACTAATAAACTGATTAACTCAACTGTCAGCTGTTCCCAAGGGCTCAGCTAATCATTTGAGTATAGTCAGCTCACAAAGAGAAGATTAGATAAGTAGTAAATACCTTATCTGACATATGGAAGACATCAGCTGATAACTTGTGATTGTGTCAGCTGATCCTTGACTGCTTAGCTGACCTTGAAATCTTCATCAGCTGATGGTTCTAGGCCATCAGCTGATCCAATGTGATTCCTCAGCTGATGTTCTTTGACTGATCTTTTCTTCTCAGCTGATCTTTCTGAAGCTGGTCCTTTGGCTGATACTCAGTGTTCAGCTGACACTATGATTCGTCAGCTGACATTTCTTACTTAGAAATTCTTTAAGTCTCAGATAGAAAAACAACACATGTTTTTCATCAATCTAAGTCCAAAATTGAATATATGGTTTTGTTAACATCAAATCCTATTTTACTTAATAGATAGGTTTGATTAAGGTTTGATATTGCTATCTCACCAACAATTAGACTTTGAGATAGAACATTTTTATAAAAAAAAAATCCTTATGAGAAAACTATATTTACCATAGATGAAAAAGTCCTTAGTTTATATAAATAATATTCTAAGAGTAAAAAAAACACTATTGATAAATAATGATTAGAAATAATAACATTTATTTTATAAATGTTAGTAGTTTTAATTTAATTTAATTTTCCCTTCAATCGAAACTCTAATGGCAACATTTGGTGAACCTCTTTATGATTGACGATTTCTCATTGGTTCAAATTAGGTTGTTTAGTTTGCTTTATATTTTGAAGAACACTTGATGTTATTTAAATGTGCAATTTAACAACCACGAAGATATTATTTTTTACATTTATGTTATCATCCTATTGCATTCTTGTTAAAAGGTGTTCAAAGTGTAACATCTTTCTACATGCAAATCTAAGCATGCTCCTCAGTTTTATTGTAAAAAATAAAGTATTATGTTATATCTGTTTATCTAGAAACCTCATCACCGTCCCTTGCTTTTAATTCACCGCCGATCGCAGAACATAAGTACCCCATCGGCCCACGTGGGCCCTAAGTTAAACCTATGTATCTAAAAGCAATTGAAGTTGTGGACTCCATATTCAAGGGTACTCAAAATATTAACAAATGGCCACAAAGCTACATTGTAAAGCTAGGCTAAATAGAAATGTTGCTATAATTGATTAGATAATCAAGATTTAGTGGCCTTTTGAAGGCCAAGATTTAATTTAAAATTTAATATGCTCCAACTTTAAGGAACCTCATGTCCCCTAAGTTAAAGGTAAGGGAACTCAATAAGCTACGAGTTTGTATGTGCTGGTTTAGTTCACATTGTACACAAAAAAATAAATTTTAGAAAATTATTGAAAATAATATATATCTCTAAAATAAATAAAAGACTGATATAAATTATATATTCATTTGTTTTTATTATATTAAATTAAACCACCTATTTATTTTAAATATTCAATAAATTTGGAATTTTGGAAGTAAAAACATATTTGAATTATCCCCATTAACATTTAAATTATCTACCTTGGTAAAATGTATACGTGGCATCTACTTGGTGTTCATATGGTATCCAATTATCCTATGATTTTGGCTAATGTAAAAATATGGAATTAAAAAATAATTATTTAATTTAATTCTTAAAAAATCTATGTCTCTAATTTCTAAATGTAAATAAAAAATTGACTTTGATAATCTATATTAAACAAGCTTATACATTCGTTAAATCTCAACCATACATCTATTAGATAAATTCAAATTGATATTGACTTTTAGTAATCAGAATTTTTATACATCGTAGAAAGTAATATGATTCTTTATACTATATTATATTATATATTATACTAGTTTATTGCCCCGTGCACGCACGAGTATTTCGAAGTGTATCTGAGATATTTAATTTTTCAAACAAAAATAATGCAATAAATGAAATATTACCGAAAACAAATATGTCAGAATTCTTAACAAAAAGAAAAAAATAACATTTTTTAAGCACTTTTGTGTAAACTACAATTCCTGTTTTGTTTGTAACATTACCATTGTTGTCACAAATCAAAACTTTTAATTATTTTTTACTTCTAACACGTGAAACAACAACATACGATTGACCATGTGTAAACACAAGTTTCCTGAGGGATAAATCAACTTCTGAAAGTGGATGTTCTTGACTTTTGTTAATCGTAGTATCAAAGCACAATATCAGAGAATTGCCTTCTTTCAAACTTAACCGTAAGTTTTGTATCTGATGTAATCATTTTCAGATATAAAGAAAAACTAAAAGTTTTTCATATCTAGAGAAAATGGAAATCCAAGTTCACATAACTAATAATTAAATGATGATTTAAGTTCACATAACTAATAACTCATCTGCATGCTTAAATCCGCTACTAATGAACACATATCTTATCTTTTGAATAGGCTCAATTGCCATTTCCACTTCTAAAGCCGAATTTTCTTACATCTTCCAAGTAAAACAGAAAAAATAATGACTCACGTGTTAAATATTAAAAAAAAATCAAGAATAGTTTCCTGTTTTGTGTATAAAAAATTAACATATATATTTTTGAAGAAAAATAAAACGTTAGATGAGAATCCTTCAAAACGACATAGATTTTCTAAAAAACATGATTTCTTTCAGAAAGTAACAAACTCACGATACACCTACTTGACTTATCTAAGATCGATTTATACTGTAACACCCTCTTAACTGGCCTAGGATAGTAAGGTGATTAGTTTACTAATTTTGAGATTAATATTTGATTATGTGAAATAAATGTTATTATTATTTGATTATTGGTATCTGTTTATTAAATGAGTAATTTTAATTAAGTTAGAAAATAATTAATTTAAATAAAAAAAATAAGTTAGTGGAATGTTATGTGTCAAGTTTTTGAGGACTCTAACCACCATAGTTGCCAACATAAATTCATTACATGCAAAATTAGTCAAATTGGTGTGTGTGAGTGTTGGAGTCTACGGCCGAGAAAAGAGAAGAAAGAACAAAAGAGAATTAATATTCATCTTCATTTCATAATTGGAATTGTTATTTTTGATTCTGCTATAACCGATTCTTGAGGTTAGCCTAATTGTTAAATTCTATTATTATATTCGATTTTGAGAATTTAAGTAGAAACCCGAATGAATGCATGAACTATGATGATTTGATGATTTAGGTTGTTGCATGTTAGAATTATATGTTATATGATGATCATAATGTGTTTATAATGTTATCTGGGTAGTTAGATTTCATTATATGATCGAATCAGATTAGAATCGAAGATGAAAGTGAAGTTATGTATAAATATGATTTAATCGGAATTATGGATATGAATCATGCGGAAATTAATGTTTGAATCAATTGGAATTAGAGGATTCCGATCAACTTTGATCGGAATTGATGTGAAACCTGAGTAAAATGATAGGAATTGGACTCTTTGCTTTGACTTGGATATTTATAAACTATTTGATCGGAATTACTATTTGATCAGAATTAATGTTTGCTCGGAATGTGCCTTAACTGGGAGCTAACACTTTAATCGGATTTATGGTTGATCGGAAATCATGGATTATTCAGAATTGGAATGCTCGGAATCCTGATTGACCGGAATGTGCCATTTACTCGGAATTGGACCTATTATTCAGAATTGTGTCCTTTACTCGGAATTGTTTATGATCGGAATTGGTATTTGATCGGAATTAACCATTAGTCGGAATTTGGCATGATCGGAAGTCTAATGTTGTCTATGCTTGGAATTAGGAACTTTATGAAGAATTCGAATGAAGATTGAACTAAGTGACTCCTTGATGATATTGATGATTAAATCAAGTGCGGTCTTAACATATGGATGAACAATATGTAATGCCTAAGCTAAGGAGTTGGAAGATTTCACAAATACTGGATGAATTGGTAAATGTGAAAGGAATGATATATTTACTTAAGTATGCTTGTTGTTTATTTACTTGTAGATTATTGGTACATATGATGTATAAGTATATGTACATGATGATTATTTGTACATATGTTGTATTGTGCTTATTGTGGATTGGTTAAACAAATACTGACTGGTGGTTGTATTCTCAGGAGGAGACAAGACTCAGTAGATTAGATTGCTGAGTAACCTGAGTCTTGAAGACTTTGGTGAGTGGATCTATATCTTCGGATATGCAGGATAGGATATCCTGATTGTAACTATGCTCTTGAATAATATGTATACATGATTGGTGGGAGATCAGCTTTAGCTGGGCGGCTGGGCCTGTGCTTAGGGATTAACAGTATTTGATCTTGAGGGGCATTTGTTGCACTCAAGGGTGCCTGTACTATTGTCCAGGAATAGCAGGGCTATCGGTAAACCTTGGTTTTGGCCGACCTTGGTTGTAGGTGGTTGCAACACCGCCGGTTCTCCTTGATTGATGAGCTGTGTGTTTGGGCAAGTTTGCCCAGTATGTGCTTAGATATTTATTCCCTCACTTAGATTTGTGCTAATTCCCCACTAGTTTGTTTTGCAGGTGCTCCGTAGTGAGTTTCTGAAGATATAGGACTGGGAATGTGGACAGACCAATACTCTGATGTCCAAGTTTTTGAATAGAGCCTGTTTGTAAATTAACACCGTAGTGGTATTTTGTAATTATAAACCAGTTAAAGTTTGTATTTATCTTAGGGTTTTAAATGTAATTATAAGTAATTAGCTTCCCCACGCGTATTAAAGTTAATATAAAAGTACGGTGTTACAAATTGGTATCAGAGCCCTGGTTTGAGGATTTGCTTGAATGATTTGTGCAATACTCGAACCGAGGCTCTAGTCGGGCCAGTATTCCCAGGGTGGGTAATTAGTAGTGTAGCTTTGAGGGTGGTTAGTGTGTTTATGCGAACGGATTATATCTAACAACTGGTTAGATGTTGTGTATAGAACAGAATATGGCTGATAACGTAAACCAGACAACTACCCCTGCGTCCCCCAGAAGGAACAACAATCAATCATCTACTGCAGGTAATGAACAACACCATAGAGCTGGTACTTCACACAATGGTGAGTCAGAACAGCAGGATTATGTGTTACAGTTAGAGGATACTTTGCAAACTTTGAGGGATAGAATACAGGAGTTAGAACAACAGCAGCAACAAACTCAATCCTCTCAGCCAAATCAGACAATTCATATGCCTCGAGAATCCGCAGTGTTTACTCAGTCAATACCACATCCTGTATATACTGCTGCACCGTTTAACACAATGTCAACACCTTTTGGAACTTTACCATATGCGTCCTTTCCACCAGTATCACAACCTCAACAACAATATCAACCTCACCAGAATTTCTTTATACCGTGGTATCCAACTCAGGGAGGTTTCAGACCTAAGTGTCAGTATAAGGATTTCATGGATTGTCAGCCACCTGAATATTCTGGAAGCTCCAACCCAACTGATACTTTGAATTGGTTAAGAGAAACAGTGAAGGCTTTGGATGCCTGCATTTGTGAGGAATCTGAAAGAGTTAAATTTGCAACTCGGAGATTAAGAGGTCAAGCTTCAACCTGGTGGGATTCTTTAACTGCTCATTTGTCCAGGGAAGTTGTGAATTCTATTACTTGGGATCAATTTCAAACCAAGTTTTGTGAGCAAATTTGTAATACTTATGATTTGGCTAGAGTGAAGCGGGAGTTTATGGATCTAGCACAAGATGATAAAATGTCAGTTGATGAGTTAATCTCAAAGTTCAATGAAAAGTTGAGGTTTGCCAAACAGTGGGTACCGGATGAGCCATCTCAGATTGATCACTTTGTTCAAGCTTTATTGCCTGAGTATCGACGTAACACCCATATGGCAACATCGTTAGTTCAAGCATTTACTATAGATAGAGCTGTCGAAGGAAATGTAAAATCAAGGGAAAAGATGAACCGTGAGAAGTGATTAACTCACAGGTCTGGTGGAAGTCATAATGGTAATCAGAATAAAGGAAAAGTACAGAATAATCAGAATCACAAGGATCAAAAATTTGAGAGTTCAGAATATGTACAAAGAAATCAATGGTGTATAACTTGCAGATCGCGTCATACTGGTCAGTGCACACCGCAGACTCGTCGGTGTTTGCGTTGTGGTGAATTAGGTGATGAACTTTATGACTGTAGATTTAGAACAAATGTCTGTAGGAACTGTCATGAAGAAGGACATCGAGCTGAAGTTTGTACTAAGCCGAGATTAGTAGGGACAGGGCAAGGGGTAGTCGATGTCGGGGGATCCTCTTCTGCAGGACAGAAGAGAAAGAATCCACCTTCTGCTGAAGGAAGAGCTTTTAAAATGACAGTAAATGAAGTCACTAAGGATGAGAATGTGGCTACAGGTGTGTTTCTGATAAAATATGTGTTTGTTTATTTGTTACATGAGTTTAGTATAATTAGAATTTATATAACTGTGACATTCTGTGATAAAATGAAAATGTCTACCATTGTGATTGTTTCTTTCTTTAGAAATAGAAATAACACATGATACATTAGTGCATGTTATTAATTTTGTGATTAGAGTGCAAATAGAGTTAGTCGAAAGCTTCTTTATTCTTGAACTATCCTCGGAATCTTTTAAGGGGGAGAGATTTGTAACACCCTCTTAACTGGCCTAGGATAGTAAGGTGATTAGTTTACTAAGTTTGAGATTAATATTTGATTATGTGAAATAAATGTTATTATTATTTGATTATTGGTATATGTTTATTAAATGAGTAATTTTAATTAAGTTAGAAAATGATTAATTTAAATAAAAAAAATAAGTTAGTGGAATGTTATGTGTCAAGTTTTTGAGGACTCTAACCACCATAGTTGCCAACACAAATTCATTACATGCAAAATTAGTCAAATTGGTGTTTGTATGTGTTGGAGTCTACGGCCGAGAAAAGAGAAGGAAGAACAAAAGAGAATTAATCTTCATCTTCATTTCATAATTGGAATTGTTATTTTTGATTATGTTATAACCGATTCTGGAGGTTAGCCTAATTGTTAAATTCTATAATTATATTCGATTTTGAGAATTTAAGTAGAAACCCGAATGAATGCATGAACTATGATGATTTGATGATTTAGGTTGTTGCATGTTAGAATTATGTGTTATATGATGATCATAATGTGTTTATAATGTTATCTGGGTAGTTAGATTTCATTATATGATCGAATCAGATTAGAATCGAAGATGAAAGTGAAGTTATGTATAAATATGATTTAATCGGAATTATGGATATGAATCATGCGGAAATTAATGTTTGAATCAATCGGAATTAGAGGATTCCGATCAACTTTGATCGGAATTGATGTGAAACCTGAGTAAAATGATAGGAATTGGACTCTTTGCTTTGACTTGGATATTTATAAACTATTTGATCGGAATTACTATTTGATAGGAATTAATGTTTTCTTGGAATGTGCCTTAACTGGGAGCTAACACTTTAATCGGATTTATGGTTAATCGGAAATCATGGATTATTCAGAATTGGATGCTCGCAATCCTGATTGACTGGAATGTGCCATTTACTCGGAATTGGACCTATTATTCAGAACTGTGTCCTTTACTTGGAATTGTTTATGATCAGAATTGGTATTTGATCGGAATTAGCCATTAGTCGGAATTTGGCATGATCGGAAGTCTAATGTTGCCTATGCTTGGAATTAGGAACTTTATGATGAATTCGAATGAAGATTGAACTAAGTGACTCCTTGATGATATTGATGATTAAATCAAGTGTGACCTTAACATATGGATGAACAATATGTAATGCCTAAGCTAAGGAGTTGGAAGATTTCACAAATACTGGATGAATTGGTAAATGTGAAAGGAATGATATATTTACTTAAGTATACTTGTTGTTTATGTACTTGTAGATTATTGGTACATGTGATGTATAAGTATATGTACATGATGATTATTTGTACATATGTTGTATTGTGCTTATTGTGGATTGGTTAAACAAATACTGACTGGTGGTTGTATTCTCAGGAGGAGACAAGACTCAGTAGATTAGATTGCTAAGTAACCCGAGTCTTGAAGACTTTGGTGAGTGGATCTATATCTTCGGATATGCAGGATAGGATATCCTGATTGTAACTATGCTCTTGAATAATATGTATACATGTTTGGTGGGAGATCAGCTTTAGCTAGGCGGCTGGGCCTGTGCATTTGTTGCACTCAAGGGTGCCTGTACTATTGTCAAGGATTAGCCGGGCTATCGGTAAACCTTGGTTTTGGCCGACCTTGGTTGTAGGTGGTTGCAACACCGCCGGTTCTCCTTGGTTGATGAGCTGTGTGTTTGGGCATGTTTGCTTTGTATGTGCTTAGATATTTATTCCCTCACTTATCTTTGTGCTAATTCCCCACTAGTTTGTTTTGCAGGTGCTCCGTAGTGAGTTTTTGAAGATATAGGACTGGGAATGTGGACAGACCAATACTCTGATGTCCAAGTTTTTGAATAGAGCATGTTTGTAAATTAACACCGTAGTGGTATTTTGTAATTATAAACCAGTTAAAGTTTGTATTTATCTTTGAGTTTTAAATGTAATTATAAGTAATTAGCTTCCGCACACGTATTAAAGTTAATATAAAAGTTCGGTGTTACATATACTCCTAAGAAATAGACCTAAGGCATCGACTTTCTCCTCCGATGCCTCTGCCATCTTCTATTGAAATCAAATCACAACCCATGGTTGTCTCTAATTTTTTGTTTTCATGCATATATCTTCCTTCATTCTTACGTCTTGTTTATCCATAATACTAAGTCTTCTTCATTCATTATTTATTAACTACCAATATTTGATGTAACCTTTATTTTGTAACTAATACATAGGTTTTCGTTAAACTCCATTTTCATATATTAATAATGTTAAACAAATAACAGGATATGAATGTGATGATTGCATCTAAGTGAAATGAATGTAATAATTAGAAGTAAATCAACTAATTAAATTGATGAATTATATGTTTAAATCTTCATAATTAAAAATGAACGTGATTTTAGGGTTGTTAAGATAAGATAAGTTTTATTATTAAATGATTAAATTAAAATGACGTAGTTTTGAAAGTTTCACATATAAGTTGTATGCGAAACAACCCAATATTCACTATTTCCATATTTTAGTGTTACATTTATTAACTACCTATACTAATAATATAGTTTTAGGACAATCAAGAACAACTATCCTTACATCCCTGAATGTAGATTTAAATAAATATCTAATATATCATCTTTTAATTATGTATTTTATTTTAAACCATATTTTACAAAAAGTTTCATACTTTTTAGAGTCAAACTAATGTGATTAACCAATGTAAATTAAGATAAATACAACCTTTAATCAAATCAATGATAAATATCAAATATAACTAACAAATGAAATCATCTTTAATTTTTTAAAATTACGTGCATTTATATAAATTATCCATAACTATTTTTCAAAAAAATAAAAACAAAGATTATACTATCCATAAAAAACATGCAATTGACATTAATGAAGACAAAGGATTTTTTAATATCATCCAAAACTATTTTTCAAACTTGATATAAGTGAAATGTTTTATAAATTTAAATTCGACGGAAGATCCATCTAAGTTAGTAAATACAAATAAAATATAATTTTGAATTAATTTTTATTTTAATCCCTTAATAATCTTTAATATTAAAGATAAAATTAGATGCTCGTGTCGGGTTGGTTGTAAAAAATGATAAATATTAAATATTATTAAGAATATACTAAATGATTATATAACGTCAAAATAACGAGAATGTAAAAGAAGACAACATATAGCTTCAATTTAAAGTCAAAACTGGATCAAATTTTGACCTATGAAAAATTAAAATTGGATTTCGGTATTTAAAATAGGTGCTCAGATAAGTTATTATATCTGACCCGTGTGTTTACACGGGTATTTAAACTAGTATATATTAGAAGATTATATATAGGTGTGTATAGCTATTAATTTAGATAAAAATTAAATTACTAAATCTGAACCATCTATCTTGTTAAAATTAAAATTCAATTTTAACTTATTTTTATCAATAATCTCAAATACATACACACTCAAACTTATAAATAGGACTCTTTATATTTGATAAATATGATAATTTAATCTTGACTTAAATATTTTAATAACCTGTTTGTTAACGAACATGATAAATCTTAATTCACATTATATTAATATGATGAGTATTTAATATTTGATAAATTGTATAATAATATAATAAACATTATTTTACTTATTATAGTATACGATGAACTTTTTATTTAAATAAATACATCAACTTTCATAATCCTCCTATTCTATACAAGTTATTGTACACAATGAGAATTATGACAAAGTTCATTATATGCAATAGTAACTTAAACCAGACACAACAAAAGTTATTTACATACAAACGTTACTTGTATATAATAGTAATTAAAACAAACTTTATTGCATTTTCATACAATTTGCATTTTCATACAATTTGCACCTTTATATTTGATAAGTCTTGTAATTAGTAGTAGTAATAGTATTAAATAAATACATAGTCATTAATTTAGATAAAAGTTTAATTATTAATTATGAACCAACTACTTTGTAAAAACTAAAATCTACTATTGACTTTTTTGTCAATATCTCAAATACTTGGCACATAAATTTGATTCAAGACATTTAAATAATTAGAAGTTGTAAAAGCAATTTTAATTTAATATTATCAATTTTTAAAATATTATTTTTATTAAATTTTAATAAACGAGCCATATGTAAGGGTGAGTATGGTACTGGACCGGTACCGATACCGATTTTACTGAATACCGAATTTGATTTATAAAGATGGTACCGAATACCGTACACAATATTCATATACGGTACTGGTATCGGTACCGAGTACCTATTTTAACTAGTTGGTTC
Source organism: Pulicaria dysenterica (assembly GCA_947179395.2). Taxonomy (NCBI): domain Eukaryota; kingdom Viridiplantae; phylum Streptophyta; class Magnoliopsida; order Asterales; family Asteraceae; genus Pulicaria; species Pulicaria dysenterica. The sequence goes on from OX359290.1 coordinate 33,177,432, forward strand.
GGTACTAGTCTCGAATACCAAGTTCCGAATATCGATTTAGCAATATTTCAAGTACCAAATACCGGACTGAAAACTTTAATTCGGTACCGGTACCGGTTCCGGTACGGTACCGGTACAATTAGGTATTTCTGGTACCCATGCTCACCCCTAACCATATGGTTATAAACCTTTTTAAACTTAATTAATCTCTTATTCAACCATATTAGAAAATTATAGCTATACAATTAGTAAAAAACTAAAAGCCTATATTAATAATGATATCATAGCCCTTAATTAACTCTAAATTAAACACCAATTTTGACTATAAAGCTAGTAAGGCATGATCATCATCAACTCTAAAATAAATCAATTTAATTAATAGTATAAAATAAACGTTAGTGAGTTATTATATATTAAGTGTACCATATTCATTTTATTCACTTCTAAATCGTGTAGTATATAAATATCTCTTTATTGTGAGCATAGTACTTTCAAAGGTTCTTATTATTTATCATTCTTTTATGTTGTTATTCTTTCACGACTTATAATTATTTAATATCTTTTTATTAAGATTTACTATTTATAATTTTTCAAAGCAACTTCTGTATCAAACGGACATCTAATATATATATATATATATATATATATATATATATATATATATATATATATATATATATAGTGTGTGTGTGTGCGTGTGTACATATGCATGTATATATATATGTATATATATGGGAGGGTTCAATGAAATTATTTTTCATTTGAGAACTGCAGAGAACGAATCTTGGTGCTTGATTTAAATAGATAAAGGACTATTAATGACAATGGCTCGTTAATGAGTTATTAATCCACTCATAACTCATTAATGGTACATTAATGAGTGGTATTTTAGGAAAACCAAGACTCGCAAATTAATGATGGCTCACTGGACGAATTTCACTATTGAGTAAATATATATGACCAATATACGACTATTAATGAGTCATAAATGGTGTTACAAACAGTTCTAACGGTTCACGTATAAAAATAGTTCTCCTATGATAAACGCTCTCAACTGAATACTTCTATATATGTGGAAAAATTGACAAAACTGTTTTTAACACCATCAATGACTCATTAATCGGTGTATTTTAGCCATTTATATATTTACTCAACCGTAAGTTGCGTCCGGGTGGATGAATCATTATTAGATTGGCATAATAATCCAAAAATACCCCTCCCTAATGAGTTATTAGTGAACCTATTAGAATTCTTAACCATTAATTTATTTTAATCAAGGGCTAAAATTATTTCTCGCTTTTCTCGTATAAAAACCAGTTCTCTTATGAACCTATAACGTTGTTATTTTGAAAATTCACAGCATATTGTTTTTGTTAAAATATTGTAGTGAAATTTATTAATAACTTTATTAAATGCTAAACAATTAAGACCGTCATGAAAATCATAATAAAAAAGAAACCATTATGTTACACATAGTCAACGATCGTAATTAAGGTTTACAATCTTTTATAGGTAAACCACAAGTTGTCAACAGATATAAAAACATCCAAAACTATCAGTACCTACTAGCACCCACGCTCACGAGGCCATACGCACTTACGTCACCTCCAAGAGTAGAAGACACATTTTAAAGAAACAAGTGTCAGCTTACGCCTCGTGAGGCAAGTGGTTACCACAAAATCATTCATTATATATTCATAAATCATATTAATTTTTTTAATAATAAATCCCAATTCCTAACTTTACCTACCCGCATAACATCATAACATTCCCCGCATAGTGAAGTTTTATCAAACTATTGTCATCAGAAACGTCATTTACATGATAAACTGTTAGGATTCAATATTGTATAGATATAAAAGTTAACATTGTGAGTGAGATTTGTATTAACTAGAAACTTTGGGTCTTAATATGTAAAATATTCCATGGAGTTTAAATAGTATTTGACTCCTTGTAATGAGTATCAGTTGCCATTTTTCATGCCAATAGATCTACACCTTTAAGTGAGTGTTTACATATCTTATATATGCAATCGAGATTATAGCATGATACTTGAATCACTTAGGACAAACATAAACATTGTAAAACATCGGTATCATCATAAAACATCTTATTACAACTTTTAATCACTAAACATCGTTACTCTAAATCGTTATCATTGTTTTTAAGCGGGGTTTGTCGTCATCTGTTGTTTACCATCACTATCCTGAGTTACCACATGTGTGCCCGACAACCATTAGAGTTACGAGTTCCGCCTGCATCGGTACCACGTGCGTGCCCTACAATGACAGTGAGTTATTGTTGAAAATACAAAAAAATGGATGTCAAAACTGCCAATACTAACAATTTTGGACACAAAGCCAAATGGGTACCAAAATTTGTTAATCCTTTTTGTAGTAGCTGAAAAGAGAAACATTGTTGGAGCACAATGAATATCATTCAGACTTTATTGAAGATCACTGTATTTCTTATGCTCATAAGATTATATCTGATGACTAAAATAAAGAACGAGTTCCCTGCAACACAGTTTACATCAATTTTGTTCAGCATTAGCTGGAGTCTGATGACCCGAAATGCTTATTTTGTGCACTTTATAATTGTTGTATTTTGCAAGGGGAGCATAATTTTATCTCTATCCTAATTGATGAAAAACAAGTTTTTCTTATGCATCAATTTAGGCGGAGATTTTATGTTTATGCTTTGCAATCTTTTTAGAAAAACCAAAAACATTTCAAAATGAAAAGTCAAAAACATAAGAAATTTTTTAAAAATACAAAAAATATTTTACATGTTCATCAGCTGTTCATTATTCCTTCATTCTAATACATTGCTTGATTCTTTCTTCGGTAATATATTGAAAGTTCAATTTTCATTTCATGATTTCCATCTCATATATGTGGTAATCTGTGGTAATCAGTATTTCTTTATCTATGATTGATTCATTGTATTTTAATGATCAAATTGCATATGAGTGAGGGACTGTAGAAAATGACTTACTCATGTGGTCAATCTAGAACCGGAAGGACCTGCCCCAGGAGTTTACCTTATCATAGAAGAGATCATAAGGGTTTATACGTCAAATAGGTGAGCAAAATAAGTTATCACAGGATACTAAGTGGTGTGTTGAGGTAAAATTAAACAGAGAGGGGTGAAATAGGAGATGAGGTACATATGATCAACATATTTCATTCATCTTACTTTATAAAATCATTATGTGATTTTCGTGCTTCATAAATTCTTGATTGTTCATATTATATGATTGATCAAATCTTTCTTGACAATCGTTTTTAACAGAGTCTTCCTTGAAAATCATTTTTGTTGATAATCACTATGATTGCTCATATCATTGTTGATAACAAGTGTCCAAATGTATCCAAACAATGATAGATACATCAATTTAGAAAGAGATTTTGAGGGAGAAGTGGAAAAATATTAAGTGTGCTGTGGATCAAAAGAAAAGAACGATCCTTACTAAATAATATCAACCCGGGTAGCCACATATGCTAATGATTTTTATTCATTGAGATTTGGTATTGAAGAAGACATCATCAACCTAATAATGCAATACATTAACCCTACCCAGCTACTCAATTATAACTTAACGGATGAGTGTTTCAACTTCACACGGAGAATTAGCACATCTTTATTGACATCTAATCTGGAGATTATTGATGTTGAAACAAGGAGGACAACCTGATCATGTCCCCGGTTTCTTTCATACACTTATAGAGTCTAGAACGTATTGCAATATTCATTTCATTTCATAAGACACGTTCTACAAATATCACAAGTATAAAGTCTTTGGGACTGATATCGGAAGATCTTGGAGTGATATTTTATGTGATATCCACAATGATTAGATGGAGATCCTATCAGAATCAACGTTATGCCAGTTCTGAAAGTAGGTCACACAATATTTATTGTTGTGTTAACGAGCAATCTATGTGATCTCAGTTAATTTTCGCTCTTCTATCATTGTAGTGACACCTTCAATACTTCATATTTTTCAAATGACTTTCATGATGAGGATTTTGATTTTACAAGTGGTTATATACATATATTCATGTCAAATCTAGTTGCCTGCACATTTAATGTACGTGATGTTCATGACAAATCCTGAACATTATGAGGGTGAAGAGAAATTTAGATTAGAGGGAGAAAAATTTAGATGAGAGGGAGAGAAATTTAGATGAGGAGGAGAATTATCTAAACATAAGGGGAAGAAAATCTGATTCATGAATATAGGGGAGAGAAAATTGTTAATATTCATTCAATTGATTTTAAGAAGACAATATCATGTATTAAGGAGGAGTCATAGAAAATAAAAATTGAATGAGTTTAAAATCTGATTTAGGGAGACAATATCATTGTTGGTCCCGAATGGATACTACAACAACAAATGTTTGTAGAAAGGGGGTTGAATACAAACTTTAGCAAATTAAATTTTTAGAGACACACGGTTTACTTTTATATAATTCTTATTGACGTTAATCAAGAATTACATTAACTAGATGCGGAAAATCTAAGTTCAATAAAAGGTGGCAACTAATTTTGTCTAACACATAGACAATGCTAATCTTAAACAACTAATGTCTAAGACGTTCAACACATGAACAAGTTTGTTACACTGAAAGTAAAATGCTAACTCTTCTAATTCTCAACTTATGAGATTTCAGTGCTTTTCAACGCATTCGCTGCTTTAGCATGTTTCCATGCATGAGTATATATAAGCAAAGTGTGTCCGAGTTGATGAAGAGAGAAGGAGACAAATGTACTTGGTTTAATAATATTATAATAGATAAAGTTAGTGGGTGAAAAGGTAAGATAACTTTATACACAAAGTGTGTAAAGTGAACTTACTTTTAAGTAATGAGTATACCCACTATCTATTATTATATTATTAAATTACTACCTTTATGTCTTGAGAAAGTAACATTATCCTTCCATGCTTGTGCTTTAATCGACACCATGCTTTCTGAAGATTTGACTTTACCAAATATGGAGTTGCCAGCCATACTTAACATCATATCTTCGAGATCTTCTTTTCAAGAGTATCTTTCTCCTTTTCCAGGGGATAAAGATCTATCCTTTTTGTATCATTGTAGATCCAAAAAGTGCTAAGTATTTTTACAAAAGAAAGATCTAAGGCATAATAAGAACAACACATGTTCTGCCTTTGACTTTAAGAAAATATTACATAGAAAAGCTATTAACTGAGATATACAATAAAGACTCAGTTAACAGACACTGAACTACAAATATAATTTTGTTCAGCTAAGGATAAGTGTGAAAGACTCAGCTGACTAGACTTGCTCAGCTGATCAAATTGCTCAGCTGATGATACAAATCGTAGTAGCAGCTAATAAACTGATTAACTCAACTGTCAGCTGTTCCCAAGGGCTCAGCTAATCATTTGAGTATAGTCAGCTCACAAAGAGAAGATTGGATAAGTAGTAAATACCTTTTCTGACAGATGGAAGGCATCAGCTGATAACTGTGATTGAGTCATCTGATCCTTGACTGCTCAGCTGATCTTGAAATCTTCATCAGCTGATGGTTCTAGGCCATCAGCTGATCCAGTGTGATTCCTCAGCTGATGCTCTTTGACTGATCTTTTCTTCTCAGCTGATCTTTCTGAAGCTGGTCCTTTGGCTGATACTCAGTGTTCAGCTGACACTATGATTCGTCAGCTGACATTTCTTACTTAGAAATTCTTTAAGTCTCAGATAGAAAAACAACACATGTTTTTCATCAATCTAAGTCCAAAACTGAATATATGGTTTTGTTAACATCAAATCCTATTTTACTTAATAGATAGGTTTGATTAAGGTTTGATATTGCTATCTCCCCAACAATCTCCCCCTATTTGATGATGACAAAACCTTATCTGTTTTAAGAAGAATCAGCTTGACTCGAATTTGTAAAGATTAAACTTTTAAGTGCAATTTGGTTACCTAGCTATCTGTTTTTGGTAACTCTTTAAAGTATGTTCCCTGATGTTCTGTTTTTGGGAATCTTTTCATTTATGAAGTACCATTTTTCTATTTTTGGTATCTTTTCTATCCTTTTTCTGTTTTTAGGATTTTTGAACTTTTCTATATTTACACTATGTAAGCTATCCACTCAGAGTCATCTATACTAGCATTTTTAGCTAAGTAGTCCATGATCAAAGTTTCAAGCTTGATTACAAAACAAAGTATTTACATAAGAGTTTGTACAGTGTAATCTAACTAAGAGTTAAACTAAGTACAGAAGTTGAACTATTCTAGGAATTGAAATTACATCTACTCTAGTTATGAAGTGTGATCTTCATTCCCACCAAGGTTCTTCTTTTACATCCAGAAGTCTGTTCAGAGGATTGGCAGCCAACAACTCTTCAGCTCTTGCTTGAATCAGATTTTCCAAATGTTCACTTCCTGTCTGTCCCCTTGTTAAACGTGCAACTTGAAAGATTAATTCTCCAGGGGCTTTTCCTAAGTCAGTTTCTCTTAGGAATCTCCAGACACCAGCTCTGTTTTTGAAGAAAATCCCTCTCTCAGGCTCAGTTATGTACTTAAACATTTCTGGCTCAATGTTGGAGGGCAAAGCAGTGTTAAAATTTTCATATGCAGACAGGTAAGGATGATCAGGATTAAGTATAATCCGTTCAGCAGGTACAAAAGCTTTGGAGGATTTCTTGAAGGCATCCTCAATCACATCAATGTGTTCCATAAATTAATCATGAGTGCATATCCTATGGTAAACAGCCATTCTGATCCAGAATTCGAATTTGTTTATAAACCTTGGGGCAATTTCACTTTTGGATTTAAGGAGGTGGTACAGAGTCTTAATCATCTCAGTGAAGGAGAACAGTTTGCAGTGATGGATATAGGCATTCTCATGTGTTTGTGTTTCATCTCTTCTTACTAATATGAGATATGGCCCTTAATCTGTTCCCTTATATGGAGTGACTCTGGAAATGAGATTTTGATCATTTCTTTCTATCAAGTTCTTCTTGTTATCCAAGACCTCTTTGATCTCCCTTTCAGATTGCTGAGTTGTAACTCCAAAGTTGAACTCATGCAATGCTTGAATGGCTTGTCTGTGAGTTCTTCCTCTTTTAGGAACTTTCTTGACAGAAGGATCATCATGCTGTGATGCAACCTGTGTTGGATGTGATTGAGAGGATAGCATGATGATTTCTTCTTCTTGTAATTCTCTCAATTCATCATCAGTGATACCAACTGCAGCAGCAAGATCCTCAGTGGTAGTGAAATCCTGGTGTCTCTCTTTGGCTTTAAGAACTTCTTCAATGGTTAAACCAAGAGCAGCAGCCAGTTCACTTAACTCTCTGAGATTCTCATCTTGATTTAGCTCTTCCTCTCTTCTTTGTTCTTCTTCAATCTCCTCAGCAGTCATTATCTTCTTTCCTTTTCTTCTTGATGAACTGCTGGAAGTTGGTTGACTTTATTGAACTGGAAAGGAAGCTTGGACTGGTGGAGCTGTAGTGGAGGAGCTCTGCTTCCTTATGTTGAACATAGAGGACAAAGGCATTTCATCTTCATCATCATCATCAGAATCCTCAGATGGTAGCTCAATTGGATCACAGGATTTACCTTGCTTTGATTTCTTTCTCCTTCTAGCCATTTGCTTTAGCCTTCTCTTTGGCCTCTGCTCTTCTTGAGCAGGTTGCTCCCCCTCAGATTTATTCTCCCCCTCAACAGCTGATCCTATTTCATCGGGGGTCGATGCATCCTCTGCTTGTAAAACAGACTTTGTCCTAACTGACTTCTCCCCCTTTTTGTCATCATCAGAGGAGGGAAAAACAGCAGGCTTTGCAGGGGCATCAGGAGTGGTGAAAGAATAAGGAGTTGGGAGAGGTGTAGAGGTAAAGGGTGGTATGGTTGAGGATGAAGGTGAGGCAGTGGGTATGGGAGACTGAGTGAAAGGTGATGTTGAGTGTTTAAGGTGAGAGGGAATAGGAGAGAAAGAAGGAATGGAAGTTGAGATAAGAGGTTTTAGGCTGTTGATAGCTTCAGTGAGATTGGAGAATTCTCTCAGAGTATCACGGTGCCTTATCTTAGCACAAAAGCTGGACCTATTGACCTCAGTATCAATGTCCTTTAGGAGAGAGAGGATAGTTAGAAGAGATTCAGGAATGGTAATGGAGATATCAGGGGGTGAGGGTCTAAGGGTTTTGAGTTGGGAGAGGAGATTGGAAATGGTATGGTTTAAGGTAGAAATGGTTTGGGCAGGTATAGGATGGGAGGGTGTAGGAATAGGAGTAGAGGTTTGGTTTAGAAGTTGATCTAGTTTGGTAAGAATAGGGGAAAGATCAACAGGGGCAGGGGTGGGTTGGGGTTTGGGTGGGTTGGCCTTAAGTGACTCAATCTCATTGGTTAGGTGAGAGATTTGAGTTTCTGTTTGAGTTTGGAAAGAGGTAAAGGAGGCTTGAAGACTATCCATCTTTTGAGAGATAGATAATAAGGTTTGAAGTAGTTGGGGTGAGGGTTCAGAAGTAGTAGATGAAATGGGTTGGGTTGGAATTGATTGAGAAATTGTGCTTTGAACTGGAATGGATTGTGGTCCCTCACTTAGACCTTGGTATAGAGGCCTAAGATCACTGGGAGCAGAAGTTGTACCCTGTACTAATGACTGGTTTATGCCACTAGTATTGACAGGTAGTGCACTAGTATGTGTAAGAATTGAATCAAAAACATGTGCAAGTAAGTGAGTGTGAGTGAGGGTTGCACTCAAAGGGTTATCCCTTATTACAGTAGCAAGTTGTTGTGAACTTACTAGGGGATAGGCTTGACACATAGGGGTTGTAGACACAGTATGACCTTGGGAGAAGGTCTGTCTTTCAATGGTATCACCCTGTTGGGAGGGTGACCCAGATTGCAGCAATCCCATATTTACAGATGTGCCCTGTTGTGAGGACACACCCACTGGTGGTAGGGTTATATCAACTTCCATGAGCTCCCCCTCAAAATAAGAGGTAGCTATAGGAGTTGAGGTCAGAGGTGCAGTGTGCATTTCCTCTGAGATAAGTGTAGTGTGCACCATCTCTAATGACCTTGTTTCTATTTGGGTTACTAAGGGAGTAGAACTAGCAACTGTTGGGAGTTGACTAGAGCTTGGCTGTTGTGTGGGTGTTACAACTAGAGGTGAGGATGGGTTCTCATTGGTGGGGTCAACCAAATGAGTAGCCTTAATAGTGGTAGATATTATACCTGAGAGGTGCTGAGTCTTGCTAATCTCAATTAGTTGAATGAGATTGTCAGAAATTGTGTCTTCCTCAGCATCATCACCATCAGCTGCATAACCACTTTGTTTGTCTTGTGGAGTGCTTGAGCTGGAAGGAACCGGGAAATGTGAGAGTGGCATCCCAGTTTGAGAAGATGAGGAGGTGGTATCTTGAACATTTTCTGCATAAGGAATTCCAGCATCACCACCATGAAAGTCATCATTTCCCTCATCATGATCATTTTGACCACTGTCAGCATCATTATCATTATCACCCTCAGCATCAGGATTAATAGGTTCATCCTGTGCTGGTTCATCAAACACATCTGCTCTAAACATCAATTCTTCTTCCACTAAGGCTTCATCTGGAGCATGAGTCATAGACTCCTCAGAATGATCAGTGATTAAATCAGGAGATTCAGAATCATCAGCCATTTGTCCTTCAACATGTTCAGCACCAACTTCTTCTTCATTTTCAGCATCCTCAGCAGCAACATCAATCAACTCTTGCATCTGAGCAGTTATAGCAGGACCTTGAAATTCCCTTATCAAATGGAAAGTTTTCTGACCCATTTGAGGGATGGTCATTGTGTGCAAGTGAGCAGCTAACCCAGCATAGTGTTCCCTCTGAACCTCTCTAAGTGCAATTAAACTTAGATACCTGATGTAAGGAACTAGGGTTCTGGTTGATTTCTTTGATGTTCCCAGAGTGATCTTATCCACCATTTCAGAGAATATGATTTGTGAGAAGTCAATATTCCTCCCTGTGACCAAAGCATGAAGAATCATCAATCCAGACTAATTCATTTGGTCATGGCTGCCAGACTTGTGACCAAAACATCGAATGATTACACTGGCCAGATACTTCCATGGGTGTCCTAGAGCAGACAGTTTATACTGGCCATGGGAAACAGCACCTTGGTAGCCAATCAGGGGCAAAACCTCTAAAACTTGATCCATTGTAGAAAAAGGTTGAAATGGGGCCATATGGGGTATGGAGATCGCTTGTCTAAGAGAATCAGTAGTGATGTTTATGTTGATGGTACCATTGAGGCAGGTGCAAGTGATTAATTCTTGATTAGCATGGTACATTGCAGTGAACCACATCTCACCAACAATGTTTGGAAAGATAAACAGAGGATGAGCAGATAGACATGCGAATAGGGGATGGGAAGTTATGAAAGCCACCATAGGTTTGTATCCCTGGTTTGCTTTGCTCGCGGGATTGTCAGTGTTTATGAGAAGGTTGTTTGTGCGTATTGTGATTTCAGAGTTGGGTGTGACATTTTCACCAACAATGGCGTTTGGAGAAGTTGCAGGGTTGAAGATCACCATGATTACAGAGTGAATGAAGTTTGAGCAACGAGAGTTTAGGGTTTGAAAGTTTGAGAGAGAAAGAGTGTTTGGGAATTTTGAAAGATTAAGAAATGAATAACCGCTCGAAAACACCTTTAAATCTTCCTTGGAAACCTAAACTGTCACAGAAATATCTTGTAAAAAGTAACTGTCACTTCTGCAAAAAGGTAATAGACGGAATAGATATTAAATACACAGACAATAAACGGACAAATAAACTAAATTAAATAACCTAGTAACACAATAAATACAAATGAGAAATTAATAAAATAAGTGTGGGGACACAATATTTTTGACTTTTGAAAATCATCAGCTGACAGACGAGAGTGTCAGCTGATCCATATTGAGATAAAAATAAGTGTCAGCTAATGAATTCACTTAGCTGAGCTTCTAAGTCTTAGCTGATGGTTTATCAGCTGAGGTATAGTGTCAGCTGACATAATTCTATTAGCTGATCTACCATAAGTAAAATATGTAGAAGCTTAAATAAGTACTTCATTTCACACACAAATAAAATTATTTTCTCACACACAATTAACTATCTAAGAAGAGAATATATTACAAATTTAACATGCCAAGTTTGGATATTAGGAAGTTGAACTGAGACTCATCCAAAGGTTTTGTAAAAATGTCAGCTAATTGAACATCAGTGTTGATATAATGCATTGAAACTTTCTTTTTCTGCACATTATCTCTAAGAAAATGATGTCTGATTTCAATATGCTTAGTTTTTTAATGCAAAACAGGATTATTAGAGATAGATATAGCACTTGTGTTGTCACACAGAATTGGGGAGTTTTCAAACTGTAAGTCATAATCCAGTAGTTGATTTTGCAGCCATAGCAATTGAGCACATCAGCTTCCAGCAGCAATGTATTCTGCCTCAGCTGTAGAGGTTGAAACAGAGTTCTGTTTCTTGCTTGACCAGCTGACTAAACTTCCACCTAATAATTGACAACCCCCGGATGTACTCTTTCTGTCTAGTGTGCAACCTGCAAAGTCAGAATCAGTGTATCCAACTAACTCAAAATCAAAGTCTTTGGGGTACCAAAGACCTAGATTAGGAGTTTCTTTGAGATACCTGAAAATTCTTTTAACTGCAACTAAGTGAGATTCTTTGGGATCTGCTTGGTATCTAGCACAAAGACATGTAGAAAACATAATATCTGGTCTACTTGCAGTGAGGTACAAAAGAGACCCTATCATACCTCTATAAGCTGTAATGTTCACTGATTTACCATCAGTGTCCTTTCCAAGCTTTAAGGCAGTGGACATGGGTGTTTTCATTGAAGAACAATTTTCAAATTCAAATTTATTAAGTCATTTACATACTTTGTTTGATGAATGAAAATTCCATCAACCTCTTGTTTAATTTGAAGACCTAGAAAATAGTTTAATTCACCCATCATACTCATTTGATAGTTATCAGACATGAGTTTGGAAAACTTTTTGCAAAGATCAACATTTGTAGACCCAAATATTATATCATCTACATAAATCTGTACAAGAATCACATCACCCTTGAATTTTCTTATAAATAAAGTGCTATCTATGTTTCCTCTTATAAATCCTTTATTGGTCAAAAAGGAAGAGAGGGTATCATACCAGGCTCTTGGAGCTTGCTTCAGACCATACAAAGCTTTGTTCAAGAAGTATACATGATCTGGTTTGCTTGTATCCTCAAAACCTGGAGGTTGTTTGACATACACCTCTTCTTTCAATTCACCATTTAGGAAGACACTCTTAACATCCATTTGGAATACTTTGAAGTCTTTGAAGGCAGCATAAGCAAGAAATAGTCTTATTGCTTCAAGTTTTGCAACAAGGGCAAAGGTTTCATCATAATCAATACCTTCTTCTTGACAATACCCCTGAGCAACTAATCTTGCCTTGTTTCTGATGATCAGCCCTTGTTCATCCATCTTGTTTCTGAACACCCACTTAGTGCCAATGATGGATTTGTCCTTTGGACTTTGCACCAAAGTCCATACATTGTTTCTTGTGAATTCAGCAAATTCTTCTTGCATGGCATTTATCCAGTGAGGATCAGTTAGAGCTTCATCTACCTTCTTTGGTTCAATCATAGAAACAAAACCTGTATATAAACAGAAGTTACAAGCTTTTGATCTTGTTAGTACAGATGCTTCTATGTTACCTATGACCTGATCAATTGGATGATTTCGGAGGTCCTTGTAGGCATTTTGGATTCTGGGAGTTGAAAATCTTTGGTTTGGGTAAGCTGATGAGACTTCTGGTTGATCAGCTGACAGAATTTCTTGATTACAATCTGATGAGACTTCTACTGATGAGGGAATGTTTGATATGGAATTAGAGTCCATTGATGTTGAATCATGATTCCCTTCATTTAGTAAAAGTGTGGGTTGGTTTAGGATAGAATGTGCAGAGGTATTTTGTAAGTTTGGAACAGGTTCATCTAAGTCATCTACGTCAGCTGATGAGATAGGATCAGCTGATGGGAGTGGATCAGCTGATACTAGAATGTTGTCTTCAGTATTCAGTAGATCATTAAATTCCTCACCTGTAGATGGATTAGTAGAACAGGAAGCAACAAAGTCATTTTCATTAAAACTTACATTGATTGATTCTTCTATGACCTTTGTTTTGATGTTGTAAATTCTGTAAGCTTTGGAGATCACAGAATATCCAACAAACACACCTTCATCAGCTTTTGGTGTAAATTTCTGCAATTGATCTTTTTGGTTCAGAATGAAACACTGACACCCAAAGATGTGTAGAAAGCTGATGTTGGGCTTCCTTCCCTTGAGTACTTCATAAGGAGTCTTGTTGTGCCTCTTTATTATAAGGGATCTGTTCTGAGTAAAACATGCACAACTGACAGCTTCAGCCCGGAAGTTGAATCCTAACCCACTCTCACACAGCATGGTTCTTGCAACTTCAATCAAAATTCTGTTTCTTCTTTCAGCTACACCGTTCTGTTGTGGAGTTCTTGGAGCAGAGAAGTTTTGAGATATTCCTTTCTCATCACAGAAACCTTCAAGAGTTTGATTTCTAAATTCAGTTCCATGATCACTTCTAAGCATCCTTACCAGATTGCCATTAAGCACTTCCATCTTTATAATAAAGCTTATAATCTCTTCAGCAGCCTCACTCTTTGCTTTTAGGAAGATGACCCAAGTGTATCTTGAAAATTCATCAACCATTACCAATGCATACTTACTTCCACCAATACTAGAAGTAGCAACAGGACCAAATAGATCCATGTGCAACATGTAGAAAGGTTCAGTAATGGAGAAGGCTTGCTTAGATGGAAATGAAGTCTTGTGCTGCTTTCCCTTCTCACAGGCAGAGCAAGGTTTAGGCTTAACATACGTCAGTGAAGGTAGTCCTGACACTAGTTCACCCTTGCTCAACTTGTTAATGTTTTTGAAGTTTAAATGGGAAAGCGTTTTGTGCCATAACCAGTTTGTGTCAGTTACAGACTTGGTATACAAACAGGTTAACTTGGATGGATCACCAGAGGACATATCAAGAGTATATACATCCTTGGTTCTCTTTGCACAAATTATTGTTTTACCTTCTTGATCTAAAATGGAACCACCTGTCCTTGTAAAGAGGACTTTATGATCACCATCACATAACTGACTTATGCTGATGAGATTATACTTAAGTCCTTTAACATATGATACCTTGGATAAAGTTAGGTTCCCATTATGAAGTTCTCCGTAGCCTTTTGTTTGCCCACAATTATTATCACCAAAGGTTACTCTTGGACCTTTTTCCTTCTTGTAGTTACTAAGCAAAGCTTTACAACCTGTCATGGTCCTTGAACATCCACTGTCAAGATACCACGTGTTCAGACCCTGCATAGATGTGATTGAAAGAAGGTTAGTGAGATTTGGGCATCCACATTTAAGTGGACCCCTGTGGATTGCACCTAGCCATCCACTTTATATTAGGTTGTTTATGAATGAGAGAAACAATTGTGTTATCATAATCAGTCCGCTGTCTTGAGTTACCTTCTAGAGAACAATTACCTGCCTTATGTTCTTTGCTCCCACATTTATAACATTTTTGATTTTTGGAGCTTTTAACATGTTTTGGTAATTGACTAAGAGATGTCTTAACTGTTTTCTGATGACTATGGGTCATAAGCTGACAGATTTCACCATTCAGCTGTTGCAGCTGATTCTATAAACTAATAAGGTCTTTGTTTACAGTCACCTTATGTTGACCCTTAGTTAAAATGAGTTTTTGATCAACCTTAGGTGTGGCAGACTTAGACTCTTTGTAAACAAAATGTCATTTTCCCTTAGTTTCTCCTATTAAAATAGTTTGAAGTGAAGTTTGATAAGCTAAACAAACAGAAGAGGATCCATGATCAGCTGACAGGATATCAGCTGAGCAGTTATCATCTACTTTTTTATCAGCTGATGTAATATCATTAGCTAAGGAATTTTCAGTTAGCTGAGTTCCTAAATTTAATGTATCAGCTTTCAAGGTTTGACAACAGAATGTCTCTTTGGTATTAACAAATTATTCCATCCCTTTACTTACTTCCTTTACACTTAAATTTTTAGTACTTTTGTTTTCTGTCAAGACAATAGAACTTGAACCAACTTTTGAAGAGGTTGAGTCTTTCAGCTGAGTACTTTTACTTTTGACAAATCTGTTAGTGATAATACTTTTTTCTTTTACAGTCTTTTGAAAAGTAAGAGGTAAAATATCAGCTTTTTCTAAGATATTTATGTTCTTGCTAAAATCAACACAGTTAGCAGCTTGGGAATAATTTCCACCAATAATACCTAAATTTAATGTATCAGCTTTCAAGGTTTGACAACAGAATGTCTCTTTGGTATCAACAAATGATTCCGTTCCTTTACTTACTTCCTTTACACTTAAATTTTTAGTACTTTTGCTTTCTGTCAAGACAATAGAACTTGAACCAACTTTTGAAGAGGTTGAGTCTTTCAGCTGAGTACTTTTACTTTTGACAAATCTGTTAGTGATAATACTTTTTTCTTTTACAGTCTTTTGAAAAGTAAGAGGTAAAATATCAGTTGCTTCAGTTACTTGGATAGTTGAGGAAGGAACATAAGGACCTTCAGTAACAGTTTTAAGCATCACATCATCAAGGCTTGACATATAGAGAAGAACTCTACTCTTCTAGAGAGAGAAGTTCTCTCCATCAAATATAGGACACCTTGTGAGTGAACCATTGTTAGAAGAACCATTAGAGGCAGCAACAGAAGTGGCCATTTTGTAGTGTGGGGTAGAAGCAGTTGAAGAGTAAGCAAAACAGATCTTAGATATGGATTATCTAGCCTGCTCTGATACTAGTTGTTGGTCCCGAATGGATACTACAACAACAAATGTTTGTAGAAGGGGGGTTGAATACAAACTTTAGCAAATTAAATTTTTAGAGAAACACGGTTTACTTTTATATAATTCTTATTGACGTTAATCAAGAATTACATTAACTAGATGCGGAAAATCTAAGTTCAATAAAAGGTGGCAACTAATTTTGTCTAGCACATAGACAATGCTAATCTTAAACAACTAATGTCTAAGACGTTCAACACATGAACAAGTTTGTTACACTGAAAGTAAATGCTAACTCTTCTAATTCTCAACTTATGAGATTTCAGTGCTTTTCAACGCATTCGCTGCTTTAGCATGTTTCCATGCATGAGTATATATAAGCAAAGTGTGTCCGAGTTGATGAAGAGAGAAGGAGACAAAGGTACTTGGTTTAATAATATTATAATAGATAAAGTTAGTGGGTGAAAAGGTAAGTTAACTTTATACACAAAGTGTGTAAAGTGAACTTACTTTTCAGTAATGAGTATACCCACTATCTATTATTATATTATTAAATTACTACCTTTATGTCTTGAGAAAGTAACCTTATCCTTCCATGCTTGTGCTTTAATCGACACCATGCTTTCTGCAGATTTGACTTTACCAAATATGGAGTTGCCAGCCATACTTAACATCATATCTTCGAGATCTTCTTTTCAAGAGTATCTTTCTCCTTTTCCAGGGGATAAAGATCTATCCTTTTTGTATCATTGTAGATCCAAAAATTGCTAAGTACTTTTACAAAAGAAAGATCTAAGGCATAATAAGAACAACACATGTTCTGCCTTTGACTTTAAGAAAATATTACATAGAAAAGCTATTAACTGAGATATACAATAAAGACTCAGTTAACAGACACTGAACTACAAATATAATTTTGTTCAGCTAAGGATAAGTGTGAAAGACTCAGCTGACTAGACTTGCTCAGCTGATCAAATTGCTCAGCTGATGATACAAATCGTAGTAGCAGCTAATAAACTGATTAACTCAACTGTCAGCTGTTCCCAAGGGCTCAGCTAATCATTTGAGTATAGTCAGCTCACAAAGAGAAGATTGGATAAGTAGTAAATACCTTTTCTGACAGATGGAAGGCATCAGCTGATAACTGTGATTGAGTCAGCTGATCCTTGACTGCTCAGCTGATCTTGAAATCTTCATCAGCTGATGGTTCTAGGCCATCAGCTGATCCAGTGTGATTCCTCAGCTGATGCTCTTTGACTGATCTTTTCTTCTCAGCTGATCTTTCTGAAGCTGGTCCTTTGGCTGATACTCAGTGTTCAGCTGACACTATGATTCGTCAGCTGACATTTCTTACTTAGAAATTCTTTAAGTCTCTGATAGAAAAACAACACTTGTTTTTCATCAATCTAAGTCCAAAACTGAATATATGGTTTTGTTAACATCAAATCCTATTTTACTTAATAGATAGGTTTGATTAAGGTTTGATATTGCTATCTCCCCAACAATCATGTATTAAGGAAGACAAAATCTGATTCAGTTAATTTTCGCTCTTCTATCATTGTAGTCAAGGGGGAACAATGATATGAATTGTTCTGCAAGATGGAAAGAAGAGATAGAAGATCAAGAGCTACATTCTAGAGGGAGAGATCAATACATTCTTTCTAAAAGAAAAACTTATGTGAATTCAAGAAGCTCAAGATTTGAAAAAAGATACCGAAGAGTATAGAAATACTGAAAACCAATATATGTTAAACGATTTATACAACCAAAGGTTGAGAAGCCTTAGGTAACTGGTGCGAGATAGAAGACAAGAAAAATGCTGCTAATGTGTGCTTTCAAGATCTAATTCTCATAAAGACTTTGCCGATTGAGTAACATTTTTATTAACATTTTTATTAACATTTTTATTAACATTGTCTTCGAGAACAAACCCCGAAAACAAACATGTACTAACACGTATAATTATTAACTCATCCTTAGAAGTCATAAGAGTTAGCTAGAACTTACTTAGCAACTCTATTGAGTTGACTCAGCCTAGAAGCTGAGTCACTCAGCTTGAAACACATCAAGCTGAATACTCAACATATATCTTAGGTGACACACACATCTTATCAAACACATTGATAATTTTACTAAGATATAGTCTAAGCTGATCAAATATATGCTCAACTTGTATTCAACTTGTGCTCAGTCAGAAACACTATAGGTGTTCAGTCTGATCAAACTTCATAATTCTGTTTAAGTTATATTTAGAACACATCTTACAAACTTAACTTTGTCTCATCAAATTTCAAGTGATGAGATCATTTGACCAACAAACTCACCCTATTTAATGATGACAAAACCATCAAACAGTTCTTAAGTTTGTTTAACAGAATTATGTTTTAAATTTTAGACTTATCAAGATTTTGATTTTGAACTTATCAAATGTTAATTGAACTTATCAATTACTAATTGAACTTATCAATTATAAGTTGAACAAACCAACCAATTATATTAATGAATAAGAACTTATCAGTTATTCATTCAAACTGAACTAATCAGACTAAAAATTATGAACACATCATAAACAGTTGAACATATCAAACAAATCTTTGTATTCATTAAACATATCAGAGTACAAAATTTTGATCACTAAGATCATGCACACTTAGTGCTTACAAATTATTAGAACTAATCTAATAATTACAAATAGAACTAATCTATTCAGGATGCAACTCTTTAAACTCTTTAATCTCCTTGTTGATTTCTTCAAGAAGTTCTTGCAGATTTGGTAAGTGTTGAAGCTGATCCTTTTGTGATCTTATTGCTTTGTTTAGCCTGTATCTAAACCTGGCATTTTGTTCAGTCTTTGCCACCAGTAGTCTCAGAGCAAACACTTGAGATACCCCACATGTATATATATTTGCATCAGACTGGAAGCATTGTTCACCATTTCTGTCCAAGTACATGAATCCTTTCGGAGGCTTTTCCACATAAGTATTTTCTATGAATTCCATGCCTTCAGGAAGATCAAGACTGTACTTGTCTGCTTTTGCTAATCCAGCTGGCTTTGATGATCTTTTCTTCCCAACTTTATGAAAAGAAGTCAGTAGGGTTGCTATTTCAGATCTGGGTATGATTTCCATCGCATCAGCTCTTGCAAGCAGCCTTAAAATTTCATCCTTCACTTGATTTCTAGCAGAGGATTTTTTCATCTTCTTAATGAGTATTGCTACTTGCTTCCATTCTTCATATCCCAGTCTGTGAAGTTGATTCAGCTCCAGGGAAGATGTTTCACCATTTCTTAAGACAAACTCTAGAATGTCGATTCCTTGGACTGAGCTCAACTTGAGTGATTTGATTTGAGAAGAGAATTAGGTCCTTGTATAACACTGAGTTATATCTTCCTCCTCTTGTTGGTTCCCAATAGGAAGCTCTTCTACTTCTTCCTTCTTAGGCACTATAGGCAGTCTGAGTTTTGCTAGTTCCTCATTCTGCTTTCTTATTTGTTCAGCCCACGCCTGTTCCCTTGCTTCTTTCTCATGTGCTAACTCAGCCTGTACATTCATTTGCCTTCTTCTTAATTCTTTGATTGACATCCCAAGCTGGTCAGCATCTTGTTGTTCCATCCTTCTCACTGCCAACAGAGAAGCTCTTTCTTGTAATGTCATATTGTCTGTAGAGTCTTCATCTGAGGCTGATTCACTAAGAATCATTTTCCTTCTTTTCTGCTTGGGGGGTTCTAAATCATCTGAGCTGACTACTACAGGTCTCTTCCCTTTAGCCTTTTCAGTCAGCCCAGTTTAGGTTTCTATCTCCTTTTCTTTCTCCCCCTCAATCTGATCTGCTCCCTTAGCTAGTAGTAACAAGGCTTCAGCTTGAACAAATTCAGCTTCAACCTCTTGAACCTTCTCCCCCATTTTGTCATCATCAATAGGGTTCGAAGTATGTTTTTGCGATAGGACAGCAACTGCAGATTTTAACCTCAGCACCTCTTCATCCAGAGAGTCTAGAATCTGCAACATATGCTTCTTTGTTTGTCTTCTCTTGAGGTGTAATGTGTCAAACTGACCTTTAAAGAATTTTAGTAGATCATCCAAGTCAGCTTGAGAAGGTTGGGACTTGGGTACATCATTCAAGGGTTGGT
Organism: Pulicaria dysenterica; assembly: GCA_947179395.2. NCBI lineage: Eukaryota > Viridiplantae > Streptophyta > Magnoliopsida > Asterales > Asteraceae > Pulicaria > Pulicaria dysenterica. Next base: position 33,197,422 of record OX359290.1, read on the forward strand.
GTATACCCTCAAACTGATGTGCACCAGAGTTTGGACCCTACGATTCACCTTGGTATGTAGATGAATCATTGACAGGTTATGCTGGTGGGTGTTAGAAGTGAAGAGAAGTACTTGGGATCGATACGTGATGTTTATGAGTAGGTGGTTGGCTTAGTGGGTGTGAGGGGGGTGATTGACCCTGGGGATTGGTCATTCTTTCAATGTAACCTGAGTGTGTCCGCTCAGACAGTAATGGGCTCTCCCATGGAACTAGAGAGTGTGGGCTGAGTAGACACCACACCCGGTTTAGGCTGTAGGGTTTAAATGACCCTCGAGGGTGACACCTTAAGATTAGGCGTCTCCCCCTCAACTCCTGCCTGGGGAGGGATCAATGTGATCTCAGCTCCAGTGATGCCTTTAGGAGTGGCACTACCTTTGGCAATTTTGCGTGTATAGTTGTGAATATTCCCTAGTAGCAGTGGGCATACTAGGTATGGCTTCAGAGTGGAGTTGAATGCACGGTGGAGGAGATGGGTTAGACTGGGTTAGGTCTACCACAGTCTTATCTCCAAAAGATGATGGAGAAATGTGAGAAGAAGTTGAGAGAGGAGCACTGATACCTGGTCTGAGTCTATCAACAAATTCAGACTCTGAAGATGACTTAGAACCAGAGGAGGATGAAGCACCAACAGCTTCAGAGGAAGGCTTAGCTTGAGCCGGCTGCTCAGCTCGATGATCTGGTTCAACTCCAGATGTTCCCCTTCTCAGCTATCCATCGCATTGGGTCACTCAGACCTTCCTGCTCTGGAAAGATGTCATTGTTGAACATCTTTGAGCTGAGTGCTGGAGTAGGAAACACATCATGTCCAGATTCATAATGCTGTTCTCCCAACTCAACTTCCACCACCAAGGATAAGTACCTTATAAATGGTACATGGAGATCCCTTGGTGTCTTCACAACTTGGGCTTTGAGCTCGTTGAAGATGATCAGTGCATAATCCAGATTTCTAGCATTATACATGTTGTAGAGCAGCTGCATCTCGAACTCATTGACTTGATCCAAGCCTCCAATCTTAGTGCCAAGTGAACGTATCACAGTGGACACCATGAAGCCCCATCCAGTAGGAAAAGTGGCTTTCTTTATCACACCCTCTGTTTGTGGGTGACCCATGTTGGGTAGGACAGACCTTGCCACTTGTCTTGTTACAGCAGCTTCAAACACACCATTTGTAGGGAGTTGAAGAACTTCCCTTAGCTGCTGCACAGTAATGACAACTGTTCTATCCCTATTTAGAACAGTGCCAGTGATCTCTACCCTGTTGTTGTTGTAAGTACAAGTATACCAGAACTCCAACAGGTGTTGTGGAATGATGTGGAGTGGTGCTCCTGAAAAAGCGAATGCCAAGGGGCATTTTCTAATGTAGTCCACTCATACTTCGTATCCTCGGCCTTGTTTCCTCTTTGGAAATGCAAGACAGGCACGTTGATTATTAATTCGAATCAATGGCACACCATTGTTCTTCATCTGAGCACCTCTAACTATTCTATCACCAACAATAAGAAAGGTTCCATCCATTTTGAATCGAATGAAGTTAAACGATTGACACTGAGTTAATCGTATACGCACTGAGCGATTAGGGTTTTGAAGCTGAACGGTTGAATGCACTAAGCAAGAGAGGTGTTTGTGAAAGGTATTTGAGTGTATGTGAAGTTTTAGAAGTGAGAATTGTAAGCGTAAACCTCTGAAAATCGGTTATGGGCATTATATATACCTTTTGGAGGAGAGAGAAAAGTTACCGTTGGAAATCCTTTTTATCCGTTACACGTAATAAACTTTCGGCGCAATGTAACAGTAATCGAGATGAAACTTATCATCTCCCAATGGTTAATTTTGTACATTAATATTATTGACTTACAACAATATTATTTACATTGTTTTATTACACCGATACTTAATCAGCGTAACAACACAATGTGAGACAAACTCAAACATAATGTTGCATGAATTAAGAACACACAGTAATCAAATCATGAATTGGACTTACCAAGCTAAGGAACCATATCACTCAACGTGAGTCAAGCACTCAGCCTGATCTCACTACTCAGCGTGAGATTGATATTCAGCGTGAGATTGATACTCAGCGTGAGTTGAGCACACAACTCAGAATCAATGACACATAGTCATTTATGTTTGAGGCTGACTCAAACTTACATTTTAACTACACTGAGTACTTAAACCTATGTTTGGAACTTACCAAACGTGTGAACCAATCACACAGCTTGAGTTAAGCACATAGCTCAGACTCAATGACACTTAGTCATTTCGGTTTGAGACTAACTCAAACTCATATTTTAACTACACTAAGTAGTTAAACCATGTTTGGGACGCACCAAACTTGTGAACTCATTATTCAGCTTGACAATATATTCAGTTTATGAAAACTTATTTATAAACTGTGCACTCAGCTTAAGACACTTAGTCGTTGTCAAACTGAAACTCAAAATCTAGACACTTAGCTAGGGGTTGAGCATACCCAATTCACTTAGAAGATACATAAACCTCTTTTCATCAAGTGGTTTTGTAAAGATATCTGCCAGTTGGTCATCAGTGGAGATAAATTTGATGTCAACTTTACCTTTTTCCACGATGTCCCTGATGAAGTGATGTCAAATTTCAATATGCTTGGTTCTTGAGTGTAAGACTGGATTGTAAGTGATGGCTATAGTACTTTAGTTATCACAAAAGATAGGAGTTTTCCTAAAATTCATACCAAAGTCTTGAAGCTGATGTTACATCCACAGGATTTGAGCACAACAGCTTCCTACTGCAACATACTCAGCTTTAGCGGATTTGAGCACAACAGCTTCCTGCTGCAACATACTCAGCTTCAGCAGTTGAAGTAGTCACTGAGTTTTGTTTCTTACTAGTCCAGCTTACTAACTTCCCTCCAAGCATTTGACATTCTCTTGTTGTTGATTTTCTATCTAACTTGCACCCAGCATAGTCAGCATCCGAAAAACCAACTAACTCAAATCTAGAGTCCTTTGGATACCAAAGACCTAGATTTGGTGTACCTTTAAGGTACCTAAAGATCCTTTTCACAGCTTGGAGATGTGATTCCTTAGGATCTGATTGATATCTTGCACAAACACATGTAGCAAACATGATATCAGGTCTACAAGCTGTCAAATAGAGTATTGAACATATCATTCCTCTATAGGTAGACTGATATACAGACTTTCCATCTGAGTCCTTGCTCAGCTTGACAGCTGGTGACATGGGTGTTTTCATGGTTGAACAAGAATCAAAACCATATTTATTTATCAAATCAAGAACATACTTTCTTTGATTAATGAATATTCCATCAGGATTTTGTTGAATTTGCAACCCTAGGAAATATGTCATTTCACCCATCATACTCATCTTGTACCTTTTTGACATAATTTTGGAGAACCATTCACATAGAGATTCATTTGTAGAACAAAAAATAATGTCATCCACATAGATTTGTACAAGAATCACCCGTCCTTTACTCTTTTTAATAAAGAGTGTCTTATCTATACTACCTCTGGTGAAATCCATTGATAGTAAATAGTTAGACAGGGTATCATACCAAGGTCTTGGAGCTTGTTTAAGACCATACAAAGCCTTGTCTAACTTATAGACATGATGTGGAAAATTTGAACAAACAAAGCCAGGAGGTTGTTTCACATAGACTTCCTCCTGAAGTTTTCCATTTAGGAATGAACTCTTCACATCCATTTGATAGAATTTGAAGTATTTATATGCTGCATAAGCCAAGAACAGCCTTATGGCTTCAATTCTAGCAACAGGGGCAAAGGTCTCATCATAATCGATTCCTTCTTCTTGTTTATACCCTTATGCTAGCAGCCTGGCTTTATTCCTAACAATCACTCCATCCTTGTCCATTTTATTTCTATAGACCCACTTAGTGCCTATAATTGTATGATCTTTGGGGGCTGGGACAAGGCTCCAGACCTTATTTATCTCAAACTTATTTTATTACTCTTGCATAGCTTCAATCCAATCCTCATCCTCTAAGGCTTCTTCAGTCTTCTTTGGTTCCATTTGAGATAGGAAACCAAAGTAAGCAGCATAATTTGCTTTTGCCTTCGATCTGGTCATGACTCTTTCTTGAACATTACCAATTATTTGATCTTGAGGATGATCTTTGAAGAATTTAAATGATGTAGTAGGAGATTGTGGTTCTGAATCTGAGTAATATTGAGAGTTCTGAGGTGAACTTACATCCTCAGTCTCAATTGCAGCATTGTCATCAAACTGTTGATCACCAAGATCCTCAGTTTGAGTAATGTCAGCTCCAAAGGGATTGACGAACTCATCATCTTTCTCAGCTTGAGAGTCCCTTAGAGCTTGTGATGATTTCTTTGATGGACACAACTCATCATCACTATCATCATCCATGACATACATAGGATTTGACATATTGGTTTTCTCAGGCTTTTGAAGCTCACTTAGACTGACCAAGTCAGCTTGTCTTTTATCATCTTGATCAAAACTGTCGTCATCAAATGAGACATGAATTAATTCTTTTATAGCCTTTCTCCTTGTGTTATACACTCTGTAAGATTTGGAGATCGAGGAATAACCAACAAAGATTCCAGGATCAGCTTTAGGTTCCAACTTATGGAGATGATCTCTTTGATTCAGCACATAGCATTTTGAACCAAAGACATGGAAGTAACCTATATTGGGCTTTCTTGATTTATACATCTCATATGCTGTTTTGCCATGTCTTTTGACAATAATTGACCTATTCTGGGTATAGCATGCTGTACTTACAGCTTCATCCCAGAAATAGAGTTTCAATCTTGCCTCATATAGCATTGTTCTAGCAGCCTCAATTTAGGTTCTGTTTCTCCTTTCAGCAAATCCATTTTGTTGAGGAGTTCTAACTAAGGAGATATTTTGTAATATTCCTTTTTGTTCACAAAAGCCTTCTAGGGTTGAGTTTCTGAACTCAATCCCATGATAACTTCTGAGTTGCTTTACAGACTTACCTTTTTGCAACTCTTCCTGTTTGATAAAACTTATTATCTCCAGGGCAGCTTCACTTTTGGCTTTAAGGAATATTACCCAGGTGAATCGTGAGAACTCATCTACTATCACCAGGGTGTACTTCTTGCCACTTAGGCTTGGAGTACTTATGGGTCCAAACAGATCCATATGCAACATATGCGGTGGTTCTGTTATTGAAAAATTTTGCTTTGATTTGAAGGACCCTTTATGATGTTTCCCTTGTTCACAAGCTGAGCACAATTTGTCCTTGAAAAATGTGATCTTTGGCAATCCAGAGACTAACTCTTTATTGGATAGCATATTTATATTCTTGAAATTTGTGATAATCTTTTATGCCACAGCCAACTCAGCTTAGGAACAGATTGATAATATAAGCAGGTTTCAGTATAGGGATCAACAGAGTTACGATCAAGTAGATACACATCTCTTTCTCTTTTTGCTATTAATACAGGCTTACCCTTAGCATTATATATAGTTCCTACTTTTTTCCTAAAAGTAACAATATTGTCTTCATCACACAATTGGATGATACTTATCAGATTGTGTTTAAGACCTTTAACATATGCAACTCTCTGGAAAGTCACCTTGCCAGCATGCATCTTCCCATAACCTTTAGTTCTTCCATGGGAGTTATCACCAAATGTTACCTTAGGACCTTCATCTTCCTGGAAATCACTAAGAAGTTCTTTCCACCCAGTCATGTGCCTTGAACATCCACTATCCAAGTACCATTTACTTGAACCCTGCACATGATGAGAAAACTAAACACATTAGTTTTGTTTGGGAACCCACTTTATAGTAGGTTCAGATGATGAGCACTTAGCAGCTTCATCTTATGGAACTGACTGGTCAGCTTGAGTAGGTGCTGACTCCTGTGTAGGCTGATCAGCTTGTTCCTTTTCAGGCCTTAAGATTTCAATTTCACAGTCCTTGGCCTCATGTCCTCTACCTCTGCACTTTTAGCATCTTCTTCTACCAATGACTACAGGAGATAGATCATTCGATAATCCTTTAGGAAACTTATCCTTAGCTTTAGGATTATTGGTGGTGGATAACTTCTCAACTTTCTTAGCAAGTTGATTCACCTGATCTTCATTAACTTTGGACTTACCTTTGTCAGATCTTGGTTTATTATCCTTTTGATTAGAAGCTTGACCAACAAACTTCTTTTCGATGATTTTGGACTTACCATTGTCATGTTTTATGGACTTACCAGTTTCAACAGTCTTGGACTTACCACTGTTGAGCTCTTTGGACTTACCAATGTCAACAACTTTGGACTTACCATTGTTGTGATATGACCTCTGACTTACAGTGGTCTTCCTATTCTTGTAACTTCTCTCTGAGCCAGATAGAGAGTGTTGTCTTTTGAAAGGATTTAGATTAAGCCTTTCTATGACAGAAGTTCTTTGAATTGGATGAGTGCCTAATCTGTCCAGCACAGACTTACCATGCTGTTTAGATGTTGAACACTCATTTCCATGATCTTTTGCCTTTATAAACATATCGTATTTAAGGTTTTGACCATGTTTCTTTTCTGAGGCTGACTTCTGAGACTCGATCAGTTGTCTATCTTCCTTAGAATCTGTACTTGCTATCTCATCATCATCAGCTGCATAAGCTGCGGATTGATAGTCACCTCCAAGTACAGCTTGTACCTGTTTAGGAATTTGTTGGTTGATGCACTTTTCAGCAAGCCTTGATGACTTACACCATGATTCAGTAACCTTTTGAAGTTGGTCAGCTTTATCCCTGGCTTCATGAAGTTCTTCACTTAGAAGTTTATTAATGTGTCTTTGACATTCAAGATCACATTGCGCCTTCTTACCAACATCAATGAGAGATTGATTTTCCTTAATCTCATTTTTCAGTTTAGCTATCTCAGCTTTGAGGTCATTTTGAGACTTAAGGCCGGTCTTGAAATCATTTAGTAGATAATCAAATGCAAGACCTTTTTCTTCATCAGTGTAAGAGTTGAAATTACTAACCTTGTACATGGAGGAAGGATCCCAGTTACCAAGTTTGTTGTTTTCCTCAGCTTCCTTCATGTCAGCTTCAAAAGTTGATTCAGACAGACCGTAATCAACTTCATCTATTTCAAAGTCTTCATCTTCTTGAGCCATCAGACATTTATCATCATCATCTGAGGTAGATGATTATGTATCCCAAGTTTCAGCATAGAGTCCTTTTGCACTGGGCTTGTCTTCAGGCTTTTCTTTCTTGAGCTGAGTATATTTTTTCTTATACTTATCAGCTCTGTAAGCATTCTTATCAGCTACTGAAGTTGATTCATGCTTCTTTGATCTACACTCAGCAGCAATGTGTCCCTTCCTCTGACAGTTAAAGCACAAAGCTTTCTTGGGATCAAAAGAACTCTTTCCTTTGCCCTGTCAGATCTTCCTCTTCCCCTTTGAGCTTTTCTCAAACGTCTGGCTAGCATAGCCATTTGCTCAGTGATTGTCTGAACATCATCAGCATCACTTGAGTCTGAGTCTGAGCGATCAGCTTGAGAGTCTGACTCAGTCTCAGATTCAACAACTAAGGCTTTTGACCTTTTCTTCTTTTTCTGTGCAACTAATGCAACATCAGTTTTATCAAAAGAATCCTTCAGTTGTTGTTGAGAAGTTCTCTTGTGCTCTGTGATATGTTCATGATTGAGCAAGAACCCATATATGGACTGTAGGTTATACATGTGTAATGTTCCTCCAGCCCTTAGTGCTGTAGTTACTTCATTGAACTTTTCTGGTAACACATCCAGAAATTTCAGCACAAGTTCAGCTTCATTCTTTTTAATGCCTACACCTAGCAGGTCATTAATCAAGCAGTTAAACCTGGTAAACACATCAGCCAAGGTTTCATTCTTCTTAGAGAAGAAGTTTTCATAGGATCTGTTCAAATGATTCTTCTTCTGCTGCTTGACTAGATCTGTGCCCTCATATGTAATACTCAGAGTATCCCAGATCTCTTTTGCCGATTGATACCCAGTCAAAGTGTGCAAGATCTTATTAGTCAGGGCATTAGCCAGAACACTCTTTGCCTTGTCATCTAGAGAATATAGTTTCCAATCTTCTTCAGTCCAGGATGCAACAGGCTTTTTCACTTCCTTTTCAGTTTTCTCAGTAGACGTATCACTAACAACAGCAGGAATCTTGAGGATGATTGGTCCTTTAGTGATGACATCGTACATATGATTGTCAATGGACTTGAGGAAAAGCATGGCTTTGAATTTCCACATAGGATAATCAGATCCATCGAATATGGGACAGCCCTTAGCAGACATCTGAGGAAAGCTTGATGAATTGTTGCTTGTAGACATTGTATACTTTCTCAGAATCGTGAACTTTCAACTTATGAAATCGTTCAGCCTGCTCTGATACCAATTGTTGGTCCCTTGGTGAGAGTATCAACAAGCAAGTAATGTGTAGAAGGGGGGTTGAATATACTTTCTGCGGGAAAATTGAACAAATCAATAAAAAGAGTTAACACACATCAAACCAAAAACAATCGAATGCTTTGCTTTCATTAATAAGAAGATGATTACAGTAACAACCAAGTAAGCAACACTTGATATGTAAACACCTAATATAAATCAAATCTCTCAATCTCTCAAACTATGCTATCTATAATCAACTTATGATTATAGATACATGACGACTCTCTAAACAGGATTTAATCATAGATTGAATACTTACCAACTTCACAACAGATGTGAAGATTCGAATACACGAACAATTTGGCAATCTGTGAGTTTCTTGATTACGTTGAACTTACAAACTGTGAATCAAGATTCGTAACACATACGATCAATAGGTTGAGGTGACTTGAGTTTGGCTCTGTAACTCGTTGAGTAGTCGTACCTCAAAACTTATCAGATGATAAGTATTTATAATCATGTTCCTACGGATCCTAACAAACTAGAACTTATCCTAATCTACTAACAACCTATCGGATAACCCGAAATCTTGAATCTTGAATCTTCTTATTTCTTCAATCTTCAATCTTGATTCTGGAATCTTCTTATCCATGCCGTAGATATAGAGAGATAAAAGGAATTTAAACATATTTAAATTCTCTTAAACTGACTTCTTTTAGTCGGACTGAGTTACTCAGCTTGAAACACATCAAGCTGAGTTCTTCGAGAACAAACCCCGCAAACAAACATGTACTAACACGTATAATTATTAACTCATCCTTAGAAGTCATAAGAGTTAGCTAGAACTTACTTAGCAACTCTATTGAGCTGACTCAGCCTAGAAGCTGAGTCACTCAGCTTGAAACACATCAAGCTGAATACTCAACATATATCTTAGGTGACACTCACAGCTTATCAAACACATTGATAATCTTACTAAGATATAGTCTAAGCTTATCAAATATATGCTCAGCTTATATTCAGCTTGTGCTCAGTCTGAAACACTATAGGTGTTCAGTCTGATCAAGCTTCATAATTCTGTTTAAGTTATATTTAGAACACATCTTACAAACTTAACTTTGTCTCATCAAATTTCAACTGATGAGATCATTTGACCAACAAACTCCCCATATTTGATGATGACAAAACCATCAAACAGTTCTTAAGTTTGTTTAACAGAATTATGTTTTAAATCTTAGACTTATCAAGATTTTGATTTTGAACTTATCAAATATTAATTGAACTTATCATTTATTAATTGAACTTATCAATTATAGGTTGAACAAACCAACCAATTATATTAATGAATAAGAACTAATCCGTTATTCATTCAAACTGAACTAATCAGACTAAAAATTATGAAAACATCATAAACAGTTGAACATATCAAACAAATCTTTGTATTCATTGAACATATCAGAGGGAAAAAATTCTGAAGACATCAAGTCAAAGACTGAATATTTAAAAGGATTTTTTTCCAAGTCTTATTCTAAAAAATCTTTAAAAGAATGCAGATAGAAAACAATATCTGCATAATCCAAAGGTGAAGATTGTTAGAGATTTCACAAATGATTAAAAGACACAACAACTTTTATTTAAATACAAAAGCAGAGATTGTTTGGATTTAATATTGTATAAAAATAGAAGTTAACATTGTGAGTGACATTTGTATTAAAAACAAACATTAAGGGCTTAATATGTAAAATACTCAAAGGAGTATAAATAGTATTTGACTCCTTGTTATGAGTACCTGATTGCCATTTTTCATGCTAATAGATCTATACATTAAAGTGTGTGTTTACATATTCTATTAGATCTTACATATGCAATCAAGATTATAGCTTGATACTTGAATCACTTGAGACAAACATAAACATCGTAAATCATCGTTATCGTCATTAAACATCTTATTACATATTTTCATCATTAAACATCTTTACTCTAAGTTGTTATCATTGTTCTTAAGCGGGGTATATCGTCATTCATCATTTACCATCACTACCCCGAGTTACCACATGCGGTAACTCGTGCCCCACAACCATTGGAGTTCTATGTTTCGTCCGCATCGTTACCACATGCGTGCCCAACAATGGCCAAGTCCCAAGGTCCGTCTACACTTCCATTGGTTTGATCGGTGTACCCTGCAAGTCTTGTACCTAGCAGAGCGTCACTCCCACTCATACACAAACTCTGGTGGTTCATCCTCTATAGCTACTCCAACATAAGTCGTTAAGGTGTATAAATGTTTCTTCTATCTTCGAACACTCATTCCACCCTCGTGGTGTTATGCGCAACATAATCTACCTACTAGACATCATCATCACATCTTAGAAGTAAGTTTACCCCCACCCTAAGGTATCATAATTTTATGCATCTTTTAACTATTTCATATCATATTCATCGTCATAATAAAGCTATCTACAAGTCATCGCTCAACCAAGCTCAAGGAACACCTTACAATCGAATTTATAATCATAAGTCACTGAATCGCAATTAATGTAATAAAAAAAACACACAAATTGTAAACCGTGCAATCATAAATCCCTCTAGTAAAAAATCATACAACCGCAAATTGTCCAACCCAATCAGTTGCAAATCAACCCAGATCGTGAATCACAATCGAAAACTAAACGCAATCACAAACCAAAACCAATCATGAATCACGGTTTAGCAAATCGTAAATTATATTAATCAAAACCCAACACAACCCAATCTAAATTTGATTTCATTTTTAAACCAACTATTGTAATTTGTTTAATCGCAAAACACGACAATCGAAAACCTCGATCGAAATTGATCCAATCAAAAATTGGCAATTGGAAACCACAATCGAAAATTGACAGGGTCCTAAATAATAAATGTAATTAACTGAAATCATATATCAAAATCCCAATTGAAAATATTGGAATAAAAAACCGTGTAAAGGAAATCAATCCCAAAGATGAATAAACCCTCAGTCATAAGTCACCTTTTTCGATTCACATGGATGAATGGCAAATCATTACAACTCAGTTCTATGATTCTTGAATCATCAATCATCTTATGTACTTAGTTTTAGTTCGTGTTTATTATACCAAAATCATCATAAACACATAACTAACATAGCCTAAGCATCGTCATTTAGAATCATTTAATCGACCGATTTCACTAGTTTGTATTCAATACTGTCGACTCAACATAGTCGACGGTTACAAGTCTTCAAACCCACAATTCATCATCTTATTGAAAAAGTAATATAATTAAAGGATTAGGAACTTACTTGTGAGTGATTCACCGCAAAAACTTCAAAGAAGTCTACATAATGCCTAAGCCATACCTCGATCTCTCTCACAGCATAGACAAAAGCACGTGCACGCACACACATAACACACTAACACACAGTAGTTCTTGCTAAATGAATAGTTTGTAACTCCCCAGTCACTCTTAATTAACTTTTTAATTAATTTAATTACAAGTTTTAAAGTAAACTCCTTTTCACAAAGTTATCACAAACTTTTCCAATTCTTATAAAACAACAATAAAACAAAGGACCAAGTAAATATTAACTCTCAAACGTCTGCTTTATTAATTATCTCACTATTAGAACTTATAAATACATCTCTTACAAATTAGTTACTCAAATTTTAGGTTCGTTACAGAAACCTATATATATATATATATATATATATATATATATATATATATATATATATATATATGGAGAAGTTCATTTGATAATAGTTAAATGCTAGAACCACAATAACCATTTGTAACCACCATTAATGATCATGAATGGCTTATTATCACGGGTATTTTGGTAATTTATATAGTTATCCAACCGTGAATTCCATTCGTATGGACGAGTCATTATTTAGTGAGACTTGATTTTTTCAAAATATCTGTTTTAAGAACTTATTAATGATTTAGTAGCATTATAATAATTGATTTAATTTAAACAAAGACGAAGATTAAAGTTTCGCAAAATGAATATATATATATATATATATATATATATGTGTGTGTGTGTGTGTGTGTGTGTGTGTGTGTGTGTGTGTAGGGGAGGGGTAGAGATACATTGAGAAGGATGTTAAGTTAAAATTTATATGAAGTAATTTGAGTCATTGATCAAATTTAATCTTGGGATTGAAATGGTTGATGACATTTTAGTAATTAAAATGTATTTAAAGTGAGAAGGGTATGGAAAGAAAGTGGCTAGGGGGTATAATGATAAAACTGCATATAGTGTCATTCTCCTTAAAGGAGTGTAATACCCAAAATTTCAAATTATATATGAGGTGCCAACTGAATGTTGGGAAAAAATAATTAAAGTTAGTGATTATTAAATGGCTTAGTATAAGGATTCAAAAATATGCTTGTTAAAATTTATGGGTATGATTTGGGATAAATTGTAAGTCAAATAGGGGAGCGAGATACTCGCATTTAAGATAAATGGAATATTAGCTTTCAACTCTCTTCCTTCTTCCTTATTCTCGATCAGACTACACATACACACACTTCTTAGATGACTCTGTACAGGGGAAAACAAGAAAGATTACACTATGGAAATTTGAGAGTTCAAACAAAGATTAAAGCTTCCAATCTTGCTCAATTAAATCAAGAACGTGACAAAAACAAGTATATTATTCTTGTAGATGTGTTTTTGAGTCAAGAAAGAGGGAATCGATTATTCAAGTGTATGTTTGTTTCTTGAGAACTTAAGAATGACTATGAATCTGATTTATGAAATTTGGAAACCCAATGGGTTGATTGATTATCAAAAGATCGTGAATTAGAGATAAGGTTCTTAATGGGTCAAAAAGGGGGGAATTTACACAAATCTTGATACAATTGTTCAAATAGGTTTTAGTTTATGATAATGGACTTATTATGAAGTTTTAAAAATGTACAAGTGGTTGTATTGTGTCTGAAAGTTGAAGTAGAAGAATTTGAGTCGGTGTGGGTTGCTACAGGAATAAGTTGCGTCTGTCACTTGCATCGGTCCTCATGGACACGACAATCAGAGCTAATCCATCAATTTGTTATTTTATTTATATGTGTTAATACTTGGATATATTTATAGGTTATGGTATGGATGAAGGGTCTCGTTAGAATATAATTACCTACAAGTTGAATCAAACGTGAGTATCTTTACTGATACTTGTTAATAGTGATCATGTATGTCAACTTAATTATGTGTTTATATTTATGAAAGATAATGATGTTAATAAATGTATAAACCTACGGATATGGAGTTGGAATAGTATAATGTATAGACTAAGTAATATTAATTTGGGATATGTCAAGTATTCAGTGAGATGATGATAAGTTATAATTGATACTTGAAAGAAGAGTATATAGATTGTTTTTTTGTCTTCTAACTAGCACTAGTAACCTAAGGCTTTTCAATCTTTTGTTGTATAAACAGTTTAGCATGTAGTGACTTTTAGTATCTCTACTATCTTCAGCATCTTCTTTTTTATTTTGAGCCTTTTGAATTCACATAAGCTTTGATTTTAGGAATTTTGATCTCTCCCTCTAGAACGTAGATCTTGATCTTGTATTCATTTTCAAAACTTTTTAACTCTGAGCTTCATGTCTTTTTCAAATTTTCATAGACTCCTCAATACGTGAATCTTAACTTCCTTGATCAGTACAATATCAACCAAATGAATATTTTTCTCTCTCTCTCCCCTATATTCAAGGATATTCATATTTGCCTCCTCTTTATCTAAATTTATCTCCCCCAAAATTTTAATCCTCATCATGAAGGTTAGTTGAAAAGTACGAAGTATTGAATGTGTCACTACAATGATATAAAAGTAAAAATTAAACCGATATCACAGACACTGCTCGTTAACACAACAATAAAAATTGTGTGACCGACTTTCAGAACTGGCATAGCATTGATTCTGATAGGATTTTCATCTAATCCTTGTGAATATCACATAAGATATCATTCCAAGATGTTCCGGTATCAGTCCCGAAGACTAGATATGTGTGATATTTCTACAATGTGTCATATGAAATGAAATTAATATTGTAATAAGCTCTAGACTATATAAGTGCATGAAAGAAGTCGTGGACTGGAGCATCTTGTCCTCTTTGATCCAATATCAACAATCTACAATATGATGTCAATAGAGCCGTGATAATTCTCTGTGTGAAGTTGAAACAATCATCTTGTAAGAGATAATTGAGTAACTGGGTGGGTTAGTGCATAGCATCACCGGGTTGATGATTTCTTCTTCATACCAAATTTCAATAAATGAGATCGAGTAGCATATGTGGCTACCCGGATTCGTATTATTTTGTAAGGGTCGTTCTTTCTCTCTTGATCATGTCTCACCCTTAGCTCTCTAGATTTTTTCAACTTCTTCCTCAAACTCTCTTTTCAAATGAATGTATGTATCCTTGTTTGGATACATTTGGAGTTATCAATTTTAGAAGAAGTTAGCAATCATAGTGATTATCAACAAGAATGATTTTTAAGGAAGATTTTGTTTAAAACGACTGTCAAGAAAGATTTGATCAATCAAAGAATATGATCAATCAAGAATTTATGAAGCATGAAAATTAGAATGATTTTATTATCAAAAATTTATGTGCCCAATTAAATTTTTTGATCATATACACCCTAATCTCCTATCTCATCCCTCTCAATTTCATTTTACCTCTGCACAAAAATTAGTATCCCGTGATAACTGATTCTACTCACCTATTTGACGTATAATCCATTATGATCTCTTAAATGATAAGGTGAACTCATGGGGCACGTCCTTCCGGTTCTGGCTTGAGCATAGGAGTAGAAAATGTCTACACTCCCTCACTCATAGTGCCCTTTTTGATCACTTGTAGTATGACAAATATTTAAGTGCCACACAAATGAATGGTTTCTAGAAATGATAAAATATCGATAATGAAGAGAGGATTTCAAAATGATATGAGATGGAATTTAGGAAATGGAAGATGTTTATTTGAAAGATCAACAACAAAACAAGAAATCTATGAGAATGGAACAATATATGCATATCTTATTAAATGATTAACAAAATTTTAAAAAATAAAATCTTCTTGTATTTTGAATATTTATATTGTTTTTGGATTTTGGACTTTATTTTTATTTTCTAAAACAAAAACTCCCCCTAAATTGATACATAAGAAACTCTTGTTTTCTTCAATTAGGATAGAGGAAAAGTTTTGCTCCCCTTGCAAAATACAAACCATTACCATTAGGATAGAGGAAAATAATGCTATTAAGGAATTCCATTTTTCACAACAAACTCATGTTTGTGTTCTTGATGATTTAAAATATTCTCTTTTGATAATCTAATCAAGTGCTTGACAGAGTAAACCATAAAGGATACTTTACGCTTGTTTTTAGCACAGAATCACATTTTGTTATGTTTTGGAGAAAAAATTTATATTTGTTGTTATTTTGAGTGAAAGTATTTTTCTAATCAGCTTGACTCTTTTTTTTTTGGAATTCCTGGTTTTTGAATACCATTAGACTAGAACTCATCATCAATGAAATTCTTCACTATGAACTCTGATGTTCTTGGAGCTATCTCATGAGTTTTCTTCTTATTAGTCCAAGATGAACTTTTCGTCTTTCAATTGATTGATCACAAGATTATTTCATGTTGGCAGATTTCTCAGATGAAATCTGATTAAAAATCCATGACTGCTTCTTCTTTAATGATGAACCATCTGTGCGAATAGAAAACCCAAAATTATAACTTTTTGAGTAGTAAATGTTATGTTTAGCTTTATATTCCGGTTTCCTTTTTTCCTGAGACAATTTTTTCTTTAACCGAAGGTTTCACATATTGAGAAGAACGTTCAGAAAATGTAGTACTCTTCTTGAGTTTTTTAGCAGAGGTGAAATCTGTGTCTAATTGATCAGAACCTACAACAGAGAGATAGGAATCAGAATGACTACTACAATGTGAAATTGAATCAAAAGATTTAAATTGGTAAGCGGAAGTAAATTAATCAAATTTAGCCATCAACTCTGTCTTTTCTTTCTCAAATTTTTCTCTCTCAAATATTTTCTTTTCTAAAACGGAGTTGGGAAAATACGGTTGTGAAGAAGCAAAAAGTTGTTGCTCTAGTCTTTTGACATTTCTTTGAAAATCAGATTCTTTTTAACAACCGTGTTAATCAACTTCTGATCATTGTTAAACATCTTTTGTGCATCTTGAAATATTACAAAAAGACCAAACATTATTTCTTGTGACTTTACATTGTGATAGTTTAGATCATTTGCTCTCTTCTTTTCTTTTTCAAAATCAGCTTCGTTCTTCTCAATTTCAACCTCATACTTTTTACACTTGTTATTTAGAAGTTGAAATTCATCAGACACCTTAGACATATTTGCTTTAAGCATGTCAACCTCTTATTTGAGAGAATCTGCTTTCTTCTTTTCTACCTCATACCCTTGTAATCTTAAAGGACTATTATGCTTCTTTGTTGATGATTCTGGATGTTTTTAAACAATTCAGAAATCTCTTTTGTGTCTTCTTCTAAGTCGTCATATAGAAGTGTTAGATATTTAAAATGAGGGTGCAAATATGTCTATATTGTAAAGTTAGGCAAAGCCTATTTAAGGCAAAGGCTTTGCCTTTGATAATGAAACGAGATGGAGAGAGTGTCCATTGGGGTTGCTTTTGTGAATTATGAATTGATTAATTAGAAAACTAGGGTTTGTCTCATTTAAATATCAATTTAAATGGACCAAGCCCATGGACCTTAAACCCGGTCTGTTTGATCAATAAACTTTGATCATTAATAAAAAACAACCCCTCTAGTTTAGTTAATATTAATTAACTAACTGGTAATTAATATTTTTCCCAACCAAACTTAATCTATTAAATATTCAACTAATATTTAATATTCTCTTTCAATATCCCTGCACACAATCCTTTCAGACTCCCACTTGTGCACGATAGTTACACTCCCTTGTCGATCACGGGACTAAGGAGGTCTCCAGCCAAACACTTAGGTTAACCATGACTATAAGTTCTCTTATGTCCAGAGATTCTGTAATCACCCTCTTGGATTACTCGGCTTTTCCTTTCGCATCGCGATATCCTGTAATGTGGATTTCAGATATGGAGCACGTGATCTATTCTGAAAAATCCTGATTATGTTTCTTGACTTCTGATTTTTGACTAACTGCAGTTACGGAGTTACCAAATGATGTCAATCATTCTATCCGAGCGCGGCCACGCATTTTATTTAGTCTCAATTGTCAAGGGGCCCTGGAATATCTCTTTTCTACAAGAGAAGGTGCAAATCCCATCTTGACAACTTGCATTTGAGCACACGTCTTCCGCTGCACCCAGATACGCCTGTTATTACTACCCAGTTACGGCGTAACGTTAGAACGTTCCAAAGTACAGAAGTCCTCGTGCCCCAAACCAAACATCTCAGATCTAAGGACAACCAATCAACTAACTCATGTTGTTGGCTCCATGAAGTTTGACTGTTGCGGATCACCTCCAATATTTGTACCCCTGACAAATATCTATAAATACTTGATCACGTCCCTTGTGCTGTTATTCTCTACCCGAATAATCTAACAAGTATTTATAATAGCGTTAGTATCACCCTAATGTGGCTTCCACCGCATTAGGTAGATACGGAGTGATTTTGATATACCAAGACTTGTATATCATGGATGAATAAATATGTTAAAAGTACAGAGATATTTAAAAGATTATATTAAACCTTCTATTTCCATCACGCAGAAATGTTTAATACATAATCATAAACCATAAATATCAATCCATACAATTTTTAATTAAATACTGAAAAAACTAGGTGCTAGGTCCCATGTACTGCATTCCTATGGAACTAGCATGTCTCTCATGCTTCTCTCTAGCTAGCGCCTTGGTCAACGGATCAGCAACATTGTCTTCTGTTGGTATTTTTCATATCCTCACATCTCCCCTTCCGATAATATCTCGGATGAGGTGATACTTTCTAAGTACGTGACTGGTCCGCTGGTGATCTCTTCGTTCTTTCGCTTGCGCCAAAGCTCCCATATTATCACAGAATATATCAATCGGTCTAGAGATACTGGCAACCACTCTAAGATCCGAGATAAAATTCTGCAGCCAAACCGCTTCCTTTGCCACATCACTTTCCGCAATGTACTCAACCTCTGTAGTTGAATCCGTTATAGTATCTTGCTTCTGGCTTTTCCAAGATACAGCGCCACCGTTTAGGGTAAAAAACAAACCCTGAATGCGACTTAGAGTCATCTCTGTCTGTCTGGAAGCTCGCATTTGTGTAACAAGTAATACTGATTTCATCCGTGCTTCTGCCAAAGACCAAGAACATATCCTTTGTCCTTCTCAAATACATAAGAATGTTCTTGACAGCCACCCAATGGGGTTCACCCGGATTTTGCTGGTACCTACTCGTAAGGCTTATGGAGTAAGTAACATCGGGCCTAGTACATAACATGGCATACATAATCGATCCTACTGCCGAAGCATAAGGAACCGATTTCATCCTCTTTTGCTCCTCTGGAGAAGTAGGGCATTGAGCCTTGCTCAATGGTATACCAGATCTCATAGGGATGAATCTTTTCTTGGAATCTTCCATCTTAAAGCGTTTCAACACTTTATCTATGTATGTACTCTAACTAAGTCCGATCAGCCGCCTAGATATATCTCTATAGATTTTAATACCAAGTATGTATGCGGCTTCTCCTAGGTCCTTCATCTGGAAACATTTGCCTAATCAGGATTTTACTCCTTGTAATGCTGGCACATCGTTTCCTATGATCAGTATGTCATCTACATACAGGACCAGGAAGATTGCGATGCTCCCACTAAACTTCGTGTAAACACATGACTCAAACTCGCTTTTTGGTAAAACCAAACTCTTTGATGCGCTCATCAAAGTGCAAGTTCCAACTCCTAGATGCTTTCTTTAATCCATAAATGGATTTTAGCAACTTGCATACTTCACCTGGATTCTTGAAATCCTCAAAACCGTCCGGCTGTGCCATATAGGCATCCTCTGTTAGTTTCCCGTTAAGGAAAGCGGTTTTGACATCCATTTGCCATATCTCATAATTGAAGTATGCAGATATGGCCATAAGAATCCTAATTGACTTAAGCATGGCTATTGGCGAAAATGTTTCATCATAATCAATACCATGAGTTTGATTATAACCTTTTGCAACAAGCCTAGCTTTAAAAATATGCACATTTCCTTCCATGTCGGTCTTCTTCTTGAAGACCCACTTGCACCCAACAGCTTTACTATGTTGTGGCAAGTCTAGTAACTTCCAAACTTCGTTGTCATACATGGATTGTATCTCTACCTTCATGGCATCCAGCCATTTGTCAGACTCACTGCCTGATATAGCATCCCCGTAGGATGTGGGCTCATAAAGATCCCCTTCTTCCTGAGCGATTAGAAATCCAAGATATCTATCCGGCTCGGTCCGAATCCTACTGGACATGCGAAGGTCTTGTGTTTCCACTCCTTCCTAAACCGCAGACTCGGGTTAGGATTCGACAATTCTTTGTTGGCTTACGGGTTCTACTAGTGGAGGAGGTACACCTTCATCCTCTTCAATTTCTTGAAGATCTATTTCATTTCTATAAGTTTCAAAACTTAGAAACTTATCCTCTAGAAATGTCCCTGACCGAGCAACAAAAACTTTGTTCTCATCGGGATTGTAGAAATAGTATCCTAAGATTTCCTTAGGATAACCCACGAAGATACACCTATCCGATTTGGGCTTGAGTTTATCTGAGAACGGTCGTTTAACGAATGCCTCACAACCCCAAATATTTATGTAAGGCAATTTGGGCTTTTTCCCCGTCCATAACTCAAACGGTGTCTTACCCTTTTCCACAGACTTAGTTGGAACTCGGTTCAGCATATAAGCAGCCGTTTCGAGTGCATGACCCTAGAACGACATTGGTAAACTAGTTTGACTCATCATAGACTGAACCATGTCAAGTAAGGTCCTATTCCTCCTTTCCAATACACCATTCCACTGTGACGTATACGGAGGTGTGAGTTGTGAAACAATACCACATTCCTTTAGATGATCGTCAAACTCCTGACTCAGATATTCACCACCCTGTTAGACCGAAGCAACTTTATCTTCTTGTCAAGCTGGTTTTGTACTTCACTCTGAAATTGTTTGAAGAAATCAAAACTTTCAGACTTGTGTCTCATCAGATACACATAACCATACCTACTGAAGTCATCAGTAAAGGTAATGAAGTACCGGTATCCACCTCTGGCCTCCTGACTGAAAGGAGCGCACACATCTATGTGTATAATTCCTAGCAGTTCCTTTGACCTTTCATTTAAACTGTCGAAGGGTTTATTTTTTTTATCTTGCCGGACAAACAAGATTCGCAATTGTCAATTGATTCAAGATCAAATGACCCTAGAACTCCATCACTATGAAGTTGCTCTATGCGTTTCTTATTTATGTGTCTGAGCCGACAATGCCAAAGGTAAGTCTGGTCCAAAGTGTCCTATGACGTCTTACTTATATGATAGATTTCCTTGTCATCATCTAGATTTATGATGTATAGACCATTTTGTGAACTTGCTTTTAAATAGAATAAATCATTCTTAAAGCACAAAATTGTTTTACCTACTAACTGATAGTTAAAACCACTGTCTATTAATAAATCATAAGAGATTACATTTTAAAGTAATCTAGGAACGTAAAAACAATTCTATAGCTCTATGATTAATCCTGAAGGTAGCCTGAGACAATATGTTCCTACAGCTTCAGCACCAATGATGGAGCTTTTTCCTACCCATAGGTCCATGTCCCCCATCCTTAGTTTCCTACTTCTCTTGAATCCCTGCAAATGATTGCAAACGTGATGACCACATCTGGTATCGAGTACCCATGATTCGAATGAAGTAACTAAGCAATCTATCATAAAGGTACCTGGCTTGTCGGTAGAACCGACGTCCAGCTGATCAATGTCGATTGAGTGCTCGCAAATATCCTTGTTACCGCAAACTAGGCAACAAATATCTAGTAGCTCATCAACCCAGTTGTCTTCCTCCATTGACTCAACTACTGTTGTATCAAAGGAGTCCGGGTGCACCTTGTCATCTATGCACATTAAGAACTCGTGCATACCAACAACTGTTATATCTGGTTCACCAAACTTGTCCACTACCTCTGCCTGATAGCGGTCAGTTAGGATACCGACCAATAGCATCACTAGTTCACGCTCAGTGACTTGTGATCCCAGAATCATTAAGCAATCAAACAGCCTTCTCATGTTGATGAAATGATCTCTCAATAACTGGTCTTCTTTCATCCTCTGTGAAAGAATGTCCTTCATGAGTAGAAAGCGTCCATAGCGCTCACTATCCTTGAAACGCTCCTCTAAACCCTGTACGACCTCAGACTCTGTGGAGAGTATCATAATTGACATGACGTCAGATTCATCATACAGATACTTATAATATGTATCATACTCTCCATCCTGAGTAGAATAGTCAGGTCGTGCTGGAGGAGGTTTGTCCACTGTGTACAGCCTTCCATGCGCCCTTAGGATATTCCTAAAGTGCAATTTCCAAACCATAAAGTTCGGACCTGAAAGCTTCCACTTGCTCATGATGAGGCTAAGAGACTCCTCTGGTGTATAAAATGGTATAACAGATAATACTGACATCTACAGAAAAAGCAAGAAATAAACATTTCAGTAATTTAATTCCTCTAAAATTATTTATAACCCTTTAAATAAATATATTTTAGAATAGGATCCATATTTCACACGTGCCGGTGCACGGTTTGGGCACGACAACACCGACCCCGTGCTATTTCTGGTGGGTATAAACCTTACCGATCGTGTTTAATCCAAAACACGACTCCTATATCCTTGGGACATCGAATGAAACAATAATTCGTAAATATTTAGTCCTCCTAAGTGGACTTTGGGCCCGTCACATCAGGGAATCACCAAAATAGACCTCACCATCTAAGACGGGGTGAACTCTGGCCCGTCATATCAGAGAATCGCAAAGTCTTTCACCCCCTCCCCACATCAGTTTGAACACCGGTGCGCACGGTTTGGGCACGACAACACACCGAAGTACTGGGAGCAGGAAAGGTGTACCATTAGATGGGTAGCACTACTGGTCTAAGATTTTGAAAGGGTTATCTTGTTTGAAAAAATTTGCCAGTTTTAACCGTTTTACAAAACTTGTAAAACTTATATCCCTTTTAAGTGAAAAAAACCTTTTCATCTTAAAAATCCATAATATATGTATATGGTTTTTAATGACGTACCACGCAATTAATAAAGGAAATAATAAGCCAATACACTTAACGCCTTTGACCATCACTGGTACTTAATTAAAATTAAGCATCTTTGTGGTCAAAACCTAAAGTGGATCATAAACAACACACAAGGCATGAATATGATGTTGATGCTCCCACTGGCTCCAGCATCCGTGGTGTCCTCTCTCCTTTGTCTTGATCCTTGTCTTGATTAGCTCCAAAAATACATTTATAAATATCAAACTAACCTATTACAATTTTGACAAAACTAGTGCCTTATTACATAATAATTCAAAGGCACGCAGGCCCGCTAAATCTAGTACTTTTACAAAATTGAATAGAGGTTGTAAGTGGCACGCATGCCTCCCCACACCGGATAAATAATAAATGTAAAGCAATCCACCAAACAATAAATAAACAACCACAATCTTGATCCACTAGGTTTAAGGCGTTTGGCTTAAAAAGAATCAACCACGTACAATTAATTAAATAATAATAATGCACGCATTATAAACCAACATATATAATCCCGGGTAGATTCAAACTTGAATCTCTGACAGCAAAACTCAAACTGGTTTTGTGTTTATCCCCAACATTTAACCTTGATCACAAACTGGGCCTAAACCTGGACCTTTTATTAAATATCACAAACTGGATAAAAACAAAAATACCATACTGGTTAAATGTCAAATATCATTAAATGAAAAATAATAAATAAACTGGAAACTTAATTTAAAAATTCAAGAACTTTGAACTTTTAAACTATCCCAAGTTTCACATATAATTTATACAGATATAAATATATACAGAATGTAAGCTGGAAACTTTATCCGGTTAAAAGTCAAAACTTTGACCTTTTACTATAAACCAAAGTTTCTCACAATTATATATGTATAAACTTATAAAACAGATAATCTGGAAACTTTAATTTGTTAAAAGTCATAAACCTTGACCTTTGACCAAAATAAAGTTTCACACAGTTTAATATATAAACAGCTAAAACTGGAAACTTTAATGGTAAAAAGATCAGAACTTGATCCTTAAACCAAAAACAAAAGTTTCACATAATATATATAAACAATATATATTATCAGCAGTACTGGAAAATCAATCAGGTAATAGATCAGAAACTTGATCCTAACCACATATAAATTTTCGCAAAACAAGTATGCATATATCTATGATTTTCTTGTTCCCCATCGAGCCTAGAAGCAGGCTCTGATACCACTGTAGGGATTTACAGGATACAAACAAGCACAGCGGAAATAATACAAAAAAACTTGTAAATCCCGTTCCTAGGATCCCAACTGGATCAGGTGGGGAAAACAATACCAGAAATCATTACAAGATATAAAGATCATACAATATTCACAGGTTTAAAATAAGTTTGTCTAAAAGATAGAAAATATACCCTGTGACTGCTGAAGGGGGATGCACAGCTACTGTACCACGTGAACAGGGTGCTAGACCACCTACCAAACAATACCCGAGAGTAGAAATCTCACGTATGTGTAAACCGCCAAAAGCCGCCGGCTTTTGGCTAAACCCTATCGCCGCCGAGGAAACCCACCGCCACAAGGGGGGGGGTCTCGGCCTAGGGTATGTTCGCCGGAAAAAGGAGGGCCGCCACACGGCACCACCGTCGTCCGCCGTCGTCCGTCGCAGGGCAGCCGCCGAGCCGCCGCCGTTCGCCGTCGACCACCGAGTGGCGGTGGTTGGTGTTGGGCCGAGAGAGAGAGAGAGAGAGAGAGATCGAGAGAGATGGAGAGAGTGTGCCTTGGGGTTGCTTTTGTGAATTATGAATTGATTAATTAGAAAACTAGAGTTTGTCTCATTTAAATATCAATTTAAATGGACCAAGCCCATGGACCTTAAACCCGGTCCGTTTGATCATTAATCAAAAACAACCCCTCTAGTTTAGTTAATATTAATTAACTAACTGTTAATTAATATTTTTCCCAACCAAACTTAATCTATTAAATATTCAACTAATATTTAATATTTTCTTTCAATAATAAATATTTATCTATTATTTCTCTCTTTCTGTTTTAATTAAACAACTGTTAATTATAACCTTTACACACAATGTATTGTTTCCAGGTTCATTATTTGGGTGTGCAGCTATGTAACCCTTTAGTGACTCATAGTGTCCATGGATGTGATGACACGTATACACTATCCCTGCACACAATCCTTTCACTAAGCATGTCATAAACTAGGTTCTGCAAGTACTAAGCAGGTCATAAACTAGGTTATGCAAATACTAAGCATGTCATGAACTAGTTTTGCAGGTACTAAACATGTCATAAATGTCGTGAACTGTAATAACTAAACAATAGTAATTTTGGATCTTATTTAAGGGTAACATATAGATAATAAACTAGTTTTGTTCTTTTTCACAATTTTACGTGGTGAAATCTTATAATATAAATAAAAGACTAGTTACATAAAATTTATTAGGCGAGCTGAAATCTTCATTTGATAAAATATTTAATTTTGATCATTTATTCACTAAAACTTAAAAAATCAATTTTGACTTTAAATGGTTAAAGTTGAACACCTCTTGTTAAGATGTACACTATCAAGCCTACATCAGTGGCGTTGTTTGCTTTCTTTTGCCGTTCGTGTCTTCCTCCATTTCATCTCTCTTCATCTTCATTGTTCCAATTTTCATATATGTCGCTACAAGGGATCTTCGTGACTATCACAGACGATCTTCGTCTTCAAGTCGGGTGATCTCCGTCTTCAAGTGGGATTATCTTCATCTTCAAGTCGGTTAAAGATTCCTGAGAGCAAACATAAAAGTTAGCCTCGCCACGATCAGGAGCTCGTGACCAAGCTCGGGTGCAAGGATAAGTATCTTACGAAGGTAAGTATAGAGAGAATATTGGGAGTGAATTGTGATGATGATCATACCTGAGCATAAGGTCAAGAGGGGTATTTATAGAGTTTTAAGAGAGGTCTTTGTCCAATGGTTAACTAGCTTGGTCCGCTGGACTAACCAACTGTACTGACATAGGTCTGTTGGACTAACCAGCTGTACTGACATAAGTCTGCTAAACCAACCAGCTGTTATAGTACTTCCGTCAGACCACAAGTACATCAATTAATGCTAAGATGTACTTGCTGGTCAGGTTAATTAATACGGAGGTGACATGCAGATCTTGTCTAACTAATTACCTGATTTCCTTTTGTCATTACTTAATGCTTTTGTACCTTGAGCTTCGTCGTTTGTACATGAATATTGTTATCTGAACTAAATAGTTTGTTCAGCTACGGACCTACCTTCGTCGACGAAGGTAGATCCATACGTACACTGACAATATCCGTTAGATTAAATTTTATGATTCCCTTTCAAAGTGAAGGGTGGATACACAATTTTTGGTTACCATAAAATGAAAAGAATATAAATAATTAAGATTGTGGGTGTTATTCTGATTTTTTTTGGTTTTCTGGTTAATCGAGTCTAGTCAATGAGATTTTGGTAGTTGTTTTAGTATTTTAGGGTCAAAATATATAATAAAACATAATTTGTCTGAATCTTAATTAGTTACTTAAATTGTTATTTTAAAAGTAAACTAAAGTATTTTAGAGGTTTAAATCGAATATTGAACTACAATTTATCTTTCTTTAGAGAAATATTTCCATTAGGTTATGATGACATAAAAAATTCACTAGTGGCACAAAAAAGTTTGACCCGTAGCAGCGGCTCAAAAAAGTCAAAATTTCCCGTCACGTCTGCAAAATTGACTCGTAATCCAAACCACCGCTGGACAAACGGCTGGTCTTCCATCTGCTCGAAGTAGTAGCATTTAATCATATAATCACCTCTAAAGTTACGATTTCTTAACATCTCACAGTCGAAAAAATAATTATTGATCTCCGAACACTTTTATCTAGTATATAACAAAGTAGAACATTTATCACGAATGGGAGACAAAACGTCGATGGTGGAGGCGTGGAGATGAAACACAAAGCGATCGATCGTCCAATCGATGTCTTTGCCGGGAGAAAGAGTAAGAGTTTCAATACATGATCCTTTAACTTCTTCGTATTTTGACAACTACCAAGACCACTAGCGGGAGGTATTAGTGTCTTGTGATAACTTGCGTTTTTGATGCCCTGGTCTGAAGCTCGGATGACCTACTGCTTAAGTCAGCCCTGGTTAAATGAGTTTAAATTAAATTAATACTTGAAAACATGGGCAGCCGAGTGAATACTTAGTATAAACTACACAAATTTTGTAGTTTAATTATGTTCATTAAGATTAAGAAGACTCTAGAACAACAGACAAAGGTATCTAAAATAGTGTTCTAACCTACATTTGGTTTGACTATGTAAATGACAAGGTAGATAGATATATATAAACTTAACTTCAACTTTAGTCGTTGTCCACGATCAATATATACAATCCGATTTGATCATGTGTTTAATAATTTAATGAAATGGATGATTGGTCCCCCCCCCTGCACACACACACACACACACACAAATACACACCTTCTTCCCCAAGTACTTGGTACTAGATAAGGGTCAATAAGGGCGATGATACGATGATAATAAAATAATAAATTTCAATTCATTTTAGTTCAATATCTCCCTCTCACTTTTATAACCATTGTAAAGGAGCCTGGTTGTAGGACTTGTGAGGTCGGCTACTAAATAAAAACTACTCTCAAAGATTGCACAAATTGACAAGGTTTTCACATATAGACCGGTTTTAACCTAAGAAATGACATCTTTTTTATTTTAATGAAAACTATATTGATTGTTTTATTATGTGAAGGAACGGATCTATGTATACCAAACATTATTAATATTAGGTATGAAGCCGTTAAGCTATGTTTCTAACTTCACCCTGAATTTATACGTAGATGGTCTTCGCACTACTAGAAAATCACTAATTACCGACGGACTTTCCGACGGAAAAAATCCGTCGGAAATTTTCCGATGGATTACCGACGGTTTACAGACAGACCAACGTTCCGACGGATTAACAACGGATTTCCGACGGATTTGCGTCGGATAACAGTCCGTCGGAAATATGTCGGAAATCATAGAAATTACCGATGGATCAGCGACGGATCTGCGAGAAAAGAATGTCGTCGGAAATACGTCGGAAAATTCTGTCGGGAATCCATCGCAAAGGTAATCCGCCAGAAATCCGTCGGAAAATTCCGTCGCAAATCCTTCGGACATTTTTCGTAGCAAATCCGACGGAAATTTCCAATGGGTTAGCGACAGATCTGCGAGGAATTTATGTCGTCGGAAAATTCTGTTGGGAATCTGTCGCAAAGCTAATCCGCCGCAAATCCGTCGGAAAATTCCATCGCAAATCCGTCGGAAAATTCCGTCGCAAATCCGTCGAAAACTTCCATCGCAAATCCGTCGCAAATCAGTCGGAAACTTCCGATGGATTTTCGACAGACGTTTCTAGTTTTTGTATTTCTTAATAATTGTGATCGTCTTTTGTATATATTTACATATTTTATGATAATGGAAGTGTTTTTTCTTATAAATGTCAATTTTTGACTCATTATATGCATACACGTATATTACGTGCCGCTAAATTATATCTATAAGTATATATGTATAGTGATAAATACATGTGTGCATGTCTTTGAGTATACAATCTTGAACTTAAGTATATATTTTAAAGGGAATACATGTACTTGTGTATACGTGTGTATATGTGCGAGAATATATGAAGAAAATCATGAATGTAATTGATTTTAAAGAAGCACCGTCGGAAATCTGTCGCAAATCCGTCGGAAATTTCCAACGGATTTCCGACAAACAGTTCTAATTTTCATATATTTTACCAGTTATGATCGTGTTTTGCTATATCTTTATACATACTCTCATTATAGAAGTATTTTTTCTTATATATGTCATTTTTAAACTCGTGATATATATACGCGTATAGTACGTGTCACTAGGTTTTATGTATATGTGTATGTACACGTATAGAGATACATACATGTTCGCGTGTTTATGAGTATACATCTTTAGATTTAAGTATATACTTTAAGGGGAATACACATACTTGTGTATACGTGTGTATATGTGCGAGAATATATGAAGAAAATCATGAATATAATTGATTTTAAAGAAGCACCGTCGGAATTTTGTCGCAAACAGTTCTAGTTTTCGTATATTTTAAGAGTTATGATCGTGTTTTGCTATATCTTTATACATATTCTCATAATAGAAATGTTTTTTCTTATAAATGTCATTTTAAGCTCATGATATACATACACGTATAGTACTTGTCACTATGTTTTATGTATACGTATATGTACACGTATAGAGATACACGTATGTTAACGTTTTTATGAGTATGCAAATTTAGATTTAAGTATAAATTTAAGGGGAATACATCTACTTGTATATACGTGTGTGTATGTGCGAGTATATATGAAGAAAATCATGAATATAATTGATTTTAAAGAAGCACCGTTGGAAATCTGTCGCAAATCCGTCGGAAATTTCCGACGGATTTCCGACAAACAGTTCTAATTTTAATATATTTTAAGAGTTATGTTCGTGTTTTGCTATATCTTTATACATAATCTCACAATAGAAGTGTTTTTTCTTATAAATGTCATTTTCAAACTCGTGATATATATACGCGTATAGTACGTGTCACTAGGTTTTGACAGGTTTATCTAAGTTTTTCAAATTTTAGGTATATATTCATATTAATATTTTCTAAACGATATTAATGTTTTCTAATTTTTCAAAATTTACATATATTAACATATATGTGTGTGTATAATTACACGTCTACGACACTACATATTTTAGTATATGTATTTAAAAAAAATGTAGTATTAATAATCCATTTTGGTATTAGTTTTTCTTATTAAATATCTATATAAAACATGAAAAATTTAAACTGAAATTCATTCCCCCGCCCTCTAACTCCCCTCCCCCCAAAAATTTTGTTTTCCCTCTCATTTATACCCTTACTTAAAAAGTATAAACCCTAATTCGTACCCACGCCTCCCTTCAAATCTTTACTGCCGTCGCTTGCAATGTGAGGCTTCAAATCTGTCGAAGGAGGAAGTGATTTGCTGTGGGGACTATAGCTACGAGTGAAGGCCGGGTACCAAATCGCAAATCGGATTGTGCTATGAACAGGTGTAAAGGATTTTGCTTGAATCGGATCTCTTCGACCCATCGTAACTTGAATCGTCGATGGTCGAGTGTATGTTTAATCTCTCCGACCACATTCTTTGTTTCTCATCTGAATCGGATTTTGCTATGAACAGGTGTAAATGTTGCTTTTGAAATCCTATCTCGATAGGTAACTTGAATCTATAATATGTTTGTTCTCGAAGAAGTTTTCTCCAATTTATGTGAAATTGCTTGAATAGTTTAGTTTGATACTTTGCATTTGATTGTTTTTGAAATCTGCCTTAGTTTGCTTCGGTGTTCATTTGGCTTTCAAATTTATCTTATATTGAATTTACCCTTTAGAAGTATGATTTTAAAAATATTTAGTTGATACAGGTTGTGATAAGGATGATTGTATGTAATGAAGTTGGTGTACTTCTTTGGTTTTGAATGACTCTCTGTTTTAAATCTTGACTAGCACCTAGTAACCCAAAAGCATCCATATTTGGTGGCTGAGGAATAAGGGTTGAAGATAACACGAGGACCATATAACTTCTATACATACAGAACATGTCACATGCGGTGATGCCGATTGCTTGAGGTAACTACATATTTTACATCAAACTTTCTTTCAATATATATATATATTCTATATTTTCTTACCAATTTGTTATTTATTATTTGATGCATATCAAGATACATGTCTAGTGGGTATTGTAGTTGGGTACTTGGGTTAGACTATTAGTACCATTTATTTTATGTTTAGTAGCACGTTAGTGAAACTATGTTCAGAAAATTGCATTTTTTTCATAATGTTATTCTAAACGTTAATTAAGTAATCTAGAATTTATATTCATTGGTCAAGGATTGGGATCATATATTTGAAATGAGTTTAGGCTTTACTAAGAAGTTTAAATGAATGTGGCTCATTCTCTTTGGGTAATCTTTTGCCTTAATATAAATTGTTTGCAAATTAAGGAGGTGATTGTATGACCAAATGTGGCAGTGACTTTTACACACAGGAAGGTGGATCACGTCTGAAATTCTAGTTAATATGTGTTGTGAATTGTGATATCACAGCTCTTACAAATTGTATGATGTACACTCTTACGAACACATCTGAACTTAGTAATTGTAAACTTATAGCAAACCTTTAACTAGATTACTACTAGAACTAATTAAACTTTCATTTACAAACTCAAAATTGTCATAGTTCTCTTAAAACTGGGCTGGTTAACTGATTGGAATATATAAAGTTCAAAAGGAGTAAGTTTAAATCGGCATGGTAAAACTATAAGGAACATGCTAGGAACTCAAGTGTGGGAGTAATTTTATTGTAGTCAAACATACTAAACACACATAGGACCATCTGATGTTTTTTGTAATATTTTTTTTTTGTTTTCTGGTTATAGTTCAACCTAACTTTATCTTCATTGTTTTCAGAATGGAAGCCTATTGTTGCGAACTTGTTGCAGCTTGTAGACCTTTTGGAAGTTCATTTTTAAAATTTAGTTCCTAATCGTTTTAACCATGGGTTGTATACTAGACTTGAAAGTTGTTGCTTTCGTTATTTGAACCTTTTGGATTGTATTTTAGTAGTTAGTTGTTGACTATTGTTCAAAAATGTAAAATTTGATCCGGATTCTGGAATATATATTAACATTTGTTGCTTCAAAATTCTATTAAATAAAATTTTAGTCGAGTCGAACCGAGGCCGAGTCGAAGATTTTGTTATTTTTTTTTTTGAATTTTTATAAAAATCCGTTGGAAATCCATCGGAAACGCGGTCCTTCGGAAATCCATCGGAAATGAGGTCCGTCGGTAATCTGTTGGAAATGCGGTCCGTCGGAAATCCGTCGGAAACGAGGTCCGTCGGTAATCCGTCGGAAAGAGGTCCGTCGGAAATCCGTCGGAAACGCGGTCCGTCGGAAACGAGATCCGTCAGTAATCCGTCGGAAACGCGGTCCGTCGGTAATCCGTCGAAAAAACCAGTCGCAAATCTGTCGGAAGTCGATTAGCGAGGCCCCTTTTTCCGGTGGTCATATTCCGTCGGAAATCCGTCGGTAACTCCGCTTTCCGACCGATTTCCGACGGATTTTGCCGTCGGAAATCGCCCTGTTCATTTATATTTGTATTTCCACTTAGGTTTTTTAGCGAATTTTCCGAGCGATATTTTAACTTGTATATATATGTGAGGGTTCAAATGTGAACTGTTTTTCGTATAAGAACTATGAGAACTATATCTTAACCTTGATTAAAATAAATTAATGGATGATAATTTGGCGGCTAATGATTGGTTCATTAATTACTAATGATTGGCTCATTAATGATGCCTTAATAAGAGGTCTTTGGGGCAAATCAAGTCTAGACGTTAATGGCGGTCTACCAGGACGTAATCTACGGTTCGGAAGAATAAATAAATGACCAAAATACTCATATTAATGAGTATTTAATTATGTTACAAACAGCTCTGGCAATTGTTGTACGAAAAACAGTTCTCCTTTGAACTTTTTTCATATATAGGGGGTTCAAAAGAGAATTGTTTTTCGTACGAGAATTGCGAGTACCAATCTTAGCCTTTGATTAAAATAAATCAATGGCTATAAATTTTGGCGGCTAATTAATGATTCATTAATGACGCAATATATTTTAAAATTTTAAGTCTCGCAATTTAATGTTAGCGTAATTCACGGTTGGATAAATATTTGGATGACCAAAATGCCCCTATTAATAAGTCGGTAATGGTGTTAAAACAATTCTCGAACGAAAAATAGTTTTCGATTAAACTTTTTCATTTATGTATACTCTAGTATATGATGCAAGAAATGAACATACAGGATATTTATTACTCAAAATTATCGGTAAATATATTTAAATTAGAAAATAAACTATTTTTGAAATAATTATAAGCATGAGAAATAATTTTACACTATATTTATGTGCTGAAATCTTTATGCTACAAAATAGAAAATTTAATTTTCTATGATTAATTATGTATAATTTCATTCTATGTAAGAAACGTATTTAAATTTATTAATCAAAGATATTTTTATAGAAATTGTACCAACTACCATGATATCAATTTGGTAATTAATTAGATTACTTCAAAACCATACCCGGCCCCTTCAATGCTTAATTACGGATAGGGTTTGTCACAAATCCAACAAATACACGTCCAAATCAACTGTCACTAATCGGAATGTGTCAACATTACCCTCACCAACACCAACACGTTAAACATTAAACCTTACACGAAGCTAGCTTGACCAATATGTTTTATGATTCCTTTATGTTGGTATGAGAAATTGAAATCATATATAGAAAAAAGGAGCCGAGTTGAGTTGATAATATATAAATCGTGAACCTTATTTCATGGCCACTAGGCTTTGTCTTTACACCCACAAATATGTTTGTGTTTAATTGACACTATAGGTTCTGGATAGCATTCCTATGTTTATAAAGACCATTTCTTCTTAATCCTTTATTTCAAAACACTTCTACTTTGTCTAAAACACTTTTAGGCTGCCATTTAGTAATTTCTATCAAAACAAAACATGTCATTGATTCTTTGGTCACAACTCATCCCACTTGGCCTTTAATAGGTTCTAAGCTCAAAATAACAAATATGAAGCCAAAGAATCCAATTCTTTGTCTCAATAATAATGTAATTAATTATTTTAAATCTCATAAACTTAACCTTGGTGCTACATGCATCAATTAGGAATGACCCTATTAATTGTTCTGTTATCAAAACCCATCACTAACAAGAAATTGGCATAAAATTAAATATGCATACCTTGATCTTTCTTACAAGCTCGATGGCTACAAACTCTTCAAGAACTTCCCAATTTTTTCAATATATAACCTCTCTCTCTCTCTCTCTCTCTCTCTCTCTCTCCCCCTCTCTCTCTCTCTCTCTCTAGTTTTTCAAGAAGAACAAGATGGTGTAAAGGCCAAAATTTAAAGCGGGTTCAAAGATCGAGTTGCTTGTTAAATAAAGGTTTTTTATGCAAAGCATGTGTTTGTTACAAACACTACTCATATATTATACTAGGTTAGAGATCCGTATATTACACACATTTGATTAAAACTAAAGATAATTAGTATTAATATTTGAAAAATGACATTTTCGAACAGTGAAAAGTTTATGTAAAATATTGTTTGGTTGAAAGAATGTGAAAGCTTATATAATTACACATAGATATAAATAAAAACAACATAACAATAGACAGTTAAATTTGTTGGGCAAAAACCCTAAACCCTAAACCAAAAACACATTACAAATAGATAGATAAATGGTACCTAAAAACATGCAATTAAGAAAAATTAAGATATCTATAAAATTAAAGGACAAATTACGTGAAAATACAATAAACTTTGTGAATATTATTATTGTATGTAACCAACTTTATTATGTACCTAACTAAAAATACACACAACTTACAAATTTAGTTCATTGTATGCAAGTTACCTATGACAATAGGTAACTTACTAGTAACTCGGCCAAAAATAGAAGAAATAACGGGTATTTTGTACCTAAAAATACAAACAACTTAAAATTTTTGGTTTAATGTATACAATTGGTAACCGGTAATCTCGTAATCAGGTTACCAAATTTATAGAATGAACTAAATTTCTAAGTTGTATATATTTTAAGTATAAAGTAAGTTAATTGCATACAATGACAATATTGACAATTTTTTTTTATATTTTCGCACATAAAACTAAAATATCTAACTATATTTAAATTTGACAGCTTCAGTATCGTTGTTATGAAATTGATTTAATTAAATCCGTCTTTATCAAGATGTCCATTGAAAATTTATATATATAGTCCAGAGTCATGATTAAGACAAACAATTATGAAATCAATTTGTAAACAATAATGGAAGATATCGATAGCACATAACTTTAAAGATGTAATTAAATTGTAATTCATCTATTCATATGAAGTGAGTTTTTATAAACTCCTACACATAGATTCTTTTTTATCATTTCATCTATTTGAGCCGAATTATTTTTATAAACTCTCCACATAGATTCCTTTCATCATTTCATCTATAAAAGAAAATAATATGAAAACTTACTTCAATTGCATGAATAAATTTAACTCGGTATACAAACATTACAAATGTATATTTTCTTGCGATAGCGAATTTAATTATACTTATCTTTAAAATTATCATACACAAACAACATAACTCCAAGATCCTACGAGTTATAAACCATAACTTTTAGAATTTTTTTTTACTAATGTAACATATATAGAGTATATAACAAAACAAATTAATAACTTGATTAAACATTATATATATTAACATTGCCTTTACTCATCTTTCATAAATAGTTGATATCCACTAAATTAGAAATATCTTAATATTGTATTCGGCCCTCCCCAACAATCTTATCCACAGTAACTAAAAACATTATACGTATTAGAATATTTTAAGCTTTGTACTTATAAGTTTGATGTTGTTTGATATTTTAACAAAGAAACTAATCTTGTTGGTAGGTGTTGATCACCGTCGACCTAAAGGAATTTAATAGAGTAAAAGTAGGTAATCATAGCAGGTAACTATAACGTATCGCAGTCTGTTAAAGTAAGTAACTATAGCATATTATAAAAAAGTGACAAGATTATTGAGTAATATCTCAAGACGAACAATAACTTTGTAAGACATTTAATTATGGGCTACTTCACTGATAGTTAAATGGTTTTTTATTAGTAACCCTTAAAATTATATGGTATCAGAGCATTTCAAGTTCACTGGTGGCCGGGCAAATGTAACACAAACTCCATGTAACCCATAAGTATCAACGTTTTATATATGAAAAAAGAACGCTATGTTGATAATATCTCACATGAAACGAATAAGTAATGACTTTATAATGAGCTTTATAATTTATCAATCACTCGTCATTGGCTACATAAGGAAATAGTGAGATGGTGGTTTTTGATGTTCCCGCAATGCAAGGATGATTAGGGCCGTGTTTGCGAAACTCATATATGATATAGTGTTTGGCGCATTTTTGATCATATAATAATAATAATTATTATTATTATATTATATTGTATTATTATTATAAACATTATTATTATTATTATTATTATTATTATTATTATTATTATTATTATTATTATTATTATTATTATTAGGACAAACTGTACCAAAATACAACAAACTTTACCTAAGCTGTTATTATATACAACGAACTTTTTTTCTTAAAATATATATAAGAAACTTTCAAAATATAAAATATTATCGTTGTATGCAATCAGTACCTGAAGTGCATGTAACGAGTTGTCTTTAATTTTTCATATATTTTTATTTTAAATTCTTGTGTTCTTCAATTTGTTGTGCGTTCTTCAAATTTATAAATACCACAATTGCAATTTTTACAAACTAACCCAAATCCGTGCAAATAAGATGAACACCCTTCAAATAGCACCACTAAATCTGGAAACCAGGTTACACGTATTTGTAATAAACTATGGATTAAGAACCCTAATAGATCAAATACCCAGATTCACAAAACCCATGAAAAACCCCATTTGTAAACCCATGAACATTAACCCTCTAACAAGAAATCAAAAGATACATCCAACTTAGAAATTCCTAAATCAAAAAAACCCTAACATGTTTGAATAGATCTTCAAGAATAGATCTTGATCACAACTTTTGAAATGACAGCAGTGGTGGTTTGCTACATTGACGGTGGTGGTGGGATTTATAAGAACAATCTGGCATCTTCTTGTTCTTTTCAAATCTGCATAACTAAAATCAGTGGGAGACATGGGTCGGAGAAACTCATCGACAAGGAAGGTGGTCAGAGAAACCCATCGACAGGGGCGGTGGTTGGAAAAACCCGTCGACAGAGGCGGTGGTCGGAGGGGCGTGAGTTGGAGAAACCCATCAAAAGGCACAAGATTTGTCTGGGTGTTTGTGTGTGGAACTTGAAGCGACGGCGGCTGCGGTGGTCAGACTCTGAGGACAGCGGTGACTCAATCCTGATAACTGGCAGATGAAGATGTGGTGGGTGTAATAGATTTTAGAAATAACAATAGTTTGAAGATGAAGATGTGGTTGGTGTTAGTGTTTGAATCACATGAAACATCATCAAGATTGTAGATATTTGGGAAAGTGGTTTATATCTTAATTTTAATGTAATTTTATTTAAAATTATAAAAAAAATAAAATAATAAAAATAAAGGGTTATTGATTGATACAATTGAACTGTTATAATAGGTCACTTGCATACAATGATAATTTAGAAAGTCTTTTGTATTAATTTAAAAAAAAAGTTTATTGTATATAATGTAACGCCACCTCTAACGAGCTTAAAATTAGAGTTAATTTAAACTTTTTAACAACTATTATCAAAAGCGTGCAGCAGAATTAAACGTCATTTACAAAAACACCGCTTACTGACTTGGTTGTTTAATTACATCAAAAGAATTAGCCAAGTTCATAATCTACAAGCGTT
Source organism: Pulicaria dysenterica (assembly GCA_947179395.2). NCBI lineage: Eukaryota > Viridiplantae > Streptophyta > Magnoliopsida > Asterales > Asteraceae > Pulicaria > Pulicaria dysenterica. Next base: position 33,234,748 of record OX359290.1, read on the forward strand.
ACCAACTAGTACCGACCACCGGATCCATACAATACAACAAGCGTGTTCCCAAAAGATATATACAACAAAAACTACCATCAGATCCCGCCTCACAAGGCCAACTAGCATCAACCTGCGAAAAAGGGAAATCCTGAACCGGTAGCTACAACTAGCTAGTGAGCACCAATAACACATAAGCAACAATAAGCAGGCTATCACATATAGGAACAGCACACAGGGCTATCCTATCATATTGTGGCGCGCCAACCATGTCAGCAAGAGTCGTGTCTCGCAGGGTAGCTAGCCCCGCTCAACAACCCAAGCGGGGGAATCAGCCGCAACCAATTACACCAGTGGGGGAGCAAAGAGTAGTCCACATAGTGCACTCTAGTCATAACTGGTTCCAGCCTAAGCAAGGAACCCAATTCCATCAAGGAACGGCGGCCTGCAAAGCCATACCCAAGAGTAAACTTCTGAGTACCGTTAGTTCCCCATTTCATAGTCCCTAGGGACCCTGGGAACCCAGCCAGATCATCACCAGTCTACCTGACTGACCTTAATCGTGTCGGGAACTGTTGTATAGCCCCCGAGTGTCCGGACATAATCTCATAAACAAACAGCTGATCTAATTAGGATCCAATTCATGCGCGCATATAATCACAACAATTACTATTCATACTAGTGAACAAACATGCGAGTATAACTTAATCATAACATATTATAGCATACCTCGCGTGCTCACGTATCAAAACACTAATTGCATGTCAACAAGTACAACAGATAACTTACCTACTGAGACTCATGGGAAACCGGTACTCACCTCGAGATTACAGGAGGGATATATAATGACGGGAATCCCCAGAGTCCTCCGAATCACCTAACACAATAGGTTTAGGCTTAGACACCAATCAACGACAACCAACGAAGCTTAAAACACAAGACTACAAAGCTGCCACAAAACAACACTGCTTGCTATCGCAAGGACCATATCAACCCCCCCTTACGGTCCCAAGGGATATCCATGCGATCGCAAGGGTCCTATTCAAACCACCCCGGCTTACGACCGCAAGGATTAACCATACGACCGCAAGGGTGGCATCATGGGGGCTTACGATCGCAAGGTATGTACCTATAACCGCAAGTATGTTTCCTTCGTCCTTGGACGGTACACCATTTCGCAACACACTTACGATCGCAAGACCCTTCGCTTGCGACCGCAAGGGACCTCAAACCTGCTTGTGATCGCAAGGCATTCCCCTTGCGACCGCAAGGACACCTGTTACAGTGTGTTCTTTCTCTGTTCGAGCACATCCGCTATAAATCGCACTTTTGACATAAAAATCGACTTGAATCCGTATTCAAGCGTTTATACTTCATTTCTAATCCATATATCAACTTACTAACATGTATTTGACACAAAATCAACACCAAAACCCACTTGAATCCATCAAAATGGGTACTTTCATAACTTTAACTCAAAAAACTAGGTTTGGACATAAAAACTTACTTGATGCTGATGACAAGCTTCAACAAGAACAAATTTGATACTGAATTCCAGCTTCTAAGCCTCTTACAAATTAATCTATCTTGGCCTCCTTCTTCAATTTCTTCCAAGTTTAGAGAGTAGAAGTGTGTGTATGTTTTCTAGCATGTATGTGAGTGTGTATGTGTTTGTCTGGTGAAACCAAACAAAAAAACACAAGAACCGACCTTAATGATCTAATACCCCAACTCAGGTATTTTGTTCCCCTATTCAACTTAAAACACAACTTAGGTTTATCCGTTTCGACTAATGGAGATATTTTCGGAATCATTATCTAAAACCGTTCAATAAAATACCGACTTAGTCCACTTACGACACTTTACACGAAACCATATTTTTATCCACAATTAACACCAATTAACACATAGAACGCCATTTAACAAAAAGTATACTACATTTAGCAACAAAACACCAATTAAAGTCAACGTACAACTTATAATGCTACCTGTACAACAGTTTACAGCTAGGCCCCATTTTGGGGTGTTATAAATCTACCCCCTTAAGAAGATTCCGTCCTCGGAATCTGATCGTCTACAAACAAGTGAGGGTATCAAGCTTTCATGTCGTCTTCCGTCTCCCATGTCATGTTCGAACTCAGGTTATGCTTCCATTTGACTAACACCAGTTTAATCATCTTTCTGCGCAATTTCTTGGTTTTAGAACCAAGTATCTCGACAGGTTCTTCAACTAAGCGCTTTGAAGCGTCAACCTTCAATTCTTGCAGAGGCAGAATCTGCTTCTCCTACACCTTGCACTTACACAGATAACACACGTTGAATGTGTTGTAAAATCCAGAAAGCTCTGGAGGCAACTCTAGGGTAACAGTCTGGTCGTTAACTTTGCGAACGATCCGAAATGGACCTATGTAATACAGACTCAACTTACCCTTTCTACCAAAATGAATCACACCTTTCCAGGGAGAAACTTTCAGGAATACCCGATCGCCCTCCTGGAATGCAGCTGGTCTGCGTTTGGGGTCAGCATACACTTTCTGTCTATCACGGGCCGCTTTAAGCTTTTCCTGCGTAATTTTCACTTTATCTGCTGTAATCTGCACAATCTCAGGTCCGGCAAACTGCTTTTCACCGGGCCCTAACCAACAAGTGGGAGTACGGCAACGCCTCCCATAAAGCATCTCGTAAGGTGGCATCCCTATGCTGGAGTGGTACGAGTTATTATAAGCAAACTCGACCAACGGCAAATGAGAATCCCACGCACCACCGAATTCGAGAACAGATGCACGAAGCATGTCCTATAATGTCTGAATCGTTCTCTCTGACTGGCCATCTATCTGCGGATGATACGCCGTGCTCAGGTGAACACGAGTACCAAGCTCGTGTTGTAAACTCTGCAAAAAATGTGAAGCAAATCGCTCATCACGATCAGATACAATCAAACATGGCAACCCATGACGTGACACCACTTCATTTACATACAACTTTGCTAACTTTTCCAGCGGAGCAGACTCGTTGATAGCTAGAAAATGAACGCTCTTGGTCAACTGGTCGACAATGACCCAAATTGTGTCATGGCCTCTGAGGGTTTTCGGCAATTTTGTCACAAAATCCATCGTAATGTGATCCCACTTCCGCTCAGGGATCTTAAGTTGTTGCAGACTACCATAAGGCTTCTGATGTTCTGTCTTAACTTGCGCGCAAATTTGACATTTCTCCATGAAGGAAGAAATGTCTCGTTTCAAAGTAGGCCACCAGTATAATGCCTTCAAGTCATGATACATCTTTGTGCTGCCCGGATGAACCAACAACCTAGACTTGTGAGCTTCCTGCAGTATCAGCTCACGATTACCACCATGGAGCGGCACCCATACGCGAGACTGAAAAGTCTTTAATCCACGAGTATCATCAACAAGTTGATCTTTCAGCTTTTTCATTGTTTCGGCGTTCAGGTTTTCATCTTGTAACGCCACTTGCTGTGCTTCATTCAATTGGGTAATGATATCGGGAACCACAGTGAGCTTCGTAAACTTCGCGTCTACAGAAGAGCTTTTGCGACTCAAAGCATCCGCCACCACATTTGCCTTACCAGGATGGTAGCGAATTTCACAATCATAATCTTTTATCAACTCGAGCCATCTGCGTTATCTCATATTTAGCTCTTTCTGTGTGAAAAAATATGGTAGGCTCTTGTGATCTGTGCATACCACACATTTGGTGCCGTAAAGATAGTGTCTCCACACTTTCAACGCGAACACCACAGCTGCCAACTCAAGATCATGAGTCGGATAGTTGCCTTCATGGGGTTTCAACTGCCTTGAAGCGTAGGTAATCACTTTATCGTGCTGCATCAACACACACCCCAATCCAGAATACGAAGCATCATAGTAAACAACGAAGTCTTCAGATCCTTCTGGCAAGGAAAGTATTGGAGCTTCGCACAGTAGCCATTTCAAAGATTGAAACGCTTGTTCTTGAGCTTCCACCGAAACAAATGCAACATCTTTGCGGGTGAGTTTCGTCAAAGGACCTGCAAGTTTAGAAAAGTCGCGGATAAACCGCCGATAGTAACCAGCTAAGCCAAGAAAACTTCTAACTTCAGAAGGAGTTCGAGGAACTCCCCAATTCATAACCGCTTCGACTTTCGCCGGATCAACTTTCACGCCATCACTACATATCACATGACCAAGAAAACATACTTTTCGCAGCCAGAATTCACACTTCAAGAAATTTGCGTAAAGCTTCTCCTGTTTAAGAGTTTCGAGAACCTCTCGCAAATGCGACTTGTGTTCAGCTTCAGTCTTAGAATAAACGAGAATTTCGTCAATAAACACAATCACCGATTTATCAAGAAAAGGACGACAAACCCGATTCATCAGGTCCATGAAAACAGCAGGAGCATTGGTTAAGCCGAATGGCATCACCAAAAACTCATAATGACCATAACGAGTACAGAAAGCCGTCTTTGGAACATCTTCGTCGGTAACCAGCACTTGATGATATCCAGACCGCAGATCAATCTTTGAGAAGCACGTCGCTCCCTGCAGTTGATCAAATAAATCGTCTATCCGCGGCAAACGATATTTGTTCTTTACCGTTCGCTTATTCAGCTCCCGGTAATCAATGCACATTCTCATCGTTCCATCCTTCTTTTTCACGAATAGTACCGGAGCACCCCAAGGAGAAGAGCTTGGGCGAATAAAGCCTTTGTCAAGCAACTCCTGAATCTGCGTCATCATCTCGCGAACCTCTAAAGGAGCAAGACGATACGGAGCTTTAGCCACAGGGGTAGCCCCCGGAACAAGATCAATACGATATTCTACATCTCTGACTGGCGGTAACCCAGGTAGTTTGTCAGGAAATACCTCTGGATAATCGGTCACCACCGGAATATCATGAACAACACGTTTCTCCAATTTATCTTCAATCACATGGGCTAGATAAGCATCACACCCTTTTGAAACTGACTTCCGAGCTTTCATCACGGAAATAACAGGAATATCCGACTTCCGTCTTTCACCTCGAGCCACAGCATATGACCCGTCAGGTAGAGGAACTTTAATCAGCTTTTTGGAACAGAAAATCTCAGCATTCAACTTTAATCCAATCCATCCCAATTACAACATCGAATCCCGTAATCGGCATAAGAAGAAGAGAAACAGGAAAACTACTCCCGTCGATATCAATAACCGCTTGAGGGACATTATCAACAACTAGAACTACTTTACCACTAGCAGTCTCTACTCTTAGTGGCTCAGATAATACAGATACAGGCATTTGTAGTTTATCACAGAAAGATACATACACAAAAGAATATGTAGCTCCAGAATCAAACAATACGCATGCTGGGGTAGAGTTAATAAGAAAAGTACCCGTAATCACGTCCCCAGCACCCCTCACCTGTTAGATTATGTGGAGAGATAGATAACATGTACTATCGTGTCCAATACTATGTGACACTAAAGGATCACACCGCTGCACACCCAATTAGAACCTTTTGGATTTTACCTGTTTGTGTATGACAATAATTAATAGTTTAATTATTTATTGAGAAAAGAGAGAAATAATAAAGGTTATTTATTATTTAAAAAGGAGAAGTTAATATTTAGTGTAAATATTAACGGGACCAATTAATTAATAGTTATTAATTAATTAGAAAGGTCGATGGTACTTTCTGTAATTGATTAATAGTTTAATTAAAGCTGGGCTTTAATTAAACGGGCTTGGCCTAATAAGGTTTTATTATATAAACCTAATTAAGCCTAATTAATCACATAAGTCAAATACAAAGCTACAAAGAAAAACCCTAAGGATCTCCTTTCTCTCTCTTTATCTCGGTCGACTCTCTCTCTCTCTTCGTGAGATCGACAGCGGCGCAAGGCCGCAGGAGCGGTGGTTGACGGCGGCGTAAGACCGCAGGGACAGTGGTTGACGGCGGCGCAGGTCACACACACACACGGGTCACGGCTTGATCCGAGGTTTAATCCTTAGGCGGTCTAGCAGCCAGTTCGAGGCGGTGCAGTAGCGGTGGATAGCCTGCAGCTGTCTAGAGGTCAAAAAGAAATCCTGTGCCCTGGCTTGTGGCACTTCTAACAGACATTCTCTTTAAACTCGCACTCTGTCACCAAGTGCCCTTTCTGACCACACCCAGTTTTTGTTTCATGGTCCGTTTCCGATAAATGACCCAGTTTAAATATTTGGCCCAGCTCGCGGTTCAGATATTTTGTGGTCAATATTGAATTGAAATACAGTTGTTATTTTAATTTAAGTTTTGAATATTTTTTGAGTTTTTTGGTTAATTAATAAAGTATAAAACTTGAAATATATATTTATTGCAAATAAAGGAAAAACAATATAGGGATTTTAACAGGTTGTTAAAATCAGTTATTTTAATCAAGATGAATAATTAGAAATCAGTTGTTGTTGTACTTTCATGTATTTGTTTAGTACATGTTTGGGATGCCATAGCCGAGCCTTTTAGACCTTGTGAATTGTTTACTTTTCTGCACTTGTGGTTGTGTTTGGTTTTATTATTCTATGGTGTGGGGAAGCCTGCGTGCCACTTACAACCCCTATTCTATTTTGTAAAAGTACTAGAATTAGCGGACCTGCGTGCCTTTGATCATCTTGTAATTTTTATTATTTTTTTTCTAGTTTTTAGAATAGAATAGATTTTTTAGAATAAATTTGAAGCTGATACAAGAACCAAGAATCAAGGAGCAGGGAGCAGGATTGGATGCTGGAGCCAGTGGGAGCTTCAGAATGTCATGCCATGTGTGTTGTGTTTTTCCACTTAGGGTTTGACCGTCGGGTTTTTCGTGTGGCTCACGAAACCGACATTAGTTAAGGGCAAGGCTAAGGCATAGTTGTTTGTGGTTATTTTATTTCTTTACATATTATATATATGCGTGGTTGTGATTAACACGATGAAATAAAACAAGGGTTTTAATAATAGTTAATTATTAAACAGATGTTTTTTTAAAGAAAACTGGCATTAAAGTTTTTCACATTAAAAACTTGGAAATCCTTTTTAGAAAAATCTTAGATCAGTGTGCTACCCACCTAATGGTACACCCTTGCTGTTAAACGGTACTCGGGTGTCGGAAGTGCCCAAACCTTGGGCATCCGGGTTCAAACCATTGCGGGAAGGGGCATGAAAGGTTATGCGATAATCGGGAGTCCCGGCCAGAATTCATGTTGTCTTAGGTGGTGCGATCTATTTTGGTGATAATCGGGAGTCCCGGCCCAAAATGCACTAGAGGGACTAAACATGCACGGTTCCTATAACCGATGTCCCGCGGATCTAGGAGTCGTGTCCAGTTAGGATACGATTGGTATAGTTCTTACCTACCAGAAATAGCATTGTCCCGGTGGGAAGTGCCCAAACCTTGCATCGGGAAATGTGAAATATGGATCCTAGTCTAATAATTTTTGTTAAAAGGTAATAATTATTAGAAGATATAATCAATACTGAATCGGTTTTATCTTTTTCTTTTCTGTAGATGTCTATTATATCTGTTATTCCGTTTTATTCACCAAGAGAGTCTCTAAGTCTCATCACCGACAAGTGGAAGCTTTCAGGTCCGAACTTTGCTGTTTGGAAGTTGCATCTGAAAAATATTTCGGATGCACAGGGGAAGCTTCACATTATTGAGACATTGCCTCCAGAGCGACCAGGAGTAGATGCCCAGGATAGTGAGTATGACACTTACTATCAGTATCTGGATGATGAGTCTAACGTTATGTCAATTCTCATTCTCACAGCATCATCCGAGTTTACGGATAATCTCCGTGAGAAGTCGTCTTATGAGGTTGTTCAAGGATTGGAGCAAAAGTTCAAGTTTAGTGAACGGATATGTCGTATGTTATTGATGAGGGAAATTCTTTCAGCCAAGAAAAAAGAAAGTCAGCCTATTAGTGATCATCTCATTAATATGAGAAGGCTCTTGGATTGCTATGAGAGCTTAGGGTCAAAATCTAAACCACATGGTTATGCTCTTGTTCGGTTCCTTGTCGGACTATTACCTGAAATGAGTAATGTATGTCCTCGGTGATTTTGAGATGATTGTCGCAGGGTTGCACGAAATCCTCATGTGCATTAGCGACGAGTTGAACCCGAAGCAGCTAGAGTCACCAGTTGTGGACCCTATGTAGGAGGATGACTGGTTGGAAGAACTTGGAGAAATTTGTTGCCCAGACTGTGGTAGCAAGGATTCATGCGAGCACTCACTCGACATAGATCAGCTGGACATTGGTTCGCCCAATGATACAGGTATCTTAATGATAGATTGTCTTGTTACTTCTTATGAATCATGGGTATTGGATACCGGATGTGGTCATCACATATGCAATCATTTGCAGGGATTCAAGAGAAGTAAGAAGCTGAGACAAGGAGATATGGACCTGCGGGTAGGCGAAGGCTCCATGGTTGGTGCCGAAGCTGTAGGGACATATTGTCTTAGTTTGCCCTCGGGCATGGTCTTAGAACTAGAACCTTGTTATTATGTTCCTAGACTAATTAAAAATGTTATCTCGTTCAATTTGCTGATAGACTGTGGTTTTGCTTATGTTTTTAATGAAAAAGTTATTTCATGTTTAAGAAACAATGTTTTCTTTTTCAAAGCTACTCTAGAAAACGGTCTATATACGCTAAATTTAGATAACAATAACATCTACCATATAAGTAAGAGATCCAAGAGTAACTTGAATCAAACTTACCTCTAGCATTGTCGTTTAGGACACATAAACGAGAAACGCATAGAGAAACTCCGAGATGACGGAATTCTAGAATAATTTGACTTGGAGTCATATGATGTTTGCGAATCTTGTTTTTCTAGTAAAATGACAAAGAAGCCTTTCAACAGTGAGAATGAAAGGGCCAGCGAGTTATTAGGGATTATACACACAGATGTGTGCGGACCCTTTACTCCGGAGGCTAGAGGAGGATACCGGTATTTCATAACCTTTACTGATGACTTCAGTAGGTTCGGTTATGTCTACCTCATGAGACTTAAATCTGAAAGTTTTGACAAGTTCAAACAGTTTCAGAATGAGGTACAAAATCAGCTGGACAAGAAGATAAAGTCGCTTTGGTCGGATCGAGGTGGCGAGTATCTGAGTCAGGAATTCGACGATCATTTGAAGGAATGTGGGATTGTTTCACAACTCACACCTCCGTATACACCTCAGATAAATGGTGTATCAGAAAGGAGGAATCGTACACTGCTTGACATGGTACGATCAATGATGAGTCGAAGTTCCCTACCATTGTCATTTTGGGGACACACACTCGAGACAGCAACGTTCATGTTGAACCGCGTTCCAACCAAATCGGTTGAAAAGACACCGTTCGAGATATGGATGGGGAAAAAGCCCAAAATGTCTTTTCTCAAGGTTTGGGGATGTGAGGTGTATGTTAAGAGAACATTCACGGATAAACTCATTCCCAAAGCAGATAAGTGTATCTTCGTGGGCTATCCCAAGGAAACCATGGGATACTATTTCTACAACCCAGATGAGAACAAAGTTTTTGTTGCTCGAAAAGGGGTATTTTTGGAAGAGAAGTTTCTAAACTCAGAGACTCCAAGAAAAGAAATAGAGCTTCAAAAAATTGAAGAGGAGGAGATTACACCACGACCGATAGTTGAACCTCTAGTTCAACAGAGAATTGTTGAACCTCAACCCGAGTCTGTGGTTGAGGAAGAGGTGCAAACACAAGACCTTCGCAGGTCTAGTAGGCCTCGTATTAAGCCAGATAGGTATCTGGGATTCCTAGTTGCTCAAGACGAAGGGGATCTTTTAGAACCCACTACCTACCAAGACGCTGCCTCAGGTTTGGAATCTGAGAAATGGCTAGAAGCCATGAAGGCAGAGATGCAATCCATGTATGACAACCAAGTTTGGGAGTTAGTGGATTTGCCTCAACACAGTAAAGCTGTTGGGTGCAAATAGGTCTTCAAAAAGAAGACAGACATGGATGGAAAGGTGCATACTTTTAAAGCAAGGCTAGTGGCAAAAGGTTTCACGCAAACTCATGGCGTTGACTATGATGAAACTTTTTCCCCAGTGGCAATGCTTAAGAGTATTAGGATTCTAATGGCCATATCAGCATATTTTGACTATGAGATATGGCAGATGGATGTCAAAACCGCTTTCCTTAATGGGAAACTGACAGAGGATGTATATATGATACAACCGGATGGTTTTGCAGATCCAAAGAACCCTAATAAAGTATGCAAGTTGCTTAAATCCATTTATGGACTAAAGCAAGCATCTAGGAGCTGGAACTTACACTTTGATGAGCGCATCAAAGAGTTTGGTTTTACCAAAAGTGAGTTCGAGTCGTGTGTTTACACCAAATTCAGTGGGAGCGCGGTAACCTTCCTAGTCTTGTATGTAGACGACATACTGTTAATAGGAAACAATATACCAGTATTACAAGGAGTAAAAATCCTGGTTAGGTAAATATTTCCAGATGAAAGACTTGGGAGAAGCTGCTTATATACTGGGTATAAAGATCTATAGGAATAGATCTAAGCGGCTTATCGGACTTAGTCAAAGTACTTATATTGACAAAGTCGTGAGAAGATTCAAGATGGATGGATCCAAGAAAGGATTTATTCCTATGCAATCTGGCGCGATTTTGAGCAAGGCTCAGTGTCCTGTGTCTAGTCAAGATCAGGACAAGATGAAATTTATACCATATGCCTCGGCAGTTGGTTCGATTATGTATGCCATGCTATGTACTAGACCCGATGTTGCCTATTCTATCAGTGTCACGAGTAGATATCAGCAAAATCCTGGTGAAGCTCATTGGGTGGCCGTCAAGAATATTCTCAAGTATCTGAGAAGGACGAAAGAAATATTCCTAGTATATGGAGGTTCGATGGATGAGCTCAGTGTAACTGGTTACACTGATGCTAGTTTCCAGACCGACAGAGACGACTTCAGGTCGCAGTCAGGATTTGTCTTTACCCTAAATGGAGGAGCCATATCTTGGAAGAGTCAGAAGCAAGATACAATAGCAGATTCTACTACAGAGGCAGAGTATATTGCGGCAAGTGATGCGGCAAAGGAAGCTGTCTGGCTGAAGAATTTTATCTCGGATCTTAGAGTTGTTGCCAGTATCCCTAGACCGATCGATATATTCTATGACAACTCAGGGGCTGTAGCGCAAGATAAAGAGCCTAGAGATCATCAGCGGACAAGGCACGTACTCAGGAAATATCACCTCATCCGAGAGATCATTGGAAGAGATGATATTAAATTGCAAAAGATACCGACGGACAACAACGTTGCTGACCCGTTGACGAAGCTGCTAGCTAGGGCTAAGCATGAGAGGCATGCGAGTTCTATAGGAATGCAGTACTTGGAACATAGCAGCTAGTTCGTGTTTTTTGATTATTACTATGGATGTAACTTGAAACCTTTTATTATGTATTTAAATTTCATGGGATTGAAATAGGAGGTATTTGCATAATGTTTCGTAGTTATCCATTTTTAGCATATTTAACCTATCCATGACAAGTCAAGTTATGAATTGTCTAAATGCCCGTAGCTACTTAATGTAGTTGGAGCTACATTAGGGAGGTAACGCTATTATGAATATTTGATGATTTATTCGGATATGAATAAAAGCACAAGGTTGTGACCAAATATTCATAGATATTTATCAGGGGATAAATATGGGGGTGATCCGCATCGAGTTACTTCATGGAGCGTTAACATAAGTAAACTTGATAGGTTGTCCTTAGACCTGAAATATTTGGTTTGGGGCATGGTAACTTCTGTACTTTAGCATGTTCTAACGTCACACCGTAACAGGGTGATCATAAGGGGCTTGTCTAGGTGCAGCGGAAGCCGTGTGCTCAAATTGCAAATAGTCAAGATGGGATTTGCACCTCTTTTTTAGGAGAGATATTTTCTGAGCTCCTCGACGATTAAGACTACTGAAAATGCGTGGCCGCGCTTGGTTAGAATGATAGTTATTCATTCGGGAAAACCGTAACTGCAGAGTGTCGAAATCAGAGTCGAGAAAATCTGAGTATTAGATGAGATCCCTGCTCCATGTCAAATACTCACATTACGAAATATCGCGATGCAAAAGGAAAAGCCTAGATAATCCAAGGTTTGGATTATATTTCTAGATGTAAGAGATCTCATAGTCTGGTTAACCTAAGTGTCTGGCTAGGGACCTCCTTAGGCCAACGATGTACAAGTTGTGTTACTTATCTTGCACAAGTGGGAGTCTGTTAAATTATGTGCAGAGATAGATAACATGTACTATCGTGTCCAATACTATGTGACACTAAAGGATCACACCGCTGCACACCCAATTAGAACCTTTGGATTTTACCTGTTTGTGTATGACAATAATTAATAGTTTAATTAATTATTGAGAAAAGAGAGAAATAATAAAGGTTATATATTATTTAAAAAGGAGAAGTTAATATTTAGTTTAAATATTAACGGGACCAATTAATTAATAGTTATTAATTAATTATAAAGGTCGAGGGTACTTTCTATAATTGATTAATAGTTTAATTAAAGTTAGGCTTTAATTAAACGGGCTTTGCCTAATAAGGTTTTATTATATAAACCTAATTAAGCCTAATTAATCACATAAGTCAAATACAAAGCTACAAAGAAAAACCCTAAGGCTCTCCTTTCTCTCTCTTTATCTCGGTCGACTCTCTCTCTCTCTCTTCGTGAGATCGACGGCGGAGCAAGGCCGCAGGAGCGGTGGTCGACGGCGGCGCAAGACCGCAGGGACGTTAGTCGACGGCGGCGCAGGTCACACACACACACGGGTCACGGCTTGATCCGAGGTTTAATCCTTAGGCGTTCTAGCAGCCAGTTCGAGGCGGTGCAGTAGCGGTGGATAGCCTGCAGCTGTCTAGAGGTCAAAAAGAAAAGTTTTAATCTTTAAAGGTATAACTTTCTATCCCTCTTCCTCTTTTAGTTTCTGTAAGAGTTAGATGAGATCACTGGAGGGGGTTTTATTCCGTTGTGCATGTTTGATAATATGTTTTTATACCCTACAAAACTTTTCATCGCCTCCTCGTTGGTCATCTGAAATGCCCGCCCTTTGGCACGGGGAGCATTGTCTTTCTTCTGCCCTAAGGCAGATCCTCCAGTTCCAGCATATTACTTTGATCGGCAATCTGAAATCCTGTGCCCTGGCTTGTGGCACTTATAACAGACATTCTCTTTAAACTCGCACTCTGTCACCGAGTGCCCTTTCTGACCACACCTGAAGCACCGGATAGTGGCCTTGGAACAATCACCAACATGGTATGTACGGCACTGAGAGCACCACTGACCATCGAACTTAGCCTTCTTCGAGAAATCAGGTTTTCCACTAGTTGAAGACTGTCCTTTGGAGGGACCAGTCTTAGCAGACAGTTGGAACTTTCTCTTGTGACCCTCACCAGTTTGGTCACCTCTCGCATGCAAACGATCCTGTTGGTCCCGAATGGATAATACAACAAAAAATGTTTGTAGAAGGGGGAGGGTTGAATACAAACTTTAGCTATTAAAAATTTAAGAGACACACAGTTTAGTTTTATATAATTCTTATTAATATTGATATGAATCAAGAATTACATGAACTAGACGCGGAAAATTTAAGTTCAATAAAAGGTGGCAACTAAACTGTCTAACACATAGACAAAGCTAATCTTAAACAACTTATGTCTAAGATGTTCAACACATGAACAAGATTATTTACACTGAAAGTAAAATGCTAACTCTTCTAAATTCTCAACAAATGAGATTTTAGTGTTCAACTCTATCTGTTCGCTTACTTAGTATGTTTCCATGCATAAGTGTTGGTCCCTTAGTGAGAAGGTCAACAAGCAAGTAATGTGTAAAAGGGGGGTTGAATACACTTTCTGCGGAAAATTGAACAAATCAATAAAAAGTGTTAACACACATCAAACCACAATAATCGAATGCTTTGCTTTTCATTAATAAGAAGATGATTACAGACTCTATCAAGTAAGCAACGCTTGATATGTAAACACCTAATGTAAATCAAATCTCTCAATCTCTCAAACTTTGCTATCTATAATCAACTTATGATTATAAATACTGGATGACTATCTAAACAGGATTTAATCACAGATTGAAAACTTACCAATTTCACAACAAATGTGAATATTCAAACACACGAATAACTTGGAAATCTGTGAGTATCTTGATCACGTTGAACTGACAAACAGTGAATCATGATTCGTAACACATACGATCAATGTTGAGGTGAGACTTGAGTTTTGGCTCTGTAACTCGTAGTCGTAGTCGTAGTCGTCGTACCTCAAAACTTATCAGAATGATAAGTATTTATAATCCTGTTTCTGTGGATCCTAACAAACTAGAACTAATCCTATTTTGCTAACTAACTATCGGATAACCCGGAATCATGAATCTTGAATCTTCTTATCTTGAGTCTTCAATCTTCAATCTTGATTCTGGAACCTTCTTATCCTTGCCGTAGATATAGAGAGATAAAAGATAAATTTAAAACATATTTAAATTCTCTTTAAACTGACTTCTTACTCGGACTGATACTCAGCTTGAAACTCACCAAGCTGAGTTCTTCGAGAACAAACCCGAAAACAAACGTGGACTAACATGTATAATAATTAACTCATCCTTAGAAGTCCTAATAGTTAGCTAGAACTTATTTAGCAACTCTGTTGAGTTGACTCAGTCTATACGCTGAGTCACTTGGCTTGAAACACATCAGGCTGAATACTCAACCTATATCTTAGGTGACATACACAGCTTATCAAACACATTGATAAGCTTACTAAGATATAGTATAAGCCGATCGAACATATGCTCAGCTTATATTCAGCTTATGCTCAGTCTGAAACACTGTACGCGTTCAGTCTGATTAAGCCACATAATTATGTTTAAGTTATCTTTAAAACACATCTTACAAACTTAACTTTGTCTCATCAAATCTTAACTGATGAGATCATTTTCCCAACAAACTCCTCTTATTTGATGATGACAAAACCATCAAACAGTTCTTAAGTTTGTTTAACAGAATTATGTACTAAATCTCAAACTTTTTAAGATTTTGTTTTTGAACTTATCAAATATTTAATTGAACTTATCAATTTTAAGTGGAACACACCAACGTTAAGTTGAACAAAACAACCAAACACATTAATGAATAAGAACTAATCAATTATTCATTCAAGCTGAACTTATCAGACTAATAATTATGAACATATCATACACAGTTGAACATATCAAACTAGTACTTGTATTTATTGAACAGATCAAAATACAAAAGTTTTGATCACTCAGATCATGCACACTTAATGCTTACAAAATTAGAACTAATCTAATATTTACAATAGAACTAATCTATTCAGGATGCAGCTCTTCAAACTCTTTAATCTCCTTGTTGATTTCTTCAAGGATTTCTTGCAAATTAGGCAAGTGTTGAAGCTGATCCTTCTATGATCTTATTGCTCTGTTAATTCTGTGTCTGAACCTGGCAGTTTGTTCAGTCTTTTCTACCAGTTGTCTCAGAGCAAACACCTGAGATACCCCACATGTATAGATACTTGCATCAGACTGGAAGCATTGTTCACCATTTCTATCCAAGTACATGAATCCTTTGTGAGGCTTTTCCACATAGGTATTTTCTTTGAATTCCATGCCTTCAAGAAGATTTAGACTGTACTTGTCTGTATTTGCTAATCCAGCTGGCTTTGTTTGCTTCTTCTTTCCAGCTTTATGAAAAGAAGTCAGTAGGGTAGCTATCTCAGACCTGGGTATGACTTTCATCGCATCAGCTCTTGCAAGTAGCCTTAAGAGTTCATCTTTAACTTGACTTCTAGCAGAGGACTTTTCCATCTGCTTAATGAGTATGGCCACTTGCTTCCATTCTTCATATCCCAGTCTGTGCAGTTGATTAAGCTCCAGAGAGGGTGTTTCACCATTTCTTAAGACAAACTTTAGAATGATGATCCCTTGCACTGAGCTCAATTTAAGTGATTCAATTCGAAAAGAGAAGTAAGATCTTGTATAACACTGAGTTATATCCTCCTCCTCTTGTTGATTCTGAACAGAAGGTTCTTCCACCTCTTCCTCCTTGGGCACAATAGGCAGTCTGAGTTTTGCTAGTTCCTCATTCTGCTTTCTGATTTGCTCAGCCCAGGCCTGTTCTCTTGCTTCTTTCTCATCAGCTAACACAGCTTGAACATCCATTTGTCTTCTTCTTAACTCGTTGATTGACATCCCAAGCTGGTCAGCATCCTCTTGTTCCATTCTCCTTACCTCCAGCAGATAAAGCTCTTTCTTGTAGTGTCATTTTATCTGCAGAGTCTTCATCTGACGCTGATTCACTAAGAATCATCTTTCTTCTTTTCTGCTGAGGGGGTTCTGACTCATCTGAGCTGACCACTACTAGTCTCTTGCCTTTAGCCTTTTCAGTCAGCTCAGCTTCTATCTCCATTTCTTTCTCAACCTCAATCTGATCTGCTCTCTTTGCCAATAGTAATAAAGCTTCAGCTTGGACAGACTCAGCTTCAGCCTCTTGTACCTTCTCCCCCTTTTTGTCATCATCAATAGGGTTTGAAATCTGTTTTTGGTGTAGGGCAGCAACCGCATATTTTAATTTCAGCACCTCCTCATCCAGAGAATCCAGAATCATCAACATATCCTTCTTAGTTAGCTTTCTCTTGAGGTGTAACTTATCAAACTGACCTTTAATGAAATTCATCAAATCATCCAAGTCAGCTTGAGAAGGTTGGAACTTAGGTGCATCATTTAAGGGTTGGTGTATACCCTCAAACTCATGTGCACCAGAGTTTGGACCCTGTGATTCACTTGGTATGTAGATGAAACATTGACAGGTCGTGCATGGGGGTGTAAGAATTGAAGAGAAGTTATTGGGCTCAAAGCGTGAAGTGTATGGGTAGATGGTTGGCTTATTTGTTTGGAGTAGGGTGATTGACCTTGGGGATTGGTCATTCCTTCAATGTTACCTGAGTGTATCTGCTCAGGCACAGTAACAGGCTCTCCATGGCTCTGGAGAGTGTGGGCTGAGTAGACACCACACCCGGCTTAGGCTTTAGGGTTGAAATGAGCCTCGAGGTTGACACCTTAAGAGTAGGCGTCTCCCCCTCAACTCCTGCCTGGGGAGGGATCAGTGTGATCTCAGCTCCAGTGATGCCTATAGGAGTGGCACCACCTTTGGCAGTTTTTGGGGTATAGGTTTGGATTTTCTCCCTAGTAGCAGTAGGCACACTAGGGGTGGCTTCAGAGTGGAGTTGAATGGAAGGTGGAGGAAATGGGTTAGACTGGGTTGGGTTTACCACAGTCTTATCTCCAAATGATAATGGAGAAAAGTGAGAAGAAGTTGAGAGAGGAGGAGTTGTACCTTGTCTTGGTCTTGCAACGAATGCAGACGCTGAAGATGACTTAGAACCAGAGGGAGAAGATGGCTCAGCTTGAGCAGTTTGCTCAACTCGATGATCTGATTCGGCTTCAGATGCTCCCCCTTGATCCGACTCCTCAGCTTCATTGTCAGAAGAAGCTCCCTCAGCTATCCATCGCATTGGGTTACTCAGACCTTCTTGCTCTGGAGTAGGGAACACATCCTGTCCAGCTTCATAATGCTTCTGTCCCAACTCAGCTTCCATCCAGTGGGAAAAGTGGCCTTCTTTATAACACCCTCAGTCTGTGGGTGACCCATGTTGGGTAGGACTGACCTCGCCACTTGTCGTGTGACTAAAGCTTCGAACACATCGTTAACAGAAAGTTGAAGAACTTCCCCTAGCCGCTGCACCGTTATGACAACTGTTCTATCCCCATTTAGAATAGTGCCAGCGATCTCTCCCCTGTTCTGGTCATAAGTGCAAGTATACCAGAACTCCAACAGGTGTTGTGGAACAATATGTAGTGGTGCTCTAGAGAAAGCGAATGCCAGGGGGCATTTACGAATGTAATCCACCCACGCCTCATATCCTCTGCCTTGTTTCCTTGCTGGAATTGCAAGACAGTCCCGTTGATTGTTGATTTTGATCAACGGCACTCCATTGTTCTTAAACTGAGCACCTCGTACCATTCGATCACCGAGAATAAGAATGGTTCCGTCCATCGTTAAATTACACTGAGTAACTGTTGAATGTACACTGAGCAAATTAAGATTCGCACTGAGCAAAAGAGTTGATTGCGAAAGGTAGTTAAGTGTATGAGAAGTTGAGAAGTTAGAATTGTAAGCGTAAACTTCTCTAAACCGGTTATGAACGGTATATATACCTTTCTAAGGAGAGAGAAAAGTTACTGTTGGAATCCCTTTTTATCCGTTAAGCCAAAGAAATTACGGCTTAATGTAACAGTAATAGGGTAGAAACACATCATCTTCCAACGGATAAATGTGTAAAATAATATTCTTGACTTACAAAAGTATTATAAACACTGTTGTGTTAAACCAATACAGAATTGGTATAATAAGCGATTTGAGACTGACCCAAATACACAACGACTGATGAATTAAGAACACATAGTAATTAAATCACAGTTTGGACACACCAAGCTGAGCAAACTAATCACCCAGCCTAAGTCAAGCACTCAACTTCAGTTGATCACTCAGCTTGAGATTAAAACTCAGCTTGAGTGGAGCACATAACTCAGAAGTAATGACACATAGTCAATTTCGTTTGAGACTAACTCAAACTTATATTGTAACTACACCGAGTAGTTAAAGTATGTTTGGAACTTACCAAACGTGTGAACCAATCACACAGCTTGAGTTAAGCACATAGCTCAGACTCAATGACAGTTAGTCATTTCTGTTTAAGACTAACTCAAACTTGTGAACTCATTATTCAGCTTGACATGTAAATCAGTTTATGAAAACTTATTTATAAACTGTGCACTCAGCTTAAGACACGTAGTCTTTGTCAAACTGAAACTCATATTCTAGACACACAGCTAGGGGTTGAGCATACTCAATTCACTTCGCAGATACATAAAGCTCTTTTCATCAAGTGGTATTGTGAAGATATCTGCCAATTGATCATCAGTAGAGATAAATTTGATGCCAACTTTACCTTTTTCCACGATATCCCGGATGAAGTGATGTCTAATTTCAATGTGATTGGTTCTTGAGTGGAATACTGGATTGTAAGTGATGGCTATAGTACTTTGGTTATCACAAAAGATAGGAGTTTTCTTGAAACTCATACCAAAGTCCTGAAGCTGATGTTGCATCCATAGGATTTGAACACAACAGCTTCATGCTGCAACATACTCAGCTTTAGCAGTTGAAGTAGCCACTGAGTTCTGTTTCTTACTAGTCCAACTTACTAACTTCCCTCCAAGAATTTGACATCCTCCGGTTGTTGATTTTCTATCTAACTTACACCCAGCATAGTCAGCATCTGAAAAACCAACTAACTAAAATTCAGAGTCCTTTGGATACCAAAGACCTAGAATTGGTGTACCTTTAAGGTACCTAAAGATCCTTTTCACAACTTGAAGATGTGATTCTTTAGGATCTGACTGATATCTTGCACAAACACATGTAGCAAACATGATATCAGGTCTACTAGCTATCAAATAGAGTAATGAACCAATCATTCCTCTATAGGTACACTGACATATAGACTTACCATCTTAGTCTTTGCTCAGCTTGACAGCTGGTGACATGGGTGTTTTCATGGTTGAACTTGAATCAAAACCATATTTCTTTATCAAATCAAGAACATATTTGCTTTGATTGATGAATATTCCATCAGGCTTTTGTTGAATTTGTAAGCCTAAGAAGTATGTCATCTCACCCATCATGCTCATCTTGTACTTTTGTGACATTATTTTTGAGAACCATTCACACAGAGATTCATTCGTAGAACAAAAAATAATGTCATCCACATAGATTTGTACAAGAAATCACATGTCCTTTACTCTTTTTAATAAAGAGTGTCTTATATATACTACCTCTGGTGAAGTCCATTGATAGTAGATAGTTGGACAGTATATCATACCAAGTTCTTGGAGCTTGTTTAAGACCATACAAAGCCTTCTCTAACTTATAGACATGGTATGGAAACTTTGAACTAACAAAGCCAGGAGGTTGTTTCACATAGACTTCCTCCTGAAGTTTTCCATTTAGGAAAGAACTCTTCACATCCATTTGATAGACGTTGAAGTCTTTATATGCTGCATAAGCTAAGAATAGCCTTATGGCTTCAATTCTAGCAACAGGGGCAAAGGTCTCATCATAATCGATTCCTTCTTCTTGCTCATACCCTTGTGCTACCAGCCTGGCTTTGTTCCTAACAATCACTCTATCCTTGTCCATTTTGTTTCTATAGACCCACTTAGTGCCTATAATTGTGTGATCTTTGGGGGCTGGGACAAGACTCCAGACCTTGTTTCTCTCAAATTCATTTAACTCCTCTTGCATAGCTTCAATCTAATCCTCATCCTCTAAGGCTTCTTCAGTCTTTTTTGGTTCCATTTGAGATAGAAAACCAAATTAAACAGCATAGTTTGTTGTAGCCTTTGCTCTTGTCATTACTATTTCTTGGACATTTCCAATGATTTGATCTTGAGAAAGATCTTTGAGGAATTTAAATGTTGTGGTTGGAGAATCTGGTTCTGGATCTGAGTGATGTTAAGAACTCTAAGGTGAACTAACATCCTCAGTCTCAATAGCAGCATTGTCAACAAACTGATGATTAATAAGATCTTCAGTCTGAGTGACTGCGGCTCCAAAGGGATTGACGAACTCATCATCTTTCTCAGCTTGTGAGTCCTTTGGAGCTTGTGATGATTTCTTTGATAGACACACATCATCATCACTATCATCTCCCATGACATACATAGGATTTGATATATTGGTTTCCTTAGGCTTTTCAAGCTCACTCAGACTGACCAAGTCAGCTTGTCTTTTCTCAGCTTAATCAAAATTGTCTTCATCAAATGAGACATGAATTGATTCTTCTATAGCCTTTATCCTGGTGGTATACACTCTGTAAGATTTGGAGATTGAGAAATAACCAACAAAAATTCCAAGATCAGCTTTAGGTTCCAACTTATGGAGCTGATCTCTTTGATTCAGCACATAGCATTTTGAACCAAAGACATGGAAGTAACCTATATTAGGCTTTCTAGATTTATACATCTCATATGCTATTTTTCCATGTCTTTTGACTATGATTGACCTATTTTGGGTATAACAGGCTGTACTGACAGCTTCATCCCAAAAGTAGAGTTTCAATCCTGCCTCACATAGCATTGTTCTAGCAGCCTCAATTAAGGTTCTATTTCTCTTTTCAGCCACTCCATTTTGTTGAGAAGTTCTGACTGAGAAGAAATTTTGTAATAGTCCCTTTTGTTCACAAAAGCTTTCTAGGATTGAGTTCCTGAACTCAGTCCCATGATCATTTTTGGGTTGCTTTACAGACTTACCTTTCTGCAACTCTTCCTGTTTGACAAACTTATTATCTCCAGGGCAGCTTCACTTTTGGCTTTCAGGAATATTACCCTGGTGAATCGTGAGAACTCATCTACTATCACCAGTGTGTACTTCTTGCCACTTAGGCTAGGAGTACTTATGGGTCTAAACAGATCCATATGCAACATATGCAGTGGGTCTGTTATTGAAAAATTTTGCTTTGATTTGAAGGACCCTTTATGGTGTTTCCCTTGTTCACAAGCTAAACACAATATGTCCTTGACAAATGTGATCTTTGGTAATCCAGAGACTAACTCTTTATTGGATAGCATATTTATATTATTGAAATTTAAATGCGATAATCTTTTATTCCACAACCAACTCAGCTTAGGAACAGATTGGGAATACAAACAGGTTTCAGTATAGGGATCAGCAGAATTAAGATCAAGTAGATACACATCTCTTTCTCTTTTAGCTATTAATGCAGGCTTACCCTTAGCATTATATATACTTCCTGCTTTCTTCTTAAAAGTAACAATATTGTCTTCATCACACAACTGGCCGATACTGATCAAATTGTGTTTAAGACCCTTGACATATGCAACCTTCTGGAAAGTCACCTTACAAACATACATCTTCCCATAGCCTTTAGTTCTTCAATGGGAGTTGTCACCAAAAGTTACTTTAGGACCTTCATCTTCCTGGAAATCACTGAGAAGTCCTTTCCACCCAGTCATGTACCTTGAACATCCACTATCCAAGTACCATTTACTTGAACCCTGCACATGATATGAAAACTAAACACATTAGTTTTGTTTGGGAACCCACTTCTTGGTAGGTTCAGATGATGAGCACTTAGCATCTTAATCTTGTTGAACTGACTATTCAGCTTGAGCAGGAGCTGAGTCCTGTATAGGCTAATCAGTCTGTTCTTGTTCAGGCCTTGAGATTTCAATGTCACAGTCCATGGCCTCATGACCTCTACTTCTGCACTTGTAGCATCTTCTTCTTCCAATGACTACAGGAGGTAGAGTGTTTAATAATCCTTGTGAGAACTTGCTCTCAGTCTTAGGATTATATGTGGTGGATAACTTTTCAATGTTGTTTGCAAGTTGATTCACTTGATGTTCACTGACTTTAGACTTACCTTTGTCAGATCTTTGTTTGTTATCTTTTGATTAGAAGCTTGACCAACAAACTTCTTTTTCATGACTTTGGACTTACCTTTGTCATGCTTTCTGGACTCACCAGTTTCAACAGGTTTGGACTTACCACTGTTGATCTCCTTGGACTTACCAAGATCCACAACTTTGGACTTACCATTGTTGTGATTTGACCTCTGACTTACAGTGGTCTTCCTATTCTTGTAACTTATCTCTGAGCTAGATAGAGAATGTTGTCTTTTGAAAGGATTTGGGTTGAGCCTTTCTATGACTGAAGTTCTGTGAATAGGCTGAGTGCCTAATATGTCCAACACAGACTTACTACACTGTCTAGATGTTGAGCACTCATTTCCATGACCTTTTGCCTTTACAACCATATTGTATTTAAGGTTTTGACCATGTTTCTTCTCTGAGGCTGTTTTCTGAGACTCAATCAGTTGTCTATCTTCCTCAGAGTCTATACTTGCTATCTCATCCTCATCAGCAGCATAGGCTACGGATTGATAGTCACCTCCAAATACAGCTTGTACCTGTTTAGGAATTTATTGGTTGATGCACTTCTCAGCAAGCCTTGATGACTTACACCAAGATTTAGTGACCTTTTGAAGTTGGTCAGCTTTAACTTTGGCTTCCTGAAGTTCTTCACTTAGAAGTTTATTAATGTGTCTTTGACATTCATGATCACACTGTTCTTTCTTACCAACATCAATGAGAGATTGATTTTCCTTAATCTCATTCTTCAGTTTAGCTATCTCAGCTTTGAGGTCCTTTTGAGACATAAGGCCGGTCTTGAAATCATTTAACAAATAATCGAATTCAAGACCTTTTTCTTCATCGGTGTAAGAGTTGAAATTACTTACCTTGTACATGGAAACAGGATCCCAATCACTAGGTTTGTTGTTTTCCTCAGCGTCCTTCATGTCAGCTTCAAAAGTTGACTCGGACAAACCATAATCAACTTCATCAATTTCAAACTCTTCATCTTCTTGAGCCATTAGACAAACATCATCATCATCTGAGGTAGATAATTATGTATCCCAGGTTTCAGCGTAGAGTCCTTTGTCTTCTGGCTTTGCTTTCTTGAGCTGAGTATATTTCTTTTTATACTTGTCAGCTCTATAAGCATTCTTATCATTAACTGATGCTGATTCTACCTTCTTTGATCTGCACTCAGCAGCAATATGTCTCTTTTTCTGACAGTTGAAGCACACAACATTCTTAGGATCAAAAGAACTCTTCCCTTTGCCCCAATCAGATCTTCCTCTTCCCCGTTGAGCTCTTCTCAAATGTCTGGCTAGCATGGCCATCTGCTCAGTGATAGTCTGAACATCATCAGTATCACCTGAGTCTGAGTCTGAGTGGTCAGCTTGAGATTCTGACTCAGTCTCATATTCAACAACCAAGGCCTTGGAACCTTTCTTCTTTTTATGTGCAACTAATGCAATATCAGTTTTATCCAAAGAATCCTTAAGTTGTTGTTGAGAAGTTCTCTTGTGCTCTGTGATCTGTTCATGATTGAGCAAGAACCCATAAGTGGACTGTAGGTTATACATATGTAATGTTCCTCCAGCCCTTAGTGCTGTAGTTACTTCATTGAACCTTTCTAGTAACACATCCAGAAATTTCAGCACAAGTTCAGCTTCATCTTTCTTAACCCCTACACTTAGCAGGTCATTTATCAAACAGTGAAACCTTGTGAACAAATCAGGCAAGGTTTCATTCTTCTTTGAAAAGAAGTTTTCATAAGATCGATTCAGGTGACTCTTCCTTTGCTGCTTGACCAGATCAGTGCCCTCATATGTAATACTTAGCGTATCCCAGATCTCTTTTGCAGTTTGACACCCAGTCACTGTATGCAAGATCTCATTGGTTAGGGCATTTGCCAGAACACTCTTTGCCTTGTCATTCGGATTGAATAGTTTCCAGTCTTCATCTGTCCAGGATGCAACAGGCTTCATTACTTCTTTTTCACTTCTGTCTGTTTTGTCAGCGGACGTATCACTAAGAACAGCAGAAATCTTGGGGATAATAGGTCCTTTAGTGATGACATCATACATACGATTGTCAATGGACTTGAGGAAAAGCATGGCTCTGAATTTCCACATAGGATAGTCAGATCCATCAAAGATGGGGCATCCCTTAGCAGATATCTGAGGAAAGTTTGATGAATTGTTGCTTATAGACATTGTGTAATCTCTCAGAATCTTGAACTTTCAATGTATGAAATTGTTCAGCTTGCTCTGATACCAGTTATTGGTCCCTTAGTGAGAAGGTCAACAAGCAAGTAATGTGTAGAAGGGGGTTTCAATACACTTTCTGCGGAAAATTGAACAAATCAATAAAAAGTGTTAACACACATCAAACCACAATAATCGAATGCTTTGCTTTTCATTAATAAGAAGATGATTACAGACTCTACCAAGTATAGAAGTCCTAAGAGTTAGCTAGAACTTATTTAGCAACTCTGTTGAGCTGACTCAGTCTATACGCTGAGTCACTCAGCTTGAAACACATCAGGCTGAATACTCAACCTATATCTTAGGTGACATACACAGCTTATCAAACACATTGATAATCTTACTAAGATATAGTATATGTTGATCGAACATATGCTTAGCTTATATTCAGCTTATGCTCAGTCTGAAACATTGTACGAGTTCAGTCTGATCAAGCCTCATAATTCTGTTTAAGTTATCTTTAGAGTACATCTTACAAACTTAACTTTGTCTCATCAAATCTTAACTGATGAAATCATTTTCCTAACAATAAGTATATATAAGCAAATGGTATCCGGGTTGATGTAGTGTAGAAGGAGACAAAGGTACTTGATTTAATAATATTATAATAGATAAAGTTAGTGGGTAGAAAGTAAGTTCACTTTATACAGAAAGTGTATAAAGTGAATGTACCATCTAGTAAAGTCAATTCCCACTATCTATTATTATATTATTAAAGTACTACCTTTTTGTCTATGGAGAGTAAACTTCTCTTTCCATGATTGTACTTTTATCAACACCATGCTACTTGAAGACTTGACTTTACCAAGTATAGAGTTGCCAGCCATACTTAGTTGTTGAAGCATATCTTCAAGATCTTCTCTTCTAAAGTATCTTTCACCTTTTCCAGGGGATCAAGATCAATCCTTTTTGTCTCTTTGCACATTCAAAAAGTGCTTAGTACTTTTACAAAGATAGATCTAAAGGCATAATAGAACAACGCATGTTCTGCCTTGGACTTAAGAAAATAATACAATGAAAAACTATTAACTGAGATGTTGTATAATGACTCAGCTAACAGACACTGAACTGCAAACGTATTTTTGCTCAGCTAAGGATAAATGTGAAAGACTCAACTACTGAGGTCTGCTCAGCTGATCATAATTGCTCAGCTGATAACACAAACTCTAGTGAAACTATGTAAGCTAATCAATCTTTATGATTAGTAGATCCAAATGGCACAGCTGATCATTGAGAGTGATAAGCTGACAAAGAAAAGATTGAATAAGTAAAGAATAACTTATCTGATGGATAGGAGGCATTAGCTTATCAGAGTAATTGACTCAGATGATCCGTGATTGCTCAGCTGATCTGGATGGAACCCTCAGCTGATGGTTTTGGACCATCAGCTGATGCTGTGTAGATGCTCAGCTGATGCTTCTTGACTTGTCTTTTCTTCTTAGCTGATCTTCTTGAAGCTGGTCCTTTAGCTGATACTCAGTGTTCAGCTGAAACTTTTGTTCTTCAGCTGACATTTCTTACTTAGGAATTTCTTTAAGTCTAACATGAAAAACAACACATGTTTTTAATTGATCCAAGTAAAAAACTGAATATGTGGTTTTGTTTGCATCAAATCCTATTTTAAATAATAGATAGGTTTGATTATGGTGTGATATCTCTATCTCCCCAACAATCTCCCCCTATTTGATGATGAAAAAACCTTATCTTGTTTAAGAAGAATCAGTTTGACTCGGATTTGTAAATATAAAACTTTTAAGTTTAGTTTGGTTACCTAGCTATCTATTTTTGGTAACTCTTTAAAATATGTTCCCTTGATATTCTGTTTTTGGAAATCTTTTCATTTACGAAGTAACATTGTTCTGTTTTTATGGTATCTTTTCTATCCTTTTCTGTTTTTAGGATTTTTGATTTTCTATATTTACACTAGGTGAGCTATCTACTAAGATTCATCTATACTAGCAGTTTAGCTAAGTAGTCCATGATCAAAGTTTCAAGCTTGATTACAAAACAAGTAACTACAACAGAGTTTGTACAGAGTAACTAAACTAAGAGTTATACTAAGTTACAGAATTTGAACTAATCTAGGAATTTTGAAAATACAACTAATCTAGTTATGAAGTATCAGTTGCTTTCCCACCAAGGTTCTTCTTTGACATCAACTCTTTTGATTTGAGGATTTGTAGCCACAATTTGTTCAGCTCTTGATCTCAGCAACTGTTTAAAGTAATCACTTCCAGTCATATTCCATGTTGATTGTATAGCATGAAAGATGAATTCTAGTTGAGTTTTTCCTAACTCAGCTTCTCTTAAGAACTTCCATTCACACATTCTGTTTTTGAAAAACATCCCCCTTTCTGGTTCAGTAATGTATCTAAACATCTCCGGAGTGGTATTAGGAGGAAGAGTTGTGTTTAAGTTCTCATAAGCAGTAAGGAATGGATGATCAGGGTAGAGAATGATCTATTCTGCAGCAACAAAAGCTTTTGATGTCTTCTTGAGAGCATCCTCTATCACTTGAACATGTGCAACAAACTGATCATGAGTGAAAACTCTGTGGCATACAGTCTGTCTAATCCAGTAGTCAAAGTATTTTATGAACTTGAGGGCAACTTCACTTTTGGACTTGAGGAGAAGGTACATGATCTCAATCATCTCAAAGAAGGAGAACAGCTTACAGTGTTCTTGATGAATATCTTCATAAGTGCTATACTCATCCCTTCTTACAACTCTAATGTAAGGATCATTTTCAGTACCTCTGTATGGAGTGCTTCTAGAGATCATGTTTGAATTCTTCCTATCTGTCAAGATCTCCTTGTTTTTTCAGAACTCCTTAGATTGCATTCTAGTTGGTTTTTTAGTACTGGAAAAATCTGTGTTTAGGAGAGCTTGGATAGCTTCTTTATGAGTTCTTCCTCTTTTGGGAGCTTTCTTGACAGAGGTATCCTCTTGCTGTGGTGTTGCTTTCACTTGATGGACTTGAGAGGATAACATGATCATTTCTTCTTCTTGTATCTCTCTCAGCTCTTCATCAGTGGCACCAATAATAGCAGCAAGATCTTCTGGACTAGTGAAATCCTGGTGCCTTTCCTTGGCTTTAAGTACATCTTCAATTGAAGTACCAAGTGCAGCAGCCAGTTCACTTAGCTCCCTGAGATTGTCTTCACCTCTTTGAAGCTCTTCCTCTCTTCTTTCTTCCTCTTCAATCTCCTCACCTGACATTATTTTCTTCCCTTTTCTTTTAGAGACACGGCTGGGAGTTGAAGGACTTTGTTTCACAGAAGAGGAAGCTTGGATTGATGGAGTTTTTGAGGAGAGGCTCTGCTTTTTCATCTTGAGCAGAGAGGACAGAGGCATGTCATCTTCATCATCATCATCATCAGAATCTTCTGATGGAACTTGGATTGGGGCACAGGATTCACCTTGCCTTTATTTCTTAGCACTCTTCCTTCTGGCTTTTTGTTTCAGCCTTCTCTTAGTCCTCTGCTCAGCCTGAGCAGGTTGCTCCCCCTCAAACCGATTCTCCCCCTCAGCAGTTGATTGTTTTTTGAGTTTCTGCTTCATTCAGGGCTGCTGCAGCTGTTGCTGCCTTGTCAGCTTCCACTTCAGTTGTGTATGCATCACAAGCTGCTCTGACAGAATCTGGAGATAAGCTTGAAGAGTCTGACTTCTCCCCCTTTTTGTCATCAACAAATGAGAAACGAAAGTTGTCAGTAGGCTTGGCAGGATTGGTAGGAGCATCAGGTGTAAAGGTAGAGTAGGGAAATGGAGATGGTGTAGAAGTAAAGGGTGAAATGGTTGAGGGTGAAGGAGAGGTAGTAGGAATAGGAGGTTGGGTGAAAGGTGGAGGAGAGGTTCTGAAATGGGAAGGTATGAGTGAGAAAAATGGTTGAGAGGTAGAGGTGAGAGGTCTCAGCCTATTGATAGCATCAGTCACATTAGTAAATTCTTTGATAGTCTTAATGTGCTTCTGTCTGGAATAGTAGCTAAGTTTGGTAACCTCATTATCTATGGTTCTTAGAAGGGTAGGTACTATGAGAATTAGGTCAGGAATGGTAACAGAAATGTTGAAAGGGGTAGGTTTAATTTTATGAAGTTGGTTGGGAAGATTGGAGATGGTTTGGTTTAGAGAAGAAATGGTTTGTGTGGAGATTATAGGTGAAGGGGTAGGAGTAGGAGTGGAGGATTTGGATAACAGTTGATCCAATTTAGCAAGAATAGGAGAAAGATCAACTGGAGCAGGGTAGGTTGGGATTGGGACTAGGTTGCTTTTAGTGACTCAAGTTCTTTGGTCAGAAGGGTTAGTTGAGTTTCTGTTTTGGTTTGGAATGAGGTGAAGGAGGCTTGAAGACTATCCATCTTTTAAGAGATGGATAGTAGGCTTTGAAGGATTTGGGGTGAGGGTTCAGTGGAGATAGAGGGAATGGGTTTAATTAGGATTGATTGATTTGAAGTGCCAACATCAGGAATGGATTGTGGTCCCTCACTTAGACTTTGGTGTATAAGCCTAAGATCACTGGGCACAGAAAGTATGCCCTGTACCAATGGTTGGTATATACCACTAGTATTGACAGGCAGTGCACTAGTATATGTAAGAAGTGAATCAATAGTTGGTACAAAGATGTGAGTTTGAGTTGGGGTTAAACTCAATGGGGTTCCCTTGAGTACATCAACAAGCTGTTGTGAGCTTGTTGAGGGTATAGGCTGACTCAATTGTAGGTAAGACATGGTATGACCTTGGGTGGAGGTCTGTCTTTCAATGGCATCACCCTGTTGGGAGGGTGACCCAGATTGCAGTAGTCCCATTTTTTAGATGCATCCTGTTGGGAAGATGCACCCACTGGTTGATAGGTTAAGTCAACATCCATAAGCTCCCCCTCAACATAAGAGGTAGCTATAGGGGTTGAGGTCAGAGGTTCAATGATCACATCCTCTGAGATGAGTGCAATGTGCACTATCTCCATTGACCTTGATTCTGTTTGGGTGACAAAAGGAGTAAAACTAGTGACAATTGGAAGTGCACTAGAGCTTGGCATTTGTGGGGGTGTTTCAACAGGGATTGAGGATGGGTTCTCACTGGTTGGGTGTACCAAGTGAGTATCCTCAGGAATTGAAGAGACCATACCTGTGATGTGCTTTGTTCTGCTGATTTCAATGAAATGAACCAGCTTATCAGAAATAACATCCTCTTCAGCATCATCAACAGCAACAGCTTCATCTTCACCACCTTGTTCATTGTTGTTTGGAAAATGATCTCATCAGGTAAGATTTAATGAGACAAAGTTAAGTTTGTAAGATGTGTTCTACGGATAACTTAAACAGAATTATGAAGCTTAGTCAGACTGAACACTTATAGTGTTTCAGACTGAGTATAAGCTGAATGTAAACTGAGCATGTGTTCGACCAGTTTATACTATACCTTAGTTAAATTATTAATGTGTTTGATAATCTGTGTATGTCACATAAGGTATATATCGAGTATTCAGCTTGATGTGCTTCAATCTGAGTGACACAGCTCAAAAGCAGAGTCAGCTCGACAGAGTTGCTAAATATGTTTTAGTCAACTAGTTAGACTTCTAAGAATGAGTTAATAATTATACGTGTTAGTTCATGTTTGAATTCGGGTTTGTTCTCGAAGAACTCAGCTTGATGAGTTTCAAGCTGAGTAACTCAGCCTGACTAAAGAAGTCAGTCTAAGTGAAATTAAATGTGTTTTAAATTCTGTTTTAACTCTCTATATCTACGGCGCGGATAAGAAGACTCTAGAATCAAGATTGAAGATTGAAAACTCAATATAAGAAGATTCAAGATTCCGAGTTATCCGATAGTTAGTTAGCAAATTAGGATTAGTCCAGTTTGTTAGGAACCGTAGGAACAGGATTATAAATACTTATCTCCTGATAAGTTTAGAGGTACGACTACGACTCAAGAAAACAACTAAGTGTTGCAGAGCCAAACCTCACCTCACCGTATGTGTTATGATTCTTGAATCATTGTTTGTCAGTTCAATTCGATCAAGAAACTCACAGATTGCCAGATCATTCGTGTGTTCGAATTGTCACATTAGTTGTGATATTGGTAAGTAATAATTATTTGATTCAATCTGTGAAAAATCCTGTTTAGAGAGTAGTCAGTATCTATAATCATAAGTTGATTATAGATAGCTATGTTTGAGAGATTGAGAGATTTATATTAGGTGATTATATATCAAAAGTTGCTTACTTGATAATTACCGTAATCATCTTCTTATTCAAAGCATTGTAATCATCTTCATATTAATAAAAGCATTCGACTGATTGTGGTTTGATTTACTGTGTGTAACACTTTTATTTGATTTGTTCAATTTCCGAAGAGTGTCACTTATGAGGGCACAGATCTGGTCAAACAGCAAAAGAAGAATCACTTGAATAGATCTTATGAAAACTTCTTTTCAAAAAGGAATGAATCCTTGGCAGACTTGTTCACAATGTTTCACTGCTTGATAAATGACCTACTAAGTGTGGGTGTGAAGAAAGATGAAGCTGAGCTCGTGCTAAAATTTTTGGATGTGTTACCAGAAAGGTTCAATGAAGTAACCACAACACTGAGGGCTGAACGAACACTACACATGTATATCCTACAGTCCATTTATGGGTTTCTGCTGAATCATGAACAGATCACTGAACACAAAAGAGCCTCTCAACAACAACTCAAGGAGTCTTTGGATAAATCTGAAGTTGCATTGGTTGCACAGAAAAAGAAGAAAAGTTCCAAGACACTGGTTGTTGAATCTGAGACTGAGTCAGAATCTCAAGCTGACCACTCAGACTCAGACTCAAGTGACACTGATGATGTTCAGAATATCACTGAGCAAATGCCAATGTTAGCCAGACGTTTGAGAAGAGCTCAAAGGGGAAGAGGAAGATCTGACAGGGGCAAAGGGAAGAGTTCCTTTGATCCCAAGAATGTTGTGGGCTTCAACTGTCAGAAAAAGAGACATATTGCTACTGAGTGCAGATCGAAGAAGGTAGAATCAACATCAGTTGTTGATAAGAATGCTTACAGAGCTGATAAATACAAGAAGAAATACACTCAGCTCAAGAAAGGAAAGCCTGAAGACAAACTCAGTGCAAAAGGACTAATTACTGAAACTTGGGATACAAAATCATCTACCTCAGATGATGATGTATGTCTGATGGCTCAAGAAGATGAAGAGTTGGTGATAGATGAGGTTGATTATGGTTTGTCCGAGTCAACTTTTGAAGCTGACATGAAGGAAGCTGAGGAAAACAGCAAGCTTAGTGACTGGGATCCTGCTTCCATGTATAAGGTCGGTAATTTCAACTCTTATACTAATGAGGAAAAGGGTCTTGCTTTTGATTATCTGCTGAATGATTTCAAGACCGTCCTTAAGTCTCAAAATGATCTTAAATATGAGATACCTAAACTCAAGAATGAGATTAAGGAAAATAAGTCTCTCATTGATGTTGGTAAGAAAGCATAATGTGATCTTGAATGTCAAAGACACATTAATAAACTTCTAAGTGAAGAACTTCAGGAAGCTAAAGACAAAGCTGACCAACTTCAAAAGGTCACTGAGTCTTGGTGTAAGTCATCAAAGCTTGCTGAAAAGTGCATAAACCAATAGATACCTAAACTAGTAAAGGTTGTACTTGGAGGTGACTATCAAACAGCAGCTTATGTAGCTGATGATGAGATAGCAAGTACAGATTCTGAGGAAGATAGAAAACTGATTAAGTCTCAGAAGTCAGCCTCAGAGAAAAGACATGATCCAAGCTTGAAATACAATATGTTTGTAAAGGCTAAAGATCATGGAGAAGAGTGCTCAACATCCAAACAGCATGGTAAGTCTATGCTGGACAGATTAAGCACTCAGCCTATTCAAAGAACTTCAGTCATAGAAAGGCTTAATCCAAATCCTTTCAAAAGACAACATTCTATATCTGGCTCGGAGAGAAGTTACAAGAATAGGAAGACCACTGTAAGTCAGAGGTCAAAGTACAACAATGGTAAGTACAAAGTTATAGATCTTGGTAAGTCCAAGAAGATCAACAGTGGTAAGTCTAAACCAGTTGAAACTGGTGAGTCCAGTAGCCATGGCAAAGGTAAGTCTAAAGTCATGGAGAAGAAGGTTGTTAGTCAATCTTCTCAGGATAACAAACAGAGACCTGAAAAAGGTAAGTCCAAAGTCAGTGATCACCAGATGAATCAGCTTGCAAAGAAAGTTGAGAAGTTATCCACCACATACAATCCTAAAACTGAGAGTAAGTTCTCACAAGGATTGATAGACACTCTACCTCCTGTCATCATTGGAAGAAGGAGATGCTACAAGTGCAGAAGTAGAGGTCATGAGGCTAAGGACTGTGATGCAGAAATCTCAAGGCCTGAACAAGAACAAGCTGATCAGCCTACACAAGACTCAGCTCCTGCTCAAGCTGAACAGTCAGTTCAACAAGATGGAAATGCTAAGTACTCCTCATCTGAACCTACTGCATATGTTGCATATGGATCTGTTTGGACCCATAAGTACTCCAAGACTGAGTGGCAAGAAGTACACACTGGTGATAGTAGATGAGTTCTCACGATTCACCTGGGTAATATTCCTTAAAGCCAAATATTGAGGCTGGCATGGAGATAATCAGTTTTATCAAACAGAAAGAGTTGCAAAAAGGTTTGTCTGTAAATTAACTAAGAAGTGATCATGGGACTGAGTTTAGGAACTCTACCCTTGAAAGCTTCTGTGAACAAAAGGGAATATTACATAATTTCTCATCTGTCAGAACTCCAAAACAGAATGTAGTTGCTGAAAGGAGAAATAGAACCTTAATTGAGGCTGCTAGAACAATATTGTGTGAGGCAGGATTGAAACTCTATTTCTGGGATGAAGCTGTTAGTACAGCCTGCTATAACCAGAATAGGACAATCATTGTCAAAAGACATGGAAAGACATCTTATGAGATGTATTAGTCTAGAAAGCCCAATATAGGTTACTTCCATATCTTTGGTTCAAAATGCTATGTGCTGAATCAAAGAGATCAGCTCCATAAGTTGGAACCTAAAGTTGATCTTGGAATATTCGTTGGTTATTCCTCAATCTCCAAGTCATATAGAATATATAATACAAGGAGAAAGGCCATAGAAGAATCAATTCATGTCTCATTTGATGAAGGCTGTTTTGATCAAGCTGATAAGAGTCAAGCTGACTTGGTCAGTCTGAGTGAGCTTGAAAGGCCTAAGGAAACCAACTTATCAAATCCTATGTATGTCATAGGAGATGATAGTGATGATGATGTGAGTTCATCAAAGAAATCATCACAAACTCCAAGGGATTCTCAAACTGAGAAGGATGATGAGTTCGTCAACCCCTTTGGAGCTGAAGTCACTCAGACTGAGAATCTCAGTGATCATCAGTTTGTTGACAATGCTACTGTTGAGACTGAGAATGTGTGTTCACCTCAGAGTTCTCAACATCACTCAGATTCAGAACCAGACTCTCCAACTACAACATTTAAATTCCTAAAAGATCATCCTCAAGATCAAATTATTGGAAATGTCCAAGAAAAGGTCATGACCAGATCCAAGGCTACAGCTAATTACGCTGCACACTTTGGTTTTCTATCTCAAATGGAACCAAAGAAGACTGAGGAAGTCTTAGAGGATGAGGATTGGATTGAAACTATGCAAGAGGAATTAAATGAGTTTTAGAGAAATAAGGTCTGGAACCTTGTCCCTGCCCCCAAAGATCATTCAATTATAGGCACTAAGTGGGTCTATAGAAATAAAATGGACAAGGATGGAGTGATAGTGAGGAACAAAGCCAGGCTGGTAGCACAAGGGTATAAGCAAGAGGAAGGAATCGATTATGATGAGACCTTTGCCTCTGTTGCTAGAATTGAAGCCATAAGGCTGTTCCTGGCTTATGCAGCATATAAAGACTTCAAAGTCTATCAAATGGATGTGAAGAGTGCTTTCCTAAATGGGAAACTTCAGGAGGAAGTCTATGTGAAACAACCTCCTGGCTTTGTAAGTTCAAAGTTTCCACATCATGTCTATAAGTTAGACAAGGCTTTATATGGTCTTAAACAAGCTCCAAGAGCTTGGTATGATACACTGTCCACTTATCTACTATCCATGGATTTCACCAGAGGTAGTATAGATAAGACACTCTTTATTAAAAGAAGTAAAGGACAAGTGATTCTTGTACAAATCTATGTGGATGACATCATTTTTGGTTCTACCAATGAATCTCTGTGTGAGTGGTTCTCCAAAATAATGTCACAAAAGTACAAGATGAGTATGATGGGTGAGATGACATATTTTCTAGGCCTGCAAATTCAACAAAAGCCTGATGGAATATTCATCAATCAAAACAAGTATGTTCTTGATTTGATAAAGAAATATGGTTTTGATTCAAGTTCAACCATGAAAACACCAATGTCACCAGCTGTCAAGCTGAGTAAAGACTCAGATGGAAAGTCTGTGTGTCAGTCTACCTATAGAGGAATGATAGGTTCATTGTTCTATTTGACAGCTAGTAGACCTGATATTATATTTGCTACATGTGTTTGTGCAAGATATCAGACAGATCCTAAAGAATCACATCTTCAAGCTATGAAAAGGATCTTTAGGTACCTTAAAGGTACACCAAATCTAGGTCTTTGGTATCCAAAGGACTCTGGATTTGAGTTAGTTGGTTTTTCAGATGCTGACTATGATGGGTGCAAGTTAGACAGAAAATCAACTACTGGAGGATGTCAAATGCTTGGAGGGAAGTTAGTCAGCCGGACTAGTAAGAAACAGAACTCCGTGGCTACTTCAACTGCTGAAGCTGAATATATTGCAGCAGGTAGCTGTTGTGCTCAAATCCTATGGATGCAGCATCAGCTTCAAGACTTTGGCATGAGTTTCAAGAAAACTCCTATCTTCTGTGATAACCAAAGTGCTATAGCCATCACTTACAATCCAGTCTTCCACTCAAGAACTAAGCACATTGAAATTAGACATCACTTCATTAGGGACATCGTGGAAAAAGGTAAAGTTGACATTAAATTTATCTCCACTGATGACCAACTAGCAGATATCTTTACTAAACCACTTGATGAGAAGAGGTTTATGTATTTGCTAAGTAAATTGGG
Source organism: Pulicaria dysenterica (assembly GCA_947179395.2). Taxonomy (NCBI): domain Eukaryota; kingdom Viridiplantae; phylum Streptophyta; class Magnoliopsida; order Asterales; family Asteraceae; genus Pulicaria; species Pulicaria dysenterica. The sequence continues at coordinate 33,270,680 of OX359290.1, forward strand.
TATGCTCAACCCCTAGCTAAGTGTCTAGAATATGAGTTTTTCAGTTTGACAAAGACTAAGTGTCTTAAGCTGAGTGCACAGTTTATAAATACGTTTTCATAAATTGTATAACAAGTCAAGCTGAATGATGAGTTCACTCGTTTGGTCAGTTCCAGACATATTTTAACTACTCAGTGTGGTTAAAATGAATGTTTGAGTAAGTCTTAAACATAAATGACTAAGTGTCAATGAGTCTAAGCTATGTGCTTAACTTAGACTGTGTGATTGGTTCACACGTTTGGTAAGTTCCAAACAATTTTTTTCCACTCAGTGTGGTTGAAAGGTTTGTTTGAGTCAGTTTCAAACGAAAATGACTTAGTGTCATTAATCATGAGCTGTGTGCTCTACTCAAGCTGAGTTTCATTCTCAAGCTGAGTGCTTGAGTTAAACTGAGTAATATGTTTACTCAGCTTGGTGTGTCCAAACTCATGTGTTATTTACTAAGTGTGATTAATTCATGACCACTGCGTATTTGAGTTAGTCTCAAATCGAGTATTATACTAACTTGCGTATAGGTATAATACATCAGTGTATATAATCTTATTGTAAGTCAATATTATTATATTACATTAGTATCCGTTGGAAGACGATGTGTTTCTAACCTCTAACTGTTACATCAAGCCGTAATTTTTACGGTGTAACGGATAAAAAGGGGATTTCTAACGGTAACTTTTCTCTCTCCTCGGAAAGGTATATATACCGACTCTATTCGGTTTAGAGAAGTTTACGCTTACAAAACAAACTTCTCACATTCTGAAATACCTTTCGCACATAACCAATTGCTCGGTGCAATCTCTCGTTCATCTCTATTCTAAACCCTAATCGCTAAGTGCGACTTTTGAAGTTACTCAGTGTTACTCAATTTTTAGTCGACGATGGACGGAGTCATTCTAAATCTCGGTGATAGAATGGTTAGAGGTGCTATGTTAAAAAACAATGGGATGCCAGTTCTTAAAGTAAACAATCAACGTCCATGTTTGGAAATCCCTGAACGTAAGAGGAACAGAGGCTATGAAGCCTGGGTAGATTATATCCGAAAATGCCCTCTGGCATTTGCTTTCACTGGCGCACCTCTACATATTATTCCACAGCACTTATTGGAGTTCTGGTACACTTGCATTTATGACCAGAACAGGGGAGATATCGATGGCAATGTTCTAAATAGGGATAGAACAGTTGTCATAACTGTACAGCGGCTAAGGGATGTTCTTCAACTTCCTCCAAAGGATGTGCTCGAAGCTGCTATTACCAGGCAAGTAGCGAGGTCAGTCCTACCTCGTATGGGTCACCCACAAACAGAGGGTGTAATCAAGAAGGCCACTTTTCCAACGAGTTGGGGCTTCATGGTTTCTACGGTGATTCGTTCGCTGGGAACAAAGGTTGGAGGCTTGGACCAGGTCAATGAGTTCGAGATGCAACTGCTGTACAACATGTTCTTTGGCAAAAATCTAGACTACGCACTGCTCTTTTTCAATGAGCTCAAGGTCCAAGTGCTAAAGACACCAAGGGATCTCCATGTACCTTTTATAAGGTTCTTATCCTTGGTGATTGAAGCTGAGTTGGGAGACCAACTATATGAAGCTGGACAAGATTTGTTCCTGCTCCAGCACTCAGCTCGAAGATGTTCAACAATGACATATTTCCAGAGCAAGAAGGTCTGAGTGACCCAATGCGATGGATAGCTGAGCAAGCTTCATCAGAAAGTGAAGATGAGGGATCCACTCAAGGGGGAGCTTCCCAAGCTGACACAGAAGTTCAAGCGGAGTCCTCTGCTCAAGCTGAACCAGCAACCATTGAAGCTGCTTCTGGTAAGACCTCTCCACTTTCTCTTTCGTCTCACTTTTCTCCATCCACCTTTAGAGATAAGACTGCAGTGGAACCAACTCAGTCTAACCCATCTCCACCACCTTCATTCCATTTACAATCCCAATCTGAAGCCACCCCTAGTATGCCCACTGCTGCTAGGGAGAATATCCTAACCTATACCTGTAAAACTGCCATAGGTGGTGCCACTCCTAAAGGCATCACTGGAGCTGAGATCACACTGATCCCTCCCCAGGAAAGAGTTGAGGGGGAGACGCCTTCTCTTAAGGTGTCAACCTCAAGGCTCATTCAAACCCAACAGCCTTACCCGGGTGTGGTGTCTACTCAGCCCACACTTACTCGAGCCATGGGAGAGCCTGTTACTGTGCCTGAGCAGACACACTCAGGTTACATTGAAATAATGACCAATCCCCAGGGTCAATCACCACCCACTACCCAAATTAGCCAACCACCAACCCATACACTTCACATCTCGAGCCCAATAACTTCTCTTCACTTCTCACACCCTCTTGCACGATCTGTCAATGTTTCATCCTCAAACCAGGGTGATTCACAGGGTCAATACTCTGGTGCAGATGAATTTGAAGGTATACACCAACCTTTGGATGATGCACCCAAAGACTCTCCTCACACTGACACTACCTCCTCAGGCATCCAGCAGCTGAAAGATTATGTTGCTGCTCAGTTTGGTCTGTTCCATCTCAAGCAGAAGAAGCATAAACGCCAAATCTATCAGAGGCTTGAGAAGCTGACAAAGGATGTTAAAGAGATTGCCTCTGCAGTTGCTGCACTGCAACAACAACGGACTTCGACCTCTATTGATGATGACAAAAAGGGTGAGAAGGTTCAAGCTGATACTGAAGCTGAGCTAGTTCGAGCTGAAGCTAAAGCTCTACTAGTACTAGCTAAAGGAGCAGAAAGGCAAGCTCAGACTTTGGGAGGTTCTACATCCTGAGTTCAAAAGATAAATAGATTAGTTCTTTTGTAAATATTAGATTAGTTCTAATATTTTTGTAAGCACTAAGTGTGCATGTTCTATGTGATCAAAACTTTTGTATTATGATATGTTCAATTAATACAAATATTTGTTTGATATGTTCAACTGTGTTATGATATGTTCATAATTATTAGTCTGATAAGTTCAGCTTAATGAATAAATGATTAGTTCTTATACATTGATATATTTGGTTGGTTTGTTCAACTAAAAGTTGGTTTGTTCCACTTATAATTGATAAGTTCAATTACAATTGATAAGTTTAATTAATATTTGATTAGTTCAAATTTAAAATCTTGATAAGTTTAAGATTTAAAACATAATTCTGTTAAACAAACTTAATAATTGTTTGATGGTTTTGTCATCATCAAATAGGGGGAGTTTGTTGTGAAAATGATCTCATCAGGTAAGATTTGATGAGACAAAGTTAAGTTTGTAAGATGTGTTCTACGGATAACTTAAACAGAATTATGAAGCTTAGTCAGACTGAACACTTATAGTGTTTCAAACTGAGTATAAGTTGAATGTAAACTAAGCATGTGTTCGACCAGTTTATACTATACCTTAGTTAAATTATAAATGTGTTTGATAATCAGTGTATGTCACATAAGGTATATATCGAGTATTCAACTTGATGTGCTTCAAGCTGAGTGACTCAGCTCAAAAGCAGAGTCAGCTCGACAGAGTTGCTAAATATGTTTTAGTCAACTAGTTAGACTTCTAAGAATGAGTTAATAATTATACGTGTTAGTTCATGTTTGAATTCGGGTTTGTTCTCGAAGAACTCAGCTTGATGAGTTTCAAGCTGAGTAACTCAGCCTGACTAAAGAAGTCAGTCTAAGTGAAATTAAATGTGTTTTAAATTCCTTTTTAACTCTCTATATCTACGGCGTGGATAACAAGACTCCAGAATCAAGATTGAAGATTGAAGACACAAGATAAGAAGATTCAAGATTCCGAGTTATCCGATAGTTAGTTAGCAAATTATGATTAGTCCAGTTTGTTACGAACCGTAGGAACAGGATTATAACTAAGTGTTGCAGAGCCAAACCTCACCTCACAGTATGTGTTACGATTCTTGAATCATTGTTTGTCAGTTCAACGTAATCAAGAAACTCACAGATTGCCAGATCATTCGTGTGTTCGAATTGTCACATTAGTTGTGATATTGGTAAGTAATCATTAGTTGATTCAATCTGTGAAAAATCCTATTTAGAGAGTCATCAGTATCTATAATCATAAGTTGATTATAGATAGCTAAGTTTGAGATATTGAAAGATTTATATTAGGTGATTATATATCAAGAGTTGCTTACTTGATAATTACCGTAATCATCTTCTTATTCAAAGCATTGTAATCATCTTCATATTAATAAAAGCATTCGACTGATTGTGGTTTGATTTACTGTGTGTAACACTTTTATTTGATTTGTTCAATTTCCGCAGAAAGTGTATTCAACCCCCCCTTCTACACACTGTTGCTTCTTGTTATTCTCACCAAGGTACCAACAATTGTGAACAGAGGCACTTGAGCCTTGAGAATATAAATGTGAAGGATAACCTTCATCACCAGAGGGACTGTTGTGACTTGATCTCCTTGTGTTACTTGGACTGAAGGGAAATACAGTCAAAGGCATCATGATGGGAGTGGATGAGGTGGCTGTGGTAGTATCAGCACCATAGTTAATAAACAGACCATCAGCACCACCATCATGTGCATCACCATCATCACCATGAGCATTACCATCAGAATCACCACAAATTCCAGCATCCTCTTGGGTTCCCTGATCCTTTGGACTGGAAGACTTAGCAGCAGAGTGCTCAGAGTCCTCACCATGAGTTCTTTGATGAGTATCAATAGGATCAAAAAGTGGAAGACCCTCAGAGTGCATACTTTCCTCAGCATCAGAATGATCTGAGTGCTCTGTGATGACATCAGGAGACTCAGCAGATTGATTTGAGTCCTCAGCCATCTCAACATCAAGATTGTCAGCTATTACCTCTTCCTCATTCCCACTTGCTTCATCAGAAGCAACATTAATCAACTCTTGCATTTGCTCAGTGATAGCAGGACCTTGAAACTCCCTTATCAAATGGAAAATCTTTTGACCCATTTGAGGGATTGTCATAGTTTGCAAGTGAATAGCCAACCCAGCATAGTGTTCCCATTGAATAGTTCTAAGAGCAATAAGACTTAGATACCTTATGTAGGGAACATGGGTTCTGGTTGATTTCTTGGCAGTACCCAGAGTAATTTTATCCACCATCTCAGTGAATATGACTTGGGCAAAGTCAATATTCCTCCTTGTGACCAAAGCATGAAGAACCATCAACTCAGACTAGTTCATTTGATCATGGCTTCCATACCTGTGACCAAAGCAGCGAATGACCACACTGGAAAGATACGTCCATGGGTATCCTAGCACACACACCTTGTATTGACCATGGGCAACAGGTTCATTGTAGCCAATCAGGGGCAACACCTCCAGAGTTTGGTCTAAAGAAGCAAATGGTTGAAATGGGGCTAAATTGGGTATGGAAATGTCTTGACGAAGTGAGTCAACAGTTATAGGAATGTTTATGGTGTTGTTTAGACAGGAACAGGTTAAAACTTGCTCGGCTAGGTGGTATTTTGCTGTATACCACATCTCTCCAAAAATGTTAGGAAAGATGAACAGAGGATGAGCAGATAAATATTGAAACAAGGGGTGAGCAGTGATGAAAGCTACCATGGGTTCATAGCCCTGGTTTGCTTTGCTCGATGGAATATCAGTGTTGATAAGAAAATTGTTTGGACGAATGGTGATTAGAGAATTTCGAGTGATGTTCTCACCAAGAATGGCAGTTGGAGTAGAAACAGGGTTGAAGGTCACCATTGTTGTAGGATGGAGATACTGAAAGCAATGAGAGAGTAGGGTTTGTATTTTGGGAAGAAGAAGAGTGTTTGAAAATTTTGAAAGTGTAGGAAATTGGAAACCACTCAAACATCATTTATATCTTCTTTGGAAACCTAAACTGTCACTGAAATATCTTTTTCAAAAAGTAATTGTCACGTCTGCAAAAGGTAATAAACAGAAGGATTAATAAATACACAGACAACTAACGGACAATTAAATGAAATTAAATACAACCTAGTACACATTAAATACAAATGAGAAATTAATAAAATAAGTGTGGGGACACATAATTTTAACTCTGAGAATCATCAGCTGATGAGAAAAGGTATCAGCAAATCCATTTTGAGAGAAAATGAGTGTCAGCTAATGTATGTACTTAGCGGAGCTGCTAGTCCTTAGCTGATGGTTGATCAGCTGAGGTATTGCATCAGCTGGTGGTTATCAGCTGACATAATTTCTTTAGCTGATACACTATTAGTAAGATATGAAGAAGCTTAGATAAGTACTTCAGTTAGAATTCACACACGAATCAAATTATTTTCTCACACAAGGATAACTACCTAGGAAAATAATATTTTACAAGTTTAACATGCCAAGTTTGGATATTAGGAAATTGAACCGAGACTTATCCAATGGTTTTGTAAAAAGATCAGCTAATTGAAAATCAGTGCTGATGTAGTGCATTGACACTTTCTTTTTCTGCACATTATCTCGTAAAAAGTGATGTCTGATTTCAATGTGCTTAGTTTTAGAATGCAAAACAGGATTGTTAGAAATAGATATGGCACTTGTGTTGTCACACAGGATTGGGGAGTTTTCAAACTATATGTCATAATCAAGTAGTTGGTTTTGCAGCCACAGTAGTTTAGCACAGCAGCTTCCAGCAGCAATGTATTCTGCTTCAGCGGTAGAGGTTGAAACAGAGTTCTGTTTCTTGCTTGACCAGCTGATTAACCTTCCACCTAACAGTTGACAACCACCAGATGTACTCTTTCTGTCCAGTGTGTAACCTGCAAAATCAGAATCAGTGTATCCAACTAACTCAAAGTCTGAGTCTTTGGGGTACCAAAGACCTAGATTACGAGTTCCTTTGAGATACCTGAAAATTCTTTTAACAGCAGCTAAGTGAGATTCTTTAGGATCTACTTGATATCTAGCACAGAGACATGTTGAAAACATTATATCGGGTCTGCTTGCAGTGAGGTATAAAAGTGACCCTATCATGCCTCTATAAGTAGTAATGTTCACTGATTTACCATCAGTGTCCTTTCCAAGCTTTAAGGTAGTGGACATAGGTGTTTTCATTGGAGAGCAATTTTCAAACTCAAATTTCTTAAGTAAATCATTAACATACTTTGTTTGATGAATGAAAATTCCATCAACCTCTTGTTTAATTTGAAGTCCAAGAAAATAGTTTAGTTCACCCATCATGCTCATCTGAGAATTATCAGACATGAGTTTAGAAAACTTTTTACAAAGATCTAAATTTGTAGACCCAAATATTATGTCATCTACATATATCTGCACAAGGATTACATCACCCTTGAATTTTCTTATAAACAAAGTGCTACCTATGCTTCCTCTAGTAAAGCCTTTAGTGGTTAGAAAAGAAGAGAGGGTATCATACCAGGCTCTTGGAGCTTGCTTCAGACCATACAAAACTTTGTTTAAGAAGTATACATGGTCTGGCTTGCTTGCATCCTCAAAACCAGGAGGTTGTTTGACATACACCTCTTCCTTCAATTCTCCTTTAAGGAAAGCACTCTTAACATCCATTTGAAACACTTTGAAGTCTTTAAAGGTAGCATAGGCTAGGAACAGTCTTATAGCTTCAAGTCTTGCAACAGGGGCAAAGGTTTCATCAAAATCAATACCTTCTTCTTGACAGTACCCCTGAGCAACTAGCCTTGCTTTATTTCTGATGATCAGCCCTTGTTCATCCATCTTGTTTCTGAACACCCACTTAGTACCAATGATGGATTTGTCCTTTGGTCTTGGCACCAAAGTCCACACATCGTTTCTAGTGAATTCTGTCAATTCTTCTTGCATGGCATTAATCTAGTACGGATCACTTAGAGCTTCATCTACCTTATTTGGTTAAATCGTAGAAACAAAACCTGTGTACAAACAGAAATTACAAGACTTTGACCTTGTTAGTGGAGATGCTTCTATATTACCTATGACATGATCTATTGGATGATCTTTGAGGTCCTTGTAGGTGTTTTGGATTAAGGGAGAGTTTGGATTAATTTGGATTTGGGGAGTTGAAATTCCTTGGTTGGGATCAACTGATGAGACTTCTGGTTCATCAGCTGACAGAATTTCAAGATTACCATCTGTGGAAACTTCTACTGATTAAGGAATATTTGATATGGAGTTAGAGTCCAATGATGTTGAGTCATGATTCTCATCATTCAGTAAAAGTGTGGGTTAGTTTAGGATAGGTTGTGCATTGTTTTCATGTATATTAGGAACAGGTTCATCTAGGTCCTCTACATCAGCTGATGGAAGTGGATCAGTTGACACTGGAATGTTGTCTTCAGTATGCGGCAGATCATTAAATTCCTCACCTGTAGATGGATTAGTAGAATAGGAAGCAACAAAGTCATTTTCATTAAAACTAACATTGATTGATTCTTCAATGACCTTTGTTCTGATGTTGTAAACTCTGTATGCTTTAGAAATCATAGAGTATCCAACAAACACACCTTCATCAGCTTTAGGTGCAAACTTCTGCAATTGATCTTCTGGTTCAAAATGAAACACTGACAGCCAAAAATGTGCAGAAAGCTGATGTTAGGCTTCCTTCCCTTGAGCTCTTCATAAGGAGTCTTTTTGTGTCTTTTGATCACAAGGGAACTATTCTGTGTAAAACAAGCACAGCTGACAGCTTCAGCCCAGAAGTTGAATCCTAGCCCACTCTCACACAACATAGTTCTTGCAGCTTCAATCAATGTTTTGTTTCTCCTTTCAGCTATACCATTCTGTTGTGGAGTCCTTGGAGCAGAGAAGTTTTGAGATATTCCTTTATCATCATAGAAACCTTCTAGAGTTTGATTTCTAAACTCAGTTCCATGATCACTTCTAAGCATCCGTACCAGATTGCCATTTAGCACTTCCATCTTTCTGATAAAGCTTATTATCTCTTCAACATCCTCACTCTTTGTTTTAAGGAAGATGACCCAAGTATATCTTGAGAATTCATCAACCATAACCAGTGCATACTTACTTCCACCAATGCTTGCAGTAGCAACAGGACCAAATAGATCCATGTGCAACATGTAGAAAGGTTCAGTAATGGAGAAGGTCTTCTTAGATGGAAAAGATGTCTTGTGCTACTTTCCCTTTTCACAGGCAGAGCAACGTTTAGGCTTAACATACGTCAGTTAAGGCAGTCCGGAACTAGATCACTCTTGCTCGGCTTGTTTATATTTTTGAAGTTTAAATGGTAAAGCCTTTTGTACCATAACCAGTTTGTATCCATTACAGATTTTGTATACAAATAGGTTAACTTAGATGGATCACCAGAGGACATATCAAGAGTATATACATCCTTGGTTCTCTTGGCACAAATTACTACTTTTCCTTCTTTGTTTAAAATGGAACCACCTATCTTAGTAAAGAGGACCTTATGATCACCATCACACAACTGACTTATGCTGATGAGATTGTACTTAAGTCCTTTAACATATGATACCTTGGACAAGGTTAAGTTCCCATTATAAATTCACCATAGCCTTTTGTTTGCCCACAATTGTTATCACCAAATGTCACTCTTGGACGCTTTTCCTTCTTGTAGTTACTAAGCAAAGCTTTGCAACCTGTCATGGTTCTTGAGCATCCACTGTCAAGATACCATGTGCTAAGACCCTGCATAGATTAGATTGAAAGAAGGTTAGTGACACTTAGGGCATCCACAGTTAAGTGGATCCCTGTGAATTGCACCTAGCCATCCACTTCATATTAGGTTGTTTATGAATGATTGGAACAACTGTGTTGTCAAAATCAGTCCGCTGTCTTGAGTTACCTTCAAGAGAACAATCATTTTCCTTATGTTCTTTGCTCCCACATTTGTAACATTTTTTATATTTGGAGCATTTAACATGTTTTAGTGATTGCCCATGAGATGTCTTAACCATCTTCTAATGACTATGGGTCACCAGCTGACATATTTGACCATTCAGCTGTTGCAACTGATTCTGTAAACTAATAAGGTCTTTGTTTACAGTCACCTTAGGCTAACCCTTAGTTAAAAAGAGTTTTTGATCAACTTTGGGTGTGGCAGACTTAGACTTTATGTAAACATTAAGTCCTTTTCTCTTGGTTTCTCCTATTGAAAGATTTTGAAGTGATACTTGATTAGCTAAACAAATAACAGAGGATCTTTGATCAGCTGACAGTCTATCAGCTGAGCAGCTATCATCTACTTTTTGATTAGCTGATGTAAGATCATCAGCTAATGAAATGTCAGTTAGCTAAGTACTTATATTTAATGTATCAGCTTTCAAGGTTTGACAACATAATGTCTCTTTGGTATCAACAAATGATTCCATTCCTTTACTGGCTTCCTTTAACATTAAATTTCTAGTACTTTTACCTTCTGACAGAACAATAGAATTTGAATCAACTTTTGAAGTGGTTAAGTCTTATAGTTGAGAGCATTTACTTTTGACAAATCTGTTAGTGATAATATTTTTTCCTTTTACAATCTTTTGAAAAGTAAGAGGTAAAATATCAGCCTTTTCTAAGATATTTATGTCCTTGGCAAAATCAACACAACTAGCAGCTTGGGAATAATTTCCACCAATAATAGCTTGAACTTGTTTTGGAATCTGCTCATTGACATGCTGAGTGGTCTTCTCAGCAGAAACACACCAAGATTTAACTACTTTTTGTATGTCATTAAACTTTATGGTTGCTTCATTGGTTTCTTTTACCAAGATCTAATTAAGTATCTTATGATTAGCTAAATCATCTTCCAATTTTGTCATCTGTTTCAGTTTCTCATCTTTAAGACTTAACTTCTCTTTTAGTGATTCTATTTCTATTTTTAACTTCTTTTCTCTTTGAATATTTGATTGAAACTCAACACACAGATAATCAAACATAGTGTTCTTTTCATTATCTTCATAGTTAATAAATTTTCCAACCTGATACATTGAAGAAGGATCCCAGTCAGGAGAAGTACAAGCTTTAGAAGCTTTCTTCATGTCCTCATCAAAGGAACTTGTACTCTTTGTGTTGGCCATCAAGCTGAGCTGAGTAGTGAGGACCTCATCTTCATCACTTGAGAGATCTTCCTCAACCCAATCTTCTTCTTAAGCTACCAACACCCTGTTCAGAGCTTTCTTCTTCTTCTTGTCAAGAACATCAGCAAGAAGCTTCTTATACTTAGCTTCATAATCCACCTTGCTGTCTGAGTTTGAGGGACCCTTGAAGCTTGAGCTTCCTTTGGACTTACATTCACTGCCATATTGACCAGTCTTGCCACAGGAGAAGCATCGATCAGAAGCCTTTGACTTATACTTGGCTTTTTCACCTTTGAAAGGTCTCTTCCCAAACTTCTTGACACCCTTTCCCTTGAGAAAAGGTTTGAACCTCTTAACTAACATGGCAACCTGCTCAACAGCAGTTTCAATGTTGTTCATGTCCTCCAAATCTTCATCCCTATCAGCCCCTTGATCTTCATCATCAGAAGACTCCATCTCTTCCTTTTCATCATTGGATTCATACACCACTGCAACAAAACTCCTAGATCTTGTATCCTTAGACACAAGGGCAGTTGATGGATCTTTTATAGCTTCCTTCATATCCTTGGTAGAAAGTTTCCTTTTCTTCACTGATTGTTCATGATTCATAAGGTTTCCATACAAACCAACCAGTGTAAGACCCTTGATTTTCTCACCATGTTTTAGCACAGTAATAAAATGATCCCAAGATTCTGGGAGTGAGTCTAGAAACTTGTTTACAAGCTCCTTGTTGCTCTTGGGAACATCTGCCCTTCTTAAATCATTAATAAGGTAGTTGAACCTGGTGTAGGTCTGGGTAAGACTTTCACCTTTATGAGCAAAGAAGAACTCATATTCTCTAACCAGAAAGAGTTTCTTGTTCTCCTGCACTTCTTCAGTGCCTTCATATACAACAATCAAAGTGTCTGTTGGTTAAATGATCTCATCAGTTGAAATTTGATGAGACAAAGTTAAGTTTGTAAGATATGTTCTAAATTTAACTTAAATAGAATTATGAAGCTTGATCAGACTGAGCACTTATAGTGTTTCAGATTGAGCATAAGCTGAATATGAGCTAAGCGTATGTTTGATCAGCTTAGACTATATCTTAGTAAGATTATCACTATGTTTGATAAGCTGTGTGTGTCACCTAAGATATAGGTTGAGTATTCAGCTTGATGCGTTTCGAGCTGAGTGACTCAGCTTATAGACTGAGTCAGCTCAACAGAGTTGCTAAGTAAGTTCTAGCTAACTCTTATGACTTCTAAGGATGAGTTAGTCATAATACATGTTAGTACATGTTTGATTTCGGGTTTGTTCTCGAAGAACTCAACTTGATGAGTTTCAAGCTGAGTAACTCAGCCCGAATAAAGAAGTCAGTTTAAGGGAATTTAAATATGTTTTAAATTCCTTTTTAACTCTCTATATCTACGGTGTGGATAAGAAGATTCTAGAATCAAGAATAAAGATTCAAAATTCAAGATTCCGGGTTATCTGTTAGTTTGTTAGCAGATTAGGATAAGTTCTAGTTTGTTAGGATCCGTAGGAACAGGATTATAAATACTTATCTCCTGCTAAGTTTAGAGGGACCGAGCCAGACTCCAATCACCTCAACCTATTGATCATATGTGTTACGAATCTTGATACACAGTTTGTAAGTTCAACGTGATCAATAAATTCACAGATTGCCAATTGTTCATGTGTTCGAATCTTCACGTCTGTTGTGAAGTTGGTAAGTATTCAATCTGTGAATAAATCCTGTTTAGAGAGTCAGTTTGTATCTATAATCATAAGTTGATTATAGATAGCAAAGTTTGAGATATTGAGAGATTTGATTTACATTAGGTTTTTACATATCAAGTGTTGCTTACTTGGTTGTTCCTGTAATCATCTTCTTATTAATGAAAGCAAAGAATTCGATTGTTTGTGGTTTGATGTGTGTTTACACTTTTTATTGATTTGTTCAATTTTATGCAGAAAGTGTATTCAACCCCCCTTCTACACATTACTTGCTTGTGGATCTTCTCACCAAGGAACCAACAATTGGTATCAGAGAAGGCTAAACAATTTCATAAGTTAAAAGTTCAAGATTCTGAGAAAGTATACAATGTCGACAAGCAACAATTCCTCAAACTTTCCTCAGATGGCTGCTAAAGGATGTCCTATATTTGATGGATCTGATTATCCTATGTGGAAATTCAGAGCCATGCTTTTCCTCAAGTCCATTGACAATCGTATGTACGATGTCATCACTAAAGGACCAATCATCCCCAAGATTCCTGCTGTTGTCAGTGATACGTCTGCTGACAAAACTGAAAAGGAAGTGAAGAAGCCTGTTGCATCCTGGACTGAAGAAGATTGGAAACTGTATTCTCTGGATGATAAGGCAAAGAGTGTTCTGGTTAATGCCCTGACAAATGAGATCTTGTACAATGTGACTGGGTGTCAATCTGCAAAAGAGATCTGGGATACGCTGAGTATTACATATGAGGGCACAGATCTGGTCAAGCAGCAAAAGAAAAATCATTTGAACAGATCTTATGAAAACTTCTTCTCTAAGAAGAATGAAACCTTGGCTGATGTGTTTACCAGGTTTCACTGCTTGATTAATGACTTGCTAGGTGTTGGCATTAAAAAGAATGAAGCTGAACTTGTGCTGAAATTTCTGGATGTGTTACCAGAAAAGTTCAATGAAGTAACTATAGCATTAAGGGCTGGAGGAACATTACATATGTATAACCTACAGTCCATATATGGGTTCTTGCTTAATCATGAACAGATCACAAAGCACAAGAGAACTTCTCAACAACAACTGAAGGACTCTCTTGATAAAACTGACATTGCATTAGTTGCACAGAAAAAGAAGAAAAGTTCAAAAGCCTTAGTTGTTGAATCTGAGACTGAGTCAGACTCTCAAACTGACCATTCAGACTCAGACTCAAGTGATGCTGATGATGTTCAGAATATCACTGAGCAAATGGTCATGCTAGCCAGACGATTGAGAAGAGCTCAAATGGGAAGAGGAAGATCTGACAGGGGCAAAGGAAAAAGTTTGTTTGATCCCAAGAAAGCTGTGTGCTTCAATTGTCAGAGGAAGGGACATATTGCTGCTGAGTGCAGATCAAATAAGGATGAATTAGCTTCAGTAGCTGATAAGAATGCTTATAGAGATGATAAGTATAAGAAGAAATATACTCAGCTCAAGAAAGGAAAGCCTGAAGACAAGCCCAATGCAAAAGGACTCTATGCTGAAACTTCAGATACAGAATCATCTACCTCAAATGATGATGATAAATATCTGATGGCTCAAGAAGATGAAGAGTTTGAATTAGACGAAGTTGATTACGGTCTGTCTGAATCAACTTTTGAAGCTGACATGAAGGAAGCTGAGGAAAACAGCAAACTTAGTGACTATGATCCTTCTTCCATGTACAAGGTTAGTAATTTCAACTCTTACACCGATGAAGAAAAAGGTCTTGCATTTGATTATCTGCTAAATGATTTTAAGACCGGCCTTAAGTCTCAAAATGACCTCAAAGCTGAAATAGCTAAACTGAAAAATGAGATTAAGGAAAATCAAACTCTCATTGATGTTGGTAAAAAGGCACAATATGATCTTGAATGTCAAAGTCACATTAATAAACTTCTAAGTGAAGAATTTCAGGAAGCCAAGGATAAAGTTGACCAACTTCAAAAGGTCACTGAATCATGGGGTAAGTCATCAAGGCTTGCTGAAAAGTGCATCAACCAACAAATCCCTAAACAGGTACAAGCTATACTTGGAGGTGAGTATCAATCCGCAGCATATGCAGCTGATGATGATGAGATAGCAAGTACAGATTCTGAGGAAGATAGACAACTGGTTAAGACTTAGAAGTCAGCCTCAGAAAAGAAACATGATCCAAGCCTAAAATACAATAAGTTTGTAAAGGCAAAGGATCATGGAAATGAGTGCTCAACATCTAAACAGAATAGTAGGTCTGTGCTTGATAAATTAGGCACTCAGTCTATTCAAAGAACTTTTGTCATAGAAAGGCTTAATCCAAATCCTTTCAAAAGACAGCACTCTCTATCTGGCTCATAGAGAAGTTTCAAGAATAGGAAGACTACTGTAAGTCAGAGGTCATATCACAACAATGGTAAGTCCAAAGTTGTTGAAATTAGTAAGTCCAAAGAACTCAACAGTGGTAAGTCCAGAACTGTTGAAACTGGTAAGTCCAGGAAACATGACAATGGTAAGTCCATAGTCATTGAAAAGAAGTTTGTTGGTCAAGCTTCAAATCAAAAGGATAATAAACCTAGATCTGACAAAGGTAAGTCCAAAGTCAATGAGGATCAGGTGAATCAGCTTGCAAAGAAAGTCGAGAAGTTATCCACAACCCATAATCCTAATACTGAAGGTATGTTCCCTAAAGGATTATCGAATGATCTATCTCCTGTAGTAATTGGTAGAAGGAAATGCTACAACTGCAGAGGTAGAGGACATGAGGCCAAGGACTGTGAAAGTGAAATCTTAAGGCCTGAAAAAGAACAAGCTAATCAGCCTAAACAGGACTAAACACCTGCTCAAGCTGACCAGTCAGTTCCACAAGATGAAGCTGCTAAGTGCTCATCATCTGAACCTACTACAAAGTGGGTTCATAAACAAAACTAATTTGTTTAGTTTTCTTATCATGTGCAGGGTTCAAGTAAATGGTACTTGGATAGTGGATGTTCAAGGCACATGACTGGGTGGAAAGGACTTCTTAGTGAATTCCAGGAAGATGAAGGTCCTAAGGTAACATTTGGTGATAGGAAGAACCAAAGGATATGGGAAGATGCATGCTGGGAAGGTGACTTTCCAGAAAGTTGCATATGTTAAAGGTCTTAAACACAATCTGATAAGTATCAGCCAATTGTGTTATGAAGACAATATTGTTACTTTTAGGAAGAAAGCAGGAACACTATACAATGCTAAGGGTAAGCCAGTTCTAATACCAAAAAGAGAAAGGGATGTGTATCTACTTGATCTATATTCTGCTGATCCTTACACTGAAACCTGCTTATATTCCCAATTTGTTCCTAAGCTGAGTTGGCTGTGGCATAAAAGGTTGTCACATTTAAACATCAAGAATATAAATATGCTATCCAATAAAGAGTTAGTCTCTGGATTGCCAAAGATCACATTTGTCAAGGACAAATTGTGCTCAGCTTGTGAACAAGGGAAACATCACAAAGGGTCCTTTAAGTCAAAGCAAAATTTTCAATAACAGACCCACTGCATATGTTGCATATGGATCATTTTGGACCCATAAGTACTCCAAGCCTAAGTGGCAAGAAGTGCACTCTGGTGATAGTCGATGAGTTCTCACGATTCACCTGGGTAATATTCGTTAAAGCCAAAAGTGAAGCTGCCCTAGAGATAATAAGTTTTATCAAACACGAAGAGTTACAAAAAGGTAAGTCTGTTAAGCAACTCAGAAGTGATCATGGGACTGAGTTCAGGAACTCAACCCTAGAAGGCTTTTGTGAACAAAAAGGAATATTAAAAAATTTCTCCTTAGTCAGAACTCCTCAACAAAATGGAGTTGCTGAAAGGAGAAACGGAACCTTAATTGAGGCTGCTAGAACAATGCTATGTGAGGCAAGATTGAAACTCTATTTCTGGGATGAAGCTGTAAGTACAGCATGTTATACCCAAAATAGATCAATCATAGTCAAAAGACATGGCAAAACTGCTTATGAGATGTATAAATCAAGAAAGCCCAATATAGGTTACTTCCATGTCTTTGGTTCAAAATGCTATGTGTTGAATCAAAGAGATCAGCTCCATAAGTTGGAACCTAAAGCTGATCTTGGAATTTTTGTTGGTTATTCCTCAATCTCCAAGTCTTACAGAGTGTATAACACAAGGAGAAAGGCTATAGAAGAATCAATTCATGTCTCATTTGATGAAGACAGCTTTGATCAAGCTAATAAAAGACAAGCTGACTTGGTCAGTCTAAGTGAGCTTGAAAAGCCTGAGGAAACCAAAATGTCAAATCCTATGTATGTCATGGATGATGACAGTGATGATGATGTGTGTCCATCTAAGAAATCATCACAAGCTCCAAGGGACTCTCAAGCTAAGAAAGATGATGAGTTCATTAACCCCTTTGGAGCTGATACTACTAAGACTGAAGATCTTGGTGATCAACAGTTTGATAACAATGCTGCAATTGGGACTGAGGATGTAAGTTCACCTCAAAGTCCTCAATATCACTCAGATCCAGAACCACAATCTCCTACAACAACATTTAAATTCCTCAAAGATCATCCTCAAGATCAAGTAATTGGTAATGTTCAAGAAAGAGTGATTACCAGATCGAAGGCAACAGCAAACTATGTTGCTTACTTTGGTTTTCTATTTCAAATGGAACCAAAGAAGACTGAAGAAGCCTTAGAGGATGAAGATTAGATTGAAGCTATGCAAGAGGAATTAAATGACTTTGAGAGAAACAAGGTATGGAGTCTTGTCCCAGCCCCCAAAGATCATATAATTATAGGCACTAAGTGGGTCTATAGAAACAAAATGGACAAGGACGGAGTGATTGTTAGGAACAAAGCCAGGCTGGTAGCACAAGGGTATAAACAAGAAGAAGGAATCGATTATGATGAGACATTTGCCCTTGTTACTAGAATTGAAGCCATAAGGTTGTTCTTAGCTTATGCAGCATATAAACACTTCAAAGTCTATCAAATGGATGTGAAAAGTGTTTTCCTAAATGGAAAACTTCAGAAGGAAATCTATGTGAAACAACCTCCTGGCTTTGTCAGTTCAAAGTATCCACATCATGTCTATAAGTTAGACAAGGCTTTGTATGGTCTTAAACAAGCTCCAAGAGCTTGGTATGATACCCTGTACAACTATTTACTATCAATGGACTTCACCAGAGGTAGTATAGATAAGACATTCTTTATTAAAAAGAGCAAAGGACAGGTGATTCTTGTACAAATCTATGTGGATGACATTATCTTTGGTTCTACAAATGAATCTCTATGTGAATGGTTCTCCAAAGTTATGTCAAAAAGGTACAAGATGAGTATGATAGGTGAAATGACATATTTCCTAGGCTTGCAGATTCAACAAAAGCCTGATGGAATATTCATTAATCAAAGCAAGTATGTTCTTGATTTTATAAAGAAATATGGTTTTGATTCTAGTTCAACCATGAAAACACCCATGTCACTAGCTGTCAAGCTGAGCAAGGACTCGGATGGAAAGTCTGTATGTCAGTCTACCTATAGAGGAATGATAGGTTAATTACTCTATTTGACAGCTAGTAGACCTGATATCATGTTTGCTACATGTGTTTGTGCAAGATATCAGGCAGATCCTAAGGAATCACATCTTCAAGCTGTGAAAAGCATCTTTAGGTGCCTTAAAGGTACACCAAATCTAGGTCTTTGGTATCCAAAGGACTCTGGATTTGAGTTAGTTGGATTTTCAGATGCTGACTATGCTGGGTGCAAGTTAGATAGAAAATCAACAACTGGAGGATGTCAAATGCTTGGAGGGAAGTTAGTAAGCTGGACAAGTAAGAAACGGAACTCAGTGGCTACTTCAACTGCTGAAGCTGAGTATGTTGCTGCAGGTAGCTGTTGTGCTCAAATCCTGTGGATGCAATATCAGCTTCAAGACTTTGGTATGAATTTCAAGAAAACACCCATATTCTGTGATAACCAAAGTGCAATTGCCATTACATATAATCTAGTCTTCCACTCAAGAAGCAAGCATATAGAAATTCCACATCACTTCATCAGAGACATCGTGGAAAAAGGTACAGTTGAAATCAAATTTATCTCCATTGATGATCAATTATTTACAAAACCACTTGATGAAAAGAGGTTTTTGTATCTGCTAAATGAATTGGGTATGCTCAACCCTTAGATAAGTCTCTAAAACTGTGTTTCAGCTTGACAAAGACTAAGTGTCTTAAGCTGAGTGCACAGTTTATTGATAAGTTTTCATAAACTGCTTACCTTGTCAAGCTGAGTGATAAGTTCACACATTTGGTTTGTTCCAAACATATTTTAACTACTCAGTGCGGTTAAAATATGAATTTGAGTTAGCCTCAAATAAAAATGACCAAGTGTCATTGATTCTGAGCTGTGTGCTCCACTCAAGCTGAGTATTAATCTCAAGCTGAGTGCACAAAGCAAGCTGAGTGCACAAAGCAAGCTGAGTGCTTGACTCACGCTGAGTGATAAGTTTACTTAGCTTGGTGTGTCCACAACCATGTTTTAATTACTATGTATTCTTAATTCATGCGCAGTATATTTGAGTCAGTCTCAAGTTACGTTTTACACCGATTACGTATTAGTGTAATACAACAGTGTAAATAATTTTTTTTGTAAGTCAAGAATGTTATTTTACATACTTATCCGTTGGGAGTTGATGTGTTTCTACTCTATTACTGTTACATCAAGCCGTAATTTTGTTGGCGTAACGGACAAATAGAGATTCACAACGGTAACTTTTCTCTCTCCTAAAAAAGGTATATATAAATCGGTTGTAACCGAAATTCAAACATTTACACTTACTAAACTTCTGATATTCTCTCTATACCTTCTACAACCACGTATTTGCTAAGTGCAATTCACATTTCGATCGTTCGAGAAACCCTAAATCGCTCAGTGCGAACTACATATTTACTCAGTGTGAATTCGGATAATCAACGATGGACGGAACCATTCTCAATCTAGGTGATAGAATGGTAAGGGGTGCTGCCTTTAAAAACAATGGATTGCCACTGATTAAAATCAATAATCAACGAGCATGTCTGGAAATCCCTGAACGCAAGAGAAACAGGGGATACGAAGCGTGGGTGGATTATATCCGCAAATGCCCACTGGCATTCGTTTTCACTGTAGCACCACTACATGTGGTTCCTCAGTACCTACTAGAGTTCTGGTACATGTGTGTGTTCGACCAAGACAGAGGCGAAATTCGAGGCACGGTGCTGAACGGAAAGAGGACTATTGCTCTCACAGTGCAAAGGCTAAGGGAGGTTCTTCAACTTCCTCAATTTGATGAGTTCGAGCCTGCTGTGACGAGGCAGATAGCAAAGTCGGTCCTACCCAGAATGGGTCACCCACAAACAGAGGGTGTTATAAAAAAAGGCCACCTTTCCAACCGGATGTGGTTTCATGGTATCCACTGTGATTCGTTCACTTGGTACCAAGGTTGGAGGACTGGACCAAGTTAATGAGTTTGAGATGCAGCTGCTCTACAACATGTATTTCGCGCGTAACTTGGATTATGCACAGCTCATCTTCAACGAACTCAAGGTCCAAGTGATGAAGACTACAAGGGATCTTCATGTACCGTTCATAAGGTACCTGTCCTTGGAATTTGAAGCCGAGCTGGGGACAGCACTGTATGAAGCTGGGCAGGATGTGTTCCTCACCCCAGCACTCAGCTCAAAGATGTTCAATAATGACATCTTTCCAGAGCAGGAGGGTCTCAGTGATCCTATGCGTTGGATAGCTGAGGGAGTTTCCTCTGAAAGTGAAGCTGAGGGATCAAATCAAGGGGGTGCAGCTCAAGTTGATCGAGAGGTTCAAGCTGAGCACTCTGCTCAGGCTGAGCCAACCAATATTCAAGCTGCTTCTGGTAAGATCTCTCCACTTTCTTCTTCTTCTTACTTTTCTCCATCATCCTTTGGAGACAAGACTGCAGTAAACCCAACTCAGTCTAACCCATCTCCTCCACCTTCATTCCATTATAAATCCCACTCTGAAGCCAACCTTGGTGTGCCTACTGCTACCAAGGAAAATATTCAAACCTATAATAGAAAGACTGCCAAAAGTGGTGCCACACCTAAAGGTACCACTGGAGCTGATGTCACATTGACTCCTCCACCGGCAGGAGTTGAGGGGGAGACGCCTACTCTTAAGGTGCCAACCTCGAGGCTTATTTCAACCCAACAACCTAAACCGGGTGTGGTGACTACTCAGCCCACACTCTCCAGAGCCATGGGAGAGCCTACTGCTGTGCCTGAGCAGCACACTCAGGTTACATTGAATTAATGACCAATCCCCAGGGTCAATCACCCCCCTCTAACCCAATAAGCCAACCACCAAACCATACACATCACATTTAAAGCCCCATTACTTCTCTTCACTTCTCACACTTTTCAGCACGACCTGTCAATGATTCATCTACATACCAAGGTGAATTACAGGGTCCAAACTTTGGTGCACATGATTTTGAGGGTATACACCAACCCTTGGATGATGCACCTAACACACTCACCAATTGATGTTCTTGACTCCTTTGATTCAACAGATCAATATTTTGAGTTTAAGGACAGGAGTCAGTCTCCTCAAGATGAAACTGTCTCCTCAAGCATCCAACAGCTGAAAGCATCATCAAAGCTCAATTTGGTTTGTTCCATCTCAAGAAGAAGAAGAAAAAACGCCATATCTATCAGAGACTTGGAAAGCTGACTAACGATGTTAAAGAGATTGCCTCTACGGTTGCTGCGCTACAACAAAAACAGACTTCAAACCCTGTTGATGATGACAAAAAGGGGGAGAAGGTTCAAGCTGAAGCTGACGCTAAGTTAGTTCAAGCTGAAGCTGAAGCTCTATTAGTGCTAGCAAGTGGAGCAGAGAGGCAAGCTCAGTGGAAGGGGAGTTTGAGAAAGAGGAACCTGAAGCAAAGAAAAGAAAGGTTGTAGAATTTGAAGCTGACAGTGAGTCTGACACTGAGGAATAAAAAGCCACAAGGCTTATGATTGAAATGCTCGAACAAAAGGAAGTTGCTGAGCTAGGCATATCACTTGATGAGCTAAGAAAAAGGAAAAAGAAAGAGGCAAAGGACCAAGAAAGAGAAAGAGAAAGAAAAGCTTTGGCTCAAGCTGAAGCTGAATACACTGGTCCAAGGCCTGATCCGATCCCATATACAGATGCAGACATTCAGGAGTGCTACTTCAGACGCAGCACCAGCAAGGAAATCAAGGGTATGACTCTGAGCAGAGAAAATGGAGCCATTATTCTCACCTTCCTATTTAATGATAAATCAACAGTGGGAATGGACCTGAGATATGTTCATAGGATGGGCTACCTTGAATGGCAAAGAATAATGATGATGCTCAAAAAATTCAAGAAGAGTCAGATCAAGCAAGAGATTACAACTGAAGACTCTAAGCTGATTTCTCGAGCTGAGGAGCTGAGGTATGTTCCAGTTCCTCGTCTGCAATGGGAGAGATTATTTTAGATACCTGAAGGTGTGGAGTTCAAAGAGAATCAAGGTATTGATACACCTGTTCAGGGATTCATGTTTTAGGATCAGGCAGGCAATCCTAGCTTCATAAAGCTAAATGAAATATGTTATCTGAAAGCTAAGGATGCCATACACATTAGAAGTTGTTGTGGTGATAGCTCAAATCATTTTTTCAAATACAAGCTGAATACAATCATCAGAGTGCAACAGAAGGAACTCAAAGGAGATGTAGAATCAAAAATCCTACTAGAAGAGATTAACAGAGAAATCATTCTTTGGGAGGTTCTACATCCTGAGTTCAAGAGATGAATTTTTGTAATAGATTAGTTCTATTTGTAATTATTAGATTAGTTCTAATAATTTGTAAGCACTAAGTGTACATGATCTTAGTGATCAACATTTTGTACTCTGATATGTTCAATGAATACAAATATTAGTTTGATATCTTCAACTGTTTATGATATGTTCATAATTCTTAGTCTGATTAGTTCAGCTTGAATGAATATTTTGATTAGTTCATATTCATTATTATGATTGGTTGGTATGTTCAACTTAAAATTGATAAGTTCAATTAAAATTGATAAGTTCAAAATTAAAATCTTGGTAAGTTTAAGATTTAAAACATAATTTTGTTAAACAAACTTAAGAACTGTTTGATGGTTTTGTCATCATCAAATAGGGGGAGTTTGTTGGTCAAATGATCACATCAGTTGAAATTTGATGAGACAAAGTTAAGTTTGTAAGATATGTTCTAAATATAACTTAAACAGAATTATGAAGCTTGATCAGACAAAGTACTTATAGTGTTTCAGACTGAGCATAAGCTGAATATGAGCTGAGCGTATGTTTGATAAGCTTAGACTATATCTTAGTAAGATTATCACTATGTTTGATAAGCTGTGTGTGTCACCTAAGATATAGGTTGAGTATTCAGCTTGATGCGTTTCGAGCTGAGTGACTCAGCTTATAGACTGAGTCAGCTCAACAGAGTTGCTAAGTAAGTTCTAGCTAACTCTTATGACTTCTAAGGATGAGTTAGTCATAATACGTGTTAGTACATGTTTGATTTCGGGTTTGTTCTCGAAGAACTCAGCTTGATGAGTTTCAAGCTGAGTAACTCAGCCCGACTAAAGAAGTCAGTTTAATAGAATTTAAATATGTTTTAAATTCCTTTTTAACTCTCTATATCTACAGCGTGGATAAGAAGATTCCAGAATCAAGATTGAAGATTGAAGACTCAAGATTGAAGATTCAAGATTCAAGATTCCGGGTTATCCGTTAGTTTGTTAGCAGATTAGGATAAGTTCTAGTTTGCTAGGATCCGTAGGAACAGAATTATAAATACTTATCTCCTGATAAGTTTAGAGGGACCGAGCCAGACTCAAATCACCTCAACCTATTGATCGTATGTGTTACGAATCTTGATACACAGTTTGTAAGTTCAACGTGATCAAGAAATTCACAGATTGCCAATTGTTCGTGTGTTCGAATCTTCACGTCTGTTGTGAAGTTGGTAAGTATTCAATCTGTGAATAAATCATGTTTAGAGAGTCAGTTTGTATCTATAATCATAAGTTGAATATAGATAGCAAAGTTTGAGAGATTGAGAGATTTGATTTACATTAGGTGTTTACATATCAAGTGTTGCTTACTTGGTTGTTCTTGTAATCATCTTCTTATTAATGAAAGCAAAGCATTCGATTGTTTGTGGTTTGATGTGAATTAACACTTTTTATTGATTTGTTCAATTTTCCGCAGAAAGTGTATTCAACCCCCCTTATACACATTACTTGCTTGTTGATCTTCTCACCAAGGGACCAACAGTGTCTAGCATCTCCTTTGCAGATTTGCAGTTGAGAACTTGATGATAGACATCATTGGGTAGTGTAGAGACTAAGGCTGTCATGGCTTTGACATCAAGATTAACTAGTCTTTTGTCTTCATTAGACCATTGATAAACAGCTTTGACAACATATCTTTCTACTGCAGGAGTTGTATCAGTGGCAGCAGTGACTTCAACAGTGGAGGAAGGTACATAGGGACCTTCAGTAACAGTCTTGAGCATCACATCATCAAGGTTGGACATGTAGAGAAGAACACTACTCTTATAGAGGGAAAAGTTTTCCCCATCAAACATTGGGCACCTTGTGAGTGAGCCATTGTTTGAGAAACTGTTAGAAGTAGCAACAGGAGTCGCCATTTTGTAGTGTGGGGTAGAAGCAATTGAAGAGTAAGAAAAACAGATCTTAGATATGGATTATCTAGCCTGCTCTGATACCAGTTGTTGGTCCCGAATGGATACTACAACAACAAATGTTTGTACAAGTGGGGTTGAATACAAACTTTAGCTATTAAAAATTTAAGAGACACACAGTTTACTTTTATATAATTCTTATTGATATGAATCAAAAATTACATGAACTAGATGCAGAAAATCTAAGTTCAATAAAAGGTGGCAACTAAACTGTCTAACATATAGACAAAGCTAATCTTAAACAACTTATGTCTAAGATGTTCAACACATGAACAAGTTTGTTTACACTAAAAGTAAAATGCTAACTCTTCTAAATTCTCAACAAATGAGATTTCAGTGTTCAACTCTATATATTCGCTTACTTAGTATGTTTCCATGCATAAGTATATATAAGCAAATGGTATCCGTGATGGAGTGTAGAAGGAGACAAAGGTACTTGATTTAATAATATTATAATAGATAAAGTTAGTGGGTAGAAAGTAAGTTCACTTTATACAGAAAGTGTGTAAAGTGAATGTATCATCCAGTAAAGTCAATTCCCACTATCTATTATTATATTATTAAAGTACTACCTTTTTGTCTAGGGAGAGTAAACTTCTCTTTCCATGTTTGTACTTTTATCAACACCATGCTTCTTGAAGACTTGACTTAACCAAATATAGAGTTGTCAGCCATACTTAGTTGTTGAAGCATATCTTCGAGATCTTCTCTTATAAAGTATATTTTACCTTTTCCAGGGGATCAAGATCAATCCTTTTTGTCTCTTTGCAGATTCAAAAAGTGCTTAGTACTTTTACAAAGATAGATCTAAAGGCATAATAGAACAACACATGTTCTGCCTTGGACTTAAGAAAATAATAAAATGAAAAACTATTAACTGAGATGATGTATAATGACTCAGCTAACAGACACTGAACTGCAAACATATTTTTGCTCAGCTAAGCATAAATGTGAAAGACTCAGCTACTGAGGTCTGCTCAGCTGATCAGAATTGCTCAGCTGATAACACAAACTCTAGTGAAACAATGTAAGCTAATCAATCTTTATGATCAGTAGATCCAAATGGCTCAGCTGATCATTCAGAGTGATAAGATGACAGAGAAAAGATTGAATAAGTAAAGAATAGTTTATCTATTGGATATGAGGCATCAGCTGATCAGAGTAATTGACTCAACTGATCCGTGATTGCTCAGCTGATCTGGATGGAACCCTCAGCTGATGGTTTTGGACCGTCAGCTGATGCTGTGTAGATGCTCAACTGATGCTTCTTGACTTGTCTTTTCTTCTTAGCTGATCTTCCTGAAGCTGGTCCTTTGGCTGATACTCAGTGTTCAGCTGACACTTTTGTTCTTCAGCTGACATTTCTTACTTAGGAATTTCTTTAAGTCTAACATGAAAAACAACACATGTTTTTCATTTATCCAAGTACGAAACTGAATATGTGGTTTTGTTAGCATCAAATCCTATTTTAAATAATAGTCAGGTTTGATTATGGTTTGATATCTCTATCTCCCTAACAGATCCCCCTCTATCTGTCGAGCGATCCCAAACGTTAGATCCAATGTAGCAGCAACTCTAACATGTGGACGATAGTCAACCGGTAACATCCCAACCAACTTGCGTATCTTTGCACTTTCGTCAGTAACAAGGTGAGGAATAAATCTCACCTTATCGGTAAAGGCGTTCAACAGATCATCTACAGGCTTGTCTCCCTTACGAAGACCGTTGAATTCTTTCTCTATCTTCTCAAGGTCATAATCTGTGCAATATTTCTTCGTTACTTTCTCCGAAAATTGCTCCCATGACAAGGCAGCAATCACCTCTTTACTCACAGTATCCTTCATGGTATCCCACCAGAATAAAGTGTTCCCCTTTAGCATCCTTACCGCGTACTTGACACGGTATTCCGGTTCACGTTTGCAAGACACAAACACCTTATCCGTCTCACGAAGCCAGTGAATCGTATCCGAGGGATTATCACTACCCTCGAATTCTTTAGGTCGACACGACATGAACTTCTTATAGGAACACTTCTTTTGCCTCTTCCCCGCCATCGCATTCTGCAACAGCTCCCTCGTCAGTCAGAGCTCTTCCTCCAGCAGTCTAACATACGCCGCCTGATCTACATCATGTCTTGGCGGCTCCGTGTTATGCTGAGAAGCCTCGTCCTCAGCTTCCCGACGAATACTTGAGGCCTCATCCTCCATTTGCTTGAGAGCCTCTTTAGTCGTAGCTCGACGCTCAGCCATTTCTAATCAACTTACTATTCACACGTAGATCACAATTAGTACACCATTTATTCGACAATTACTAACACTACATTTAGTCTATCACATACGACAGTCACATAACGCTCAACTCAACCCTAATTACCCCGATAGGAACACTTAACGATGGTCGGGCCCGAGCTTGAGATTGATTACTTCAACGAGTACCCAATTCCTCAAACTTAGAATTAATTTAAACTTTTTAACAACTATTATCAAAAGCGTGTAGCGGAAGTAAACGTCATTTACAAAAGCACCGCTTACTGACTTGGCTGTTTAATTACATCAAAAGAATTAGCCAAGTTCATAATCTACAAGCGTTACCAACTAGTACCGACCACCGGATCCATACAATACAACAAGCGTGTTCCCAAAAGATATATACAACAAAAACTACCATCAGATCCCATCTCACAAGGCCAACTAGCATCAACCTGTGAAAAAGGGAAATCCTGCACCGTTAGCTACAACTAGCTAGTGAGCACCAATAACACATAAGCAACAATAAGCAGGCTATCACATATAGGAACAGCACACTGGGTTATCCTATCATATTGCGGTGAGCCAATCATGTCAGCAAGAGTCGTGTCTCGCAGGGTAGCTAGCCCCGCTCAACCACCCAAGCCGGGGAATCAGCCGCAACCAATTGCACTAGTGGAGGAGCGAAGAGCAGTCTACATAGTGCACTCTAGTCATAACTGGTTCCAGTCATCAAGGAACGGCGGCCTGTAGAGCCATACCCAAGCGTATACTCCTGACTACCGTTAGTTCCTCATTTCATAGTCCCTAGGGACCCTGGGAACCCAACCAGATCATCACCAGTCTACCTGACTGACCTTAATCGTGTCGGGAACTGTTGTACAGCCCCCCGAGTGTCCAGACATAATCTCATAAACAAATAGCAGATCCAATTAGGATCCAATTCATGTGCACATATAATCACAGCAATTACTATTCATACTAGTGAACAAACATGCGAGTATAACTTAATCATAACATATTATAGCATACCTCGCGTGCTCACGTATCAAAACACCAATTGAATGTCAACAAGTACAACAGATAACTTACCTACTGAGAATCATGGGAAACCGGTACTCACCTCGAGTTTACAGGAGGCAGATATAATGACGGGAATCCCCAGAGTCCTTCGAATCACCTAACACAATAGTTTCAGGCTTAGACATCAATCAACGACAACCAACGAAGCTTAAAACACAAGATTACAAAGCTGCCAACAAAACAATACGGCTTGCGATCGCAAGACATAGCCATGCGGTCGCAAGGACCATATCAACCCCCCCCCCCCTTACGGTCGCAAGGGATATCCATGCGATCGCAAGGGTCCTATCCAAACCACCCTGGCTTACGACCGCAAGGATTAACCATACGACCGCAAGGGTGGCATCATGGGGGCTTATGATCGCAAGTTATGTACCTACGACCGCAAATATGTTTCCTTCGTCCTTGGACGGTAAACCATTTCGCAATACGCTTACGATCGCAAGACCCTTCGCTTGCGACCACAAGGGACCTCAAACCTACTTGTGATCGCAAGGCATTCCCCTTGCCACCGCAAGGACACACGTTACAGTGTGTCTTGCTCTGTTCGAGCACAGTCGCTGTAAATCGCACTTTTGACATAAAAATCTATTTGAATCCGTATTCAAGCGTTTATACTTCATTTCTAATCCACATATCAACTTACTAACATGTATTTGACACAAAATCAACACCAAAACCCATTTGAATCCATCAAAATGGGTCCTTTCATTACTTTAACTCAAAAACAAGGTTTGGACATAAAAACTTACTTGAAGGTGATGACAAGCTTCAATAAGAACAGATTTCATACTCAATTCCAGCTTCTAAACCTCTTACAAATTAATCTATCTTGGCTTCCTTCTTCAAATTCTTCCAAGTTTAGAGAGTAGAAGTGTGTGTATGTTTTCTAGCATGTATGTGAGTGTGTATGTGTTTGTCTGGTGAAACCAAACAGAAAAACACAAGAACCGACCTTAATGATCTAATACCCCAACTCATGTATTTTGTTCCCCTATTCAACTTAAAACACAACTTAGGTTTATCCGTTTCGACTAACGGATATATTTTCGGAATCATTATCTAAAACCGTTCAATAAAATACCGACTTAGTCCACTCACGACACTTTACACGAAACCACATTTTTATTCACAATTAACACCACTTAACACATAGAACGTCATTTAACAACAAGTATACTACATTTAGCAACAAACACCAATTAAAGTCAACGTACAACTCATAAAGCTACATGTACAACAGTTTACAGCTAGGCCCCATTTTGAGGTGTTACATATAATGACGGCTTAGCTTAAATTCTTTGTATTTTAATACAGCTTGTCCTAATAATAATAATAATTATTATTATTATTATTATTATTATTATTATTATTATTATTATTATTATAAAACGTTTAGAATGTTTCAATTGATATACTAAATAATTTAACGGTTTCTTTAACGTGTTTCAAAAACTAAGTAATAAATATCAAACAAGTTGCACTATTGGAAACCAACATGGTTACGTAATACTTGATAAAAGTGGATGCCATCAAGACTAAGAGTCATCATAGGGAACATAATCTCAATGTTTTATGTTTTTAATTATGTTCAAATTAACTCAAGCGTGCGCACAATATCTTCTTTTAAACACACAATAAGACTATTCACCGTCACGGTATCAAATCTTTATTAAATTAAATATGATTAAAAGATTAACTTAGAACATATTTATAAAATAATTTTATTCTTTCATTTTCATAAAATTAAATCTTAACAATTAATTTAAATTGAAAATTGAATTTGATTTTGATTTTTACAGTCAAAGTTCTTTAATTAAAATTAAAATTACTAGAAATAATTTTATATATAACTTTATTAAACTTTAAAATATTATGTTTGTCGATCATAATTTATGAATTTCATATTCATCGTTCATTACGTTTAAAAATATCATTTTTAACAAAATATTAATTTTATCATGATAAAATATATTATATTAATAAGTTTAAATTTTTTCTAAATTAAAAATAATAAATACTTGACACTATTGCTTCTAGTTATAACAATGATCAATTACTTGTACAAAAATACAATAACATATTATATAATAGTACCATGTTTAAAATAACATTAAATAATCATAAAACATGAACGAAATGTCAATGTAAAAAATAAAAGATGGTGTATGTTGGTGTAATCATGATTAAATATTTATATATATTGTTTTGATAACGCAATTTAAATATTTATTTAAAAAGAAAATATAATTACAAAAATCCAAGTTAATATGAAAATAATAAGTTTGGCGAAATAAGACTTTAAATATAAATTTGCATTGATCAAAACACTAATAAATCATGAGGATAAAAGTTGCAAATTTTATAAAAAGACAAACATGCGAAAAATGAATAAAAATGACTATTAAACGTCAATGACAAAATATTATAAAAAGTCATTTTTACTCAATAGTATTTTCATTTATAAAAATGTTGTATTTGAACTTAAAAGATATTTATTTCGGAATAAAGTTTATATAAAATAATTTGCCAACTATTATTAAATGAAGATATTTTATATTGGCAAATATGAAAATACGTATTTTGTTATACAAGTTAAATATCCTTAAGAGTTATATTTATAATGTGTATTAATAATTGATGGAATAATATCTTGTCTTGGATTTGGTGACATGAAAAGGACAATAGGTGGCACCATTTTAGCCACTTATCTTGGATGAAATCTTTCATTGATTCTTAAGCCACTCAAAGTACACGGTATATTGATATTTAAATCTGGATATTTAACAGCCAAAATACAGGTTTAAAAGAGAAAGCCGAAACATAATGAATATATATTAAATCGGCTCGAAAAACTGTGCAAGTGTGCCACCGTCGCACGCCACAGTCGATTGTGGGCTGGGACCGTTCGGCCACTTGACAACACACCTTTCTATCTCTTCAAACTCTATAAATACACAACCATTTCTTCACAACTCCTCACCCTTTTGCAACTGAAATTCTCTTATTATTATCACACACTTGTGATCTTTCACTTTTATATTTTATGTGTGATTCTTGAAATTGTTATATTCATTGATTTATTCAAACAACATTTAGCAAGAGGAGTCAAGAAAAGAGCGAGAGTGTTCTTCATCTTCATATTCATATATTTACCTTTCATTGTTTGTGAGTGATTGTGATATACACCATTTGTTGGTGATTTGTGAGATTTGTGAGTTTGTTATTGTGGGAAGAACAAGATTGTTTGTTGGTGGGTTTAACTTTTCCCCACTTGTGTTTCTTGTTCAAGTTCTTAGGGAAGAACTTGTTCATATCTTCTTGTTGAAGAAGATTGGTGTTCTTGGTGAACATAACTTTTGAGCTCTTGGATTAGAGCTTGGTGTGGTTGTCACCTACCATACAAAGGTGATTGCATTCGGTGATCTCTTCCGATCTAAGAGAACTTTTATACGTTGTGCTAGTGAAATTCTTGACAGAGGTCAAGGAGTGGACGTAGGTTGGAGTTCAACCGAACCATTATAAATCCCGGTGTCATCTCTCAAACCTTAACACTTTATATTCTTGCATTAATAATCTTGTATTTATATTCTGTTATTTATTATAAAGCTCATTTTATATTCAAGAATATATACTCAATATACATACCTATATATATATATATATATACACACATCTATACTTATTAATATATACATATACTAAATACTTATCTATATATATATATATATATATATATTTATATATATAGATATAGATATATATATATATATACACACACATCTATACTTATATATATATCTATATATATATATATATACACATCTATACTTATTAATATATACATATACTAAATACTAATATATATATATATATATATATATATAATCTTGCCTTATATATATTATGCATACTATTATTGAATATCCATTTATTATTGTGCAAGAAAGCATTTAAAATTTTAAAAAGTGTCCATATAAACTATTCAACCCCCTTTGTAGTTTCTACAGCGTCGACACCGAAACTAGTGATGGATTGCCCATGATATCTAATAACTCAGTTCAGTCGCAAATTCGTCACTAATCCGTCGCTAATTAGCGACAGTTTTTATTCGTCGTTAATTGTCATCGGAAATCTAAGTTTTTCTAGTAGTGTGTAGACTTAAAATAAGTATATGAATAGTCTCTACTGTAGCAAATAAGTCTCACATTCAGTCCCTAATTCTAACTTCCGTCTATTGTATCCGTTAGCCTCCTTTTGATGAGAGGTATTTATGTCTTTTTGCACTACACATGAACCATTTCAGTCAATTTGGATGTCATATGGACCATTTCAGTAATTAACTCTTTTTTATAATATATATTTCTTAAATTTCTTTTTTTTTCCATTCGTTAGTTTCCTTAATACTTTTTTATAATTTATTTTTGTTGTTATTCCTTATGTTCATATAATTATTAATTATTAGTCAAATAAATATTATTAAACATCTTAGGAATTCTCTTTTTTATTTTCATTGCTTTTTTATCTCTTTGTGAAGATTCTTTTAATTTTTTTTCTTTTATACTTCTAAGTACTATTTTAAGAATTTATTTTCTTGGCTTGATTATTATTTTTTATACTTTTTTATATTTAAATAACACATATTTAATGGCTATTAATGACTCATTAATGAGAGGTGTTTTTGTAGGACCGGCTGGGGGATGGGGTTCTAAATTAAACTAAAACACCCTAATGCTAGGACTGATCTAGGATGAGAAATAGTGCGGAATTTCTATTTCCCAAACCTCCTAAGGATTCTAAGATCTGCTTAGGTGTCCGGCACACAGTAACACTAAGAAACACACAGAGTAGAAACAAGAACAAACTCTAAGAACTCACACAGAGATGCTTAAGGCTGCCCTTGGATTCGGATTAAACACACAGTATTCGTTTACGAGGTTTTTAGTCGCGATTTAGTAGGCTTAAAGTCGTATAAGGTCAATTACGAAGGCTCCCGGTTGATTACTCGATTGATTCGTAGGTTCCCTGCTTGATTCGTCAATTTCTCACGCTAATGCGGGGTTAAGCTCTATTTATAGAGTAATTAATTCACTACGCACGTAATGTATCACACTTCGTACGAAGTGTGTCCAGTACGCACGTACTGGTTAGTTTAATAATAATTAATTTCATTTTAACCGACCTAATCACTACGTGCGTAGTGAGCTCCACTACGCACGTAGTGAGACTGACTCCGCACGTGGTGATCTCTCACACAGACTTAAACTTCCAAACACACATCAACACATGATTAAGTACTTGTAAGCTTAAGATCATCACAAAGAATCACTAAGAATGTATAAACATGCAAACCATTAATCAAAACACATTTGAATTAATAAACATGAATATATTTTATTGATACGAACTAGGGACTCACAAATATGCACCAACAAACTCCCCCTAAGACCTAGTTCTATCAATAACCATTGCACTAAGC
Source organism: Pulicaria dysenterica (assembly GCA_947179395.2). NCBI lineage: Eukaryota > Viridiplantae > Streptophyta > Magnoliopsida > Asterales > Asteraceae > Pulicaria > Pulicaria dysenterica. The sequence continues at coordinate 33,303,971 of OX359290.1, forward strand.
AAAAATTTCACACAGTGAAATGCACAAAGCAAAATGCACACAGCAGAATGCTAAACGAATACCTTTCGTCATGCCCTTACCTGCACTACGCACGATGTGAGCTGTAACTCGTGCTTAGTGGGGTTCCATTTCGCATGTAATGAGTTTCTCATCTGTCAACCTTAATTACTGTTAGTACTGCACTCAGCAATAAACTGTCAGTAACTTCAAGATCACTTATAAACATTTAAGCTAAACACATCAAAGTGAGATGAAGGAAATGTAAACAGAACAAATCACACTAAGAGAAAATAAAACATACTAGAACTCTTTTTGTATTTTTCTGATAATAAAGAAAAATGAAAATGCAAACTGTAAACAAATTAAATCCTAAAAAATAAAAGACAGAAATGAAAATAACTGAACTGAAATGAAATTAACTAAGAATAAATTTGCAAAAGAAGTAAATTCCTGAAAATTAAATCTTTTTGTGAGAAGGTTCCAGTATGGAGTCAGTACTAGCTCGTCTATACTCAGTAATCATTCATTTCAGAACCTTGGGCATAAACATATTCTCTCAAACTCTGTCTGTCAACCTAACTTTCTTCAGATAATAACAGATTTTGTTTCAACATTTTCAGATTATCTAAACTGAATACATGGTTAAGACTATCTCTTTCAAAGTCTCACAGTATTTTGATTCACTCAGTAGGTTGCACAACTTAATTACCAAAACCACCATGCTTATGTGATATGTTAATTTGTCAACGCATTTTATGCTCTTTGACATGGAGGTCGATTTTTCACCTCTCTAGACATTTTTCTTGCTGAGCTTTTGTCACTGCATTTTATGCTCTTTGACAATTCAACACTAATAGATCAATGTAGCTTTTGTCACTGCATTTTATGCTCTTTGACAATTCAACATTGATAGATCAATGTATCTATATCTTTTGACATTCTCAAAATTGGGGTCAATTTTTCACCCTCTTTTACATATAGCTCAATGTCATTTAACACATTAGGCATGGTAACAGGTGTGTGCATCAAACTAAGTCATTCTCAACTGTTATTGACTTATAGACTTGGAATGTCTCGATAGCTTAAATCTATGATTGATTTTCACATGCATAACCATTTATCAGTCTAGACTCTCATCATATGCCTTACACGCCATCTGTTTCTCATCTGATTTGACTCAAATTTTCAGACAGTTTTCTCAAGAATATGTACATGCCTTCAGTCCTAATTTTACTAGACATACTTTGTATTGAAAGCCAGTGTACCATCATTTTCCATTTGAGTTGAATCAACTTCTCATTTTTGTTTTTCTGATTTTTTTTTTTTGTATTTTCTATGTTTTCTATTTTTTTTTTTTTTTTTTAAGTTTTCTGATTTTTTTTTTGTATTTTCTAAGTTTTCTGATTTTTTTTGTATTTTCTAAGTTTTCTGATTTTTTTTGTAGTTTCTAAGTTTTCTGAAATATCTCCCCCTAAAATACTAAACAACTAGAAACTAAAAAAATAGAAATGCAAAAACACATAGGAAAGAAGCACAAAGACAAAAATAAATTAGTCACACAGAAAATAGACACACAGTCACAAATACCTCACACTTGATTATAGAGGTTGACACCCTTCACACAGAAGAAAGAATTAGAAAGCATTAGGAACCCAAGCCCGAATAGTCATGGGTTTCCCGTCTTCTCCAATCACTGGAAGTTTCATCCAAGTTCCAGTCTTCTCAGCAGCATTGCTGAACCTGTCACTCGAATCCTTAGGCATTTGAACACACAGTTTGTTAGTCCACTTAGAAATCTGATTGATCGAAGATTTTCTTTTACTAACAACTTCGGGATTTTTAGATTTTCTTATGGTATCCCAGTTTGTCCTTTGATGCTGAACTGGAAGAGTTGAGTTTTGATTGTTTTTAGTAAACGTTTTATTCTTTTGAAAAATCTCAACTTTCCTGTTACAGCGCTGATGTGGCTGCTGATCACACTCGTAACTGAGGTGACCAGGTCTCCTGCACACATAGCAAATCCTGTCTGGATTTTGCTTTATAGGACCTTTCGACATCCTTTGAGATCGATACCCTAACCCTTGATGTTTGGGTAGTAGTTTGACCTCTTGGTACGGACGGGTATCAGGAGACTTTACACCCTCCTTTTCAAATTTCCGAAGGGCATCGCGGATACGATGCATCAACGGATCTTTCACATTAGAACTTGCCAACAGTTCTCTTATGCCTGGTTCAGCCTTTTTAATTTCTTCTTGCTGAACCTCATTCTTCTGAGGCTCACCCACATTCTCGTGTAACTTTAAATCCTCTTTTGGGGTTGATGCAGAAGATTCATCAACCTTTGTGAGTAGTGGGTCAGATTCAGAGTGAACATCATCATTCACCAGTTGATTTAACACTGGTGGTGGACATTTAGAGTATAACTTCTTGTTCTTTTCTGAATCAGTACCTTGACCTCTCTGATCGATTATGTACTCAAATAAGTAAGAAGACGTGGAATAACTTTTGAGTTTTTGACTCAGAGTCTCATAATCGACCTTTGAAGTAGCAAGGTCTCGTTTCAGCTTATCAATCTCATTTATGTAAAACACTATAGCATCCTGTTTATTTAACAGAGCCACACCTAGTTCATGCACCTGTTTTCCTAAACTTTCATTCTTTTCTTTCAACTGTTTTTCTCTTTCTTTTATCAACAGGTTTTTATCTAACTTAGATGTGAGCTCTGAAATTGTAGACTTTAGGAACACTATCTGTTTTACATAATCATTACAAGAACCACAAGGTAAGCCAAAAGTACATACCTTTTCCTCGGATGATTGACCACAACTGCACACCTTTTGGTTTGACTCATTGGCACGAACTTTCACTGGTGTCTTTTCTGCAGCTGGAACCGAGGCTGGTTCATCATCAATGCTGGCAATTGATTCTTCCTCACTTGAGTAACTTTCTGTCTCGGATTGAGAATCTTCGTTCAACACATGAACATTTGCCACATTAATATCAGCACCATCATTCCCAAATTGTACTGACCAATCAATTCCCTCGTCCTTTTGAACAACTGCCATTGCCTTAGCCGGTTTTGGAGTTGATTCAGACTTTATGGTTGAAGAGGAAGATGATCTACTGCCAGGACTGGTTTTGAAAGGATACTTGGGTCCAGAGTTCTTCGGCTTTTCACATTCTCGCGCAAAATGACCCTTTTCACCACAGTTGTAGCAGGTTACAGCTGACTTGTCAAACCCGAGCTTCGTATCTTTGGTTGCTGTAATCTGCATCCCCGTTCTTTTCACTAAGGTTTTGGCTCTTCTTACCAGGTTGGCATATGACCATAAGATATCCTGACGTTCCATCTCATCATTGTCAATTTGGTCATAGTCTTCCTGGGTCAGATAGGCGTTCCCAATCTTTCCCTTGAGCAGATCATCGTATGAGGTGACCAATGCACTAAGCATCCCCATATGCTCCTTAACTTCTTCAGCGCTGCCATGTTTGAAATGCTCGACATTGAATCCAGAAGTAGACACAGTATAGGATGGCCCAGAAGATGAGACTTCAGGTGTAGATCTGCCAGAATCATTTACATTACTCACATAGGCAGATTGTAAGGGGGCATTTGAAGAAGTGGATGACGATACAGGTGTTCCAGAGTAGTAGAGAGAGAAGGATTTTGTTGATAACTGGACATGGAATCCAAATTTTGTTCCTCCTGCTCTTGCTCTTTCAGCTTTGTGATGAAATCATTTAGATCCATCCCGTCAAAACCACCATTATTCTTCAATATCATAATATATGGCCGCCAGCTCTTGGGCAAGGCTTTTGCCAAAATTTCCACCTGCTGCTTCTCTGGAACAGTAATACCCAGACTGTCCAGTTCACTAAGAAGATGATTATATCTTGTAATGAGAGAAGGAATTTTTTCATCTCTAGTAGCCATGAAATGATCTAATTCCTTTCTCAATTGACTTGCTTTCAATTCCTTGAGGGCGGCATTTCCCTCATTTTTCTTCTCTAGTGCTCTCCACAGGCTGTGGGAAGTTCTATATCTTCTGAATTGATGGAAGATCTCATTAGGAATCGCCTGGATTAATTGAGCATAGGCCTTCTTCTCTGCATCATGACTGCTCTTCTGTTCAACAGTCATTACATCATAGGGGGTTTTAATATTTCCCTCCCCCTTGGGAACCATATAATCGGTGTTTATTGCCCTCCGAAGTCTACAGTCAAGGCCATCGAGGAAAATTCCGAACCTGGGCTTCCACATAGGATAGTCTTCCATGGTTAACAGTTTAGGTACTTTATTGGCACTCCCCATTTCACTGTCTAATAATAAGTTGTTTAAAACTGTTGTCTGTTTTGATGCCATTTAAGTAATCAAGAACTGAGAACACACAGACTGAACTTAGGATTTGATAGACCACACAGATTCAATACGCACGGAGTGGGAGCTACTACGCACGAACACAAAGCACTACGTACGGACTGACACGAGGACACACAGACGCTCCTACGTACAAACTGAGAACCTAGTACGCACGGATTGAATTGACTACGCACGGAGACCACACAATACGCACGGATGAAATAAAATAAATTTTTAAAGACAAGATAAACCACACAGACTCAAATCGCACGAACTGGACACACCACGCACGAGTTGAGGAGTCACTACGCACGAGGAAAATGTAAACAGATTAACGTAAAAACATGACCTATTTAACGCAAAATGACCTATTTTCGACCTAACAACCGATTAAAAACGACGAAAAGAACAAACACACAGGCCTAATCGACACCTAGATCACGAAATCCTAAAGGAAAAGTGATCAATCAAAGCACAAGGCTCTGATACCACTTTGTAGGATCGGCTGGGGGATGGGGTTCTAAACTAAACTAAAACACCCTAATGCTAGGACTGATCTAGGATGAGAAATAGTGCGGAATTTCTATTTCCCAAACCTCCTAAGGATTCTAAGATCTGCTTAGGTGTCCGGCACACAGTAACACTAAGAAACACACAGAGTAGAAACAAGAACAAACTCTAAGAACTCACACAGAGATGCTTAAGGCTGCCCTTGGATTCGGATTAAACACACAGTATTCGTTTACGAGGTTTTTAGTCGCGATTTAGTAGGCTTAAAGTCGTATAAGGTCAATTACGAAGGCTCCCGGTTGATTACTCGATTGATTCGTAGGTTCCCTGCTTGATTCGTCGATTTCTCACGCTAATGCGGGGTTAAGCTCTATTTATAGAGTAATTAATTCACTACGCACGTAATGTATCACACTTCGTACGAAGTGTGTCCAGTACGCACGTACTGGATAGTTTAATAATAATTAATTTCATTTTAACCGACCTAATCACTACGTGCGTAGTGAGCTCCACTACGCACGTAGTGAGACTGACTCCGCACGTGGTGATCTCTCACACAGACTTAAACTTCCAAACACACATCAACACATGATTAAGTACTTGTAAGCTTAAGATCATCACAAAGAATCACTAAGAATGTATAAACATGCAAACCATTAATCAAAACACATTTGAATTAATAAACATGAATATATTTTATTGATACGAACTAGGGATTCACAAATATGCACCAACAGTTTTACAATCAAGTCTCACAAAGTAATAACTGTTAATCCGAACACAATTCAAGACTAGTTAAATATATAAAAGATCAAAACACCCTTAATTATAAATCATTACTGAAATTACAAACAATTCTCACATTAAAATAATTTTCGATTAATATGGAGAGAGATGGAGATGGTCTACTTTTGAGCAAATGGGAACACTCGGGCAGGAAGCAAAATAATAAGTTGTTTTGGAGAAAGAAATTAAAAAGGAAAAAGACCATGGACTATTAAAATACTCTTCCATTAACTTTCTCACCACAATGCCAAAAAGTCAAATTATCAAACTTCCCAAGGCAGACTTTAGAGCCATACATTACATTAACATTACATTACAGCATACAACCATTCCAAACTGTTAATTAATTCTTCACAATTGCGGCTCTCTCTCTCTTCCTTTCTCTCACATCCGACCTTCTTTCTCTATATAAACCCCACCTCTTTCATACACTAAACAGAACCATTCTTTCTCTCCCAAACACAGAGCAATTAAGCAGGAAAACATATACATCAAAAGTTATCAAGTTTTGAAAGAGATCAAGAAATTAGTGCATGGATTATAAGATGGTTAACAGTTGTAGTGATATGAGTTGTGGTGAAGAAGATGAAGTACAAATGAGTATGATGATGATGGATGATGATGTTCGAAGGGGTCCATGGACTGTTGAAGAAGATTTCGCTCTTATTAATTACATTGCCCATCACGGTGAAGGCCGATGGAATTCTCTTGCCCGTTCTGCTGGTAACTATTCGATCTACATTTTTTTTATATATTAATTTATGATCACAGCAACGCATTTTATCCTTATGAATGCTTTGATTACTTTTTTTCACCCTTATATATATATATATATATATATATATATATATATATATATTGAAATTTAAGAGTGGAGTTTGAAGTTGTAAAACCTCGTATGTATATAACTTCTGAGTAATCATCAAAATGAGTTTCAACCTTGATAGGAAATTTGCATTATTGGAATTTTTTTACCTTAATGTTTGTTAACTACATAAATTAAGAACAATATGGAATTGAACACTATTATATATAGGTTCTATTCTTTTAACCAATATATATATATATATATATATATATTGTGTTATGGCTTCTAGGAAACAACCTAATTGAGTTATAAATATTCTTCTAGCTGCATTCTTTTATTTTCCCAAAAAAGTATTAAGTTTTTTTAACTCATAAAGTTTCTAGGAGAAGAAAAAGTCCCCTTACTTCTTAATCTAATTGATCTTTTACTTGACAAAATGATTACAGGACTCAAGAGAACTGGAAAAAGTTGCAGATTAAGATGGCTTAATTATCTTCGTCCGGATGTTCGTCGTGGAAATATTACTCTTGAAGAACAACTTTTGATCCTTGAACTTCATTCGCGTTGGGGTAATCGGTATGTTATTAATTTATTCGTTCATTAAACAAACTTTTGTGCTTACTTTAGTTTAGTTAATTTAATTTAAAGTTAATCAACAGATGGTCAAAAATAGCGCAACACTTACCAGGAAGAACAGATAACGAGATCAAGAATTACTGGAGAACAAGGGTTCAAAAGCATGCTAAACAATTGAAATGCGATGTTAATAGCAAGCAATTTAAGGACACCATGCGTTATCTTTGGATGCCAAGATTAGCCGAGCGGATTGATCAAGCATCTTCCACCGCTGCAGCCACCGCCACAACCATTACCGGAGATTCTCCCTCAATGACACTCACTGCCGCCACCACCACCGCCACCACCAATTCACTAAACCAAAATAGTAATACTGTCGATACAAGCCACCTATTAGTGACCAACAGCTATTCTGGTCACAAAAGTAACCAATTTAACCCTATTTACACACAGGATTATTCAAACACCACTGCGGTTTCACCAATATCTGACTTGAGTGATTGTTATTTTCCAGTTTCTCAGAGCCAAAATCAAGATTTTTTTCAAGAAAACAACCCAATTAGTGACCAATTTGATATTCCTTTAATCAGCCCTTTAGGTTACTTCAACCGAGAAATGAATTTTGAAGCAATGGTGGAGGAGAACAACCAGTCATCGGGCAACATTACTAGCGGTGACTTTTCGGACGATTTATGGAATGTGGAGGATATATTATTTTTTGAACAACAATTCAACAGTATGTAACGAAATAATTAACCAAAATATTTAATTAATTAAGTTTATCGGACATATTATATATTAATTATTGTAGAAATTATATTGATTTTTGCAAAAAAATTATGATTTATTTGTTGTTTTTGTGATGGAGGAAATCAATTTTTTTACTTCTTTAATTTTCTTATGGATGGGTTTTAATTATATGGCAATATTAAAACTATATCGTGTTCTTTCTTTCTTTCAAGTAATCCACTTCGAGATCTTAAGAACCTATTATTATGATCGAGATCTTATATAAGATATCATGATTGTAAAAGTCCTTCGATCAAAAGAATATATTGATTTGGGTTTAGTTTACTAAATTTTATTCAACTTGTTACTAAAATTTATATGTATCAAACTTTAGAAACTTATATTGGCTGGTTGTATTAAATTATTAATTTGTTGTTACTGTATATATATTTTGGATACATGAAAAGGAAAAAAATGGTATAGGCTTACATAGTAGCAATAAATTAAATTTTTGATACACATAATAAAAAACTTTAAAGTCCAATATACAAGAGTAAAATGTGACCAGCTACATTTATATGACCTAATTAAACCCTATTGTTTTAGCTTAAAATTAAGATCAAGATCTTAACAACTATGATTAGTAATACTTGTTCTTTGATACGTAGACACAATCATATAAACTTGTCTGAACCTTGATAATTACTCCAAACGGAAAGATATCTTTTATCATAAATAAAAGACTAACATACATCAAGTTCAATGAACGATCATAACCCTGTGTTTATTACAATAAATTTAACTGAATCCAAATTATTAGAGGAATTTCATATATGTTATTCTTAACTCTAAAGATATTATATTTGCTAACACTAATTTAAAAATATCATATTTACTCTTTATAACAATTCAATATATTTATATTTAATCAAATTCTTAATTTTAATTTTTAAACATTTTATAATAATTTTAAATTCTTATAATATGATAATTAAAAATTTGACATTATTGTCTTAATTGTAAACACAAATGACTTAATACTTGTAAAAGAAATACAGTCATATTTTTTCGTATCATCATACTTTGTTTATGCCGTCATGTTTGCCCTGAACCTCATATTGATGCTTCCACTACTTGTCTTGGTATTACACAATCTGTTACCATTTTTAAAATCTTATTTCATTCATGTTTATAATTATATAATACTCACTCTATCCAAAAAGTATTGTCACTTTTACCTTTTTTAAGTTTTTCTTTTTCAACTTTAATCTTAACCTATTAAAGTATTTAATTACATTGTAAAATATTTAATGTTAAAATTGAAAAAGAAATTTTTTAAAAAGTCAAAAATGGACAATATTTTTTTGACGGAATGAGTAATTTTATATTAAAGTTCAATATTTTTTTTAAACCAGTCTATGTATCATATGAGTATTTAATCTAGTTAGTCTAATAAAATAGTTGCATTATTTATAGATTTTAAGGTAAAATAAAAAGAAGAAAGAAAAGAGAAAGAGGAGGAAACCATATCCTTTCAAATTCTTACATTTTTTAGAGTAAAATTTTAAGGTCATATATAAGCTTAATTCCCTTGCCCATCTTTCTTAAATAAAAAACTTGAGACACCTCTATTTTTAGTTTCGTTTCAAATGTTTTTCTTTCCTTTATAAAAAAACTTGAGAGTAGGATGTTAAAGTTGGATTACAAGACCTAAATAGAAACAAACATTCATTTGTTACTATTATTTATTTATTTACCGCATAAAATATTCTCTCTCTCTCTCTCTCTCACACACACACACACACACACACATATATATATATATATATATATATATATATATATATATATATATATATATATATATATATATATATATATTAGCATAATACCGGCGCAATGCGACGACAACGAATAATTTCTACTCATTAACATGTTCATTTTCAAGATGTAGGAAACATGATATTCATATAATACGATGACAGCGAATAAATTTTGTTTAGTGACATGTCTATTTTTTTATTTCCTTTGTTTTTCTGTTCTCCATAATTTAAAAGAAAAAGGTTATGAAAATATTTTTTAATAATTAAGTTAATTTGTATTGGATTTGACTTTTAAAAAATTCTATTAACTTTGATTTTCTTATTAAAATAGAATATAAGAATCTTATTAACTATATCTAATAGTTACTCAATTTAGTTTATATGAGGGGTAATTTAGTAATTTTAAAACACTTAAAATTTAAGAGATCAAAAGGCCTAAATGTTTTATAATATAGTGTGTGTGTATTATATATATATATATATATATATATATATATATATATATATATATATATATACGGAGAGAGAGAATGATTATTATGAAAATGTACATTTAAATGAGAATGTGAAAACAAATCTTAGTCCACATTGGATATTAACCTATTAGATCACGGTCGTAATTAACCTGTCGCAATTTATGGCCATTGCAATTTATGATTGGTAAATGAGAGGTCAAATGCAGATCATGTAATAAAATAAAATAAAGAGTCATGATTAAGTCTCTCATTTTCATCTAAATATTAATTCTCATTTGATGGATATATATGATAGAATATTTCTCGTACAAGAACAGAGATAACTAATTATAGCCATTGATCAAAAACTTGGAGGGTCCAAATTTAAGAGTTATTAATGGATAACCTAAACTAATCAAACTTATCCTTAATTAATTAAAGGCAATTTGGATATTTTTACCTTACCTTCACTTTTTTAAACTAATACATTTAAAATGTGTTAAATTACGAAAAATATTCTAAATTAACGAGAAAATTATACCTTTTAATTTGATCGATCTTGCTATATTTTTCGAATTTTTTTTATGTGTTGCTAGGTTTTATTTTCTTTTAGTACAGGTCAACATGTCTACATTTGCAAATATATGCAGGTGTGCATATGCACAAATTCACGTAGTTTTTTCAGCACAAATATAGATATGCACATGTGCAAATATATGCATGTGTGCACATGTACATATTCAACTACTTTTTTCATCATAGATGTAGATATGCACGTGTGCATATTATACACATGTGCATATGTCGAGAGCCGTGATAAAAAACACCCAGCAAACGCGAATTTTTTTCAAAAAAAAAATATTGCAATATCGCTCTCAAATTAAAAAGCATAATTTTCTTCTTACTTGTTATAATTTTCGTAATTTAACACATTTTCGTTTGATAGATATATTAGTTTTAAAAAAGTGTGAGTAATATTAAAATGTTCATCATACTCTTTCCTCTTTAAAATAAATAGAAAAGACAGGAAATTATATGATTGACTAGAAATGGTTCTCGTATTTCTGTTACGAAAAATAGTACTCGTTTGAACTGATATATATATATATATATATAGACAAAAGTTCATGCGAGAACCGTTGTTAGCGCGAGAACCGCGAGAACCAATCTAAGCCGTCCAATTCCCCCTCCTTCAATGTCATTGCCCACCCATGAATTCCTCACATGCACCCTGCCACACCCTATCCCTCCACGCTCTTCATCCATGATACTTCCCATATCCAAGGAACGGCTGAGATTGGTTCTCGCGGTTCTCGCACTAACAACGGTTCTCGCATGAACCCTCCCCTATATATATATATATATATATATATATATATATATATATATATATATGTGTGTGTGTGTATGTGTGTGTAATTAGAATTACTGTGTTTCACTAGTGGTATTCCGCATTATGATATTTGAATAATTGGTTCCACTAACTTTTATTTATAATATAATATATGTAGTTTAGTAAGTTAAATAGTGATACATTACATCAAGTCGTAAATACTATATTAAACCTAATTTTGTAGGCTAGCGCGCTATCAACTAAAAGAAAGCCATTTACTCCGTACTTCTAGATTTTCCTTTAATTTTCAATTTGCTTTTAATTACAAAATGGATAATAGAGATCTAAGAGACCAATAATTTTGCATTATCCCCTAACTATTGTTTAATATAACAACTTGATATTTTCCTCATGTTACTTCATTGCATTTAAAATCTAATCTCTCTAACTAACTTATTGAGATCTCTAAATTATTGGTTCTCATTTATTTTATTTATTACTGTCCCACTTACAATTAATTTATTTTACGCAAATAGTTTATTTCTATGGAGAGTGTGTTCGGCAATGGCGATTCACTACAAGGAAAAGACCTTTTAGCGATGATAAAAGTCGTCGCAAAAAGTCAAGAAGTTGTCGGTAGCTTTTGCCGAGGACAGACCCATATGCAATGCTTTTCAGCGAGGACGTTGAAAAGGTTTATTTTTTTTAAATCAAAATTAAAATAGTAAAGTTTTTTGACATGACACTTGTCGTCACGAATACTTTTAGTGACGATAAAAGTCGTCGTGAATAACCTTTTTAATTCATTAATTCATTTTAATTTTAGTTTTCTGCGAGGATTTTGTTGTCGCTAAAAGTATTTTTAATTTTTTTATAATTTTATATTACATTTACCTATTGTTTAAGATTAAACTACTTGCAACAATACAGTTTAACATAAAACAATAATTTATTTCTAGTTTAAAGTATAAAAAAATATTAAAAAATATAACTAATATCCATCATCATCGGAGTCTTCCTCATCCATATCATCATCGTCCTCGGTTACGTTCATAGGAGAAGTAACCGGTTGAAAGGTGGGAATATTTTGCTCATTTTAGTGCATCAAATAATATTCCAAAATTTACATTGTTTGTAGCGTCACAATTCCGCCTCATTTCATCCACCTCTCTTTGTGTGTGTACCATTTCTTTCGGTACGTGGTTGGTAACTTGAAATGCATGTAACAGTGGGTAACTTTCTGCCTAGTCCACGATTATGCCCACAACGTTCACCTAAACTTGTGAAAGTATTTACTCGTCTGACATGTGATTTGAACTCACGGTTTGGCTTTGTCCGAGTTACTTTATTTGTTGTTATGTAATTATAAAAGTTGAAATTGTTAATCATTAATAACGTGTTATATATTATATAATTAAAATTACCTTGACTAGGTTTTTTTATATAATAAGGTGTTGCATATCAAACATATAAAAACTAACATTAGATTTTTTATACTAACTAACATGAAAGGAACAAAATCACTGTTAATTTTGATTTACATATGGATATTTATAGTAACTTACCTTAGACTAGAAAAATATAAGATTGAAAAGAGAGGAACTACGATTATTCACTGACTAGAGACTCGCCAGAATTTAAAAAATTTAAAATATAACCTGTATGTTATTCAAAATTCATTTAAGCTATTATATAAGCAAATTTTGAGAAAAGCCAAACCTTATGACATTTTTTTTATTCGCTGGAGACTCGCCGGAAAATAAAAAACACTCGTTCTAACAAAAAAATGAAGGTGTTACGGATATATCATCTAACAAACACTAGTATGATGCAAAACACTAACCTTTATGCTTTATTTATTGAAATTAAAGAGTTGGCCGGAAAAAAATGATGCTTTGGCCTGAATCAATGAAGGCTTGATTAAACAAATGGAAGATGATGATAACTCAAGCTTTTGTCGTCGCCGGCCATTTTCCTTAAAATGTTGGTAAAAACACGAAATTAAATTTTGTAACCGATTTTGAACCTGTGAATATAAAAGTGGGTGAAAAGAGTGAAAAGGAGGTTGCTAGGTTAAAGATTATTTAAACCTTTTAGCGATTACACGGTCCTCGCTAAAAGACCTTTATGCGCGCCGTCGCCAAATGTTCTGAAACGATGTCGTTGCACTTTATGCTTCCAATATTAAAAAAAAAAATTAAAAACCTTTCGCGAGGACTTAAATCGCGCCAAAACTCGCTGAAAAAACGGCGGGACGTCTACCTCCTAAAATGGGTTTTTCATGGGAAAGAAAATTAAAAACATTTACCTTTTGCGGCGAGAGTGTCGCCCCTGAAACTGCTTCTCACTTTCTCAGTTTTCAAGACCTCTAGATCCAAAAGATGCCTCTTTAGTCGTGTACTAAGGTTTTAGCGAGGGTAGTTGTCCTCGCAAATAGTGTTGGATGTCCAAAACAACTTTTTTCTTGCGGTGATTATAGGAATCTTAAAATTTAGGTTCTATAATCCCAAACTTTAAGCCTTGTTGGTGTATTAAAATTTTGAAATGACTGTAAAAAGTAAAGGTTTAGTTTACGAAAATGTATGCAAACTGTTATGTTTTATTATTGTGTATGAAGAATTTTTAATATAGTTCATATTTAAGTCTTAGTCCTAATGGACTAACTTTAGCCTTTGGATTAATGACATCAATGGTTCATATTGCATTTTAAAAATTTTAGTCGGAGGTGTATTTTATAATTCATATGTGATGCTTTACAAAATCATATGCTTTACAAAATCATAATGATCAACGTTGATTGCCTTTTAAAATTTTAAAATTATATTTTTTACATGGGCTTTATTGAACACATCTCTATTGTGTAAATCAAAACTTACTATTTAAGGTATTTAACCTGCTATAGCAGGTTAAATGCTCATGTGGCACCGGTTTTACTGATATGCTTGATAATATGACAACTGATAGGAATTTCATGTTCAAAAGTAATTCAAAATCAAATTAATATTTATTTTAATCATTATTATTATTAATACGAAAACATCATCTTCATCTCTTATACTCCGTTCTCTTGAATCCATGGTCGAGCACCATCTTCACCCATCAATCAAATCTTCGTATGTCAACCATTGTTGATGCAAATTATGTAAGAGTTTAACAAATGTAAGTGAGATCTTTATGTATTTGTTGTTGTCGAGCTTTATTCAAGTACTATAACGGATATACTGTTAGAAAAGCTTAATCTTGTGTTAAATAAGTTCCGATAGGTCCATGAATTAATTGGATTCAAATCAAATTGACATCTCTTTGATCATTACAACCTTCGATCTGTTCAAATATTTTGAATCTCGATCTGATTTAAACCTGCAAAAGATTTTTGTTAACATTAAACCCGCAAACCGAATGAATGGGTTTCTTTCATCTTTTGGTGTCCATATTGATTTGGTGTTCATCCATTTTTAATTTTGTCAAACATGGTGGTTTTCTAATCGAACAGACTATTATTCCAACTGACTATTCATCTTCCTCTTCATGATTTTGGCTTCCAGCTGTTCCAAATTCATTTGTCAGTTTTGAATTCTTCATGTTTGGATTTGTTCTCGATACAAATGTTCTTCATGTTTGATTTTTTTTAAGAATAATAATCTGGTATATAAAATAATTCAAAAATCCAAAAATTACTTACAACTTGTTGTTTATGCTACAAGATACACAAATTGATAACTTTGAAAAATATGGTATGAAAATTTACTACACACAATAATTTCAATATATTTTCAGAAACTAACGCTATAATCTCCCAAAAAAGGCCCTCAAAATTATAATATGGATGCGGTTTTGTATTATGATCATTTGATATTACTGTTGTTCCGCTAATTTATATTTGAATAGTGAAAAACACACTCACACATTA
The DNA here is from genome assembly GCA_947179395.2 of Pulicaria dysenterica. Classification (NCBI taxonomy): domain Eukaryota; kingdom Viridiplantae; phylum Streptophyta; class Magnoliopsida; order Asterales; family Asteraceae; genus Pulicaria; species Pulicaria dysenterica. Next base: position 33,319,261 of record OX359290.1, read on the forward strand.
TAATCTACTCGTAATTCTAAACATATTCTAAATTTATACCTTTTTATCCACGATGAGGTTCAAACCGATGACCTAGAACATGAATAAACACCTTATACCACCTGGCTAGAAGCCTGTGACTATTATATACCCCTAATTAACCTAATGTGTTGTCAAGACGTCTCAACCCCAAACTGATGTTGTATATGCTAGCTCGGATCGACCTTTTCTCCTCTCCCGAAGATCAACGATTCCACAAACGTCATTATACCCCATGCTCGTTGATTCATCCTCCATGACTCTATGTGATGTGATCTACTTACTTCTCAATTCCTTTACTTGCTGCATGTTGTATGTCACAATCATCTTTCGTCACTAGTACAAAGTTATCATGATCTGCATTGAAAGTTAAAAATGGCCGGTTACGCCATCATAGAAATGTTATTAGGATAGGCTTGCATTTGATCGATTTCTAGAATTCTAGGTAATACCAATTTATTATGCTAATTAATTAAACATTTAAGAAAATTTTAATATAATCCATACTTTTTTCATAATCCTAAAAGACTAATTTAGCCTTTTGATCAACCTCATCAATTGTTCATATTGAATATTAAAATTTCAGAACTATCTTTTTTATATGGACTTTATTGAACATAACTCTTAAACATCTATGTATTGATAAAATAATTTATTACCAATATTTTAATTATATATTTAATGTAATGATACATTTTTATGGATAACAGTGATAGTTATATGTTGAACTAATACATTTAATTATTCTATTTACTATTTAATTTATTATGTACTAGCTAAACATCCTGTGTATAAACAGTCTTAATATGTATAGTAAAACAATTATAAAGCATACAAAAATATTGGGTTAAAATCATAAAATAACGGTCTACTTTCCCCATTTTACCATTGTGGTACGTCATGTTTTTTTTACACTTTTGGCCAACTAACTTATAAAAAACGTGTTGATGTGCCCATTTTGTTTATTTTGACCTGCTATAGCAGGTCACCTTTCCCCCTTTTCTTCTTCATCTTAAAATCGAAACTTTAAACCCGAAATTCTCCATTTATACTTGATGAAAATTAATAATTCTTGAGTCTATGGAAAGGTAATCGAGTTGTCTATCAAGTAGCACAAAAAAATAAATAAAAACGAGTTTAAAATGTGTCAATTCATCAAAAATACCGTAAGGGTGCTTAAGGGGTAATACCCGACTTTATTTAACAATTTCTTGGCCTATAGTTGATGAAAATTCATGAATTTGGTGTCCTTTGAAAGGTAAAAAGATTATCTATAATAATTTGTAAAAAGAATTATGTAAAACGAGTAAGAATCGAGCGAAAAATGAGTTTTTTTCCTGCTCTGTTTTTGAACTAAATTCAAACAACATTCCAACACTTTAATCTCGAAATTCTCCATTAATACATCATGAAAATTTATAATTCTTGATCCTATGGAAAGGTAATCAAGTTATCTTTAAAGTAGTACAAAAAAATGGCCAAAAACGAGTTTAAAGTGAATCAATTCTTTAAAAAACACTAAGATAGCCATAACCGACTTTAATTAGCAAATTCTTGGCATACACTTAATGAAATTCATGAATTTGATGTTCTTTAAAAGGTAAAATGATTATTTACAAGGTTATGCAAAAAGAATTAGCGAAAACGATCAAAAAATTAACGGAAACGATGAGAAACTGGCTGGAAAAGTTGCAGGTCGTTTTTTGGCATATTGACACCTTTTTAATGAGTTGACTGGCCAAATGTGTAAAAAAAACATGACGTGCCACAATGGTAAAATGGAGAAAGTAGACCGTTATTTTATGGTTTTAACCCAAAAATATTGCAAGAATTAATTTCATTATTAAGAGTAAGTTGCTTTATTGTATAGTAAGATTATTATTAATTTCATTAAATAGTTGCTTTATTTAATAGTTCCCATTTATTTCATATTAAGAGTAAGTTTATAAATTTAAATTACTTAAAATTAATTAAGAAATTAAGACAATAAATATAAATGTTTTATAAAAAAGTATAGATATGCCGTCCATCTAGTTATTATAACTTTTATGAATAATTTTTTAACTAAATTTCATTAATTAGTTATCAATTTTGTATAATAACTTATTAAACCAAAATTATTAATTCCTAAAGTCTCTAAATCCTAGAACACTGTTTAATTTATTTTTCTTTTCTTTTCTTTTATTTTATTTTTGCTAAAAGCAATAAGGGTTTCATGATTTTAAAGAGGTAAGAAATGTAAACATTAAAATTGCTAAAAAAACCCAACATGAGGTTTTCTTAAAAATACTTTTTCTTTTTGGATATCAAATCTGAAGCAAATGCTGTGGAAGAACAGAAACTTTATTCCATATTATGTTTTGACACGAATTGAAGGTTCACAAACTACAAGTATTAAAGATGAAGCTAATACAATCATGCAATATGATGGTAAAAATGGTGTAGAAGGTGAGAACTCAAGAATACACACTACACACTGACATTGTAGTAGTCCTATACATGCAACGGTTATACATACTACAACAGCTGTGTAGTTTTGGGTTGGGATGGGCCGGGTTGGAGTTATAAGGAAGATTTGGTAGAGGCCGGGTGAAGGGGTGGCCAATCTTAGGGTTTGTGGTTATAAGGGGGTGCGATGGCGGTTATGCGGTGTTTAGGAGGTGATGGAGGATTGGTTGGGTGGTTATGGGTTTCTCTCCCCCTCGTGTTATCTTTCAAGCCACAGAGTCATTCCTAACATAGTATAGTTGGGGTGTGAAAAGGATCTATCTTGTTGCTGTGAGTGTGGGAAGTACTATGTAATTCCTTCGTTTCTTAGATCACCCTGTTGAGCCTCAGAATCTTTCGTCAGCTGCGTGCTTATTCCCTTCTGTTTATGTGTGTTCTAATAAGCACCACTGACAGTCTTTAACAATTGCCGTGTTTCTGATTAAACACTTTTTTAGCATTTAACTCTGCACAGGTACAATAAGTTGGATTCCGATTTGTGTGACACTGAGTGTTGTTTGTTTGAGCATGCTTACTCGAAAGTGTACTATGATGGTGATGGTTTTAAACGCTATAAGATGCATTTGTGATCAATAGTAAATGTTTTGTGTTGATATGCTGATGGTTGGAGTAACGGGTCATAATCGGATGCTTTTTAGAGGGTGTTCAACTGCAGTGATGCATTAAAGGGGTACTTAAACAAAGGGAGGGTTCTGCTCTGCTTAAGTGTACTGCAATGCGTTGGCCATAAGGCTTAAAAAAATGGCTCAAAACCTGAAGAGGTCTATGCTGATCTTGGTGGTGTGTCAAGGTCTGTGTATAATCAAGGTCTCTGATCGGAAGCGACAGTTTCTGTAGTGAGAATGTATGTACTTTGTGATGGGGCCTGATGCGAAAATGGAGGTACTACTTTGCTGTTTTAAAAAGGAAGAATCATGTGATGGTGAGGCCTGATGTTCGTTTTACTGAGAGTCAATTGTAGTGGTTTGGATGTTGAGATGTTTGATTCATAGCTGTAAGGGACTTTGTTTGTGTTAAAATGAAATAATGATCTTGCTGTTCAATAAAAGAGTCTTCGATGGACAGCAAATAAAATCGAGTAAAGCAATGGTAACTGAGAGATCAAGAGGTGATAATTAAAAGGCTACCTGCCGAGTGAGTCCACTTCAAGCAAAAGACGGAGCTGTTTTGCGAGATGATAATTAATGGCCAGATTCAAGCTTCTGAGCACCAACGAACGAGTCTGCTTCAAATCTCCATGAGTAAACCTGCAAGTATAATTTTACTTTTGGTAGAAGTAAGAGCCTTTGAAGAGGTAGATGCGGTCAAAAGGGTGCCTGCAACAATCACATTAAAGCACCAGTAAAAAGGTTCCTGAGTGGTACTATATGCATATGTAATTGTACTTCATTTATGGCAAAAAATAACATGGTGACGTGGGAGTACAATTGAGCAAGCAAAAGCTTTGAAGAGGTCGCTGGAAGTGAGAACGCAGATGGAATGATGATCCAGGTGGAGTATGCTAGCCTTGAAACAATTTTCATATGGAAGCAAGGATGATTGGATGAACAAACTGAGATTTTACTACTTTCTAGCTATGGTAACTCTGTAATGTGAATAATGGATATATCTTGGGTGTACTCTTTTTCATAATTAGTGAGATTTTATTGCTGTTAAAAAAAAACACATACTAATTCTCTTTCAAGTGATCTAAATATGTTGGAAAGCTTAGGAATTAGGTTTAAAGCTTAGAAATCAAGTTTTAGACTTGATTCCTATTCATATGAGGAGAAATTATACTACATACCCTAAAGGGTACTTGCAAAAGAGGTTATTGGCTTTTTGTAACATCTTTGGACATTTTATAAGATTATTAATTAATGAAATGTATTTATGGATAATAATTTGTTTGACGGTTTAATTGGTTGGATGCTAGTAGTTTTGTGGTTATTCTTGTAAGGAATATAAAGTTTGTGGTTGATTTACAAAGAAGTGAACTTTAAGGATTTGATATTTAAAACTAATTAAGTAATTAAGGAATGATTATATTTAAAACTAAAAGATTATTATATTATAATTATATTATAAGCCACCTATTTCTAAACAAAAATTCAGTTGCTGGAATATGTTGTGGGGAGCACCAGAGTAGTATAATCTAGATTTTAGATTCTAGAGACTAAAATCACTAAATACTCTAATTATGTATTTGATTATAGTGCTATGTCAAACAATTAGCTTAGCCGCCTATACTATTTATCATTTACGAAAATCACATTTGTGAATAGCAAATAACCCTATCCTCATTTTCAATTTTGTTTTTTTAACAACAAATTTATGTTAGTTGATTGGATCCGTAGTGACATTCATATAATACAGTATGCGAGACCCAAATCACGCATCATGAGAGAGTAAAACCTTCCTCCATTGTTTCCTAGATATCCCCACAATAAGACCGAACTCGGGATCTTACAGTGAGGTAAAATACTCCATACCATTAGGACAAGTCCTAGTTAGTTATTTTCAATATCCTAGTGAATTTGGATCAAAAACTCTCTTTTGGTACTAATTGGGAATCAGTAATCGACTGGGAGTCTGGGAACAGGAACTAGAGCAGCCTTCGACGGGATCGCAAATTGTATTCCTTGGCTTAATCCGCTAATTTAAAAATTCAATAGCAGTAATTACAAATTATCACATGGTTATTCGCGAATTTCATTCCAGATGGATATCGCAAACCGTGAGCTGCAAACTACCAATATTGTTGAACTGTTCTGGGTCAAAACTAAGTGAGAGTTGGGCTAGAGTTTATTTTGATATTGGGCCTAGGATTGCAACTTAGCTTAGACGGTAAAATAATGCCTCTCTATAGCAATTTGGAGTAGGTACTAGAATTTCAAACATAAAATCATATGTTTCTTTATAACTTAGTTGATACGATAAAAGCGACACTAAATTTTTCTTGGGGTCAGATAATTAATACAAATGATAAATAGTAAAAAAAGTATTAGTAATAGTATGAACATTTCTATAGTCGTTTTACATCGGCTTATTCTACCAAATGGCTTAACGGGATTGAATTCTATTATTAATTCTAACCAAATCAAAGAATAGTTCATTTAGATCAACCTAATATACTTTCATTACTCATTATCTGTATAACAATCATTTATAGATAAACTACATTCATCGTTTCTTGTAACCCTCATAACTTATAACTAAACAAATAATTAACATGATTAATAACATAATACAACTAACAATTAAGAAAAACACATAAAATAATTAATAAACACAACAATTAATAATTAACATAAACACAACTATATAACAACTAACAATTAATAATTAACATAAACACAACTATATTTAAACCCAGTGCATAATTTAAGAACATACAATCAAATAATAGGACAAATTTAACATAATAAATATTTGACCTTTAAATTTTTTACACTAAAATATTAGATTAAAGTACTAAGCAAAGCTAAAGTAAACAAAATTGATGGGCAAACTTATCTAAGAAAATAAAGCTAGTTCCTACATTAAACATTTAAATTTAAGATAATTCTGAAAATAAATATTATATGTTTTGTAGAAATAAATCAAAATGTAGGTGGTTCCTATGACCCACCTTGGTTCAAGGTGGACTCGCCCATAATTTCAAATGTACATGTATGTATATATTTATTGCAACTGCAACTGCAAGTTGAGTTTGATCACAAATTACCTTTGGACTCGAATCACAAATTAGAACTCTTATACGAATCGCAAATTGGATCTGGGAAGCCCAATCGCAAATTGAACCTGATATTTAATCGAAAATTGCATGATTAACATGAGACTGTGATCGAGTTATGTGTTATAACTATAAATGTAGGTGTTTGCCGGTAGTTGACTTAAGTTCCGGATTGTGACGTGTATCCTAGTTATTACTTAGGCTACGAATTAGGTGAGTTACACTAACTTATACATTATACTAGTTTAAATGTGTCTATTTTACTATGTGGTAGTGTAACTATTATGTTGGTATGTGAAGTGAAAGGTTGTGTTATATTGTGGTGAAAACACAACTCGGGCATAGAATAGACGTAAAACCCTTGGGGTGCCTTGGGTAGTCAACGTGACCCAAAGAGACGTAAAACCCTTGGGTGGCTTGGGTAGTCAAATTTGATTTAAAAGATACGTAAAATCCTTGGGGTGCCTTGTGTAGTTAGATGAGAAATGAAATCGTTGATAGTGTACTGTTCCAATATTACATTACTGATTATGCGATCATGGATGACTATGTGTTTTGTGCATACCTAGTGTGGTGTGTAAGTGCGTGTGCTCGCTAAGCTTTATGCTTAATGGTTGTTGTTTCAAATCATGATCATGGAAAGGCTCCGACATAGTGAAGATGACTCATTCTTCTTCAAACATTTTTCCGCTGTTGATTTCTATAATTGAATAATTACTTGAAACTACGCATGTAAATAAATATTTATTCAAATACATTTTGATGTCTAGTTCCTGGTGTGGGACCTCTTCATGGGGTTTGGTGGAATTGTTACCGTTTACTATTGTTAGGCCAGAGGTACTACGAGCCAGCTACGAGAGTAGAAACAATCCGATGACTTGAAGAAGAGGGGAACGGTGGTGGTTGCAGGTGACTCGAGTGTTAGTGTTCACATTATAGATGGGGACTTTGTTGACAGATTTGAGTTTGATTCACCGATAATGAAAGGCGACCGCTAATAATGGAAATAAAATAATAAAAACCATAAAGGGATAAGCTAATCTACAATTGCAGGTTATATTACACACAATGTTTTCATTCTAGGACTTTGTTGTATTAATTGCAAAAATATGTGACTTTAATGTATTAATAGCATTGCACTCGCGCAATGCGGCGTTGACGACAATAGTTTGTACTCGACAACATGTTTAATATAAAAAATAGGGTATGATATGTGTAAAATGCAATCTTAGTCAACCTATTCATGTTTTTTCTCATTTTCTGATTTTTTTTACTTTTTTTTACAATCAACCATTTTATTAGTTATTAAAATAAATTTTGAAAAACAATTAAAAATATTATTATTAAATAATTAGAAAAAAGATACTATAACCTTAAAATTGTGTTGATGCATGTAATTTAGCCGAAATCAGATAAATTAAATAGTTGTTGTGATGTTTAATGATTTATTGAAGTAATAGTTGTCTTAAATAAGTTGAGATAACTAAGGGAATGATTGGTTAGGCTATTGCTTTAACTGTTTGTATCTTAAGCATAAAAAGTTGTACTACTTAAAATTAAGTAGTCTTAAAATTTTTTAAGAGAGAAAAAGTTAAATGCTTTATAATGTAGTATAGATATAAACAAAGTATAGTTCATTACACATAAAATTAAAATGAGGTTACTTCATTACATTCCTATACACATAACCCATTTAATTCAATACCTCAGGATGCTTGATGTAAATATATAACAATGATTATTTATGATTGTATGATGACTTGGAGTGGGGGTAGACACACTTTTTGAATGTGAGCAAGATGTCTAGTAGGGAAAGTGTGTTTTCTAGGATTTGCTAGCATGAAAATGGTTTGTTGTCGGATTTTGTAGATACTCTTAACAACACATGGTGTACTTGTGCTCGAAGTGCTAGCACACTGGAGTGATGTGTTGACCGTGATGATGAGGTTAACATGTATAACACTATGAGGGAGGGAGGAGAGCCTAATGATGGGGGCACTACTTCTACTTTCACCTAAACGACTTATCACATAGTAGCTATAGCGGAGGGATCACGAGAGTTTGAGTACGAGTGTGAGAACAAATCATATCCATCAATTAGATGTTGATCTATTAGATCTCATGATTGTAATTTACTCGTTGTAATTCAGACTGGGTAATGAAATAAATGAAGAGACAAATGTAGATCATCCGATCAAATCAAATGAAGAATCAAGATTAAGTCTCTCGATCTCACCTAAATATTCATTCTCATCTGAACTCCCCCCACATACACACATATTTTGAGTTGATTTTACCAAAATACCCTCATTCATACATCATTAATGAGCTATTGATGTGTCATTAATGATGTAATTTTTATTGGTCATTGATGTATTTTAATCAAGAGTCAAGATTGATTCTCGTGGTACTTGTAATAAGAGAGATTTTCAAATAAAACATCATATCTCCTATATATATATATATATATATATATATATAGGGGAGGGTTCATGCGAGAACCGTTGTTAGTGCGAGAACCGCAAGAACCAATCTCAGCCGTTCCTCGGATATGGAAAGTTCATGGATGGAGAGTGTGGAGGGATAGAGTGTGGCAGAGTGCATGTGAGGAATTCATGGGTGGGCAATGACATTGAAGGAGGGGGAATTGGACGGCTCAGATTGGTTCTTGCGGTTCTCGCACTAAGAATGGTTCTCGCATGAACTTTTTCATATATATATATATATATATATATATATATATATATATATATATAGGATCAACTAAAATTCTTTTAGTTGATCAAGATCCGGATGATTCTGGTTTGGCTTCAGAAGATTGACCTTGAGATAGTTGTTTTCTGCACCAAGCTATAAGTCATGATCCTCAACAAAGCTTATAAAGTTTCTCATATACCGCATTAGTTGAGATCTCCTAAATTGTGCATGTGGAGTTTTGCTTTGCTTCCGAGACAGTGTGTCATATATGAATGTGATGTCGGGAATTTTCACATGTCTCAGATCGGCTTCATTCAGTTGAATCTTTTCTCCTTGAGCCCGCTTTACCTCAAAGATTGCATACTTGTATTGATGAGAAACTCCTGTATAAACGTTAAGAACTTCAACAATTGGGTAGTCAGAAGTGACGACATGCCTTGGCGACTTGGTATCATTTAAGATCTTTTCATATCTTCTTTTCTATTGTTCATCCAAGCCCCTCAGCTCTGGAGGTGTGAGCTCAAGGAGGTGTGAGCTCGGTAACTTCGTTGCTGTAGATGTCTGGTATCCTGTCTTCAAGATGAGCAACATTTACGAAGTACCTTTTCCATATCGGCTGATGCATGGCTGTTCTGGTAAACATGTTGTTGTTGTCTAAGCCCCTGTCACCGGAGTACACTGGAGGTGTTGTAGGAATCACATAATTAGGTGGCAGTGGCCACTCAGTATCTTGTCATGCTTTCTCTGCAACTTCTTCTTGAATGTTTCTTTGAATAATACCAGCTGCAGAGATTTGGAATTGACGAGGAGGAGGAGGGAAGTGTTCATGAACTTCTATATTTATACCTCTGAGGACCCGAGACACGTCAAAGGTAGTCTTCTTCTTTGTTGGTTTCCTTCTTGCTTCCTTTCTAGAGATTGCAGCCCATTCTTTCTTTCTTGCTGCAAGTTCTCTTTCATTCACATCATCCTCAAATCTGTGGACCAATCTAGGGGAATCTGGACGTGTTGCAATCTCCACATAGTCATCTATGTTTTTGAAGATGTTTCTAATTTCTGGGTCCTCAGGTTCCTCCTCTGGCTGAGCTTCCTCCGTCTGTTCCTAATTGAATTCATTAAAAATGTCAGACTGAAACTCTCTTTCCTGAGCAATATCACTTTCTTCCTCATGCCTGGTAGGTGATGTGTGCAAATGTTCATAAAGATCAAGCATTTCTTCATCAGAATATGTACTTAGATCAAACCTTCCAGTCTCAGCATGGGACTGTTCCTGAAGTATCTCTCCTTCTTCAAGATCAATTGGCCTCTGTTCAGATTCATGCTGTGGTACATATAGTACAATTTGTTTGTCATCATTTTCACGTTGTTGTTGTACATAAACTTCATCGGCCACTTGTTGTGCACTTATCTGTTGTTGTTGTTGACTGGAAGACCCTGTGGAGCTTGTACCTGCAGGTAAGTGTGAGCTTAAACGTGTAATAGGTACAGTTGCAACCACAGAGGGAGAGGACATTTACAATCTTCTTCTTTTCTCCCCCTCGGGTTGATCATCCCGTCTCCTCTTGCTGCTCTGTGCTTGAGCCTGACAAGACTCCTCCACCACTTTCAGTTTATCAGTTAGCTTCTCCATGGTTGTATAGAACCCTCTCGTAATCCCATCCATCTTACTTATGACATCTTCTTGGAACTCTTGAAAGCCAGCCAAGGAGATTCCTTGTGGCCTTTGGTCATTTTGGAGTGTTGTTAGAAGATCTTGGTCATGAGCAGACTCGGGTCTTTGCTCAAGAAGTTTCACATACAGAAGGGTTTTAAGAGCATCTATGGACATGCTGGATGGATCAGGTTGTGGCTGTGGTTGAGGAGCTGGATGTCTGCCAGCAAGAAGTGCTTTAATCCCATCCAACTTTTGATTTGTAATTGTTAGTTGTTGTTGGAGAGGTTCCATGGCTTGTTGAATTGTTTCTTGAAGTTTAGCACGTGTAACATACCTGGTAAGGTTGAGATTACCGGTTATGGTTCCAGCCATAAAGGCAGAAGCACCTACTGGAGCTGTAGGGATGTTGACCCCAGCAGGATTTCCTTCCAATTCTCGTATGGTACTAGAAGAGGTACCACCTATGGAAGTTCTGGGCGTCAGACCATAGGTCTCCACCATCCGTGTGATAGTGTCAAACCTTTGTGAAAGATATGCAGATATCTGCGGCATATTGTAGTGCATTGAAGGAATGGTCGAGGACGAGGGAGGCGGTCCTCTGATTTCAATACCAGCCATCCCCAAGTAGGAGGCCGATAGTTTTTGTGCTATAGCCCTGTGCAATAAAGAAGATGCTTGTTGAGAAGCACCTAAGTGGCTGGGAGGGGTTACAACTTGCACGGGTGGGATCACCGTGACTTGTTCAATACTGGACCCAACAATGTTAGGTCAAGTAGCAAATGTGGCTTCCCGGCTTTCTTGGACTGGGGGTCCCTCAGCACTCACATTTTCTTTTCTCACGTCCTCGTTCTCACTATCACTCCTAATAACATAACTATCTCCTTCTTCATCACTACCTAGTCCAAACCCCACATATTGATTAGGATACAATAGAGAGTCAGGGGTGACAGAGCCGGTCTCAAATGATATATCATGAGCTGGAGTAGCTGGCACATTATGATCAGGAGCAACGACTGCTTGTTGGACTACTGGGATTTCAGCTTGTTGGGTAGGTTGGTTAAGAATAATGACAAGACCACATGTTTGAGGAATGACAGGAGTTGTTTGAGCAGTGTGGGTCATGTCAGGAGATGTGGTGTTTGGGTCAGTGAGTGTCATGAAAGAAGGGGTGCTATCTGCAGGTTGTTCAATCGGTCTGTCAGGGGTGCCCATAGGGGATTGGACAAGTTTAAAAGAAGGGTCACCGCCTGGTTGAGAAGCATACTCAGCACTGGAAGATTCGGAACTGGTTGACTCAGAAATGTCAAGACCTAGTTCTTCAAGAATAGTTTTGCTTTGGGTGGTTTGAGAAATAGATTGGATTACAGTTTGAACGGTGACGGGATCATAAGCATCCCCTCCCTCTCTAATTTCTCCACCTTCACCAACTTCTCCACCCTCTCCTCAACATTTTCTCTCTCTACGACCCGCTCAGCATCTCCCTCAGATGGCCGAGTCCTATGTTCTATCTCCTCACCAGGTACTACTTCTCCCTGGGTAGGTATGGCCGGTGCAGGCACAACCATAGGAGGTAATCCTACACTCGTCCTATAACTCGCAACAATTTTGAGCACATAAATCCAAGAGTGTTATAGGAAAAGGTTGATGTATAGGTAAGTTGGCCGAGTTGCAGGTTTGATATAATTAAAGACTTTAGTAGTTATAGAAGGTAAACCTGTCCGGCGGGGAATATCAACATTTTGATCCATTAGGTACTGGATGATCATGGATATAAATCGATGGTACAACAAAAGATTAGCATCCCTCTTCTTTTGAGAATTCTTCTTAAGCATTGTTGCTTTTATATCATGGAAGATGAGGTGTGCATAATCCACATGTAGGTGGTTGGCAACCACCACAAAGATTTTGAGCTGAATCTCAGTTGGAAATTCATAGCCAGAATGCTTTGGAGTCAGACATTTCTGGAGCACCGTCAAAAGAGTGTTGTACATTGGATGTAGGTTGGTGCGTTTGAACTGAGCTTTCTTGGTTAACTCTCCATCATATCCCATTGCCCTGACAGCTACAAGGCAAGTCTCCTCATCTGGAATGTCATCAAAAGCTGTGGCAGGAGGTCTGCTGTTAGCTCTTGCCAGTTTAAAAATTTTCCTGAGTTGACTGATCGGAATGTCAACTGTGTATTCATCACCTCAGCATGGATAACCTCGTGCCCCCTGTCATTGGTACGGATTTTACAAGTTTTCTAGAATTGTTGGGCATAAAGCTCAGGGACATGGGTGCCAATGGTAGCTGGGTTGTATGTTAGAAGGTGGTTTAATGGGTGGACTTTGAGGATTTCAGTAACGATTGGGAAGGTAGGATTTTTTAAAGTGGCAAGATCAATATATTGATTATTTTCATGAGTCTTGACTGACAGGAACTCATTACTGGGCATGATCTCATCAGGTTGCAACACAACTTGAGCCATCTTATCTGTGCAAATAAATCAATCATGTAAGTATAAGATATATAGATAAGCAACAAGACTCTATATACATTGACAAACCTTTGAATTGTGGTCAAAATTTGGGAATTAAGTTAAAGTTGACCAAGTTTGACCAAAACTATCAAGTTGAAAATTTTGAAAAACCCTAACTCTGAAAAACCTCATTGTATACATGATGATTTTAAGTATAAAAAAGTTGTTTTAACACTTGTAACATATCAATTAGACATCAACAAACAACTTTGTAGTACTTGAGTATAGTAAAAAAAATCATCATAACACCCCTTTTTGTACAAAAAGTGAATTTTAAGTGTAAGTTTATACACCCCAAGAACACGAAGAATACTTTGTGAGATTTTTGAAATATTTTTGCATCAAAGTGTTCCTTATGCAACCCCAATCGCCATCGTAAACTTGGATTTGTCAAATAAGTTTATTTTGTGTCCCAAAAGTTCATCCTAAGGTCCGAGAAAACCCACGTTTTCGGCTATTTGAGGGTCAAAATTACCATTTTAATCAAAATTTCAACAAAGTAATCTGTACAAGTTATTACCTAGATCAATGTGAGTATTTTGAGACAAAAAATGCAAATTTTGGCAGAGTAACAAGATGATTCGTGAAAATGATTAACCAAAAACGAGAGAAAACTTAGAATTTTAAATTCTGATTGTGTAAGTGAACTGATGGGAATGATGGGATGGTTATAAAGTAACAAGACACGTTTCAACGTTTGAGTGGACCACTCTCGGTAAAAACGCGGTCTATTGAGGCAATCACATGGTAAATTTGATGCGGTCTATTGCCCCATGCGATTTCCCTGAAATTCGTATCCGAATGTGCTAACACTGATGTATCGCGTACGATTGGCCTTTGGTTTTTCTATCGCATGCGATTGAACAATGGTTCAAGGTTAAACTTCAACTGTTTGTTTTGGAAATCCATGCTATTGACTTTTTGTTATCTATCGCATGCGATTGAAAGAAGGTTAGTTCACTAACTAGCCAAGTGTGCTAGTACTTTCTATCGCATGTATGCTTAGAAGATCCATGTGATAGCTCTCTGTGCGATTAAGCCTTTCTTGTTTTGTGAAAGACTTAGAAAAATTTGGTTTTTTTTATTCAAATAGATTGTATGCGATAGAAACTTCTTTGTGCGATTGTTTTTCTATTGAACCAAACATTTAGCAATTTTTCTGAAAATTCTAAATATCTGAGTTTTTTAGAATGAAAAAATAATTTTCCAGATATTTTGATTTGACTTTTGTTAAACACCCTCCCCCTAGACTGTTGCATTATATTTAGGGTTCAGAGGGTAGCATCACCCTTATCGCCTTATCTCTGTCTCCAAACAGGGTTATTCAGGCACTATTGGGTACTCCTGAAGCACACACTTTAGCTTGCTGGATTTTCTTTAGTTACAGGTGTTACTTGGGTGTGGAGTTACTGTTGGAGGCTTCACTTCTTCAATCTGTGAATCGGAAACTTACTGCTATGAACAGGTAAAGCCTGTGAATCGGAAACTCACTACTATGAACATGTAAAACCTGTCAATCGGAAACTCACGGCTATGAACAAGTAAAATTTTGAAGAAAAGGTTTGTGTTAAGAATTTCTATATGTGTATGTCTATTGTATTTCTCCCCCTACACATATGTATTATGTGTAGTTTTGTCTCCCCCTACACATATGCAGTATGTGTATATTCAGATAGATACTCCTCTGAATAAAGTATCTGTGATCTGCACAAGAAACAAACTGTATAATACCTACTCTAAACAAAAGAAAGAAAGGAGAAAGAAAGCAACAGTATGTTAAATTTTTAAATTTAGCATGCCTAACTTGGAAACCAACTCAGTAATTCGACTTTCGTCTAATGGTTTGGTAAACAAGTCAGCCAGCTGATTTTCTGTCTGAACATACTGGAGCTCTATTAGACCTTTATCTACGTTATCTTTTATGAAGTGATAACGGATATCAATGTGTTTGGTTTTAGAGTAGTGTACCGGATTGCATGAGATGGCTATAACAGATTGGAAGTCACATAGTAATGGAATTTTGTCATACCTCAGGCCAAAGTCTAATAACTGTGTACATATCCAGAGGCTTTGAGAGCAGCACATTGCAGCGGCAACATACTCAGCTTCAGCAGTAGAAGTGGACACGCAGTTTTGTTTCTTGGAGGCCCAGCAGACTAAGCGATCACCCAGGAAGTGTGCACTACCAGATGTGCTTTTTCTATCAATCATGCAACCGGCATAGTCAACATCGGAGTAAGCATGGAGGTCAAGATTTGAATATTTGGGATACCATAAACCAAGATCCATGGACCCTTTGAGATATTTGAAAATCCTCTTGACTACTTGGAGATGTGACTATTTGGGATTAGCCTGGTACCGAGCACAGAGACAAGTAGAAAACATGATGTCAGGATGACTTGTGGTGAGATACAGTAACGATCCAATCATCCCACGATAAGTTTTGAGATCTACTGGAGATCCATCAAGGTCAGCTAATAGCTTTTTCTTAGCTGCCATGGGAGTGGATAAAGGTGTACAGTTAATCATATCATACTTCGTGAGAAGATCTTTGATGTACTTGGATTGGCATATGAAACTGCCATGACTTAACTGCTTAACCTAGAGTCCGAGGAAAAATGACATTTCCCCCATCATACTCATTTGAAATCTGTTTGCCATAGTCTAGCAAACTTGTCACTGTATTTTTGATTAGTAAACCAAAAAATGATGTCGTCCACATATATTTGAACCAAGATCTTGTCTCTGCCTTTGGTCTTGGTCAACAGAGTTGTTAGATTATGTGCAGAGATAGATAGCACATGTCATCGTGTCCAATACTATATGACACTAAAGGATCACACTGCTACACACCCGTTTAGAACCTTTTGGATTTTACCAAGTTGTGTATAAGAATAATTAATTAGTTAATTAATTATTGAGAAGGAAAAATAATAATAGTTATTTATTATTTTAAATGAGGAATTAATATTTAAGTTTAAATATTAATATGACCAATTAATTAATAGTTATTAATTAATTAGAAAGGTCAAAGGGTATTTTATGCAATTAAGTGATAGTTTAATAAAAGCTGGGTTTTAATTAAACGGGCTTGGGCCTTAATAAGATTTATTATATAAATAGCCTTTAAGGTTTAAGGAATCACATAAGATAATCACATTTGCAAGATAGAAACCCTAGCCTCCTCTCTCTCCCCTCTCTTGCGTCGAACTCAAAGAACCCCGGGGGGTTCTCGGTTTTTGAGATCAACGACACACACACACGCAAGCCTCGCGTGTTCGAGTTTGGTGATATTCTCATGCGGTCTAGCAGCCAGTTCGAGGTGGTGTATTAGCGGTGTTCTACCTTTAGCTATCTGGATTGAGGTTTCAAGATTACTGCTGAAAGGTATAACTTTTATTCCATACTTGCTTTTAGTTTCTGTACGAGTTAGATGTGATCACTGGAGGGGGTTTTGATTTTATTCCACTGTGCATGTTATATGATATGTTTTTATACCCTACAAAACCCTTCAGTGGTATCAGAGTCACTTCTAACCTCGTAGGGAACTGGTTAGGTCTCTTTTATCATGATGAATAGGTTTATATTTTATCAAAGTTTTAACCTTTTTTATTTTATCCAAGTGTTTTTGAAAATCAAGTTTAGATTTTTAAATTGGATAATGATAGGTTTTGATAAAAAGAGTTTAAAGGTTAAAATTTTATTTTGTTACTATTGTTTGCGATGGAAGTAACCGGCGGCGGTGGAACCGCCGTGGACGGCGGCGGCTTGCGACGGGAACCACCTAGGATGGCGGCGTCGGCTGTCAGCTTCGGCTGGTTGGTCGGCGTCGGCTGCCCTCTACGCTGCTACCAGATGCATAGGCGGCAGGTGGTGGTCGGCGGCCAGAAAACTGGCGGCGGCAGTGAGGACGTGGGGGCGGCCCAGCGGCGGCCTGGTTGCCTTCGGCCCAGGTCAAATCGGCCCAAGTGCGAGGTTGGCCCACCGAATCTCTTTTGGTATAGTTTTGAGGCCCAAAATTATTTTAG
This sequence comes from Pulicaria dysenterica, assembly GCA_947179395.2. Taxonomy (NCBI): domain Eukaryota; kingdom Viridiplantae; phylum Streptophyta; class Magnoliopsida; order Asterales; family Asteraceae; genus Pulicaria; species Pulicaria dysenterica. The sequence goes on from OX359290.1 coordinate 33,336,399, forward strand.
GTTTAGTTTTGGGTAACACCAAACAGGATTAAATCTAAAAGTTTTCAATAAGTTTTTTTAAAAAACTTATGTTTAAAATATTTAATTTTAATCATGATTATTTTTGTAATAATCAAGTATTGGTTGAAATTAATTGTTTTAGTATTTTTAAATCGCATAACAATAATTAATGACAATTATTGAACCAGGTGATTTTAACAGATAGTTAAAATCAAGTTAATTCATCAGGATGTGATAATTAGAGATCAGTTGTTTGTATGTATTAGTTTAATACTTGTTTGGGATGCCCTAGCCGAGCCCTAGACCTTGTGGATTGTTTTATTTTTCTGCACTTGTGGTTGTGATTGTTTTTTTCTATTCTATGGTGTGGGGAGGCCTGGGTGCCACTTACAACCCCTATTTTAATATGTAAAAGTACTAGATTAGCGGGCCTGCGGGCCTTTGATTATCTTGTAATTTATTCTAGTCTCTAGTTTTTTAAATAGAATAGTATAAAATAGACTTGAAGCTGTTTCAAAGGAACAAGGAGCAAAAAGCGGAATTGGATGCAGGAGCCAGTGGGAGCTTCAGAATGCCATGCCATGTGTGTTGTTTTCCACTTAAGTTTTGGACCGTCGTTTTTTCGTGTGGCTCACGAAACCAATAATAGTTGAGGGCAAGGCTAAGGCATAGTTTGTTTGTGGTTGTTTTATTTCTTTACATATTATATATATGCGTGGTTGTGATTCTCACGATGAAATAAAACAAGAGTTTTAATAATAGATAATTATTAAACAGTTGTTTTTAAAAGAAAACTGGCAAAATGTTTTTCTCGTAAAAAACTTTTGAAATCCTTTTTAGAAAAATCTTAGATCAGTGTGCTACCCACCTAATGGTACACCTTTCTTGTTAAACAGTACTCGGGTGTCGGAAGTGACTAAACCTTGGGCATTAGGGTTCAAACCATTGCGGGGGAGGGTGTGAAAGACTCTGCGATAATCGGGAGTCCCGGCCAGAGTTCACACTGTCTTAGGTGGTGCGATCTATTTTGGTGATAATCAGGAGTCCCGGCCCAAAATGCACTAGAGGGACTAAAACATGCACGGTTCATGTAGCCGATGTCCCGCGGATCTAGGAGTCGTGTCCAGGTAGGATACGATTGGTATAGGTTTACCTACCAGAAATAGCATTGTCCCGGTGGGAAGTGCCCAAACCTTGCATCGAGAAATGTGAAATATGGATCCTAGTCTAATAATTTATTTTTAAAAAGGTAATAATTATTAGAAGATATAATCATGTTACTGAATCGGTTTTATCTTTTCTTTTTCTGTAGATGTCTATTTTATCTGTTATTCTGTTTTATTCACCTAAGGAATCTCTAAGCCTCATCGTCGGCAAGTGGAAGCTTTCAGGTCCATATTTTACTGTTTGGAAGATGCATCTAAAAAATGTTTTAGATGCACAGGGAAATCTACACATCCTAGAGACATTGCCTCCAGAACGATCAGGGGTAGATGCCCAGGATAGTAAGTATGATACTTACTATCAGTATCTGGCTGACGAATCTGACTTTATGTCGATTCTCATTCTCACAGCTTCATCCGAGTTTACGGATGATCTCCGGGAGAAGTCATCTTTTGAGGTCGTTCAGGGACTGGAGTGTAAGTTCAAGTACAGTGAATGAATATGTCATATCTTGCTGATGAAGGAAATTCTTTCAACGAAAATGAAAGAAAACCAGCCGATTAGTGATCATCTCATTAACATGAGAAGGCTCTTGGATTGCTATGAAAGTTTTGGGTCAAAATCAAAACCACATGAGTTAGTTATGCTATTGTTTGGTTCTTTGTCGGACTATTACCAGAGAAGGGTAATGTACGTCCTCGGTGATTTTGAGATGACCGTTGCGGAGCTGCACGAGATCCTTATGTGCATCAGCGATGAGTTGAATCCCAAGCAGCTAGAGTCAACAGTTGTGGACCCTATGTAGAAAGATGACTGGTTGGAAGAGCTTGGAGAAATTTGTTGCCAAGACTGTGGCAACAAGGATTCATGCGAGCACTTACTCAACATAGATCAGTTGGACATTGGTTCGCCCAATGACTCAGGTATCTTTATGATAGATTGTCTTATTACTTCTTATGAATCATGGGTATTGGATACCGGATGTGGTCATCACATATGCAATCATTTGCAGGGATTCAAGAGAAGTAGGAAGCTAAGACAAGGAGATATGGACCTGCGGGTAGGCGAAGGCTCCATGGTTGGTGCTGAAGCTATAGGAACATATTATCTTAGTTTGCCTTCGGGCATGGTCTTAGAACTAGAACCTTGTTATTATGTTCCTAGACTAATCAAAAATGTTATCTCGTTTGATTTGCTTATAGACTTTGGTTTTAACTATGTTATGAATAGTAAAGTGATTTCTTGTTTTAAAAATGATGTTTTCTATTTTAAAACTATTCCACAAAATGGTCTATACACGCTAAATCTAGATAACGATGAAAAATACATATATCATATAAGTAAAAGATCCAAGAGTAACTTGAATCAGACTTACCTCTGGCATTGTCGTTTAGGACTTATAAATGAGAAACGAATAGAGAAGCTCCGAGATGACCGAATTCTAGAACCATTTGACTTGGAGTCATATTGTCAGGATCGGATATTACCAAATATCAATAACAAGAATTATCTTTTAGAATTAAATCAGAGTTGTTTAAAGATAATCATTCAGTTTGATCACAATCAACTAAGAAGTTGCGGAATCACACTTAATTGATGTTTAAGGTTTTATCACAAGAACAATTCAATAATCAACACAAGAAAATACTTTCAAGATCAAGATGTTTATTAATAATCAATGATGATTACAATATTCACCAACACCTCTAATCTAACCCTTTTGTTAGACGAAGAACACAACTTGTTCTTAGGTTTCTATGAAACTTAGAGGTCAACACACCTTTAGAAAAACAAATTAACAATAAAGTACGAATGCGTAAAATTGCTATGCTTCCAACCATGAAGTGTCTTTTAATGCCTCTACTGCTTTCTTAGGTTCTATCTGTGATAGAAAGCAGGCATTCACATTAAACTGTTCTAGATCCATACCACTATGTTCACCTTGCAGCATACCCCTAGTTCTGACAGGAGTGATGGGATCACCTATAATCTGCTCTATGGGATGGTCCTTGTGAATTCTTAAGTTAGGGATGTTTTCTTCAGTCAGTACATTCCCTAAATTAGACAGATCAACCTCAGATCCACTCTCATTCCCAGAAGCATTACATACCTGATCTGCAACTGTTTGATTTTCAGATTCATTGTTTTGTTGGAAAAAGGGAGATTCCATATCCTTTGAAGGTTCAACATCATCATTCATTGGACTATCAGCATTTGAAGAGTCATTTTGAAACAAAGGAATCACTACAAAGTCTTCAGTGGCTTTGTTTCTACCAACAATTGTTGGACTTGAGCTAACAGTTTCAGAACTGTTTGAGACAGTTTGTGGATTTGCACTAACAGCTGTAGGAAAACCTGCAACTGTTTCTGTTGAAAACTCAAAAGAAAGAGATTTAGACTATGCATCAATATCAAATAACCAATCAGGACCATTACCTGCAATATTGATCCTATTTTCATTAAAGGAGACATTCATACTCTCTTCTATGATTCTAGTGACACTGTTAAAAACTCTATATGCTTTACTCTAAGTGGAATATCCTACAAAGAATCCTTCTTCTGCTTTACTTTCAAATTTGCCTAATTGTGACTTGGTATTAAGGATAGTGCAGGGACATCCAAATGGTTTGAAGAAGTTGATCAAAGGTTTTCTTTTAAGGAACAACTCATAAGGAGTTTTCCCTTTGGACTTGACTACTTGTACTCTATTCTGAACATAGCAGGCAGTGTTCACTGCTTCTGTCCAGAAGGTAATTGGGAGCCTAGAATCAACTAACATAGATCTAGCAGCCTCTATCAAAGTCCTATTCCTTCTCTCAGCCACTCCATTCTGTTGTGGAGTCCTAGGAGCACTAAACTGCCTTTCAATCCCTTTTTCCTCACAAAAACTGTTTAACTCATAGTTCTTAAACTCAGAACCATTGTCAGATCTAATGACTTTCACTCTCAAATAAGATTGATTTTCTATCCTAAGAATAAGAGACTTAACTAATGCAGCAGTTTCATCCTTAGTTCTAAGAAATTGAACCCATGTAAATCTGGTGAAGTCATCAACTATGACTAAACAGTAGGCTTTCTTCCCTATACTGACCACTGAAGTAGGACCAAAAAGATCCATATGCAACAGTTGTAAGGGTGCACCAATGGAAGAAACTTCTTTGGACTTATAAGAAGTTTTGTGTTGCTTGCCTTTGAGGCACGCCACACAATGATCATCACATGAGAATTCTTTTTGGGGCAAACCTCTTACCAGATTGTTTTTAGCTAACAAATTCATGGTTTTAAAATTCATGTGACACATCCTTCTATGCCAAATGACAGACTCATCATGAGATGCCTTAGATAGTAAACAACTTAATACATTCTGTTTAGGAACCTTTTGTGTGTCCAAACAGTATACATTATCCTTTCTAGGTGTTCTTAAAAGAACATTCTTTTCATCCACTTTAAAATCTTTTGAAAGGATATTGCATTCTGTGTCTGTGAACAGGACTTTGTTTCCATGATCACAGATTTGAGACACACTTAACAGATTGTATTTGAGTTGTTCAACAAAGAAAACATCATTGAAAGTAAGTGTACCTGCCTCTACAGCTCCCTTACCAGTGATTCTTCCTCCCTTAGCATTTCCTCCGAATGCTACATGTCCTCCATTGATTCTTTTGAAATCCTTCAAGCAGTGTGGATTTCCAGTCATGTGCCTTGAGCATCCACTATCCACATGCCAAATTTCTCCTTGATTGGCCCTATGAATGCTCTGTACAAATAAAACTTAGTTAGTAGCAGGAAGTACCCCGGCCATGCAGATCTTGGGCACACCATTTAAATCATAATACTTAAACAAAGTTTGAGTCTTCTTGATTTCATCACAGATAGACTTCTCTATCTTGTGTGAAGAGTATTTAGTGACAACATGTGGTTTCCAACTGTTGTGATTAACAGTTGAGCCTTTTGAACAAACAGTTTTTGATTTTGGTAAAACAGTTGAGTCAGTTTGTGACTCAGTTTGATTAACAGTTTTGGCCCTTTCAGAAACTGTGTGTTTCTGCAATTTCACCCTAGCAAAACCAATAATTTTTGGTTTTGACCTAACAGTTGTGGAACTGTTAACCTGTTTTCTGTAACTTGGCAAACCAACAGTTTTTGGTTTTGGCCTAACAGTTGTGGAACTGTTAGCCTGTTTTGTGTAACTTGGCCTCTGGGTGCTATCGATCTGTGGATTATAATAACAGTTGTGAGATAAGTGATTTGCTCTCCCACATATATAGCACCTTTTGGTTTTGACTATAGGCAAACCAGTTCTTTGTTCCCAAAACTGGTTCCTATTTCTTTGATTTCCTTTCACAAGTGCTGAAGGAGGAAATTTTTGCACACCATGCTGTTTGCATGTGCATACAAGCACTTCAGTATGCCTTTTCACAGATTTGAGCTGAAACTTTGTCTTTGAAGCTTCCTTCTTTGGCTTCTCAATTCCAACTTCACTAACCTTCTCCTTTTCCTTGGTCTTAACACTAACAGCTGAGATTTTTGGGTTCGAACTGTTTGGGTTCTGTTTTGAACTGTTTGTGTAATTTTCGGGACTGTTTGCAGTAGTAGTGTAGCTGTTTATAGAATAAACAGGTTTGAGAGGTTTTGTTTCACTGGTGGAGGGTTCAGAGGTGGCTTTTACAAACACCACAGGTTTTAAAGATGATTTTGGTGCTGTAGGTTCACAACAGATGTGGTTTTCAATAGGAATATCCTCTTCTTTGTTTACTACTTCCTCCTCTTCATCATCACTCACTTCTTGCACAACTCCTTCCTTTTCACTCTCTAATTTTGGATCAGCTGACTTCAAGTCTTCTTCTAATGGTTCATTAACATACCTATCAGCTACATTATACATAGGAGTTATGTAGTTGTGATTATATGGAGGTGGGGTTTGTTTGTATCCTAAACCTGTTTTGACCTTATCTCTGATTTGTGAGTGTAACAAGGTTTCAAGCTTAAGATTTGTTTCTTTGAACATACTCAAATCCATATCCACACCTTCTAACTTCTTTGTTAGCTCATCAATCCTACTCTCTTTCTCACTCAGCTTTTTCTTAAGATTATCAATTTCTTCCTGAAGCTGCTCCTTCTCCCACTTATGATACTTCCTATCATAATCCATTTGCAGTTCATTTGCCTGATAATCTTTAATTTTCTTTTCAAAGCTTTGAATGACAGCACTAGATTCATATCTTCTTTCCTCCATTCTGCTCAGAGCAGCACATACCTTTTTGTTGTGCTCCCTGAACCTTTTTACTATAGCTCTACATTCAGCAGGGCATAGTTTAGAAGATACCTGTGTGTCTTCTGATTCTGGTGAAGTCAGCTTGATGGAGGAGTCAGTCAAGGCCATCAGTGCCTTGTTTTGAGTAGCTTCCTCTGCTTGATCACTCCAATCATACCCATAGCCATCCTGTGAGACCAATGCTGATGAGGTTTGATTGGGTCTTTGTCCTTGAGTCTGAACTTGTCCACCAGATCTGCATTCCCTGGCAAAGTGACCAGGCTGTTGACATTTGAAGCATTTAACTTTGGATTTGTCAAAACCAGCCTGACCATTAGCCCTGAAGTTCATGTTTTGTCTGCAAGTTCTTTTAATGAATCTTTTTGCTCTCACAGTTAACATGGCCATTTGCCACTTGAGGTACATCTCCTCAAGATCATCAGGATGCACTTGTTCAAGATCCTCATTGGTGAGGGTTGAATTAGCATGGCTAGCAAGAAATGCTTCAAGCACTGCATCAGGGGTGTTCACATCTAACCCAACAGCAGAACTGGTACCTGCACATACATCAACAGAATTAGATAAAGAATGGTTTGAGTCCATACCTGAGGATGAAAGGAGAGCAGCATTGTGACTAGGGACTATAGACTTTCTCTTTCCCTCTATCTCTCCCTCAAACACAACCAAACTGTTGTATAGATCATCTAATTCTATATCTTCCAATGAATCTTTGGTCCTCCATTGTGCAGCATAGACAGTCCATTCTTCACCCAAGGACCTAAGGAACTTTCTATTGATCTCATCTTGCTCTAGTCTAACTTTTGCACTCTCAAGTTGACTAACCAGCTTATAAAACCTACCAAAAAGTTGAGTTAAACTTTCATTCTTACCACTTGAAAAGTTTTCATAAGCCTGTTTAAGAAGGTCCCTTTGGTTCCTTTTAGAACTAGCATTCCCTGCAAATCTCTTTTCTAAGGCAACCCAAAGTTCGTGTGCATATTCAAACTTCTTGAACTGATGCTGATATTCATTGGGAATAGCAATCTGAAGGATGCTAAGGGCTTTCATCTCAATCATCCTTTTTTTCTTCTCAGCATCTGTTCTTGGTTTTGATTTCTTCTTTGGTTTTCCTGTTTCATCTAAATCAACAGCAGTAATGGGGTCCTTTTCTATGACTTCCCAAACAGCATAGTCCATTAATTGGACATGCTGCTTGATTCTTAGTTTCCACATCTCAAAGTTAGTAGGTTTGAGCATGGGAACTCTTATGTTTGACCCAAATCCAGTGTTATCAGAAGATCCAACATACTCCATTGCAGTAATATGAATGAAAAACACACGACAAGATTTAGACAAACTTTAAATAACAAAACACAGCAGATCTGTGAAAAACCTTCAAATAGTGATCAAAGGAGCCTTAATGAAAAGGCTCTGATACCACTTGTCAGGATCGGATATTACCAAATATCAATAACAAGAATCATCTTTTAGAATTAAATCAGAGTTGTTTAAAGATAATCTTTCAGTTTGATCACAATCAACTAAGAAGTTGCAGAATCACACTTAATTGATGTTTAAGGTTTTATCACAAGAACAATTCAATAATCAACACAAGAAAATACTTTCAAGATCAAGATGTTTATTAATAATCAATGATGATTACAATATTCACCAACACCTCTAATCTAACCCTTTTGTTAGACGAAGAACACAACTTGTTCTTAGGTTTCTATGAAAATTAGAGGTCAACACACCTTTAGAAAAACAAATTAACAATAAAGTACGAATGTGTAAAATTGCTATATAAAACAATATTCTAGTCCTAATCTTCAAACTTCCGAGATAATCTTGATAATCTTCAAACTTGATAAAGATATACTTCAAATCCACAAAGATAGCATTTTCCATAAATAGCTCAACAACAACTGTTTGTTGAATAAACAGTTCTGAATTTCTTCTAACAGTCTTCAATTCAAGGTCTTTTAACAGTTGTGTATAACTGAACTAACAGTTCTGATCTTTTGTACTAACAGTTGTAAAACTTGCAACAACTGTTAGTTACAACTGTTTTTACTGATTACTCTAACAGTTTTACTTTGCATGTCCAACAGTTTCAATGACTTAGCAAATTTCCCAACAATCTTGTCAGGATCGGATATTACCAAATATCAATAACAAGAATTATCTTTTAGAATTAAATCAGAGTTGTTTAAAGATAATCTTTCAGTTTGATCACAATCAACTAAGAAGTTGCGGAATCACACTTAATTGATGTTTAAGGTTTTATCACAAGAACAATTCAATAATCAACACAAGAAAATACTTTCAAGATCAAGATGTTTATTAATAATCAATGATGATTACAATATTCACCAACACCTCTAATCTAACCCTTTTGTTAGACGAAGAACACAACTTGTTCTTAGGTTTCTATGAAACTTAGAGGTCAACACACCTTTAGAAAAACAAATTAACAATAAAGTACGAATGCGTAAAATTGCTATGCTTCCAACCATGAAGTGTCTTTTAATGCCTCTACTGCTTTCTTAGGTTCTATCTGTGATAGAAAGCAGGCATTCACATTAAACTGTTCTAGATCCATACCACTATGTTCACCTTGCAGCATACCCCTAGTTCTGACAGGAGTGATGGGATCACCTATAATCTGCTCTATGGGATGGTCCTTGTGAATTCTTAAGTTAGGGATGTTTTCTTCAGTCAGTACATTCCCTAAATTAGACAGATCAACCTCAGATCCACTCTCATTCCCAGAAGCATTACATACCTGATCTGCAACTGTTTGATTTTCAGATTCATTGTTTTGTTGGAAAAAGGGAGATTCCATATCCTTTGAAGGTTCAACATCATCATTCATTGGACTATCAGCATTTGAAGAGTCATTTTGAAACAAAGGAATCACTACAAAGTCTTCAGTGGCTTTGTTTCTACCAACAATTGTTGGACTTGAGCTAACAGTTTCAGAACTGTTTGAGACAGTTTGTGGATTTGCACTAACAGCTGTAGGAAAACCTGCAACTGTTTCTGTTGAAAACTCAAAAGAAAGAGATTTAGACTATGCATCAATATCAAATAACCAATCAGGACCATTACCTGCAATATTGATCCTATTTTCATTAAAGGAGACATTCATACTCTCTTCTATGATTCTAGTGACACTGTTAAAAACTCTATATGCTTTACTCTAAGTGGAATATCCTACAAAGAATCCTTCTTCTGCTTTACTTTCAAATTTGCCTAATTGTGACTTGGTATTAAGGATAGTGCAGGGACATCCAAATGGTTTGAAGAAGTTGATCAAAGGTTTTCTTTTAAGGAACAACTCATAAGGAGTTTTCCCTTTGGACTTGACTACTTGTACTCTATTCTGAACATAGCAGGCAGTGTTCACTGCTTCTGTCCAGAAGGTAATTGGGAGCCTAGAATCAACTAACATAGATCTAGCAGCCTTTAAAACAATATTCTAGTCCTAATATATATAGGCTCTTGATCCTCCTTTAATAGTTGACAGTTAGTCAATCTTCTATCTTCCGAGATAATCTTGATAATCTTCAGACTTGATAAAGATATACTTCAAATCCACAAAGATAGCATTTTCCATAAATAGCTCAACAACAACTGTTTGTTGAATAAACAGTTCTGAATTTCTTCTAACAGTCTTCAATTTGAGGTCTTCTAACAGTTGTGTATAACTGAACTAACAGTTCTGATCTTTTGTACTAACAGTTGTAAAACTTGCAACAACTGTTAGTTACAACTGTTTTTACTGATTACTCTAACAGTTTTACTTTGCATGTACAACTGTTTCAATGACTTAGCAAATTTCCCAACAATCTCCCCCTAACTTAAAGTATTGAACAATACATTTAAGTTGTTTGTTTTAAAGGGTTCAACCACAGAAAAATTAACATAATCAAAGAAAATATTTACATTAAATATGCAAAGCCAAACTGTTACAATCAAAATATAATAAGAAAATTACTTTTGACTTGACTGTAAGAACTCCAGCCTTTTCTTTATCCTCTTTATCAGATCATCCTTCATATCAGCAGGACCAAAGAACTTTACACTTAACATATTCAACAACTTTACTTTACCATGATCAACAAATTCAAAATCAAACCACTGAGTTTGTCCCTTTCCCATCACCATATGATACACTCTTGCTTTATCATATACTTTCATAGAACTTATTGAGAAGGATTCGTCACTTATCAACATGGGCATTATCTCCAGTGGATTGCAAATACTCTTTAAATGCCTCATCAACACTCTCACCTCAATCTGTGTCGCATCTTCATACTTGCTTACTCCATAATCATACATCTCTTGAACATCTCTTCTTGTAATGCTACCCATCAGTTGTAAGAAGCTGAAATAACTTTCAATTGGCTCCACTTCTCTGACAATAGAAACTCCTTTCTTTCCAGTTTCCCATCTTAACAATTCAAAACTCCACTCAGTAATGTGGGATTTCTGGCCTAGCTGCTCTGCCATTAATTTGTCAATTCTTTCTTCAACCTCTACCCTGAGTCTATCATGAAGAATGGTTTGTACCAGTCCTGCTTTTGCTGCATCTTCAGATGTTTGAACTGATTTGGATTTTTCAGGTTGTTGTGGCTGAGCTGTTTGTTTTATCTTCTCAACTGTTGGTTTGGGAGGTGGAACTGTTTTCTTCCTTTCAACTTTCTTTCTTTTTACTCCCTTACCAAGTTTCTTAGCACTTTCTGTTTCCTCAATCTCTTTTGTAAAATCAGCAGCTAGCTTTTGAGCTAATTCAAGATCTTTCTTCTCTTGCAATTCAAACTCAGCAGCCATCATTTGAGCTAACTCATGGTCATGCTCCTCTTGCTGCTCTTTTGTAAGTTTTAGCTTTGGAAGTTCCACAACAATCTCCTTACCCTTACCTTGCACAGAAGGCATCTCCTTTTCCACTGCTTTTTCAGAAATATTAATTCCTTTGAATCCTGGCTTTGGTGCAATAGGTTTCAAACTTGAAGATTTACCATCCAACCATCTATCTTCAATCTTTTGTTTCATTTGAAATGCACTGCAGTTTAAAGTTTGAGCACACACATCAATCAATTGATCTTGCTTCACTTTTGACCAAGATTCGAATACTTCAGTAGTTAGATAGTCCCCAGACATAATCATTTGATTAATCAAAACTCTATCAACTGCTGACAATTTTTCTTCAACTGTTTGAGCACTTGGTGCAACTGTTTTCTCACTTGGTGCAACTGTCTGTACAATCTCAGCAACTGTTGGAGGATTTTGCAAAACTGTTGGATGACTTGGCAAAACTGTTTTCTCCCCCTTTTTGATTGGAACAGTTGGAGGGGGTCTAGCACCTGCAGGGAACTGTTTGAACACTTGATCATGAAACTGGATCACAGTATTAGCCTTTTTCAAAGACTCTGTCAAAAATTTAATTTGCTTGTCTTGCTTAATGATAAGGTCATTATGTTTTGCCAAAAGCTTATCTTGCAAAGAATTTCTCTTCTTTAAATGCAAGTATGCCCTAAAGAATGGTACAAAATTGGGATCCGTCAAAGGCTTTTGTTTCATACTAGCCTCAATGTCAGGGAGTGTTGCCACTGTGAACATATCACTGGCAGAATTAACTGGTGGTTCCACACCAGTACCCCTCTGTTCTTGGTACTGGGGATTTCCAGAAGATGTTGGAACAGCTTCTGTTGCCGTGGCTGAGGTCTTAAAGATGTTGACACTGTCCTGCTCACCCCTTGCGGATGAAACAGTAGTGTCAGCCTCAAACACCACATGATCACTCTCCCATGGGGTGATCACCTCCTCAGTGTGCCTGGGAGACAGCACAATGGGTTCCCTTTGGATATTTTGCACAGGAGAATGCTCCTGTGCAGGGCTTACAGCTTGGGCATTAGATATGTGGTGGAAGGAGCACTAACAGTTCTCTTTCTTTTTCTGAAAGTGATTAGAGTGGGGGCTTTTGTTGTAGCTTGAATCAAAGTAGCAGATTGAGTTGATTGAGTATCGTGAGCTGGGGGTTCCAGAGTTGTAGGTGTAGCAATGATGTGGGCCTCTTGCTCAACTCTGACAGCTCTGTTTCTTGACAAAAACTCCACCATTGCAGAGAGTGGTGGAGTTATGGCACCAGAAAAATTCTTGCCATTAATCAACAGTTTGCTCAATGTGGAGGCCACATGAGTAGAGGGAATCAGTACCCTCTTGTGCATTTTGAGATTTGGCAATAATGAATTTAGTAAAAACTGCACAAATCGTGAATACATCAAAAAGAGACCATACTTACTCCCAAGATGTTTTACCATGCCATCAAATATCATTTTAGAAAAGTTAAAAGAACGGTTATTTGCCAAACAGATTAAGGCCAGAGCAATGTTGCTCCCAAATTCATTCCATCCAGTTCTTTTAGGGCTTATGCATTGTTGGAGCGTGTGAATCAAATACTTCCAATGCGAACAGAATTGCCCTTTATAAAAGGTACCCTTTCCCCTAGGGCCCTCATATCCCAGCTTAACAAGCTCAGCATGCAGATATTCCAAAGAAACAGAATTAGAATATTCACCTTCGATCATCGGGTTAGACGAAGAACATAACTTGTTCTTAGGTTTCTATGAAACTTAGAGGTCAACACACCCTTTAGAAAAACAAATTAACAATAAAGTACGAATGCGTAAAATTGCTATATAAAACAATATTCTTGTCCTAATATATATAGGCTCTTGATCCTCCTTGAATAGTTGATAGTTAGGCAATCTTCTATCTTCCGAAATAATCTTGATAATCTTCAAACTTGTTAAAGATATACTTCAAATCCACAAAGATAGCATTTTCCATAAATAGCTCAACATCAACTGTTTGTTGAATAAACAGTTATGAATTTCTTCTAACAGTCTTCAATTCAAGGTCTTCTAACAGTTGTGTATAACTGAACTAACAGTTCTGATCTTTTGTACTAACAGTTGTAAAACTTGCAACAACTGTTAGTTACAACTGTTTTTACTGATTACTCTAACAGTTTTACTTTGCATGTCCAACAGTTTCAACGACTTAGCAAATTTCCCAACACATATGATATTTGCGAATCTTGTTCGTCTGGTAGAATGACAAAGCAGCCTTTCAACAGTGAGAATGAAAGGGCTAGTGAGCTACTGGGGATAATACACATAGATGTATGTCAACCCTTTACTCTAGAGGCTAGAGGAGGATACCGGTACTTCATTACCTTTAATGACGACTTCAGTAGGTTCGGTTATGTCTATCTCATTAGACTTAAATCTGAAAGTTTTGACAAGTTCAAACAGTTTTAGAATGAAGTACAGAATCAGCTGGACAAGAAGATAAAGCTGCTTCGGTCCGACCGAGGTGGTGAATATCTGAGTCAGGAATTCGACGATCATTTGAAGGAATGTGGGATTGTTTCACAACTCACATCTCCGTATACACCTCAGATGAATGGTGTGTCAGAAAGGAGGAATCGTACATTATTTGACATGGTACGATCAATGATGAGTCGAAGTTCATTGCCATTGTCGTTTTGGGGGCACGCACTCGAGACAGCGGCGTTCATGCTGAATCGGGTTCCGACTAAATCGGTTGAAAAGACACCGTTCGAGGTATGGACGGGGAACAAGCCCAAAATTTCTTTTCTCAAGGTTTGGGGATGTGAGGTGTATGTTAAGCGAACATTCACGGATAAACTCAATCCCAAATCAGATAAGCATATCTTCGTGGGTTATCCCAAGGAAACCATGGGATACTATTTCTATAACCAAGATGAGAACAAAGTTTTTGTGGCTCGTAAAGGGGTGTTCTTGGAAGAGAAGTTTCTAAACTCAGAAACTCCAAGAAAAGAAATAGAGCTTCAAGAAATTGGAGAGGAAGAGATAACACCACCACCGATAATCGAACCCGTGGTTCAACAAAGAATTGTTGAATCTCAACCCGAGTCTGTGGTTGAGGAAGAAGTTTAAACACAAGAACTTCGCAGATCTAGTAGACCTCGTCATGAGCCAAAAAGGTATCTAGGATTTCTTGTTGCTCAAGACGAAGGGGATCTTTTAGAACCCACCACCTACCAAGATGCTGCCTCAGGTTTAGAATTTGAGAAATGGCTAGAACCCATGAAGGCAGAGATGCAATCCAAGTATGACAACCAAGTTTGGAAGTTAGTGGATTTGCCTCAACACAACAAAGCTGTTGGGTGCAAATGGGTCTTCAAGAAGAAGACAGAGATGGATGGAAAGGTGCATACTTACAAAGCTAGGCTAGTGGCAAAAGGTTTCATGCAAACACATGGTGTTGACTATGATGAAACTTTTTCCCCAGTAGCAATGCTTAAGACCATTAGAATTCTTATGGCCATATCATCATATTTTGACTATGAAATATGGCAGATGGATGTCAAAACCGTCTTCCTTCAACGGGAAGTTGACAGAGGACATATATATGATACAACTAGATGGTTTTGCGGATCTAAAAAATCCTAATAAAGTATGTAAGTTGCTAAAATCCATTTATGGGTTGAAGCAGGCATCTAGAAGCTGGAACTTACACTTTGATGAGCGCATCAAAGAGTTTGGTTTTACCAAAAGTGAGTTCGAGTCATGTGTTTACACTAAATTCAGTGGGAGCGCGGTAACCTTCCTAGTCTTGTATGTAGATGACATACTATTAATAGGAAACAATATACCAGTATTACAAGGAGTAAAATCCTGGTTAGGTAAATGTTTCCAGATGAAAGACTTGGGAGAAGCTGCTTATATACTTGGTATAAAGATCTATAGGAATAGATCTAAGCGGCTTATCGGACTTAGTCAAAGTACATATATTGACAAAGTTGTGAAAATATTCAAGATGGAAGAATCCAAGAAAGGATTCGTTCCAATGCAATCTAGCACGATTTTGAGCAAGGCTCAGTGTTTTGTATCTAGTCAAGATCAGAACAAGATGAAACTGATTACATATGCCTCGGAAATTGGATCAGTTATGTATGCCATGTTGTGTACTAGACCCGATGTTGCTTATGCTATAAGTGTCACGAGTAGATACCAGCAAAATCCGGGTGAAGCTCATTAAGTAGCTGTCAAGAATATTCTCAAGTATCTGAGAAGGACAAAAGACATGTTCCTAGTTTATGGAGGTTCGATGGACGAGCTTAGTGTAACTGGTTACACTGATGCTAGTTTCCAAACCCATAGAGACAACTTTAGGTCGTAGTCAGGATTTGTCTTTACCCTAAACGGAGGAGCCATATCTTGGAAAAGTCAGAAACAAGATACAATAGCAGATTCGACTACAGAGGCAGAGTATATTGCAGCAAGTGATGCGGCAAAGGAAGCTGTCCGGCTGAAGAATTTTATCTCGGACCTTAGAGTTGTTGCCAGTATCTCTAGGCCGATTGATATATTCTGTGATAACTCAGGGGCTGTGGCACAAGCTAAAGAGCCAAGAGATCATCAGCGGACTAGGCATGTACTCAGAAAATATCACTAATCCAAGAGATCATTGGAAGAGGAGATATTAGACTGCAAAAGACACCGACAAACGACAACGTTGCTGACCTGTTGATGAAGCCTCTAGCTAGAGCTAAGCATGAGAGACATGTGAATTCTATAAGGGTGCAATACTCAGAATATAGCAGCTAGTTCAAGTTTTTGATTATTACTATAGATAATCTCTTTTATAATGTATTTACATTTCATGGGATTGAAATAGGAGGTATTTACATAATTGTTTCTTGTTGTCTATTATTAGCATGTTTTAACCTATCCATGACGAATTCAAGTTATGAATTGTCTAAATACCCGTAGCTACTTAATGTAGTGGGAGCTACATTAGGAAGATAACGCTATTATGAATATTTGATGATTTATTCGGGGTTGAGTAAAAGCACAAGGTTGTGACCAAATATTCATAGATATTTATCAGGAGGGATAAATATTGGGAGTGATCCGCATCGAGTTTACTTCATGGAGCAACAACATAATTAAACTTGATAGGTTATCCTTAGACCTGAGATATTTGGTTTGGGGCGCAGTAACTACTGTACTTTAGCGCGTCCTAACGTCACGCCGTAACAGGGTGATTATAAGGGGCATGTCTAAGTGCAGCGGAAGCTGTGTACTCAGATTACAAATAGTCAAGATGGGATTTGCACCTCCTACATTTAGGAGAGATATTTCTGGGCCCCTCGACGGTTGAGACTACTGAAAATGCATGGCCGCGCTCGGTTAGAATGATAGGTTTCATTCGGTAAACCGTAAGTGAAGAGTGTCGAGATCAGAGTCGAGAAAATCTGAGTATTTAGAATAAGATCCCTGCTCCATGTCTAATACTGACATTACAGAATATCGTGATGCAAAAGGAAAAGCCTAGATAATCCAAGGGGTGGATTATATCTCTAGATGTAAGAGATCTCATAGTCTGGTTAACCTAAGTGTCTGGCTAACCTAAGTGTCTGGCTATGGACCTCCTTAAGCCAACAATGTACAAGGAGTGTTACTTATCTTGCACAAGTGGGAGTCTGTTAGATTATGTGCAGAGATAGATAACACGTGTCATTGTGTCCAATACTATGTGACACTAAAGGATCACACTGCTACACACCCGTTTAGAACATTTGGGATTTTACCAAGTTGTGTGTAAGAATAATTAATTAGTTAGTTAATTATTGAGAAGGAAAAATAATAATAGATATTTATTATTTTAAAGGAGGAATTAATATTTAAGTTTAAATATTAATATAACCAATTTATTAATAGTTATTAATTAATTAGAAAGGTCAAAGGGTATTTTATGCAATTAAGTGATAGTTTAATTAAAGCTGCGCTTTAATTAAACGGGCTTGGGCCTTAATAAGGTTTATTATATAAATAACCTTTAAGGTTTAAGGAATCACACAAGATAATCACATTTGCAAGATAGAAACCCTAGCCTCCTTTCTCTCCCCTCTCTTGCGTCGAACTCAAAGAACCCCGGGGGGTTCTCGGTTTTTGCAATCGATGACACACACACACACACACACACGCAAGCCTCGCGTGTTCGAGTTTGGTGATATTCTCAGGCGGTCTAGCAGCCAGTTCGAGGTGGTGCAGTAGTGGTTTCTACCTTTAGCTATCTGGATTGAGGTTTCAAGATTACTGCTGAAAGGTATAAGTTTTATTCCCTACTTGCTTTTAGTTTCTGTATGAGTTAGATGAGATTACTAGAGGGGGTTTTGATTTTATTCTGTTGTGCATGTTATATGATATGTTTTTATACCCTACAAAACCCTTCAAGAGTGGTGTCTGTCTTGCCCTTGGAGTAGCCTTTACCAATTAGATACTCCGAGAGGACATCATACCATGCACGTGGAGCCTGTTTCAAACCGCACAATGCCTTGTCGAGTATTTAGACATGATTTGGATGCTTAGAGTTGATGAAGTCCTCCGGTTGTGAGACATATACTTCTTATTTAGGAACGTCATTGAGAAAAGCTGTCTGTACATCCATTTGGAACATACGGAAGCTTCGAGAGGCAGCATAGGCGAGAAATAATCTGATGGCTTCAATGCGAGCAACAGGGGCAATAGTTTTGTCATAGTCAATGCCCTCTTGCTGATTGTAACCTTTAGCTACCAATCTAGCTTTGTTTCGAACAACCACTCCATCCGAATCCCGTTTGTTCTTGAATACCCACTTAGTTCCAACAACAGATTTCCCATAAGGAAGAGGAATTAATCTCCAGACTTTGAGGCGATCAAATTGGTGTAGTTCTTCCTGCATTGCAATTACCCAATCTGGATCATCCAGTGCCTCAGAAGTTTTGGTGGGTTCAATGATACTCAGAAAACCTGAAAATTGGCATTCATTAGCTGTTGCGGCACGAGTTTGAACGCAAACTGAAGGGTCTCCTATAATATCAGTTTTGGAGTGATGTCTGGTCCATTTAATCTCATGTGGAGTAGAAGAGGTAGGAATAAGATCTGTAAGTGTCGTGCTTCCTCTTCATCTTCTGGAGAGAAATTTGGATCTGAATCAAACACAGGTGGGCTCTGTGGTTCAGTAATCTGAGATGTCATAGGAGGACGATTGACAGAATCAGATGTAGAATCCTCAGTATAGAGATCTGCAAATGGATTCGTCTCAGTAACCATAGAAGCTGTTAGAGTAACACTTGCTTGTACTTCTGTGTTGTTCCAGTTATCAGTTAGAATAGGAGGAGAGTCAGACCGAAAGAAATCAAACATGAAATCAAGGTTAGTATTTGAACTGGATGTAATGTTTGATACTTTGTTTTGAAGCACTGGTCCTAAACAGATATGTCCAGAAGCTTTTTCTGTTGATTTTGGTGGAAAAGTTGCAACATTCAATGAATCATCAAATGTTACATTTATACTCTCTACAATGCTCTTTGTTCGTTTATTTAAAAACGTGCATGCTTTAGATTCTGTAGAATAACCTAAGAAAATAGCTTCATCAGCTTTAGGAGCAAATTTTCCCAGATTATCCTTATCATTAAGCACAAAGATGTTGGTCCCTTGGTGAGATAAAAAACAAGCAAGTAATGTGTAGAATAGGGGTTGAATACACTTTCTGCGGAAAATCGAACAAATCAATAAAAAGTGTTATACAAATCAAACCACATGAAATCGAATGCTTTCATTAATAAGAAGATGATTACAATGACTATCAAGTAAGCAACACTTGATATGTAAACACATAATATAAATCAAATCTCTCAATCATGATTTATTTACAGATTGAATACTTACCAACTTCACAACATACGTGAAGATCGAACACAAGAACTATATAGGCAATCTGTGAATTTCTTGATCACGTTGAACACACAAACAATGTATCAAGATTCATAACACATACGAAGGTGAGGTTAGGTTAACCTCTGAACTTATCAAGAGGTTAGTATTTATAATCCTGTTCCTACGGATCCTAACAAACTAGAACTTATCCTAATCTGCTAACAAACTAACGGATAACCTGAAATCTTGAATCTTGAATCTTCTATCTTGAGTATTCAAGCTGAGTTTAAAACATATTTAAATTCTCTTAAACTGACTTCTATTGTCAGGCTGAGTTACTCAGCTTGAAACTCATCAAGCTGAGTTCTTCGAGAACAAACTCGAAATGAAACATGTACTAACATGTATAAGGGCTAATTCATCGTTAGAAGTCATAAGAGTTGGCTAGAATTTACTTAGCAACTCTGGTGAGCTGACTCAGCCTACAAGCTGAGTCACTCAGCTTGAAACTCATAAAGCTGAATACTCAACCTATACCTTAGGTGACACAAACAGCTTATCAAACATATTGATAAACTAACTAAGATATAGTCTAAGCTGATCAACTATATGCTCAGCTTATACTTAGCTTATTCTCAGTCTGAAACACTATAAGTGCTCAGTCTGATCAAGCTTCATAATTCTGTTTAAGTTATATATTCATAACATATCTTACAAACTTAACTTTGTCTCATCAAATCTTAACTAATAAGACCACTTGACCAACAAACTCCCCCTATTTGATGATGACAAAACCATCAAACAATTTTTAAGTTTGTTGAACAGACTTATGTTTCAAATCTTAAACTTACTAAGATATTATTTTTAAACTAATCAAATATTAATTGAACTTATATGTAATAAGTTGAACATACCAACCAATCATATTAATGAAGACGAACTAATCAAATTGTTCATTCAAGCTGAACATATCTGTTGGGAAATTTGCAAAGTTATTATATGCAAAGGTAAAACTGTTAGATTGATTTGTGAAAACAGTTGTAACTAACAGTTGTTGCAAGTTTTACATCTGTTAATACAAAAAAATTCAAAACTGTTAGTGTAAATTATACACAACTGTTTGAAGACCTTGAAGTAAAGACTGTTAGAAGAAATTCAGAACTGTTTATTCAACAAACAGTTGCTGTTGAGCTATTTATGGAAAATGCTATCTTTGTGGATCTGAAGTATATCTTTATCAAAGTTGAAGATTATCAAGATTATCTCAGAAGATAGAAGATTACCTAACTGTCAACTATTCAAGGAGGATCAAGAGTCTATAAATACTTGGAATAAAATATCATTTTAGTATCTCTACATCATAGAAATTTTACGCATTCATAGTTTATTGTTAACTTGTTTTCAGAAAGTGTGTTAGCCTCTAAGTTTCATAGAAACCTAAGAACAAACTGTGTTATTCGTCTAACAAAAGAGTTAGATTAGAGGTGTTGGTGAATATTGTAATCATAATTGGTTATTAATAAACATCTTGATATTTGAAAGTATTTTCTTGCGTTGATTCTTGAAATGTTCTTGTGATAAAACCTTAAACATCAATTAAGTGTGATTCCGCAACTTCTTAGTTGATTGTGATCAAACTGAAAGATTATCTTTAAATAACTCAGATTTAATTCTTAAAGGTAATTCTTGTTATTGGTATTTGATAATATCCGATCCTGATAAGTGGTATCAGAGCCTTTTCATTAAGGCTCCTTTGATCACTATTTGAAGATTTTTCACAGATCTGCTGTGTTTTGTTATTTAAAGTTTGTTTAAATCTTGTTGCGTGTTTTCATTCATATTACTGCAATGGAGTCTGTTGGATCTTCTGATAACACTGGATCTGGGTCAAACATTAGAGTTCCCATGCTCAAACCAACTGATTTTGAGATGTGGAAACTAAGAATCAAGCAGCATGTCCAATTAATGGACTATGCTGTTTGGGAAATCATAGAAAAGGACCCCATTACTCCTGTTGATTTAGATGAAACAGGAAAACCAAATAAGAAATCACCACCAAGAACAGATGCTGAGAAGAAAGAAAGGATGATTGAGATGAAAGCACTCAGCATCCTTCAGATTGCTATTCCCAACGAATATCAGCATCAATTCAAAAAGTTTGAAGATGCACATGAACTTTGGGTTGCCTTAGAAAAGAGATTTGCAGGGAATGCTAGTTCCAAAAGGAACCAAAGGGATCTTCTGAAACAGGCTTATGAAAACTTTTCAAGTGGAAAGAATGAGAATATAACTCAAATTTTTGATAGGTTCTATAAGCTGGTTAGTCAACTTGAGAGTGCAAAAGTTAGACTAGAGCAAGATGAGATCAATAGAAAGTTCCTTAGGTCCTTGGGTGAAGAATGGACAGTTTATGCTGCACAATGGAGAACTAAAGATTCTTTGGAAGATATAGAATTAGATGATCTTTACAACAGTTTGATTGTGTTTGAGGGAGAAATAGAGGGAAAAAGAAAGACTTTGATCCCTAGTCACAATTCTGCTCTTCTTTCATCCTCAGGTATGGACTCAAACCATTCTTTATCTAATTCTGTTGATGTCTGTGCAGGTAACAGTTCTGCTGCTGGATTAGATGTGAACACCCCTGATGCAGTGCTTGAAGCATTTCTTGCTAGCCATGCACATTCAACCCTCACCAATAAGGATCTTGAGCAAGTGCATCCAGATGATCTTGAGGAGAAGGACCTCAAGTGGCAAATGGCTACGTTAACTGTCAGAGCAAAAAGATTCATTAAAAGAACTGGCAGGCAGAACATGAACTTCAGGGCTGATGGGCAAGCTGGGTTTGACAAATCCAAAGTCAGATGCTTCAAATGTCAACAGCCTGGTCAATTTGCCAGGGAATGCAGATCTGGTAGACAAGGCCAGAATCAAGGATAAAGACCAAATCAAACCTCATCAGCATTGGTCTCACAAGAAGGCCATGGGTTTGATTGGAGTGATCAAGCAGAGGAAGCTACTCACAACAAGGCTTTGATGGCTTTAACTGATTCCTCCATGAAATTGGATTCACCAGAATCAGAAGACTTACAGGTATCTTCTAAACTATGCCCAGGTGAATGTAGAGCTATAGTAAAAAGGTTTAGGGAGCACAACAAAAAGGTGTGTGCTGCTCTGAGCAGAATGGAGGAGAGAAGATATGAAACTAGTGCTGTCATTGAAAGCTTTGAAAAGAAAATTAAAGATTATCAGGCAAATGAATTGCAAATGGACTATGATAGGAAGTATCATAAGTGGGAGAAGGAGCAGCTTCAAGAAGAAATTGACAATCTTAAGAAAAAGCTGAATGAAAAAGAGAGTAAGATAGATGAGCTAACCAAAAGATTGGATGGTGTGGATATGGATTTGAGTATGTTCAAAGCAACAAATCTTAAGATTGAAACCTTGTTACAATCACAAATCAGAGATAAGGTTAAAACAGGCTTAGGATACAAACAGACCTCACCTCCATACAATCACAACTACATAACTCCCATGTCTGATGTAGCTGATAGGTATGTTAATGAACCATTAACAGAGGAATTGAAGTCAGCTGATCCGCAATTTGAAAGTGAAGAGGAAGGAGTTGTGTATGAGGTGAGTGATGATAAGAAAGAGGGAGTTGTGAAGAAAGAAGAGGTCATTCCTATTGAAAATCACATCTGTTGTGAACCTACATAACCAAAATCCTCTTTACAACCTGTGATGTTCGTTAAAGCCTCCTCTGAACCATCCACCAGTGAAACAAAACCTTTCAAATCTGTTTATTCTATAAACATTTCCACTACTGTTGCAAACAGTCTCCAACATTACACTAACAGTTCCAAACATAACCCAAACAGTTTTAACCCAAAAATCTCAGCTGTTAGTGTTAAAACCAAAGGAAAAGAGAAGGTTGGTGAAGTTGAATTTGAAAAGCCAAAGAAGGAAGCTTAAAAAACACAGTTTCAACCCAAATCTGTGAAAAGGCATACTGAAGTGCCTGTCTACACATGCAAACAGCATGGTGTACAGAAATTTCCTCGTTCAGCACCTGTGAGAGGAAATCAAAGGAATAGGAACTAGTTGTGGACACAAAGAACTAGTTTGCCTATAGTCAAAACCAAAAGGTGCTATATATGTGGGAGAGCAAATCACTTAGCTCACAACTGTTATTATAACCCACAGATCGATAGCACCCAGAAGCCAAGTTACAGAAATCAGGCTAACAGTTCCACAACTGTTAGGCCAAAACCAAAAACTGTTGGTTTGCCAAGATACAGAAAACAGGCTAACAGTTCCACAACTGTTAGGCCAAAACCAAAAACTGTTGGTTTTGATTGGGTGAAATTGTCGAAACAAACAGTTTCTGAAGGGGCCAAAACTGTTAATTTAACTGATAATCAAATTGAGTCACAAACTGACCCAACTGTTTTACCAAAATCAAAAACTGTTTGTTCTAAAGACTCAACTGTTAATCACAACAGTTGGACACCACATGTTCTCACTAAATATTCTTCACACAAGATAGAGAAGTCTAACTTGGATGAAATAAAAAAAAATCAAACTTTGTTTAAGTAATATGACTTAAATGGTGTACCCAAGACCTGCATGGCCTAGGTACTTCCTGCTACTAATTAAGT
Source organism: Pulicaria dysenterica (assembly GCA_947179395.2). Classification (NCBI taxonomy): domain Eukaryota; kingdom Viridiplantae; phylum Streptophyta; class Magnoliopsida; order Asterales; family Asteraceae; genus Pulicaria; species Pulicaria dysenterica. The sequence continues at coordinate 33,360,236 of OX359290.1, forward strand.
TTTTATTTGTGCAGAGCATTCATAGGGCCAATCAAGGAGACATTTGGCATGTGGATAGTGGATGCTCAAGGCACATGACTGGAAATCCACACTGCTTGAAGGATTTCAGAAGAATTAATAGAGGACATGTAGCATTTGGAGGAAATGCTAAGGGAGGAAGAATCACTGGTAAGGGAGCTGTAGAGGTAGGTACACTTACTTTCAATGATGTTTTCTTTGTTGAACAACTCAAATACAATCTGTTAAGTGTATCTCAAATCTGTGACAATGGAAACAAAGTCCTGTTCACAGACACAGAGTGCATTATCCTTTCAAAAGATTTAAAAGTGGATGAAAAGAATGTTCTTTTGAGAACACCTAGAAAGGATAATGTATACTGTTTGGACTTTCAAAAGGTTTCTAAATAGAATGTATTAAGTTGTTTACTCTCAAAGGCATCTCATGATGAGTCTGCTATTTGGCATAGAAGGATGTGTCACATGAATTTTAAAACCATGAATCTGTTAGCTAAAAACAATCTGGTAAGAGGTTTGCCCCAAAAGGAATTCTCATGTGATGATCATTGTGTGGCTTGTCTCAAAGGCAAGCAACACAAAATTTCTTATAAGTCCAAAGAAGTTTCTTCTATTACTACACCTTTACAACTGTTGCATATGGATCTTTTTGGTCCTACATCTGTGGTCAGTATAGGGAAGAAAGCCTACTGTTTAGTCATAGTTGATGACTTCACCAGATTTACTTGGGTTCAATTTCTTAGAACTAAGGATGAAACTGCTGAGTTAGTCAAGTCTCTTATTCTTAGAATAGAAAATCAATCTGATTTGAGAGTGAAAGTCATTAGATCTGACAATGGTTCTGAGTTTAAGAACTATGAGTTAAACAGTTTTTGTGAGGAAAAAGGGATTGAAAGACAGTTTAGTGCACCTCGGACTCCACAACAGAATGGAGTGGTTGAGAGAAGGAATAGGACTTTGATAGAGGCTGCTAGATCTATGTTAGCTGATTCTAGGCTCCCAATGACCTTATGGGCAGAAGTAGTGAACATGGCATGCTATGTTAAGAATAGAGTACAAGTAGTCAAGTCCAAAGGGAAAACTCCTTATGAGTTATTCCTTAAAGGAAAACATTTGATCAACTTCTTCAAGCCATTTGGATGTCCCTGCACTATCCTTAATACCAAGTCACAATTAGGAAAATTTGAGAGTAAAGCAGAAGAAGGATTCTTTGTAGGATATTCTACTTAGAGTAAAGCATATAGAGTTTTTAACAATGTCACTAGGATCATAGAAGAGAGTATGAATGTCTCCTTCAATGAGAATAGGATCAATATTGCAGGTAATGGTCCTGATTGGTTATTTGATATTGATGCATTATCTAAATCTCTTTCTTTTGAGTATTCTACAGAAACAGTTGCAGGTGTTCCTACAGCTGTTAGTGCAAATCTACAAACTGTTTCAAACAGTTCTGAAACTGTTAGCACAAGTCCAACAACTGTTGGTGGAAACAAAGCCACTGAAGACTTTGTAGTGATTCCTTTGTTTCAAAATGACTCTTCCAATGCTGTTAGTCCAATGAATTATGATGCTGAACCTTCAAAAGATATGGAATCCCCTGATCTTCTATAAAACAATGAATCTGTTAATCAAACAGTTGCAGATCAAGTATGTAATTCTTCTGGGAATGAAAGTGAATCTGAAATTGATATGTCAAATTTAGGGAATGTACTGACTGCAGAAAACATCCCTACATTAAGAATTCACAAGAACCATCCCATAGAGCAGATTATAGGTGATCCTACCACTCCTGTTAGAACTATAGGTATGATGCAAAGTGACAATAGTGGTGTGGATCTTGAACAGTTTGATGTGAATGCCTGCTTTCTATCTCAGATAGAACCAAAGAAAGCAGTAGAGGCATTAAAAGATCCTTCATGGGTGGAAGCAATGCAAGAGGAACTTTTACAGTTCCAGATTCAGCAAGTTTGGAAGTTAGTTGAAATTCCAAGAGGCAAGAGAGTTATTGGCACCAAGTAGGTGTTCAGGAATAAAAAGGATGAAAGAGGTATTGTAATCAAGAATAAGGCTAGACTACTTGCACAGGGTTATACACAGGAGGAAGGAATAGATTATGATGATGTCTTTGCACCTGTTGCAAGGATAGAAGCAATTAGAATGTTCCTTGCCTTTGCAAGCTTTAAAGGGTTCAAGGTGTATCAAATGGATGTCAAATCAACATTTCTCTATGGAACTATTGATGAGGAGGTATATGTGTGTCAACCACCTGGTTTTGAAGACTCAAAATATCCTGATAGGGTATATAGGTTGGATAAGGCTTTGTATGGACTATATCAGGCTCCTAGAGCTTGGTATGAGTCATTATCATCATATCTGCTTGAGAATGGTTTTAAGAGAGGCACTATTGATAAGACATTATTTACAAAGATTGTTAAAACAGAGATTTTGATTGTTCAAATCTATGTTGATGATATAATCTTTGGATCCACTGATGACAGTCTGTGCAAGCAGTTTGAAGGCATAATGCAAAAGAGATTTCAGATGAGTTCCATGGGAGAACTTACATTTTTCTTGGGTTTACTGGTGAAGCAGAAGCCATTAGGTATATTTCTCAGTCAGTCAAAGTATGTCAAGGACATTTTGGACAAGTTTGGCTATCAAGATGTGAAGCTGGCCAGTACTCCAATGGAAACACACAAACAGTTGGGAGCAGATCCTGAGGGGGAGGATGTAGACATACGCTTGTATAGGTCTATGATAGGTTCTTTAATGTACTAAACTGCTTCTACACCAGATATCATGTTTGTTGTGTGTGTTTGTACCAGGTTTCAATGCAGTTCAAAGATGTCACACCTATTTGCTGTAAAGAGAATCTTTAGATACCTCAAAGGCCAACAAAAACTGGGTCCTTGGTATCCTAAAGATTCACCTTTTGAATTGGTGGCATACTCTGATAGTGACTATGGAGGAGCTAATGTGGACAGGAAATCAACTTCAAGAGGATGTCAATTCTTTGGCTCCAGGTTGGTATCTTGGCAGTGCAAGAAACAAACAACAGTTTCCACTTCAACAGCTGAGGCTGAATATGTTGCTGCCTCAAGCTGCTGTTCACAAGTTTTGTGGATCCATAATCAACTTCTGGATTATGGTATGACTGTCTTGAATACACCTATCTATGTGGATAACACAAGTGCGATTAGTATTGTTAACAATCCTATGAAGCATTCTAAAACAAAGCACATAGAGATCAGGTTTCACTTTATCAGAGATTGCAATGAGAAAAGGATAATCTATGTTATGAAAGTCCATACTGATGATCAGTTAGCTGATCTGTTCACCAAGGCATTTGATGTGAGCATGTTCAACTTTCTGATCTCCAATATTGGAATGATTAACTTAGAATAACAGTTGTTTGCTAGTTTATCTGTGTTTCTGTGTCTTCTCTCACTAACAGTTTGAAACTGTTAGTATTAAGTCTAACAACTGTTTGTGTAAGTGTTCAGGGAACAGCTGTACATAATGCAACTAACAGTTTTCAACTGTTAGTATATGGAATCCACAACTGTTAGGCAAACTAAATGTTCATTCAAGGGGGAGTATTTCTTTTCAATAACAGTTGTAGTATATTAAGAAAATAGTTCTCAACTGTTAGTTCTTTTGTTTCTTTCAACTGTTAGTTTCTTTAAGGGTATTTTAGTCTTTGCAGGAAATTTGAGGGAATTTGAATTGCATTGAACATGCGTAACATATATAAGTCACCCCCTCCTCAAAGTTTTCATTACGCTTACTGAACTTCTTGCAAACGCTAAACCCTAGAATTTCACTTGCAAATCGCCATGGCTCCCCTTCCGTTTGTTAAGGAACACAACATGCTTGCATTTCTCTAGAAACCTGCTGATCTAAATCTCTTCCATGATATGATTGACTATCTGTTGATGTCAAATCTCCGCACTGCTCTCACCATCAATCCAACTATTTACACTTCACATATTGATCAATTCTGGAAAAATGCTACAATCAGAGAAGAAGATGGAGTGTAGTGGATTGACTCCAATGTTGATAATGTTGCTATTTCCATTTCTGAGGATATCATACGTCAACACCTTCAACTTAATGATCTCGAAGGTGAGTATTCTGACTCTGTTTTCAACTGTTAGTATATGGAATCCACAACTGTTAGGCAAACTGAATGTTCATTCAAGGGGGAGTATTTCTTTTCAATAACAGTTGTAGTATATTAAGAAAACAGTTCTCAACTGTTAGTTCTTTTTTTTCTTTCAACTGTTAGTTTCTTTAAGGGTATTTTAGTCTTTGCAGGAAATTTGAGGGAATTTGAATTGCATTGAACATGCGTAACATATATAAGTCACTCCCTCCTCAAAGTTTTCTTTACGCTTACTGAACTTCTTGCAAACGCTAAAACCCTAGAATTTCACTTGCAAATCGCCATGGCTCCCCTTCCGTTTGTTAAGGAACACAACATGCTTGCATTTCTCTCGAAACCTGTTGATCTAAATGTCTTCCATGATATGATTGACTATCTGTTGATGTCAAATCTCCGCACTGCTCTCACCATCAATCCAACTATTTACACTTCACATATTGATCAATTCTGGAAAAATGCTACAATCAGAGAAGAAGAAGGAGTGCAGTGGATTGACTCCAATGTTAATAATGTTGTTGTTTCCATTTCTGAGGATATCATACGTCAACACCTTCAACTTAATGATCTCGAAGGTGAGTATTCTGACTCTGTTTTCAACTGTTAGTATATCGAATCCACAACTGTTAGGCAAACTGAATGTTCATTCAAGGGGGAGTATTTCTTTTCAATAACAGTTGTAGTATATTAAGAAAACAGTACTCAACTGTTAGTTCTTTTGTTTCTTTCAACTGTTAGTTTGTTTAAGGGTATTTTAGTCTTTGCAGGAAATTTGAGGGAATTTGAATTGCATTGAACATGCGTAACATATATAAGTCACTCCCTCCTCAAAGTTTTCTTTACACTTACTGAACTTCTTGTAAACGCTAAAACCCTAGAATTTCACTTGCATATCGCCATGGCTCCCCTTCCGTTTGTTAAGGAACATAACATGCTTGCATTTCTCTCAAAACCTGCTGATCTAAATGTCTTCCATGATATGATTGACTATCTGTTGATGTCAAATCTCCGCACTGCTCTCACCATCAATCCAACTTTTTACACGTCACATATTGATCAATTCTGGAAAAATGCTACAATCAGAGAAAAAGATGGAGTGCAGTGGATTGACTCCAATGTAGATAATGTTGCTGTTTCCATTTCTGAGGATATCATACGTCAACACCTTCAACTTAATGATCTCGAAGGTGAGTATTCTGACTCTGTTTCCCTGGAATATCTGCATGGTGAGTTAGTTAAACTGGGATATGAGGGCCCTAGGGGAAAGGGTACCTTCTATAAAGGGCAATTTTGTTCACACTGGAAGTATGTTATTCATACTATCCAGCTGTGTATCAGCCCCAAAAGAACTGGATGGAATGAATTCGGGAGCAACATTGCTTTGGCCTTAATTTGTTTGGCAAACAACCGTTCCTTTAACTACTCTAAAATGCTATTTGATGGAATGGTAAAACATGTTAGGACCAAATATGGCCTCTTTTTGATGTATCCCCGATTTGTGCAAGTTTTTCTAAATTGTTTATTGCCAAATCTCAAAATGCATAAGAGGGTACTGATTCCCTCTGCTCATGTGGCCTCCACATTGAGCAAATTGGTAATAAATGGCAAGAATTTTTCTGGTGCCATAACTCCACCACTCTCTGCAATGGTGGAGTTTTTGTCAAGAAACAGAGCTGCCAGAGTTGAGCAAGAGACCCACATCATTTCTACACCCATAACTTTGGAACCCCCAGTTCACGATACTCAAACAGCTCAATCTGCTACCTTGTCTCAAGCTACAACAAAAGCCCCCACTTTTATAACTTTCAGAAAAAGAAAAAAGACTGCTGGTGCTCCTTCCACCAAAGTACCTATCACCCAAACTGTAAGCCCTGCACAGGAGCATTCTCCTGGGCAGAATATCCAAAGGGAATCCATTGTGCTGTCTCCCAGGCACACTGAGGAGGTGATCACCCCATGGGAGAGTGATCATGTGGTGTTTGAGGCTGACACTACTGTTTCATCCGCAAGGGGTGAGCAGGGCAGTGTCAACATCATTAAGACATCAGCCATGGCAACAGAAGTTGTTCCAACATCTTTTGGAAATCCCCAGTACCAAGAACAGAGGGGTACTGGTGTGGAATCTTATAGGAGTGACACACCAGTTATTTCTGCCAGTGATTTGTTTAAAGGGACAACACTCCCTGACATTGAGGCTAGTATGAAACAAAAGGCATTGACGGATTCAAATTTTGTACCATTCTTTGGGGCATACATGTATTTGAAGAAGAGAAATTCTTTACAAGACAAGCTTCTGGCTAAGCACAATGAGCTCATCATAAAGCAGGACAAACAAATCAGATTTTTGTCAGACACTTTGAAGAAGGCTAGACCCCCTCCACAAATAGTTCCAATCAAAAAGGGGGAGAAAACATCAACAGTTGAAACCATTTTGAAGCCAGTTGCTGAGATTCAACAAACAGTTTTGCAAACTCAACCAACAGCTGCTGATATTTCACAAACAGTTGTGCAGACTAAACAAGTAACAGTTGCACCAAGTGCCCAAACAGTTGTAGATTCAAAGAAAACAGTTGCATCGGATCAACAACAAACAGCTGCACCAAGTTCAGAAACAGTTGTAGAAAATGTCAGGATCGGATATTACTTAATATCAAATAACAAGAATTATCTTTTGAAATAAAATTAAAATTGTTAAAAAGACAATTTATAGTTTTGATCACAATCAATTAAGAAGTTGCGGAATCACACTCAATTGATTAAAAATGTTTTGAACACAAGAGCAATTCAATTAATAAACACAAAGTAATATTGTCAAAACGATGTTTATTGATAACCAATCGATGATTACAATATTCACCTACACCTCCAATCTAACTTCTTATGTTAGACGAAGAACACAATCTGTTCTTAGGTTTCAAAAGAAACATAGAGGCTAAAACACTTTCTGAAAGCAAATAACAATTACGTACGAATGCAAAAACAATTATGATATCGAGATCTATATACTAATCGAGTATTTATAGACTCTTAATCATCCTTGATAAGTTGACAGTTAGGTAATCTTCTATCTTCTGAGATAATCTTGAAAATCTTCGAACTTTGTTAAAGATATACTTCAAATCAAAGAAGATATCATTTTCCATAAATAGCTCAACCAAAACTGTTTGTTGAATGAAACAGTTCTGATCTTCTTCTAACAGTCTTCTCTTCAAGGTCTTCTAACAGTTGTAAACTTTGTACTAACAGTTCTGATCACTTGGACTAACAGTTGTAAAGCTTACAACAGCTGTTAGTTACAACTGTCTTCATATTACAGCTAACAGTCCTCGACTGTTTTATCAGAATCCTTCTAACAGTTTTGAACTGTTTTCACAAAGTCCATTAACAGTTTTAACTTTGCATCTTCAACAGTTTCAAAGCCTTAGCCAATTTCCAACAATCTCCCCCTAACTTAAAGAATTTGAACAATGCCTTTAAGTTCTTCGATTCATAGGGTTCAACCTTATATGAATTTAGCATATGCAAAGAATGACTTCCATTATTAAGCATAGTCAACTGTTTCAATCAAAATTGAAAGAGAATTACACAGACTTGAAAAATTCCAGTCTTTCTTTTATTCTCTTAAGCAGATCATCCTTTATTCTATTAGATCCATAGAATTTAGCCTTTGACATGTATTGAAGCTTTACTTTACTGTGCTCTACAAACTCTAAATCAAACCATTGAGTCTGAGCATTTGCCATAACCATGTGATACACTCTAGTTTTAGCATACACCTTTATTGAAATTATTGGAAAAGCCTCATCAGTAATCAAAACTGGTATTATCTCTTTTAGACTGCATATACTCGCAAGATGCCTCATCAAAACTCTAATCTCAATCTCCACAGCATCTGCATAATGACTAATTCCATAAACATACATATCCTGTAGATCTCTTCTAGTCAAATTGTTCACCATTTGAAAGAAATTTAAATAACTCTCTATTGGCTCAATTTCTCTCACAACCGTGACTCCTTGCTTACCAGTATCATACCTTAAAACTTCAAATCTCCATTCTTTTATATGAGACTTCTGACCCAACTGTTCTTTCTCCAATTGGGCAATCCCTTGCTGAAGTTCTGTTCTCAGTCGATCTTGCACTATCAGTTGAACCATCTCAGCTTTCTTTTTCTCAACTGTGTTCTTTGGAGGTGGAGGTGCTTTCCTTTTCACAATCCTTTTCCTCTTTACACCTTTTTGATCTTTTTCCTCTTCATCTATCTGTTTAGTGAACTCATCAGCCAGCTTCTTTGCTATCTCAAATCTGTCTGTTCTTGTTCTTGAAGTTCAGCTGACAACCTCTGAGCTACCTCAAAATCCCTTACTTCTTGCTGTTCTTTGGTTAATTTGAGCTTTGGTAGTGCAACAACTATCTCCTTTCCTTTTCCTTGTACAACTTGCAGTTGCTTTTCACCAGCCCTCTCAGAAATACTAATCCCTTTGAATCCAGGCCTTGGCTTAAGTGGCTTAAGCTTTGCACACTTTCCATCTAGCCAACCATCCTCAATCTTCTGTCTCATCTGATTGACACTACATATTAGCATTTCACTTCCCATTTTCACCAGATAGTCTTGTTTAACCTTTGGCCATGATCTATAAACCTCTGTTGAAGGATAATAACCAGACAAAATCATCGTATTGATCAGCACTCTGTCCACCGCTGATAGTTTCTCTTCAACTGTTGATTCACTAGGTCCAACTGTTAGTTCATCCGCTGCAACTGTTTGTTCGGGCACTTCAGCAACTGTTGGTAATAAATTCTCCCCCTTTTTGATTGGAACAGTTGAAGGGGGTCTTGCAGCAGCTGTCAACTATTGTAGTACTTGACCGTGTAGCTTTATTACCTCATTAGCATGCTTCAAACTGTTGGTCAAAACATGGATTTGATGATCCTGCTGAAGAATCCTTTTATTCTGTAATGAAATCTTTTTCTTCATTTGAATATAAGCCGCAAAGAATGGTGCAAAATTTGGATCCGTCAATGCTTTATGTTTCATGCGAGCCTCAATGTCAGACAGTGTTGCCATTGTTAACATGTCATTGACTGATACAACTGGTGGTTTACTCAAAAGAGATTCCACACCAGTACCCCTTTGTTCTTGGTACTGGGGATTTCCAAAAGCTGTTTTACCAGCCTCTGTTGCCGTGGTTGAGGTCTTAATGATGTTAACACTATCCTGTTCATCCCTTGCGGATGAAACAGTAGTGGCAGCCTAAAAAACCACATGATCACCCTCTGATGGAGTGATCACCTCCTCATTGTGCCTGGGAGACAGCACAAATGGTTCCCTTTCGATATTCTGCACAGGTGAATGCACCTGTGCAGGGCTAACAGTTTGGGATTCGAGAACTGTGGTGGAAGGAGCACTAACAGTTCTTTTTCGTTTTTGGAATGTTTTCAGAGGAGTGGCTTGTGTTGTAGCTCTATCAAAGGTAGCAGAGGGGATTATATGAGTATCATAAGCTGTGGGTTCTAGAGTTGGTGGTGTATCAATGTTGTGGTCTTCATGCTCAACTCTAGCAGCTTTGTTTCTTGAAAGAAACTACACCATTGCAGAGAGTAGTGGAGTTATGGCACCAGAGAAGCTCTTGCTATTTATCAGCAACTTGCTCAATGTGGAGGCCACATGAGCAGAGGGAATGATGACCCTCTTGTGTTTTTGGATATTTGGCAACACAAAGGTTAGCAAAACTTGCACAAATCTGGGGTACATCAAAAAGAGACCATATTTGGTCCCATGATGCTTTACCATACCATTAAATATCAGTTTAGAAAAGTTAAAGCATCTATTGTTTGCTAGACAGATGAGTGCAAGAGCAATGTTGCTCCCAAACTCATTCCAGCCTGTTCTCTTAGGGCTAACGCACTGCTGGAGAGTATGGATCATGAACTTCCAGTGTGAGCAGAATTGCCCTTTGTAGAAGGTACCCTTTCCCCTAGGGCCCTCATACCCAAGTTTAACTAACTCGGCATGCAAAAATTCTAAAGAGACAGAGTCAGAATACTCACCATGTCGATCATTCAGTTGTAGATGTTGGCGGATGGTATCCTCAGAGACGGACACATTCATATCATCAACAGTGGAATCAATCCATTGCACACCAGCTTCCTCTCTGATCGTCGCATTTTTCCAGAATTGATCAAGATGGGAAGTGTAGATGGTTGGATTTATGGTGAGAGCAGTGTTGAGATTGGACATTGAAAGGTAATCGATCATGTCATGGAAAGCAGTCAGGTTATCAGGTTTAGCAAGATATGCGAGCATAATGTGTTCTTTCACGAAGGGAAAGGGAGCCATTGCAAGTCCAAAGCAAAATTCTAGGGTTTGCGTATAATCGAAGTTCAGAAAGCGTGAATGAACTTGTGAGGAGGGAATGCCTTATATATGTTTCGAATATTAAATGCAATTCAAACATCCTCAGTTTCTGCAAAGACTAAAACACCCTTAAGTAAGCTAACAGTTGATGGATAAAAAAAGAACGAACAGTTGAGAACTGTTTTAAGAAGATAGTACAACTGTTACTTAAAAGAATTTCTCCCCCTTAAAAGAACATGCAGGTTGCCTAACAGTTGTGCACTCCATTCACTAACAGTTGGAAACTGTTAGTTGTAATTTTGAAAAACAGTTAGTTGAACATGTGCAACCGTCAGTCAACAAGCATCAGCTGACAACAATCATTAGCGAATATCAGCTAATACCAACAACTGAGACATCATTAATAAAACCATTAGCTGACAAAACATCATTAAATTATGCATTATATTCATGTTTAACACAGAAGAACTACAAAGTACATTCATTTGACTATGACTAGTCATCAATTACAATAACTTCATCATCATCAAGTACAATGACTTCATTATCAGCATCATTCCTTTTGACATTGAACCACACAACCGAGTCGTCAGTGACTTCCAGATTCAATTCAAACAACAAGCAGCAGGGGGTAGGTAAATTGTTTCTTTGAATAAAATGTTCAAATTCACCTCTTATTCGAACATGATCAGTCATTTTGTATGGCCTACGTGGGTCTGGATGCTGGGTTAAAGTGAAACCATCACAAACTCCATTCATGTCAAGAATACATGAGGAGTACTTCCAAATCTCATGCATCCTAACAAAGGGAGCTGGAATGGTCACATAACTCTGCTTAGCATTGATCTTTTTGAAGGTCAAGATGAAATGGTTAGTAGCCATTTGTAGAAAAAATTATGCCCTTTGGAATGCGAATGCAAGTTAATTTATAGACAAAGTTGTAGGTGAAAAAAATTTGCCAATAATTAAGCATGCAGTGACCTGTCATGTCCATTCAACACATGACACAGTAAAGTGACAAACCTTGACCAGTTGAAAACTGTTCTTAATAAAGTAACAAACCTTGACCACACTGTTTGTGGGACATGCAGCCAAATACTTCCAAAACTGTTGATGGGACACACAGTTCTTCTCTGCACTAAACACTTAAACCAACAGTTGTTAGATATAAACACTAACAGTTGCAAACTGTTAGTGAGAAAACATCGAGGGACAAACAACTGTTAGTCCAGGTTAATCATTCCAATGTTTGAGATCAAAAAGTTGAACCTGCTCACATCAAATGCTTTAGTGAACAGATCAGCTAACTGATCATCAGTATGAACTTTCATAAATTGGATTAACCTTTTCTCATTGCAATCTCTAATAAAGTGAAACCGGATTTCAATGTGTTTTGTTTTAGAATGCTTCACTGGATTATTAACAATGCTAATAGCATTTGTGTTATCAACATAAATTGGTGTATGCAAGAAAGACAAACCATAATCCAGAAGCTAATTCTGAATCCACAACACTTGTGAACAGCAGCTTGATGCAGTAATATATTCAGCCTCAGCTGTTGAAATTGAAACTGTTGTTTGTTTCTTGCACTGCCATGAGACTAATCTTGAGCCAAAGAATTGACATCCTCCAGAGGTTGATTTTCTGTCCACATTAGCTCCACCATAGTCACTATCAGAGTATGCCACCAAATCAAAAGGTGAATCCTTAGGATACCAAAGACCCAGTTTTGGTTGGCCTTTGAGATATCTAAAAATTCTCTTTACAGCAAATAGGTGTGACATCTTTGGACAGCATTGAAACCTGGCACACACACACACAGAGCAAACATTATATCAGGTCTAGAAGCAGTTAAGTACATTAAAGAACCTATCATAGACCTATACAAATGTATGTCTACTTCCTCCCCCTCAGGATCTGCTCCCAACTGTTTGTGTGTTTCCATTGAAGTACTTGCCAGTTTCACATCTTGATAGCCAAACTTATCCAAAATGTCTTTGACATACTTTGATTGACTGAGAAATATGCCAGTTGGCTTCTGCTTCACTTGTAATCCCAAGAAAAATGTGAGTTCTCCTATGGAACTCATCTGAAATCTCCTTTTCATTATGCTTTCAAACTCCTTGCACAGACTGTCATCAGTGGATCCAAAGATTATATCATCAACATAGATTTGAACAAGTAAATTTTCTGTTTTAACAATCTTTGTAAATAGTGTCTTATCAATAGTGCCTCTCTTAAATGCATTCTCAAGAAGATATGATGATAATGTCTCATACCAAGCTCTAGGAGCCTGATGTAATCCATACAAAGCTTTATCAAACCTATATACCCTATCAGGGTACTTTGAGTCTTCAAAACCAGGTGGTTGACACACATATACCTCCTCATCAATAGTTCCATAGAGAAAAGCCGACTTGACATCCATTTGATACACCTTAAATCCTTTATAGCTTGCAAAGGCAAGGAACAGTCTAATTGCTTCTATCCTTGCAACAGGTGCAAAGACATCATCATAGTCTATGCCTTCCTCCTGTGTATAACCCTGTGCAACAAGTCTAGCCTTGTTCTTGATTACAATCCCTCTCTCATCCTTCTTATTTCTGAACACCCACTTGGTGCCAATTGCTCTTTTGCCTTTTGGAAGTTCAACTAACTTCCAAACTTGCTGAATTTGAAACTGTAAGAGCTCTTCTTGCATTGCTTCCACCCATGAAGGGTCTTTTAATGCCTCTACTGCTTTCTTTGGTTCTATCTGAGATAGAAAGCAGGCATTTACATCAAATTGTTCGAGATCCACAACACTATTTTCATTCTGCAGCATAGCTCTTGTTCTAACAGGAGTGGTTGGATCACCAATGATCTATTCTATTGGATGATTCTTGTGAATTCTGGATGTAGGGATGTTTTCTTCAGTCAGTACATTCCCTAAATTTGACAAATCAATCTCAGATTCACTATCATTCCCAGAAGAGTTGCATCCCTGATCTGCAACTGTTTGATGTTCAGAAGCAGTGTTTTGTTGAGGATCATGAGATTCCATGTCCTTTGAAAGTTCAGCATCATTTATTGGACAAATAGCATTGGAAGAGTCCTCTTGTAACAAGGGAATCACTACAAAGTCTTCAGTAATTTTGTTTCCACCAACAGTTGTTGGAATTGAGCTAACAGTTTCAAAACTATTTGAGACAGTTTGTGAATTTGCACTAACAGCTGTAGGAACACCTGCAACTGTTTCTGTAGAATACTCAAAAGAAAGAGATTTAGACAATGCATCAATATCAAATAACCAATCAGGACCATTACCTGCAATATTGATCCTATTCTCATTGAAGGAGACATTCATACTTTCTTCTATGATCCTAGTGACATTGTTAAAGACTCTGTATGCTTTACTCTAAGTGGAATATCCTACAAAGAATCCTTCTTCTGCTTTACTCTCAAACTTGCCTAATTGTGATTTGGTATTCAGGATAGTGCATGGACAACCAAATGGTTTGAAGAAGTTGATCAAAGGTTTTCGTTTAAGGAACAACTCATAAGGAGTTTTCCCTTTGGACTTGACAACTTGTACTCTATTCTGAACATAGCAGACAATGTTCACTGCTTCTGCCCAGAAAGTCATTGGAAGCCTAGAATCAGCTAACATGGATCTAGCAGCCTCAATCAAAGTCCTATTCCTTCTCTCAGCCACTCCATTCTGTTGAGGAGTCCTAGGAGCACTAAACTGTCTTGAAATTCCCTTTTCCTCACAAAAGCTGTTTAATTCATAGTTCTTAAACTCAGAACCATTATCAGATCTAATGACTTTCACCTTCAAATCAGATTGATTCTCAATCCTAAGAATAAGAGACTTAACTAACTCAACAGTTTCATCTTTAGTTCTAAGAAAGCGAACCTATGTAAATCTGGTGAAATCATCAACTATAACTTAACAGTAGGCTTTCTTACCTATGCTGACCACAGATGTTGGACCAAAAAGATCCATATGCAAAAGTTGTAAATGTGCAGTAATGGAAGAAACTTCTTTGGGCTTATAAGAAGTTTTGTGTTGCTTGCCTTTGAGACAGGCTACACAATGATCATCACATGAGAATTCCTTTTGTGGCAAACCTCTTACCAGATTGTTTTTAACTAACTTATTCATGGTTTTAAAGTTCATGTGACACATCCTTCTATGCCAAATGGCAGACTCATCATGAGATGCCTTTGAGAGTAGACAACTTAATACATTCTGCTTAGCAATCTTTTGTGTATCCAGACAGTATACATTATCTTTTCTAGGTGTTCTTAAAAGAACATCTTTTTCATCCAATTTAAAATCTTTTGATAGGATAATGCATTTAGTGTCTATAAACAAGACTTTGTTTCCATTGTCACACAATTTGAGATACACTTAGCAGGTTGTATTTAAGTTGTTCAACAAAGAAAACATCATTAAATATAAGTGTACTTGCCTCCACAGCTCCTTTACCTGTGATTCTTCCTCCCTTAGCATTTCCTCCAAATGCTACATATCCTCCATTGATTCTTCTGAAATCCTTCAAACAATGTGGATTTCCAGTCATGTGCCTTGAGCATCCACTATCCACATGCCAAATTGATCCATGATCGGCCCTATGAATGCTCTGCACAAATAAAAATCAGTTAGTAGCAGGAAGTACCCAGGCCATGCAGGTCTTGGGTACACCATTCAAGTCATAATACTTAAACACAGATTGAGTTTTCTTGATGTCATCCAAATTAGACTTCTCTATTTTGTGTGAAGAGTATTTTGGGATAACATGTGGTTTCCAACTGTTATGATGAACAGTTGAGTCTTTTGAACAAACAGTTTTTGGAGTTGGTAACACAGTTGAAGCATGTTTTAACTCAGATTGGTTTTCAGATTGATTAACAGTTTTACTCTCTTCAGAAACTGTTTGTTTTTGCAATTTCACCCAAGCCAGACCAACAGTTTTTGATTTTGGCTTAACAGATGTAGAACTGTTAGCCGGTTTGGATGTAACAGTTGTAGAACTGTTAACCTGTTTTGGCTTAACAGTCTTAAAACTGTTAGTCTGTTTTCTGGAACTTGGTTTCTGAGTGCTATAGATTTGTGGGTTATAATAACAATCTTTAGCCAAGTGATTAGTTCTCCCACATATATAGCATTTTTTAGTTTTGAAAATAGGCAAACCAGTTCTTTGTGACCAGAACTGGTTCCTATTTCTTTGGTTTCCTCTCACTGGTGCTGACTGAGGAAATTTCTATACACCATGCTGTTTGCATGTGCAGATAGACACTTCAGTATCCTTTTTCACATATTTGGGTTGAGACTTTGCTTTTGAAGCTTCATTCTTTGCCTTCTTTCCTTTTGAACTGTTTGGGTTCCTTTTGGGACTATTAGTGTAAAGGTGTGGACTGTTTGTAACAGTTGTGGAACTGCTTATAGAATGAACAGCTGTGGTCGGTTTTGGCTCATTGGTGAGGGATTCAGTGGATGCTTTTACAAACACCACAGGTTGTAAAGGGGATTTTGTGGCTATGGGTTCACAACAGATGTGATTTTCAAATGGAATGACCTCTTCCTTCTTCACAACTCCTTCATTCTTATCATCACTCACCGCATACACAACTCCTTCCTCTTCACTTTCAAATTGTGGATCAGCTGACTTCAGTTCATCTGGTAATGATTCGTTAACATACCTATCAGCTACATCAGACATGGGAGTTATGTAGTTGTGATTGTATGGAGGTGGGGTCTGTTTATATCCTAAACCAGTTTTCACCTTGTCTCTGATTTGTGATTGTAACAAGGTTTCAAGTTTAAGATTTGTTGACTTGAACATGCTCAGATCAATATCAACACCCTCCAACTTCTTGGTTAATTCATCAACCTTACTTTCCTTTTCACTTAGCTTTTTCTTTAAACTATCAATCTCTTCTTGAAGCTGCTCCTTCTCCCACTTATGATACTTTCTATCATAATCCATTTGCAGTTCATTAGCTTGATAATCTTTGATTTTCTTTTCAAAGCTTTCAATAACAGCACTAGTTTCATACCTTCTCTCCTCCATTCTACTTAGAGCTGCACATACCTTTTTGTTGTGCTCTCTAAACCTTTTAACAATGGCTCTACATTCACCAGGACAGAGTTTAGAAGATACCTGAATGTCTTCTGATTCTGGTGAATCCAGTTTGATGGAGGAATCAGTTAATGCCATCAATGCCTTGTTGTTAGAGGCTTCCTCTGCTTGATCACTCCAATCAAACCCATGTCCTTCTTGTGATACCAATGCTGAGGAGGTTTGAGTTGGCCGTTGTCCTTGATTCTGGCCTTGTCCACCTGATCTGCACTCTCTGGCAAAGTGACCATACTGTTGACATTTAAAACATCTAACTTTTGACTTGTCAAAACCAGCTTTGCCATCAGCTCTGAAGTTCATGTTCTACCTTCCAGTTCTTTTGATATACCTTTTGGCTCTGACAGTTAACATGGCCATCTGCCATTTGAGATCCATCTCCTCAAGATCATCAGGATGCACTTGTTCAAGATCCTCATTCGTGAGGGTTGAATGTGCATGGCTAGCAAGAAAGGCTTCAAGTATAGCATCAGGAGTGTTTACATCTAGTCCAACAGCAGAACTAGTACCTGCACAACCATCAACAGAGTTAGTTAAAGAATGGTTTGAGTCCATACCTGAGGATGAAAGAAGAGCAGCATTGTGGCTAGGGGTAACATACTTTCTTTTTCCCTCTATCTCTCCTTCAAACACAATCAAACTGTTGTAGAGATCATCTAACTCTATATCCTCTAGAGAATCTTTGGTTCTCCATTGTGCAACATAGACTGTCCACTCTTCACCTAAGGACCTAAGAAACTTTCTATTGATCTCATCTTGTTCTAATCTAACCTTAGCACTCTCCAATTGGCTCACCAGCTTATAGAACCTATCAAATATCTGAGTAATACTCTCATTCTTTCCACTAGTAAAGTTCTCATAAGCTTGTTTCAGTAGATCCCTTTGATTCCTTTTGGAACTAGCATTCCCAGCAAACCTCTTCTCTAGTGCATTCCAAAGTTCATAAGCATCATCAAACTTTTTGAATTGATGCTGATACTCATTGGGGATAGCAATCTGAAGGATGCTGAGTGCTTTTATCTCAATCATCCTTTCTTTCTTTTCAGCATCAGTTTTTGGTGGTGGTTTCTTCTTTGGTTTTCCTGTTTCATCTAAATCAACAGTAGTAATGGGGTCCTTTTCTATGATTTCCCAAATAGCATAGTCCATTAATTGGACATGCTGCTTGATTCTTAGTTTCCATATCTCAAAATCAGTTGGTTTGAGCATGGGACCACGAATGTTTGACCCAGATCCAGTGTTGTCAGAAGATCCACCGGACTCCATTGCAGTATGATGATTGAAAAACACAATTAAACTTTAGAGAAACTCTAAATAAAGAACCACAGCAGATTGGTGCAAAACAAACCTTCAACTGGTGATCAATGGAACCTTAATGATAAGGGTCTGATACCACTTGTCAGGATCGGATATTACTTAATATCAAATAACAAGAATTATCTTTTGAAATAAAATTAGAATTGTTAAAAAGACAATTTATAGTTTTGATCACAATCAATTAAGAAGTTGCGGAATCACACTCAATTGATTAAAAAGGTTTTGAACACAAGAGCAATTCAATTAATAAACACAAAGTAATACTGTCAAAACGATGTTTATTGATAACCAATCGATGATTACAATATTCACCTACACCTCCAATCTAACTTCTTATGTTAGACGAAGAACACAATCTGTTCTTAGGTTTCAAAAGAAACTTAGAGGCTAAAACACTTTCTGAAAGCAAATAACAATTACGTACGAATGCAAAAACAATTATGATATCGAGATCTATATACTAATCGAGTATTTATAGACTCTTAATCCTCCTTGATAAGTTGACAGTTAGGTAATCTTCTATCTTCTGAGATAATCTTGAAAATCTTCGAACTTTGTTAAAGATATACTTTAAATCAAAGAAGATAGCATTTTCCATAAATAGCTCAACCAAAACTGTTTGTTGAATGAAACAGTTCTGATCTTCTTCTAACAGTCTTCTATTCAAGGTCTTCTAACAGTTGTAAACTTTGTACTAACAGTTCTGATCTCTTGGACTAACAGTTGTAAAGCTTACAGTAACTGTTAGTTACAACTGTCTTCGTATTACAGCTAACAGTCCTCGACTATTTTATCAGAATCCTTCTAACAGTTTTGAACTTTTTTCACAAAGTCCATTAACAGTTTTAACTTTGCATCTTCAACAGTTTCAATGCCTTAGCCAATTCCCAACAGAAAAGCAGTTGACAGAGTTCTGATCAATAAGATGATTATGTCTGGGGATTACCAAACAACTGAAGTATTCACAACATGGTCAAAAGTAAAGCAAGATCATTTGATTGCAGTGGGTGCTCAAACTCTAAACATAAGTGAACACAAAATGAAACAAAAGATAGAAGATGGATGGCTGGATGGTAAATCTAAAAAGCTGGAACCAATTGCACCAAAGCCAGGATTCAAAGGAATTGCTATTACTGAATCAAAGAAAGATTAGAAGATTCCTTCTGTGCAAGGTAAGGGAAAGGAGATTGCTGTTGAAATTCCAAAGTTAAAACTTACCAAAGAACAGCAAGAGGAGCGTGATCATGAATTAGCACAGAGGTTGGATGCTGAGCTTGAACAACAAGAAAAGAAAGATCTTGATTTAGCTCAAAAGCTAGCTGCTGAATTTACAAAGGAGATAGATGAAGAAGAAAGGGCTAAGAAAGCTGGTAAGGGAGTGAAAAGAAAGAAAGTTGAAAAGAAGAAAACAGTTCCACCTCCCAAGCCAACAGTTGAGAAGGAAAAACAAACAGTTCAGCCTCAAACAGCAAAAGCAGACATGGTAAAAACTATTCTTCATGATAGACTGAGGGTAGAGGTTGAAGAAAGAATTGGTAAGTTAGAAGCACAGCAGCTTGGCCAAAAATCCCACATTACTGAGTGGAGATTTAAATTGTTGAGAATAGAGACTGGAAAGAAAGGGGTTACAATTGTCAGAGAACTAGAACCGATTTAAACTACTCTAGTTTCTTACATTTGATGGAAAGTGACTAGAAGGGATATTCAAGAGATGTATGCATATGGAATAAGTCACTATGGGGGAGCTGCAGAAATTGAATTCAGAGTTTTGATGAGGCACCTAACAAGTATATGCAGTCCACTGGAGAAATGCCTATTTTGATAAGTGATGAAGCCTTCCCAATAAGCTTTATGAAAGTATATGATAAGTCAAGAGTTTATCATATGGTGATGGGAAAGGGACAAACTCAGTGGTTTGATTTTGAATTTGTTGAGCATGGTAAAACAAAGCTTCTGTATATGCTGAAAGCAAAGTTCTATGGCCCTGCTAACATGAAGGAGGATCTGATGAAAAGGGTGAAGGAAAGGTTGGAGCTCATTCAGTCAAGTAAAAAGTAATTTTCTTTTTATGTTTTGATTGTAACAATTTAACTTTGCATACTTAGTGTAAATATTTTCTTTGCTAAGTTGATTTTTCTGTGGTTGAACCCTATAAATAAAACAGCTTAAATGTATTGTTCAATACTTTAAGTTAGGGGGAGATTGTTGGGAAATTTGCTAAGTTATTGAAACTGTTGGATATGTAAAGGTAAATCTGTTAGATTGATTTGTGAAAACAGTTGTAACTAACAGTTGTTGCAAGTTTTACAACTGTTAATACAAAAAAATTCAAAACTGTTAGTGTAAATTATACACAACAGTTTGAAGACCTTGAAGTAAAGACTGTTAGAAGAAATTCAGAACTGTTTATTCAACAAACAGTTGCTGTTGAGCTATTTATGGAAAATGCTATCTTTATGGATCTGAAGTATATCTTTATCAAAGTTGAAGATTATCAAGATTATCTCGGAAGATAGAAGATTACCTAACTGTCAACTATTCAAGGAGGATCAAGAGTCTATAAATACTTGGAATAGAATATCGTTTTAGTATCTCTACATCATAGCAATTTTACGCATTCATAGTGTTGGTGCATATTTTATGAATCCCTAGTTCGTATCAATAAAGTATATACATGAAATATTAATTTAAATGTGTTTTGATTAATGGTTTGCATGTTTATACATTCTAAGTGATACTATGTGTTTATGAAAAGCTTACAAGTATTTAATCATGGTTTGGTTTGTAGGAAATTCACTTCGCAAGAAGTGAAAGTCACTTCGCAAGAAGTGAAAGTCACTTCGCAAGAAGTGAAAGTCACTTAGCGCGAAGTGAAGTCATCAGTCACTTCGCAAGAAGTGAAAGTCACTTCGCAAGAAGTGGATGTCACTTCGCGCGAAGTGAATGTCAGTTCGCGCGAAGTGAACTGTGTCATTCGAAAACGCGTAAAACTCACTATAAATAGTGATTAACCCCTCATTTGAACATATAATCACGAAAAATCACTGACAATCATCCAGGACACTTCGTGAGCCTTCGTAATCGTACATATACCCTTGAAACTCGCGAACTAAGTGATAATTCTCGAATTCCAAGGCAGCCAAAGCATCTCTGTGTGGTACTGTGTGTTTGTTCTTCTACCTTTCTGTGTGACACTGTGTGCCGGACACCTAAGCAGATCTTAGAATCCTTAGGAGGTTTGGGAAATAGAATTCCGCGCTATTTCTCATCCTAGATCAGTCCTAGCATTAGGGTGTTTTAGTTTAGTTTAGAACCCCGTCCCCCGCCCCCGGTCCTACAAAGTGGTATCAGAGCCTTGTGCTTTGATTGATCACTTTTCCTTAGGATTAAGTCGATCTAGGTGTTCCTTTAGGCCTGTGTGTGCCCCCTTGCGTCACTTTTTACCGAAAATAGGTCGGAAAATAGGTCCTTTTGCGTTAAAAAGGTCAAGTTTTTACGTTTAGGCTCTTTGAGTTTCGACCGTGCGTAGTGAAACCCCACCTCGTGCGTACTGATCTCAGTTCGCACGAACTGTGCCTGTGTGTTCTAGATCCTTCGATTGCTGTCTGTGTGCCTCGTGCGAAGTGGTCCTGCAGTCCGCGCGTACTGCCATACGTGCGTGCGTAGTGACTGTTCGCCAATCCGTGCGTGGTGTGTCCTCACTGCGTGCGTGGTGCTCGCAGTCCGCACGAAGTGATTGTGGTGCGTGCGTAGTTGCTGTGTGCGTTTCAAAAAAAAAAAAAAAAAAAAAAAAACCCTAAACCCTAAACCCTAAACCCTAAACCCTAAAAAAAAAAAAAAAAAAAAAAAAAAAAAAAAAAAAAAAAAAAGGCATTTTATTTCCGTCTTCGTGCGCTGTGCTTTTCTGTGCAGTTCTGTGTGACCTTTTTCTATCAAATTTCCTGTGTGCTTTTCAAATCCAATCCGAATCTGTGTGCTTGCTGCCTTGGTTCATTACATCAATTCAAATGGCCTCTAAACAAACCACTGCCTTAAACAACCTTCTACTAGAAACAGAAATGGGCAGTATCAACAAAGTGCCGAAATTGCTAACCATGGAGGACTATCCTATGTGGAAGCCCAGATTCGAAATTTTTCTAGATGGGGTCGATTGTAGATTGCGGAGAGCCATGAATGTGGAGTATATGGTTCCAAAAGGGGAGGGAAATATCGAAACCCCTTACGATAAAATGACGGTCGAACAGCAGACCAGTTACAATGCTGAAAAGAAGGCCTATGCTCAACTGATTCAGGCCATCCCCAACGACATCTTCCACCAGTTTAGGAGGTATCGAACTTCCTACAGTCTATGGAGAGCTCTTGAGAAGAGGAATGAGGGAAACGCTGCTCTGAAAGAACTTAAAGCAAGTCAATTAAGGAAGGAATTAGACCATTTCACGGCTACAAGAGATGAGAAGATTCCTTCCCTTATTACAAGATACAACCACCTTCTAAGTGAACTGGACAGTCTGGGTGGTACTGTTCCAGAGAAGCAGCAAGTAGAGATCTTGGCGAATGCTTTGCCCAAGAGCTGGCGGCCATTCATCATGATACTCAAGAATGGTAACGGTTTTGACGGGATGGACCTTAATGATTTCATCACCAAGTTAAAGGAGCAGGAGCAGGAGGAACTAAATCTGGATTCTATGTCTAGTTATCAACAGAACCCCTCACTCTACTACTCCGGAACACCTGTCTCGTCATCTACCTCTTCACATGCCCCCCTACAGTCTGCCTATGTGACCAACGTGAATGAATCGGGCAGATCTACCTCTGATGCTTCATCCTCTGGGTCATCTTATACTGCATCTTCCTCCGGACTTAATGTCGAACACTTCAAGTATGGGAGTACAGATGAGGTTAAGACACATATGGGCATGCTAAGTGCGCTAGTCTCCTCTTATGATGATCTACTGAAGGGGAAGATTGGTAATGCTCATATGACTCAAGAGGACTATGACCAGATCGACGAGGATGAGATGGAGAGACAAGATATCCTCTGGTCGTATGCCAACTTAGTGAGACGGGCAAAAGCTTATGAGCGAAGAACGGGAAAGTCAATATCAGCAACCAAGGATACCAAACTCGGCTTTGATAAATCTGCTGTGACCTGCTATAACTGTGGTGAAAAGGGTCACTTCGCGCGTGAATGTGAAAAGCCGAAGAATTCGGGACCGAGGTATCCATTCAAAACTGGTTCTGGCAGCAGATCATCTACCTCCACAACCATAAAATCTGAAGCAACTCCAACACCGACTAAGGCTATGGCAGTTATTCAAAGAGATGAGGGAGTGGATTGGTCTGTACAGTTCGGGAATGCTGATGCTGACATCAACTTGGCGAACGTTCATGTGTTGAACGAAGATTCTTCATCCGAGACCGAAAGCTATTCAAGTGAAGAAGAATCAGGTGCCAGCAATGATGATGAACCAGCCTCGACACCAGCTGCAGAAGAGACACCAGTGAATGTCCGTGCCAAAGAGTCAAATCAAAAGGTGTGCAGCTGTGGTCAACCGTCTGCGGATCAGGTATGTACCTTTGGATTACCTTGTGGTTCGTGTGATGAATATGTAAAACAGATAGTGTTCTTAAAGTCTACTATTTCAGATCTCACATCTAAGTTAGATAATAACCTGTTGATCAAAGGAAGAGAAAATCAATTAAAAGAAAAGAATGAAAGTCTAGGTAAACAGGTTAATGAACTAGGTGTGGCTCTGTTAAATAAACAAGATGCTATCGTGTTTTACATAAACGAAATCGATAAGCTGAAACGGGACCTTGCTACCTCAAAGGTCGATTATGAGACTCTGAGTCAAAAACTCAAAAGCTATTCCACGTCTTCTTATCTTTTTGAGTACATAATCGATCAGAGAGGTCAAGGTACCGATTCAGAAAAGGACAAAAACGTATATTCAAAATGTCCACCACCAGTGTTAAATCAACTGGTGAACGATGATGTCCATTCTGAAGCTGACCCACTACTCACAAAGGTTGATGAATCTTCTGCATCAACCCCAAAAGAGGATTTAAAGTTACACGAGAATGTGGGTGAGCCTCAGAAGAATGAGGTTCAGCAAGAAGATATCAAAAAGGCTGAACCAGGCATAAGAGAACTGTTGGCTAGTTCTAATGTGAAAGGTCCGTTGATGCATCGTATCCACGATGCTCTTCGAAAATTTGAAAATGAGGGTGTAAAGTCTCCTGATATCCGTCCATACCAAGAGGTCAAACAACTACCCAAACATCAAGGGTTAGGGTATCGGCCTCAAAAGGTAACGAAAGGCTATGTGAAGCAATACCCAGAAAGGGTCTGCTATGTGTGTAGGAGACCTGGTCACCTCAGTTACAAGTGTGATCAGAAGACACATCAAAGCTGTAACAAGAAAGTTGAGATTTTGCAAGAAAATAAAACGTTTCTTAAAAACCATCAAAACTCAACTCTTCCTGTTCAGCATCAAAGGATTCCTAAGTGGAGTAACAAACTGTGTGTTCAAATGTCCAAGGAATCAAGTGACAGGATCATCAAGACTGGAACATGGATGAAACTTCCAGTGGTTGGAGAAGACGGGAAACCCATGACCATTCGGGCTTGGGTTCCTAATGTTGTCTAACTCATTCTTCTAAGTGAAGGGTGTCAACCGAAATAGTCCAGGTTAAGGTTTCTATGACTGTGTGTCTTTATCATTTTATTTTCTTTGTGCTTATTTTCTGTGTCGTTGCATTTCTATTTTCTTAGTTTCTAGTTTGTTTAGTATTTTAGGGGGGGATAGTTAGTTTTAGTTCAGAAAACTTAAAAAAAATCAGAAAACTTAGAAAATACAAAAAAAATCAGAAAACTTAGAAAATACAAAAAAAAAATCAGAAAACTTAGAAAATACAAAAAAATCAGAAAAACAAAAATGAGAAGTTGATCCAACTCAAATGGAAAATGATGGTACACTGGCTTTCAATACAAAGTACGTCTAGTAAAATTAGGACTGAAGGCATGTACATATTCTTGAGAAAAATGTCTGAAAATCTAATTGAATTAGATAAGAAACAGATAGTGTGTAAGACATATAAGGAAAGTCTAGACTGATAAATGGTTATGCATGTGAAAATCAATCATAGATTTAAGCTATCGAGACATTCCAAGTCTATAGGTCAAAAACAGTTGAGACTAGCTACAGTTTGTTGCACACACCTGTTACCATGCCAAATGTGCTCAGATGACTATGAGCAAAATGTAAAAGAGGGTGAAAAATTGACCCCAATCTGAGATGTCAAGGATCTATCAATGTTGAATTGTCAAAGAGCATAAAATGCAGTGACAAAAGCTATATTGATCTATTAGTGTTGAATTGTCAAAGAGCATAAAATGCAGTGACAAAAGCTCAACAAAATTATCAGAAGAGGTGAAAAATTGACCTCCATGTCAAAAGAGCATAAAATGCGTTGACAAAATCACAAAGCACATAAGCATGGTGGTTGGGTAATCAAGTTGTGCACCTACTGAGTGAATCAAAATACTGTGAGACTTTGAAAGAGATAGTCTTAACCGTGTAACCAGTCTAGATAATCTGAAAATGTTGAAACAAAATCTGTCATTATCTGAGGAAAGTTAGGTTGACAGACAGAGTTTGAGAGAATATGTTTATGTCCAAGGTTCTGAAATAAATGACTACTAAGTATAGATGTGCTAGTACTAATTCCATCTTGGAACCTTCTCACAAAAAGATTTAATTTCAGTAATTTTATTCCTGCAATTTTCTTAGTATTTTAATTTCTGTTCTTTAGGATTTAATTTGTTAATAGTTTACTTCTGCATTTTCTTTTTCTTTATAATCAGAAAAATACAAAAAGATTTTTGGTGTGTTTCTTATTTCTTTTGGTATGTCTATTTTCTTTATTTATAATTTCTTATGTTTGCATTTTTATCCCGTTTGTGTTTAGAAAAATACAAAAAGAGTTCTAGTATGTTATTAATCATTCTTAGTGTTTTGATTAGGGGGAGTTTGTTCTGTTTACATTTCCTTCATCTTACTTTGATGTGTTATGCTTAAATGTTTATAAGTGATCTTGAAGTTACTGACCGTTTATTGCTGAGTGCAGTACTAACAGTATTAAGGTTCACAGATGAGAAACTCATTACATGCGAAATGGAAACCCACTAAGCACGAGTTACAGCTCACATTGTGCGTAGTGCAGGTAAGGGCATGACGAAAGGTATTCGTTATGAATTTTGCTTTGTGCAAATTTTTGCTGTGTGCATTTTGCTTTGTGCATTTTACTTTGTGGAATTTTTGCTTAGTGCAATGGTTATTGATAGAACTAGGTCTTAGGGGGAGTATGTTGGTGCATATTTTATGAATCCCTAGTTCGTATCAATAAAGTATATACATGAAATATTAATTTAAATGTGTTTTGATTAATGGTTTGCATGTTTATACATTCTAAGTGATACTATGTGTTTATGAAAAGCTTACAAGTATTTAATCATGGTTTGGTTTGTAGGAAATTCACTTCGCAAGAAGTGAAAGTCACTTAGCGCGAAGTGAAGTCATCAGTCACTTCGCAAGAAGTGAAAGTCACTTCGCAAGAAGTGGATGTCACTTCGCGCGAAGTGAATGTCAGTTCGCGCGAAGTGAACTGTGTCATTCGAAAACGCGTAAAACTCACTATAAATAGTGATTAACCCCTCATTTGAACATATAATCACGAAAAATCACTGACAATCATCCAGGACACTTCGTGAGCCTTCGTAATCGTACATATACCCTTGAAACTCGCGAACTAAGTGATAATTCTCGAATTCCAAGGCAGCCAAAGCATCTCTGTGTGGTACTGTGTGTTTGTTCTTCTACCTTTCTGTGTGACACTGTGTGCCGGACACCTAAGCAGATCTTAGAATCCTTAGGAGGTTTGGGAAATAGAATTCCGCGCTATTTCTCATCCTAGATCAGTCCTAGCATTAGGGTGTTTTAGTTTAGTTTAGAACCCCGTCCCCCGCCCCCGGTCCTACACATAGTTTATTGTTAACTTGTTTTCAGAAAGTGTGTTAGCCTCTAAGTTTCATAGAAACCTAAGAACAAACTGTGTTCTTCGTCTAACAAAAGAGTTAGATTAGAGGTGTTGGTGAATATTGTAATCATAATTGGTTATTAATAAACATCTTGATATTTGAAAGTATTTTCTTGCGTTGATTCTTGAAATGTTCTTGTGATAAAACCTTAAACATCAATTAAGTGTGATTCCGCAACTTCTTAGTTGATTGTGATCAAACTGAAAGATTATCTTTAAATAACTCTGATTTAATTCTTAAAGGTAATTCTTGTTATTGATATTTGATAATATCCGATCCTGATAAGTATCAGACTAACAACTATGAACATATCATAAACATTTGAACATATCAAAATAATACTTGTATTCAATTTGAACTTATCAGAATACAAAATTTGATCACTTAGATCATGCACACTTAGTGCTTACAGATTATTAGAACTAATCTAATAATTACAATAGAACTAATGTATTACAAAATTTTAATATTAAAACTGATCTAATGTTTATCCTCAGGATGTAATTCTTCAAACTCTCTGATTTCCTTGTTAATGTCTTCAAGGAGTTCTTTCAGATTTGGCAAGTGTTGAAGTTCATCCTTTTGTGATCTAATTGCTCTGTTTAGTCTATATCTGAACCTGGCATTTTGTTTAGTCTTCTCCACTAGTAATCTCAGAGCTAACACTTGAGCTACCCCAGAAATATAAAGTGTTGCATCAGTCTGGAAGCATTGATCACCATTACTATCCAAGTACATAAATCCTTTCTGAGGCTTTAACATAAGTATTCTATTTAAACTCCATGCCTTCAGGGAGATTAAGATCGTACTTGCTCCGTTTTGCTGGGCTTTGACAACTTTTTCTTTCCAATCTTGTGAAAGGAAGTAAGTAGGGTTCTGATCTTAGATCTGGGTATGATTTCCATTGCATCAGCTTTTGCTAGTAGCCTTAAGATCTCATCCTTTACTTGATTTCTAACAGAGGACTTTTCCATCTGCTTGATGAGTGTGGCTACTTGTTTCCATTCAGCATATCCCAGTCTATGAAGTTGATTCAGATCTAGGGAAGATGTTTCACCATTTTCTAAGACTAACACTGAGTAATGTCTTCTTCCTCTGGTTGAGTTTCAACAGGAAGCTCGACTTCTTCTTCCTTTGGCTCTATAGGCAGTCTGAGTTTGGCTAAATCCTCATTCTGCTTTCTTATCTGTTCAGCCCAAGCCTGCTCCCTTGTTACTTTCTCACTTTGAATATTTTCAAACTCAGCTTGTACACTCATTTGTCTTCTCCTTGGTTCATCAACAGACATCCCAAGCTGATCAGCTTCTTGTTGCTCTATTCTTTTAATTGCCATCAGAGAAGCTCTTTCTTTCAAGGTCATGTCATCTGCAGAGTCTTCAACTGAATCTGATTCACCAAGAATCATTTTTCTTCTTTTCTGCCTTGGGGCTTCTGAATCTCCTGAGCTGACTACTTGAGGTCGTTTTCCTTTAGCTTTTTCAGTAAGCTCATCTTCAGGTTCTATTTCTTTCTCTTTCTCCCCCTCAATATGATATGGCTTCTCTGCTCCTTTGGCTAGAACTAACAGAGCCTCAACCTCAGCTTAGACTGACTCAGCTTCAGCCTCTTGAACCTTCTCCCCCTTTTTGTCATCATCAATAGGGGTTGAAGTTTGTTTTTGTGTAAGAACAGCCACCACATATTTTAACTTGGATACTTCTTCATCCAAAGAATCCAATTTCAATAGTAAATGCTGCTTGGTCTTTTTTCTCTTGAGGTGCAGCGTTTCAAGCTGACCTTTAATGAAAAGCAATAGATCATCCAAAGCAGTGTAAGAAGGTTGGGATTTGGGTGCATCATCGAAGGGTTGGTGTATACCCTTAAATTCATTTGCACCAGAGGTTGGACCCTGTAACTCACCTTGGTATATAGGTGAATCATTGGCAGGTCGTGCAGGAGAGTGTGAGAAGTGAAGAGAATGAGTTGGGCTCAAAATGTGATGAGAATGGGTTGGTGGTTGGCTTAGTAGGTGAGTGGGGGGTAATTGACCTAGGGGATTGGTCATATTTTCAATGTTACCTGAGTGTGTCTGCTCAGGCACAATAGCAGGCTCTTCCATGGCACTCTAAACTGTGGGCTGAGTAGAAACCACACCCTGGTTTGGCTGTAGGGTTTGAATGAGCCTTGAGGTTGGCACCTGAAGAGTAGGTGTCTCCCCCTCAACTCCTGCCTTTGGAGGTATCAATGTGATATCAGCTCCAGTGGTACCTTTAGGTGTGGCACCACCTCTGGCAGTCTTTCTAATATAGGTTTGGGGAATTTCCTTGGTAGCAGTGGGCATATCAAGGTTGGCTAAAGATTTGAGTTTATGATGGATGGAAGGTGGAGGGGATGGGTTAGACTGGGTTGGGCTTACCACAGTCTTATCTCCAAATGATGATGGAGAAAAATAAGAAGAAGAAGAAAGTGGAGAAGTCATACCTGGTTTGGGTCTTCCACCTAATGGAGGCTGTGAAGATGAAGATGTAGAAAACTTATTCTTAGCTTCAATTTCAAGTTCAGCGTAAGCAGAATGCTTAGCTAGAATTTCCAGCTCAGTGTGAGCTGCTCCCCCTTGGTCAGACTCTCCAGCTTCACTTTCTAATGAAGCTCCTTCAGCAATCCAGTGCATGGGCTCACTTAGTGCCTCTTGCTCTAGAAAGATGTCTTTATTAAACATCTTTGAGCTGAGTGCGGGTGTGACGAACAGATCCTGTCCAGCTTCATACACTTCACTCCCTAGCTCACCTTCAATCACTAAGGACAAGTACCTTATAAATGGCACATGTAGATCCCTTGGTGTCTTCATCACTTGGACCTTGAGCTCATTGAAGATTAGCAATGCAAAGTCTAGGTTCCTTACAAAGAACATGTTGTACGGTAGCTGCATCTCGAACGCGTTGATCTGGTCCAGTCTTCCAACATTGGTCCCTAGTGAACGAATCACTGTAAAAACCATAAATCCCCAACCTGTTGGGAAGGTGGCCTTCTTGATTACACCCTCAGTTTGTGGGTGGCCCATCCTAGGTAGAACTGACCTTGCCACCTGTCTTGACACGGTGGGCTCGAACACACCATTTACAGGGAGGTGTAGAATCTTCCTTATCCTCTGAACCGTGATTAGTACTTGTCTCTCCCCATTAAGAACCGTCCCTCTGATTTCTTCTCTGTCCTGGTCATAGACACACGTGTACCAGAACTCCAATAAATGTGGAGGAACAATGTGGATGGGTGCTATAGTAAAAACGAATGCCAATGGGCATTTGCGAATATAATCCACCCACGCCTCATAACCTCGGTTCCTTTTGCGCTCAGGGATGGCTAGACAAGCTCGTTAATTGTTGATCTTAATCAACGGCATTCCATTATTTTTTAACGCGGCACCTCTTACCATTCTATCACTTAGATTTAGAATGATCCCGTCCATTGTAAAACGATTAGGTTTAAATTCGATTCAAACTGAGTAAAATCGTATGTCGCACTGAGCGAGGGTTTCAAGTTCGGATGATGGTTTGATTGCACTTAGCAAAGAGGTGTTTGTAGAAGGTATATTGAGTATAGCAGAAGTTTAGAGATGAGAGAAAGGAAGCGTAAACTTCTGAATTTCAGTTACAATCGATATATATACCTTTTGAGGAGAGAGAAAAGTTACCGTTGGAAATCCCTTTTTATCTGTTACACGAACTAACTTACAGATAGATATAACCGTAATCGAGATGAAACACATCATATCCCAATGGATAAGTTTGTAAAATAACATTCTTGACTTACAAAAATATTATTTACACTGTTGTATTACACCAATACATAATCGGTATAAAACGTAATTTGAGACTGATTCAAACATAATGCCTCATGAATTAATAACAAATAGTATTTAAACCATGGTTTGGACATACCAAGCTAAGGTAACTTATCACTAAGCGTGAGTTAAGCACTCAGCTTGACTTTAGCACTCAACTTGAGATTAACACTCAGCTTGAGTAGATCACACAGCTCAAAATCAAAGACACTGAGTCATTTTTAGCTGAGACTAACTCAAACTTATTATTTAACCACACCAAGTAGTTAAAACATGTTTGGAACAGATCAAACGTGTGAACTTATCACTCAGCTTGACCACATGAACAGTTTATGAAGACATATCTATAAACTGTACGTTCAGCTTAAGACACATAGTCTTTGTCAAGCTGAAACTCAGTTTTAGAAACTTGTCTAAGGGTTGAGCATACCCAATTTACTTAGCAGATAAGAAAACCATTTTTAATCAAGAGGTTTTGTAAAAATATCTGCTAATTGATCATCCGTGGAGATAAAATTTATGTCAAGTTTACCTTTTTCCCCGACGTCTCTTATGAAGTGATGTCTAATTTCTATATGATTTGTTCTTGAGTGGAAGAATGCATTATATGTGATGGCTATTGCACTTTGATTATCACAAAAAATAGGAGTTTTCTTGAAATTCATACCAAAGTCTTGAAGCTGATGTTGCATCCACAGGATTTTAGCACAATAGCTTTCTGTAGCAACATACTCAGCTTCAACAGTTGAAGTAGCCATTGAATTCTGTTTCTTACTTGTCCAGCTTACTAATTCCCTCCAAGCATTTGACATCCTCCAGTTGTAGATTTTCTGTCTAACAGCATAACCAGTATCAGAAAATCCAACTAACTCAAATCTAGAGTCCTTTGGATACCAAAGACCTAGATTTGGTGTACCTTTTAGGTATATAAAGATCCTTTTCACAGCCTGAATATGTGATTCCTTAGGATCTGCCTGATATCTTGCACAAACACATGTAGCAAACAGTATATCAGGTCTACTATCTATCAAATAAAGTAATGAACCTATCATTCCTCTATAGGTAGAATGATATACAGACTTTCCATCTGAGTCCTTGCTAAGCTTGACAACTGGTGACATAGGTGTTTTCATGGTTGAACTAGAATCAAAACCATATTTTTTTATCAAATCAAGAACATACTTGCTTTGATTAATGAATATCCCATCAGGCTTTTGTTAAATCTGTAAGCCTAAGAAATATATCATTTCACCCATCATACTCATCTTGTACCTTTTTGACATAGCTTTGGAGAACCATTCACATAGAGATTCATTTGTAGAACAAAAGATAATGTCATCCACATAGATCTGTACAAGAATCTCCTGTACTCTACCCTTTTTAATGAAAAGTGTTTTATCAATACTACCTCTGGTGAAGTCCATTGATAGTAGATATTTGGACAGTGTATCATACCAAGTTCTTGGAGCTTGTTTAAGACCATACAATGCCTTGTCTAACTTATAGACATGATGTGGATACTTTATGTTGGTCCCTTCGTGAGAATAACAACAAGCAACAAATGTGTAGAAGGGGGTTGAATACACTTTCTGCGGAAATTGAACAAATCAAAACAAAGTGTTGCACAAAGTAAATCAAACCACAATCGAATGCTTTGCTTTTCATTTATAAGAAGATGATTACAGACTCTATCAAGTAAGCAACTCTTGATATGTAAACAACTAATATAAATCTCTCAATCTTCCAAACTTAGCTATCTATAATCAACTTATGATTATAGATACTAACGACTCTCTAAATAGGATTTAATCACAGATTGAATACTTACCAATCTCACAACTAATGTGAGTATTCGAACACACGAACAAATTGGCAATCTGTGAATATCTTGATCACGTTGATCTGACAAACAGTGATTCAAGAATTGTAACACATACGGTTGAGGTGAGATATTTGGCTCTGCAACACTTAGTTGTAATCGTTTCAGAATCGTACCTCTAAACTTATCAGGGAGATAAGTATTTATAATCCTGTTCCCATGGTTTCTAACAAACTGGACTAATCCTAATTTACTAACTAACTACCGGATAACTCGGAATCTTGAATCTTGAATCTTCTTATCTTGAGTCTTCAATCTTCAATCTTGATTCTTAAGTCTTCTTTATCCTTCCCGTAGATATAGAGAGTTAAAAAGATAAGTTTAAAACATATTTAAACTTTCTTTAGGCTGACTTCTTACTCGGACTGAGTTACTCAGCTTGAAACTCATCAAACTGAGTTCTTCGAGAACAAACTCGAAAACCAACATGAACTAACACGTATATTAATAAAATCATCCTTATAAGTCCTAAGAGTTAGCTAGAACTTATTTAGCAACTCTGTTGAGCGGACTCAGTATAAACGCTGAGTCACTCAGCTTGAAACACATCAAGCTGAAAGCTCAATATATCTTAGGTGACATACACACTTTATCACACATAGTAATAATCTTACTAAGATATAGTATAAGCTGATCGAACAAATGCTCAGCTTATATTCAGCTTATGCTCAGTCTGAAACACTATACGTGTTCAGTCTGATCAAGCCTCATAATTCTGTTTAAGTTATATCTAGAACATATCTAACAAACTTAACTTTGTCTCATCAAATTTCAACTGATGAGATCATCTTCCCAACAAACTCCCCTTAGTTGATGATGACAAAACCATCAAACAGTTATTAAGTTTGTTTAACAGAATTATGTTTTAAATCTTAAACATATCAAGATTTTATTTTTGAACTAATCAAATATTAATTGAACGTATCAATTTTAATTGAACTTATGAATTATAAGTGGAACATACCAACTTTAAGTTGAACACACCAAATAAATACATTAATGAATAAGAACTAATCAATCATTCATTCAAGCTGAACTTACCAGACTAATAATTATGAACATATCATAACACAGTTGAACATATCAAACTCATACTTGTATTAATTGAACTTATCATAATACAAAAGTTTTGATCACATAGATCATGAACACTTAGTTCTTACAAAATTAGAGCTAATCTAACTTATACAATAGAACTAATCTATTTAGGATGCAGCTCTTCAAACTCCTTGATCTCCTTGTTGATTTCTTCAAGGATTTCTTGCAAATTAGGCAAGTGTTGAAGCTGATCCTTTTGTGATCTAATAGCTCTGTTTATTCTGTATCTGAACCTGGCAGTTTGTTGAGTCCTTTCCACTATTTGTCTCAGAGCAAATACCTGAGATACCCCACATGTATAGATACTTGCATCATACTGGAAGCATTGTACACCATTTCTGTCCAAGTACATGAATCCTTTCTGAGGTTTTTCCACATATGTATTTTCTTTAAACTCCATGCCTTTAGGAAGGTTGAGACTGTACTTATCTATATTTGCTAATCCAGCTGGCTTTGTTTGCTTCTTCTTTCTAACTTTATGAAAAGAAGTCAGTAGGGTAGCTATCTCAGTCATGGGTATGATTTGCATCGCATCAGCTCTTGCAAGTAGCCTTAAGATTTCATCTTTAACTTGATTCCTGGTAGAGGACTTTTCCATCTGTTTGATAAGGATAACCACTTTCTTCCACTCTTCATATCCCAGTTTATGAAGTTGATTCAGCTCCAGCGAAATTGATTCACCATTCTTTAAGACGAACTCCATAATGATAATCCCTTGAACTGAACTCAACCTGAGTGAATCAATCTGAGAAGAGAAGTAGGTTGTTGTATAACACTGAGTTATGTTCTATTCCTCTTGTTGATCCTGAATAGGAGGTTCTTCTACCTCTTCCTCCTTGGGCACAATAGGAAGTTTGAGTTTAGCTATTTTCTCAATCTGCTTTCTGATTTGCTCAGCCCAGACCTGTTCTCTTGTTCATTTCTCATCCACTAACACAGCTTGAGCATTCAATTATCTTCTTCTTAATTCTTCGATAGATATCCCAAGCTGGTCAGCATCTTCTTGTTCCATTCTCTCACTGCCATCAGTGAAGCTTTTTCTTGTAAAGTCATTTTGTCAGCAGAGTCTTCATCTGAGGCTGATGATTCACTGAGAATCATTTTTCTTCTTTTTTGCTGAGGGGGTTCAGACTCTTCTAAGCTAACCACTGCTGGTCTCTTGCCTTTTGCTTTTTCAGTCAGCTCAGATTCTTTTTCTATTTCTGTCTCCCCCTCAATCTGTTCTGCTCCCTTTACCAATAGTAGTAGAGCTACAACTTTGACTGACTCAGCTTCAGCATCTTGAACCTTCTCCCCCTTTTTGTCATCATCAATAAGGTTCGAAGTCTTTTGTTTTTGTTGAAGGGCAGCAACGGCAGATTTCAAGTGTAACACCTCCTCATCTAGAGTATCCAAAATCATGATCATTTCCTTTTTGGTCTGCTTTTTCTTGAGGTGCAACTTGTCAAACTGACTTTTAAAGAAATTCATCAAGTCATCCAAGTCAGCCTGAGAGGGTTGGAATTTGGTTGCATCATCCAACGGGTTAGTGTGTACCCTCAAACTCATTTGCACCAGAGTTTGGACCCTGTGATTCATCTTTGTGTTGAGATGAAACATTGACATATCGTGCAAGGGGGTGTGAGAAGTGAAGAGAAGTAATAGGGCTAGAAACGTGAAGTTTATGGGTAGGTGATTGGCTAATTCGTTTGGAGGGGGGTGATTGACCCTGGGGATTGGTCAGTTCTTCAATGTTACCTAAGTCTGTCTACTTAGGCACAGTAACAGGCTCTCACATGGCACTGGAGAGTGTAGGCTGAGTAGACACCACACCTAGTTTAGGCTTTTGGGTTGTAATGAGCCTCGAGGCTGACACCTTAAGAGTAGGTGTCTCCCCCTCAACTCCTGCCGGTGGAGGGATCAATGTGATCTCAGCTCAAGTGATGCCTATAGGAGTGGCACCACCTTTGGCAGTCTTTCTTGTATAGGTACGGATATTCTCCCTAGCAGCAGTGGGCATACTAGGGGTGGCTTCAGAGTGGGATTGTAGATGGAATGAAGGTGGAGGAGATGGGTTAGACTGGGTTGGGATTACCACAGCCTTATCTCCAAAAGTTGATGGAGAAAAAATGAGAAGAAAGAGAAAGTGGAGATGTCTTACCAGAAGCAGCTTCAGTGTTTGCTGGTTCAGCTTGTGCATAGTGATCAGCTTGAACCTCGGTGTCAGCTTGGGAAGCTCCCCCTTGATTGGATCCCTCTTCTTCACTTTCTGATGAAGCTTCCTTAGCTATCAGTAACATGGGCTCACTCAGACCCTCTTGCTCTAGGAAGATGTCGTTGTTGAACATCTTGGGGCTGAGTGTAAGAAACAGGAACACATCATGATCAGCTTCATATAGTGCTGTCCCCAGCTCGGCTTCAAATGCCAAGGACAGGTACCTTATGAAAGGTACATGAAGATCCCTTGTGGTCTTCATCACTTGGACCCTGAGTTCATTTAAGATAAGCAGAGCATAGTCCAGATTTTGGGCAAAGTATATGTTGTATAGCAGCTGTATCTCGAACTCATTTACCTGGTCCAATCCTCCAACCTTGGTACCAAGTGAACGAATCACTGTGGAAACCATGAAACCCCAACTGGATGGAAAGGTGGCCTTTTTTATTACACCCTCTATCTGTGGGTGTCCCATTCTGGGTAGGACAGACCTAGCCACCTGTCTCGTCACAGCAGGCTCGAACTCATCATATTGAGGGAGTTGAAGAACCTCCCTTAGCCTGTGTATTGTGAAAGTAATGGTCCTCTCTCCGTTTAGCACTGTGCCCCGGATTTCGTCGTTGTTTTGGTCATAGACACAAGTATACCAAAACTCAAGCAGATGCTGAGGAACCACATGTAAAGGTGCTCCAGTGAAAGCAAAAGGCAATAGGCATTTACGAATATAGTTTACCCATGGTTCGTATCCTCTGTTAATTTTGCGTTGAGGGATTGCAAGGCAGACACGCTGATTGTTGATTTTGATCAGCGACAATCCGTTGTTCTTGAACGCAGTACTCCTTACCATTCTATCACTAAGATTCAGAATGGTTCCGTCCATCGTTGAATTTAGAAGATTACGCTAAGTAACTGTTCTATTCGCACTGAGCAATTTATGTCGCACCGAGCGATATTGGATTCGCACTGAGCGATTTAGGGTTTCGTGATCGATGAAACGAGGAATTGCACTGAGCAATTTTTGGTTGTTTGCGAAAGGTATTTTAGAAGGTGAGAAGTGAGAGTTGTAAGTGTAAACTTCTCTAAACCGGTTATGATCGGTATATATAACTTTCCAAGGAGAGAGAAAAATTACCGTTAGAATCCCTTTTTATCCGTTACGCCGGAAAAATTACGGCTTGATTTAACAGAGAGAGGGTAGAAACATTTCATCTTCCAACGGATACAAGTGTAAAATAATATTATTAACGTATAATAAGATTATAAACACTGTTAAATTATACCAATACACAATTGATATTCGATGAGATTTGAGATTGACTCAAATAAACATTGACATATGAATTAATGACACGTAGTAATCAAATAATAGTTTGGACACACCAAGCTGAGTAAACTTATTACTCAGCCTAAATCAAGCACTCAGCTTGAATTGAGCACTCAGCTTGACATTGAAACTCAGATTGAGTAGAGCACTCAGCTTAGGCTCAATGACACTTAGTCTTTATTGTTTGAGACTTATGCAAACTAACACTTATAACTACACTGAGTAGTTAATGTAGGTTTGGAACTTACCAAACGAGTGAATCAATCACACAGCATCACTTAAGCACATAGCTTAGACTCTATGACACTCAGTCATTTATGTTTGAGACTGACTCAAACTATATATCTTAACTACACTAAGTAGTTAATGTATGTTTGGAACTTACCAAACGTGTGAACTCATCATTCAGCTTGACAGGTTATTCAGTTTATGAAAACTTATTTATAAACTGTGCACTCAGCTTAAGACACTTAGTCTTTGTCAAACTGAAAAACTCAGATTCTAGACACTTAGCTAGGGGTTGAGCATACCCAATTTACTTAGCAGATACATAAACCTCTTTTCATCAAGGGGTTTAGTAAAGATATCTGCTAATTGGTCATCAGTGGAGCTAAATCTTATGTCAACTTTACCTTTTTCCATGATGTCCCTGATGAAGTGATGTCTAATTTCAATGTGTTTGGTCTTGAGTGGAAGACTGGATTTGAGTTATGGCTATAGCACTTTGTTTATCACAGAAGATAGGAGTTTTTGGGAAACTCATACCAAAGTCTTGAAGCTGATGCTGCATCCATAGGATTTGAGCACCATAACTTCCTGCTGCAACATACTCAGCTTCAGCAGTTGAAGTAGCCACTGAGTTCTGTTTCTTACTAGTCCAGCTGACTAACTTCCCTCCAAGCATTTGACATCCTCCAGTAGTTGATTTTCTATCTAACTTGCACCCAGCATAGTCAACATCTGAAAAACCAACTAACTCAAATCCAGAATCCTTTGGATACCAAAGGCCTAGATTTGGTGTACCTTTAAGGTACCTAAATATCCTTTTCACAGCTTGAAGATGTGATTCTTTAGGATCTGACTGATATATTGCACAATCACATGTAGCAAACATGATATCAGGTCTACTAGCAGTCAGATAGAGCAATGAACCTATCATTCCTCTATAGGTAGACTGACACACATATTTACCATATGAGTCCTTGCTCAGCTTGACAGCCGGTGACATGGGTGTTTTCATGGTTGAACTTGAATCAAAAACATATTTCTTTATCAAATCAAGAACATACTTGCTTTGATTGATGAATATTCCATCAGGCTTTTGTTGAACTTGTAGGCCTAGGAAATAAGTCATCTCACCCATCATACTCATCTTGTACTTTTGTGACATTATTTTGGAGAACCATTCACTCAGAGATTCATTAGTAGAACCAAAGATAATCTCATCCACATAGATTTGTACAAGAATCACCTGTCCTTTACTCATTTTAATAAAGAGTGTCTTATCTATACTACCTCTGGTGAAATCTATTGATAATAGATAAGTGGAGAGTGTATCATACCAAGCTCTTGGAGCTTGTTTAAGACCATACAAAGCCTTGTCTAACTTATAGACATGATGTGAAAACTTTGAACTGACAAAGCCAGGAGGTTGTTCACATAGACTTCCTCCTGAAGTTTTCCATTTAGGAAAGCACTTTTCACATCCATTTGACAGACTTTGAAGTCTTTATATGCTTCAAAAGCTAAGAACATCCTTATGGCTTCAATTCTAGCAAAAGGGGCAAAGGTCCCATCATAATCGATTCCTTCTTCTTGCTTATACCCTTGTGCTACCAGCCTGGCTTTGTTCCTAACTATCACTCTATCCTTGTCCATTTTATTTCTATAGACCCACTTAGTGCCTATAATTGAATGATTTTTGGGGGCAGGGACAAGGCTCCAGACCTTATTTCTATCAAATTCATTCAAATCCTCTTGCATAGCTTCAATCCAATCCTCATCCTCTAAGGCTTCTTCAGTCTTCTTTGGTTCTATTTAAGATAGAAAACCAAAGTGGGTAGCATAGTTAGCTGTAGCCTTAGATCTGGTCATTACCCTTTCTTGGACATTTCCAATGATCTGATCTTGAGGATGATCTTTGAGGAATTTAAATGTTGTAGTTGGAGAATCTGGTTCTGGATCTGAGTGATATTGAGAGCCCTGAGGTGAACTTATCTCCTCAGTCTCAATAGCAGCATTGTCAACAAACTGATGATCACTTAGATCCTCAGTCTGAGTGACTTCAGCTCCAAAGGGGTTGATGAACTCATCATCCTTCTCAGCTTGAGAATTCCTTGGAGCTTGTGATGATTTCTTTGATGAACACACATCATCATCACTATCATTTCCCATGACATTCATAGGATTTGACATATTGGTTTCCTCTGGCTTTTCAAGCTCACTCAGACTAACCAAGTCAGCTTGTCTTTTCTCAGCTTGATCAAGACTGTCTTCATCAAATGAGACATGAATTGATTATTCTATGGCATTTCTCCTAGTGTTATACACTCTGTATGATTTGGAGATTGAGGAATAACTAACGAATATTCCTGGATCAGCTTCGGGTTCCAACTTATGGAGCTAATCTCTTTGATTCAGCACATAGCATTTTGAACCAAAGACATGGAAATAACCTATATTGGGCTTTCTAGACTTATACATATCATATAATGTTTTACCATGTCTTTTGACAATGATTGATCTATTTTGAATATAACAGGCTGTACTGACAGCTTCATCCCAAAAATAGAGTTTCAATCCTGCCTCACACATCATTGTTCTAGCAACCTCAATTAGGGTTCTATTTCTCCTCTCAGCAACTCCATTTTGTTAGGGAGTTCTGACAGATGAGAAATTTTGTAATATTCCCTTTTTGTTCACAGAAGCTTTCAAGGGTAGAGTTTCTGAACTCAGTCCCATGATCACTTCTGAGTTGCTTTACAGACTTACCATTCTGCAACTCTTCATATTTGATAAAGCTTATTATCTCCAAGGCAGCCTCACTTTTGGCTTTAAGGAATATTACCCAGGTGAATCGTGAGAACTCATCTACTATCACCAGTGTGTACTTCTTGCCACTTAGGCTTGGAGTACTTATGGG
This sequence comes from Pulicaria dysenterica, assembly GCA_947179395.2. Classification (NCBI taxonomy): domain Eukaryota; kingdom Viridiplantae; phylum Streptophyta; class Magnoliopsida; order Asterales; family Asteraceae; genus Pulicaria; species Pulicaria dysenterica. The sequence continues at coordinate 33,400,769 of OX359290.1, forward strand.
TCCAAATAGATCCATATGCAACATATGCAGTGGGTCTGTTATTGAAAAATTTTGCTTTCATTTAAAGGACCCTTTGTGGTGTTTCCCTTGTTCACAAGCTGAACATAATTTGTCCTTGAAAAATGTGATCTTTGGTAATTCATAGACTAACTCTTTGTTGGATAGCATATTTATATTTTTAAAATTCAAATGTGATAATCGTTTATGCCACAACCAACTCAGCTTAGGAACAGATTGAGAATACAAGCAAGTTTTAGTATAGGGATCAGCAGAATTAAGATCAAGTAGATTCACATCTATTTCTCTTTTAGATACTAATACAGGCTTTCCCTTAGCATTATATATTGTTCCTGATTTCTTCCTAAAAGTAACAATGTTGTCTTCATCACACAATTGACTGATACTAATATGATTGTGCTTAAGACCCTTGACATATGCAACCTTTTGGAAAGTAACTTTGCCAGCATGCATCTTCCCAAAGCCTTTAGTTCTTCCATAGGAATTGTCTCCAAATGTTACTCTAGGATCTTAGTCTTCCTGGAAATCACTAAGAAGTCCTTTCCACCCGGTCATGTGCCCTGAGCATCCAATATCCAAGTACCATTACTTGAACCCTGCACATGATATAAAAACTAAACATATTAGTTTTATTTGGGAACCCACTTCTTGGTGGGTTCAGATAAGGAGCACTTAGCATCTCCATCTTGTTGAACTGACTGTTCAGCTTGAGCAGGAGCTGAGTCTTGTGTAGACTGATCAGCCTGTTCGTGTTCAGGCCTTGAGATTTCAACACCACAGTCCTTAGCCTCATGACCTCTACTTCTGCACTTGTAGCATCTCCTTCTTCCAATTATTACAGGAGGTAGAGTGTCTAATAATCCTTGTAAGAACTTGCTCTCAGTCTTAGGATTATATGTGGTGGATAACTTTTCAACTTTCTTTGAAAGTTGATTCACTTGATGATCACTGACCTCGGACTTACCTTTTTCAGATCTTTGTTTGTTATCCCTTTGATTAGAAGTTTGACCAACAAACATCTTTTCCATGACCTTTGGTGGGAAGATGATCTCGTCAGTTTAGATTTGATGAGACAAAGTTAAGTTTGTAAGATGTGTTCTACATATAACTTAAACAGAATTATGAAGCTTAGTCAGACTGAACACTTATAGCGATTCAGACTGAGTATAAGCTGAGTGTAAGCTGTAAATATGTTTGATCAGCTTAGACTATATCTTAGTAAGATTATCAATATGTTTGATAAACTGTTTGTGTCACCTAAGATATATATATTGAGTTTCAGCTTGATGAGTTTCAAGCTGAGCGACTCAGCGTGTATACTGAGTCAGCTTAATAGAGTTGCTAAATATGTTTTGGTTAACTCTTTAGACTTCTAAGGATGAGTTAATAATTAGACGTGTGAATTCATGTTTGAATTAGGGTTTGTTCTCGAAGAACTCACCTTGATGAGTTTCAAGCTGAGTAACTCAGCCTGACTAAAGAAGTCAGTTTAAAAGAATTTAAATATGTTTTAAATTCTGTTTTAACTCTGTATATCTACGGGAAGGATAAGAGGACTTCAGAATCAAGATTGAAGACTCAAGATAAGAAGATTCAAGATTCAAGATTCAAGATTCCGAGTTATCCGATAGTTAGTTAGCAAATTAGGCTAAGTCTTAGTTTGTTAGATTCCGTAGGCACAGGATTATAAATACTTATCTCCTGATAATTTTAGAGGTACGACTCAGATACGAGAACAACTTAGTGTTGCAAAGCCGAAAAACCTCACCTTACCGTATGTGTTACGATTCTTGAATCAATGTTTGTCAGTTCAACGTGATCAAGATATTCACAGATTGCAAAGCTATTCGTGTGTTCGAATACTCACATTAGTTGTGATATTGGTAAGTTATCAATCTATGTAAATCCTGTTTAGAGAGTCGTCAGTATCTATAATCATAAGTTGATTATAGATAGCTAAGTTTAAAAGATTGAGAGATTTATATTAGGTGTTTACATATCAAGATTTTCTTACTTGATAGAGTCTGTAATCATCTTCTTATTAATGAAAAGCAAAGCATTCGATTGTGGTTTGATTTACTTTGTGTAACACTTTTATTTGATTTGTTCAATTTCCGCAGAAAGTGTATTCAACCCCCCTTCTACACACCTGTTGCTTGTTGTTATTCTCACCTGGGGACCAACAAATGGTATCAGAGCAGGCTGAACGATTTCATAAGTTGAAAGTTCAAGATTATGAGAAAGTTTAAAATGTCTACAAGCAACAATTCTTCAAACTTTCCACAGATGTCTGCCAAAGGCTGTCCCATATTTGATGGATCTGACTATCCTATGTGGAAGTTCAGAGCCATGCTATTCCTCAAGTCCATTGACAATCGTATGTTCGATGTCATTACAAAGGGACCTATCATCCCCAAGATTCCGGCTACTGTTAGTGATACGTCTCCTTGCAAAACTGAAAAGGAAACAAGAAATCATGCTGCATCCTAGACTAATGAAGATTGGAAACTCTACAATCTGGATGACATGGCAAAAAGTGTTCTGGCAAATGCCCTGACCAACGAAATCTTGCGTACTGTGACATATGAGGGCACAGATCTGGTCAAGCAACAAAAGAAGAATCACTTGAATAGATCTTATGAAAACTTCTTTTCAAAGAAGAATGAAACCTTGCCAGATTTGTTCACAAGGTTTCACTGCTTGATAAATGACCTACTAAGTGTGGGTGTAAAGAAAGATGAGGCTGAACTCGTGCTGAAGTTTCTGGATGTGTTACCAGAAAAGTTTAATGAAGTAACCACGACACTGAGGGCTGGAGGAACACTGCATGTGTACAACCTACAGTCCAATTATCGGTTCTTGCTAAATCATGAACAGATTACTGAACACAAAAGAACTTCTCAACAACAACTCAAGGAGTCTCTGGATAAAACTGAAGTTGCATTGGCAAGTTGAATCTGAGACTGAGTCAGAATCTCAAGCTGACCACTCAGACTCAGACTCAGGTGATACTGATGATGTTCAAAATATCACTGAGCAAATGGCAATGTTAGCCAGACGTTTGAGAAGAGCTCAAAGGGGAAGATGAAGATCTGACAGGGGCAAAGGGAAAAGTTCCTTTGATCCCAAGAATGCTGTGTGCTTTAACTGTCAGAAGTAGGGACACATTGCTGCTAAGTGCAGATCAAAGAAAGTGGAATCAACATCAGTTGTTGATAAGAATGCTTATAGAGCTGACAAATACAAGAAGAAATATATTCAGCTCAAGAAAGAAAAGCCAGAAGACAAACCCAGTGCAAAAGGACTATATGCTGAAACCTGGAATACATAAGCATCTACCTCAGATGATGATGCATGCCTGATGGCTCAAGAAGATGAAGATTTGGAAATAGATGAGGTTGATTATGGTTTGTCCGAATCAATCTTTGAAGCTGACATGAAGGAAGCTGAGGAAAACAGCAAGCTCAGTGATTGGGGTCCTGCTTCCATGTATAAGGTTAGTAATTTCAACTCTTACACCGATGAAGAAAAGGGTCTTGCCTTTGACTATTTTCTATATGATTTCAAGACCATCCTTAAGTCTCAAAAGGACCTCAAAACTGAGATAACTAAACTAAAAGATGATATTAAGGAAAATCAATATCTCATTGATGTTGGTAAGAAAGCACAATGTGATCTTGAATGCCAAAGACACGTTAATAAACTTCTAAGTAAAGAACTTCAGGAAGGTAAAGACAAAGATGACCAACTTCAAAAGGTCACTGAGTCTTGGTGTAAGTCATCAAAGCTTGCTCAAAAGTGCATAAACCAACAAATTCCTAAACAGGTACAAGCTCTACTTGGAGGTGACTATCAAACATCAGCTTATGTAGCTAATGATGAGATAGCAAGAATAGATTCTCAGGAGGATAGACAACCGATTGAGTCTCAAAAGTCAGTCTCAGAGAAAAGACATGATCCAAACTTGAAATACAATATGTTTTTGAAAGCTAAAGATCATGGAAATGAGTGCTCAACATCCAAACAACAAGGTAAGTCTGTGTTGGAAAGATTAAGTACTCAGCCTATTCAAAGAACTTCAGTCATAGAAAGGCTTAATCCAAATCCTTTCAAAAGACAACATTCTCTATCTCGCTCGGAGAGAAGTTACAAGAATAGGAAGACCACTGTAAGTCAGAGGTCAAATTACAACAATGGTAAGTCTAAAGTTGTAGATCTTGGTAAGTCAAAGAAGATCAATAGTGGTAAGTCCAAACCTGTTGAAACTGGTGACTCCAGTAGGCATGACAAAGGTAAGTCCAAGGTCATGGAAAAGAAGTTTGTTAGTCAAGTTTCTAATCGAAGGGATAACAAACAAAGATCTGACAAAGGTAAGTCCAAAGTTAGTGATCATCATGTGAGTCAACTTGCACAGAAAGTTGAAAAGTTATCCACTACATATAATCCCAAGACTGAGAGCAAATTCTCACAAGGATTATTAGACACTCTACCTCCTGTAATCATTGGAAGAAGGAGATGCTACAAGTGCAGAAGTAGAGGTCATGAGGCTAAGGATTGTGATGATGAAATTCCAAGGCCTGAACAAGAACAGGCTGATTAGCCTACACAGGACTCAGCTCCTGCTCAAGCTGAGCAGTCAGTTCAACAAGATAGAGATGCTAAGTGCTCCTCATCTGAACCCACCAAGAAGTGGGTTCCTAAACAAAACTAATGTGTTTAGTTTTCATATCATGTGCATGGTTCAAGTAAATGGTACTTGGATAGTGGATGTTCAAGGCACATGAATGGGTGAGATGACATACTTCCTAGGCTTACAAATTCAACAAAAGCCTGATGGAATTTTCATCAATCAAAGCAAGTATGTTCTTGATTTGATAAAGAAATATGGTTTTGATTCTAGTTCAACCATGAGAACACCTATGTCACCAGTTTTCAAGCTAAGTAAAGACTCAGATGGTAAATCTATGTGTCAGTCTACCTATAGAGGAATGATAGGTTCATTGCTCTATTTGACAGCTAGTAGACCTGATATCATGTTTGCTACATGTGTTTGTCCAAGATATCAGGCAGATCCTCAAGAATCACATCTTCAAGCTGTGAATAGGATCTTTAGGTACCTTAAAGGTACACCAAATCTAGGACTTTGGTATCCAAAGGACTCTGGGTTTGAGTTAGTTAGTTTCTCTGATGCTGACTATGCTGGGTGCAAGTTAGATAGAAAATCAACAACTGAAGGATGTAAATTGCTTGGAGGGAAGCTAGTAAGCTGGACCAGTAAGAAACAGAACTCAGTGGCTACTTCAACTGTTGAAGCTGAGTATGTTGCAGCAGGAAGCTGTTGTGCTCAAATCCTGTGGATGCAGCATCAGCTTCAAGACTTTGGCATGAGTTTCAAGAAAACTCCTATCTTCTGTGATAACCAAAGTGCAATAGCTATCACTTATAATACAGTCTTCCACTCAAGAACCAAGCACATTGAAATTAGACATCACTTCATCAGGGACATTGTGGAAAAAGGTAAAGTTGATATTAAATTTATTTCCACTAATGACCAATTAGCAGATATCTTTGCTAAACCACTTGATGAAAAGAGGTTTATGTATCTGCTAAGTGAATTGGGTATGCTCAACCCCTAGCTTAGTGTTTAAAATCTAAGTTTTCAGTTTGACAAAGACTAAGTGTCTTAAGCTGAGTGTACAATTTATAAATAAGTTTTCATAAACTGAATAACCTGTCAAGTTAAATGATGAGTTCATATGTTTGGTGCGTTCCAAACATACTATAACTACTCAGTGAAGTTAAAATATAAGTTTGAGTAAGTCTCAAACATAAATGACTGAGTGTCATTGAGTCTGAGCTATGTGCTTAACTCAAGCTGTGTGATTGGTTCACACATTTGGTGCGTTCCAAACATACTTTAACTACTCAGTGTAGTTAAAATGTAAGTTTGAGTTAGTCTCAAACGATAATGACTAAGTGTCATTGAGCCCGAGTTGTGTTCTCTACTAAAGTTGAGTTTCATTCTCAAGCTGAGTGCTCAATACAAGCTGAGTGCTTGATTTACGCTGAGTGATTAGTTTACTCAGCTTGGTGCGTCCAAACTATGATTTAATTACTGAATGTAATTAATTCATCTATACATGTGTATTTGAGTACGTTTCAAATCGCATCGTATATCAATTATGTATTGGTATACTTTACCAGTGTTTATAATATTATTATGAGTTAATCATATTATGTTACACTTGTATCCGTTGGAAGATGATGTGTTTCTACCCTCTCACTGTTACATCAAGCCGTAAATTTTTTTACGGTGTAACGGATAAAAAAAGGGACTTCAACGATAACTTTTCTCTCTCCTAAGAAAGGTATACATATCGATCATAACTAGTTTAGAGAAGTTTACAAAATAGACTTCTAACCTTCTAAAATACCTTTCGCGAACAATGCTCAGTGCATACGTCCGTTCAAACCCTAAATTGCTAAGTGCTATTTTCAACTCGCTTAGTGCGAATTTTCATTTGCTACGTGCTTCTTCACAAAATTACTCTGTGGAATTAAACGATAATGGACGGAACTATTCTCATTCTTAGTGATAGGATGGCCAGAGGTGTTGCGCTCAAGAACAACGGGATGCCGGTACTCAAAATCAATAATCAACGTGCCTGTTTGGTAATCCCATAACGCAAAAGGAACAAAGGCTATGAAGCCTGGGTGAACTACATCAGGAAATGCCCATTGGCATTCGCCTTTACTGGCGCACCACTCCATATAGTTCCACAACATCTGCTGGAGTTCTGGTACACCTGTACATACAACCAGAACAGGGGAGAGATCAGTGGCACTGTTCTAAATGGAAATAGAACAGTTGTTATTACTGTCCAGAGGCTAAGGGATGTTCTTCGATTCCCTGCTAATGATGTGTTCAAGCCTGCTGTGACAAGACAGGTAGCAAGGTCTGTCCTACCCCGTATGGGACACCCACAAACAGAGGGTGTGATAAAAAAGGCCACCTTCCCAACGAGTTGGGGTTTTATGGTTTCTACGGTGATTCGTTCACTAGGAACAAAGGTGGGAGGCTTGGACCAAGTAAATGAGTTCGAGATGCAGCTGTTGTACAACATGTTCTTTGCCAGAAATCTCGACTATACACTGCTCTTCTTCAATGAGCTCAAGGTCCAAGTGTTAAAGACACCAAGGGATCTTCATGTGCTTTTTATAAGGTTCTTATCCTTGGTGATTGAAGCTGAGCTGGGAGACCTACTATAAGAAGCTAGACAAGATTTGTTCCCTGCTCTAGTACTCAGCTCCAAGATGTTAAACAATGACATCTTTCCAGAGTAAGAAGGTCTGAGTGACCAAATGCGATGAATAGCTGAGCAAGCTTCATCCTAAAGTGAAGCAGAGGGATCCACTGAAGGGGGAGCTTTTCACGTTGACACCGAGGTTCAAGCTGAGCATTCTGTTCAAGCTGAACCAGTACATACTGAAGTTGCTTCCGGTAAAACCACCCCACTTTCTCTTTCTTCTCATTATTCTCCATCTACATTTGGAGATAAGGCTGTGGTAAACCCAACCCAGTCTAACCCATCTCCTCCACCTTCCATTCAAATTCAAATTCAATCTGAAGCCACCCCTAGTTTGCCTACTGCTACTAGGGAGAATATCCGAACCTATACAAGGAACACTGCCATAGGTGGTGCCACTCCTACAGGCATCACTGGAGCTGAGATCACCTTGATCTCTCCACATGCATGAGTTGAGGGGGAGACGCCTACTCTTAAGGTGTCAACCTCGAGGCTCATTTCAACCCCAAAGCCTTATCCGGGTGTGGTGTCTACTCAGCCCACACTCTCTAGTGCCATGGGAGAGCCCGTTACTGTGCCTGAGCAGACACACTCAGGTAACATTGAACATATCAATCACCCCCTCCAAACCATTAAGCCAACCACCTACCCATACACTACACGTTTCGAGCCCCATTACTTCTCTTCACTTCTCACACCCACTCGCATGACCTGTCAATGTTTCATCTTCAAACCTAGGTGATTCACAGGGTCCAGACTTCGGTGCAAATGAATTTGAAGGTAAACACCAACCTTTGGATGATGCACCCAAAGACTCTCCTCACACTGACACTGCCTCCTCAGGCATCCAACAACTGAAAGATTATGTTGCTGCTCAGTTTGGTTTGTTCCATCTCAAGCAGAAGAAGCACAAACGTAAAATCTATCAAAGGCTTGAGAAGCTGACCATGGATGTTAAGGAGATTGCCTCTGTAGTTGTTGCACTCCAACAACAAAAGACTTCAACCCCTAGTGATGATGACAAAAAGGGGGAGAAGGTTCAAGCTGATAATGAAGCTGAGCTAGTTCGAGCTGAAGCTGAAGCTCTAATAGTACTAGCTAAATAAGCAGAGAGGAAGACTCAGGCTGAGGGGGAGTTGGAAATGAACAAAGAGGAAGTAACAGAAACAGAAGAGGATAAAGCCACAAGGCTTATGATTGAAATGCTCGAACAAGAGGAAGCCAATGAGTTAGGTATTTCACTTGAAGAGCTGAGAAAGAGAAAAGAGAAGGAAGTAAAAGACCAAGAAAAGGAAAAGGAAAGGAAAGCTTTGGCACAAGCTGAAGCTACATACACTGGTCCAAGACCTGATCTAATCCCATACTCAGATGCAGAACTACAGGAGTGTTACTTCAGAAGAAGCTTCAACGAAGAGATCAAAGGAATGACTCTGAGCAGAGTAAATGGAGCTGTCATTCTCACTTTTGAACTTAGTGACAAATCAACAGTGGGAATTGACCTGAGATACGTTCACAGGATAGGCTACATTGAATGGCAAAGAATAATGCCGATGCTCAGGAAATTCAAAAGAAGTCAAATTAAACAAGAAATTCTATATGAGGTCTCCAAGTTGATTGCTCGAGCTGAAGAACTGAGGTATCTTCCAGTTCCTGGTCTGCAGTGGGAAAATCTGTTCAAAATGCCCGGGGGTGTAGAATTCAAGGAAAATCAAAGTGTCAACACACCTATTCAAGGCTTTATGTTTAAGGATCAGGCAGGCAACCCTAGCTTTATTAAACTGAATGAAGTATGTTATCTGAAAGCTGAGGATGCCTTAAGAATTAGAAAGTGTTGTGGTGATGATGCTTCAAATCAACTAATGAAATATAGACTGAACAAGATCATCAGGGTACAACAGAAGGAACTCAGTGGGAATGAAGAAGCTGAAAGACTGTTAGATGAGATCAACAAGGAGATCAGCATCTGGGAGCTTTTACATCCTGAGTTCATAAGATAAACTATATAATAGATTAGTTCAATTGTAAATATTAGATTAGTTCTAATATTTTTGTAAGCACTTAGTGTGCATGATCTATGTGATCAATATTTTTGTATTATGATATGTTCAATTAATACAAAATATTTGTTTGATATGTTCAACTGTTTTGTGATGTGTTCATGCTTAATTAGTCTGATATGTTCAGCTTAATGAAAGAAAGATTAGTTCTTATTCATTAATATGTTTAGTTGGTGTGTTCAACTAAAAGTTGGTTTGTTCCACGTATAATTGATAAGTTCAATTAAAATTGATAAGTTCAATCGATATTTGATTAGTTCAAATTTAAAAATCTTGATAAGTTTAAGATTTAAAACATAATTCTGTTAAACAAACATAATAACTGTTTGATGGTTTTGTCATAATCAAATAGGGGGAGTTTGTTGGGAAGATGAACTCATCAGCTTAGATTTGATGAGACAAAGTTAAGTTTGTAAGATGTGTTCTACATATAACTTAAACAGAATTATGAAGCTTAGTCAGACTGAACACTTAGAGTGATTCAGACTGAGTATAAGCTGAGTGTAAGCTGTAAATATGATTAATCAGCTTAGACTATATCTTAGTAAGATTATCAATATGTTTGATAAACTGTGTGTGTCACCTAAGATATATATATTGAGTTTCAGCTTGATAAGTTTCAACCAGAGCGACTCAGCGTGTATACTGAGTCAGCTCAATAGAGTTGTTAAATATGTTTTGGTTAACTCTTTAGACTTCTAAGGATGAGTTAATAATTATACGTGTTAATTCATGTTTGAATTAGGGTTTGTTCTCGAAGAACTCAGCTTGATGAGTTTCAAGCTGAGTAACTCAGCCTGACTAAAGAAGTCAGTTTAAAAGAATTTAAAAATGTTTTAAATTCTGGTTTAAAGATTATCTCAGAAGGTCCTTATGTTCCTTCCTCAACAATTCAAGTTACTGAAGCAACTGATGAAGTTCCTGCTGTTGAAAGACTGATCATCAAGCCTATAAATCAGTGGTCTAATGAAGACAAAAGGCTTGTTAATCTTGATGTTAAAGCAAGAATAGCCTTAGTCTCTGCACTACCAAATGATGTCTATCATCAAGTACTAAACTGCAAATCTACAAAAGAGATGCTAGACACTCTCACTGTGGCGTATGAAGGTATAGAGGAAGTTCAAGAAAACAAGAAAACTCTTTTGGTTAGAGAATATGAGTTCTTATTTGCTCATAAAGGTGAAAGTCTCACTCAGACTTACACCAGGTTCAATTGCCTTATTAATGATCTACGTAGGGTAGATGTTCCCAAGAGCAACAAGGAACTTGTTACTAAATTTCTAGACTCTCTCCAAGAATCTTGGGATCATTTTATCATTATGCTAAAACATGGTGAGAAAATAAAGGGTCTTTCACTGGTTGGTCTGTATGGAAATCTTATGAATCATGAACAATCAGTGAAGCAAAGGAAGATTTCTACCAAAGAGATGAAGGATGTTGCTAAGGCTCCCACTACAGCTCTTGTGTCCAAGGATGCCAGATCAAGAAGCTTTGCTGTAGTGGTAAATAAGTCAAGTGATGAGGAGGAGGAGGAGGAAGAGGAGACCTCTGAAGAAGAAGAGCTCGATGCTGATGGGGATAAAGATCTGGAGGACATGGACAACATTGAAGCTGCTGTTGAGCAGGCTGCCATATTGGTTAAAAGGTTTAAACCTTTCTTGAAAAGAAAGGGTGTCAAGAGGTTTGAGAAGAAACCCTTTAAAGGAGAAAAAGCCAAGTTTAAATCAAAGGCTTCTGAAGGATGCTTCTCCTGTGGCAAGACTAGTCACTATGCCAGTGAATGTAAGTCCAGAGGAAGCACAGGCTTCAAGGGTTCCTCAAGCTCAAACAGCAAGATTGATTATGAAGCCAAGTATAAGAAGCTTCTTGCTGCTGTCCTTGACAAGAAAAAGAAGAAAGCTCAGAACAGGGTGTTGGTGGCTGAAGAAGAAGATTGGGCTGAGGAAGATCTCTCAAGTGATGAAAACGAGGTCCTCACTGCTCAGCTCAGTTTGATGCCCAACACAGCAAGTACAAGTTCCTTTGATGAGGACATGAAGAAAGCTGCTAAAGCTTGTACTTCTCCTGACTGGGATCCTTCTTCTATGTATCAGGTTGGAAAACTTATTAACTATGAAGATAATGAAAAGATCACTATGTTTGATTATCTGTGTGTTGAGTTTCAGTCAAATATTCAAAGAGAAAAGAAGCTAAAATTAGAAATAGAATCACTAAAAGAGAAGTTAAGTCTTAAAGATGAGAAACTGAAACAAATGACAAAACTTGAGGATGATTTAGCTAATCAAAAGATACTTAATCATATCTTAATAAAAGAAACCAATGAAGCAACTATAAAGTTTAATGACCTTCAAAAAGTAGTAAAATCTTGGTGCTTATCTGCTGAGAATACCACTCAGTGTGTCAATGAGAAGATTCCAAAACAAGTTCAAGCTATTATTGGTGGGAATTATTCTCAAGCTACTAATTGTGTTGATTTTAGCAAGGACATAAATATCTTAGAAAATGCCGACATTCTACCTCTAACTTTTCAAAAAATTATAAAAGGAAAAAGTATTATCACCAACAGATTTGTCAAAAGCAAAAGTACTCAGCTGAAAGACTTAACCACTTCAAAAGTTAGTTCAAATTCTATTGTTTTGACAGAAAGCAAAAGTACTAAAAATTTAATAGAAAAAGAAGTCAGTAAAGGAATGGAATCATTTGTTGATACCAAATAGATATTATGTTGTCTAACCTTGAAAGCTGATACATTAAATTTAGGAACTCAATTGACTGATAATTCTTTAGCTGATGACATTATATCAGCTGATCAAAAAGTAGATGATAAATGCTCATCTGATAGCCTGTCAGCTGATCATGGATCCTCTTCTATTTGGTTAACTGATCAAGTATCACTTCAAACTCTTTCAATAGAAGAAACCAAGAGAAAAGGACTTTCTGTTCACAAAAAGTCTAAGTCTGCCTCATCTAAGATTGATCAAAAACTCATTTTAACTAAGGTTCAACCTAGGGTGACTGTAAACAAAGACCTAATTAGTTTACAGAATCAGCTGCAACAGCTGAATGGTGAAATCTGTCAGCTAATGACCCATAGTCATCAGAAAACAATTAAGATATCTCATGGGCAATTACCAAAACATGTTAAAGGCTCCAAAAATCAAAAATGTTACAAATGTGGGAGAAAAGAACATAAGGCAAGTAATTGTTCTCTTAAAGGTAACTCAAGACAGCGGTCTGATATTGATAACACAGTAGTTCCTTTCATTCATAAACAACCTATTATGAAGTGGATGGCTAGGTGCAATCGACAGGGATCCACTTAACAGTGGATGCCCAAGTGTCACTAACCTTCTTTCAATCTTATCTATGCAGGGTCTAAACACATGGTATCTTCACAGTGGATGCTCAAGAACCATGATAGGTTGTAAAGCTTTGCTTAGTAACTCCAAGAAGGAAAAGGGTCCAAGACTGACCTTCGGAGATAACAATTGTGGGCAAACAAAAGGCTACGGTGAACTTCATAATGGGAACTTAACACTGTCTAAGGTCTCCTATGTTAAAGGACTCAAGTACAATCTCATCAGCATAAGTCATTTATGTGATGGTGATCATAAAGTCCTCTTTACAAAGACAGGTGGTTCCATTTTAAATCAAGAAGGTGCAACAATAATTTATGCAAAGAGAGCAAAGGATGTATATACTCTTGATATGTCCTCAGGTGATCAATCCAAGTTAACCTGTTTGTATACAAAATCTGTAACCGACACAAACTGGTTATGGCACAAAAGGCTTTCCCACTTAAACTTTAAAAACATACACAAGCTGAGCAAGGGTGATCTAGTGTCATGACTACCTTCACTGACTTATGTTAAGCCTAAACCTTGCTCTGCCTGTGAGAAGGGAAAGCAGCACAAGACATCTTTTCCATCTAAGCATGCCTTCTCCATTACTGAACCATTCTACATGCTGCACATGGACTTATTTGGTCCTGTTGCTACTACAAGTATTGGTGGAAGTAAGTATGCACTAGTTTTGGTTGATGAATTCTCAAGATACACTTGGGTCATCTTTCTTAAGGTAAAGAGTGAGGCTGCTAAAGAGATAATTAGCTTTTACAAAAAGATGGAAGTGCTAAACGGCAATCTGGTAAAGATGCTTAGAAGTGATCATGGAACTGAGTTTAGAAATCAATCTCTAGAAGGTTTCTGTGATGAAAAAGGAATATCTCAAAACTTCTCTGCTCCAAGGACTCCACAACAGAATGGTGTAGCTGAAAGAAGAAACAGAACTTTGATTGAAGCTGCAAGAACCATGATGTGTGAGAGTAGGTTAGGATTTAACTTCTGGGCTGAAGCTGTCAGCTATGTTTGTTTTACTCAGAACAGATCCCTAGTTATCAAGAGGCACAACAAAACTCCATATGAAGTGCTCAAGGGAAGGAAGCCCAACATCAGTTTTCTCCATATCTTTGGTTGTCAATGTTTCATTCTAAATCAAAATGATCAATTGCAGAAGTTTGCACCTAAAGCTGATGAAGGTGTATTTGTTAGATATTCCATGATCTCCAAAGCTTACAGAATCTACAACATCAGAACAAAGGTCATAGAAGAATCAATCAATGTAATTTTTAATGAAAATGACTTTGTTGCTTCTTGTTCTACTAATCCATCTACATGTGAGGAATTTAATGATCTACTGCATACTGAAGAAAATATTTCAGTATCAGCTTATCCACTCTCATCAGCTGATGTAGAGGATCTAGATGAACCTGTTCCAATTCTACAAGAAATCAATGCACAACCTATTCTAAATCAACCCACTCTTCTACTGAATGATGAGAATCATGATTCAACATCATTGGTTTCTAATTCCATATCAAACATTCCTTCTTCATTAGAAGTTTCCTCAAACTGCAACAATGAAATTCTGTCAGCTGATCAACCAGAAATGTCATCAGCTGATCCAAACCAAGGAATTTCAACTCCCCAAATCCAAAGAAATCTAGACACTCCCTTAATCCAAAATACCTACAAAGACCTCAAAGATCATCCTAAATATCAGGTCATAGGTAACATAGAAGCGCCTGTACTAACAAGGTCAAAAGCTTGTAATTTTTGTTTGTACACAGGTTTTGTTTCTATCATTGAACCAAAGAAGGTAGATGAAGCTCTTAGTGATCCCCACTGGATAAATGTCATGCAAGAAGAATTGGCTGAATTTACTCGGAACAATGTATGGACATTGGTACCAAGACCAAAGGACAAATCCATCATTGGTACTAAGAGGGTGTTCAGAAACAAAAATGGATGAACAAGGGCTGATTATCCGAAACAAGGCAAGACTAGTTGCTCAGGGGTATTGTCAAGAAGAAGAAATTGACTTTGATGAAACCTTTGCCCCTGTTGCAAGACTTGAAGCCATAAGACTGTTTCTAGCATATGCTGCCTTTAAAGACTTCAAAGTTTTCCAAATGGATGTTAAGAGTGCCTTCCTCAATGGTGAATTGAAGGAAGAGGTGTATGTCAAACAACCTCCTGGTTTTCAGGATGCAAGCAAGCCAGACCATGAATATTTCTTGAACAAAGCATTATATGGTTTGAAGCAAGCTCCAAGAGCCTGGTATGATACCCTCTCTTCTTTTCTAACAACTAAAGGATTTACTAGAGGAAGCATAGATAGCACTTTGTTTATAAGGAAATTCAAGGGTGATGTTATACTAGTACAGATTTATGTAGATGATATAATATTTGGGTCTACAAATGTTGATCTTTGTAAAAAGTTTTCTAAACTCATGTATGACAATTAACAAATGAGTATGATGGGTGAACTAAACTATTTTCTAGGTCTTCAAATTAAACAAGAGGTTGATGGAATTTTCATTCATCAAACAAAGTATGTAAATGACTTACTTAAGAAATTTGAGTTTGAAAATTGTTCCTCAATGAAAACACCTATGTCCACTGCCTTAAAGCTTGGAAAGGACACTGATGGCAAATCAGTGAACATTACAGCTTACAGAGGTATGATAGGGTTACTTTTATACCACACAGCAAGCAGACCCGATATTATGTTTTCAACATGTCTCTGTGCTAGATATTAAGCAGATCCCAAAGAATCTCACTTAGCTGCTGTAAAAAGAATTTTCAGGTATCTCAAAGGAACTCCTAATCTAGGTCTTTGGTACCCCAAAGACTCCGACTTTGTGTTAGTTGGATACACTGATTTTGATTTTCAGGTTGCACACTAGACAGAAAGAGTACATCTGGTGGTTGTCAATTATTAGGTTGAAGGTTAGTCAGTTGGTTAAGCAAGAAACATAACTCTGTTTCAACTTCAACAGCTGAGGCAGAATACATTGCTGCAGGAAGCTGCTGTGCTCAACTACTATGGCTGCAGAACCAACTACTTGATTATGACAAACAGTTTGAAAACTCTCCAATCCTGTGTGACAACACTAGTGCCATTTCTATCTCTAACAATCCTGTTTTGCATTCTAAGACTAAGCATATATAAATCAGATATCATTTTTTAAGAGACAATGTGCAGAAAAAGAAAGTTTCAATGCACTACATAAGCACTGATGTTCAATTAGCTGATCTTTTTACAAAACCTTTGGATGAGTCTCGGTTCAACATCCTAATATCCAAACTTGGCATGTTAAATCTGTAAAATATTCTTTTCTTAGGTAGTTAGTATAGTGTGAGAAAGTAATTTTATTTGCATGTGAAGTGAAGTACTTATTTAAGCTTCTTCATGTCTTGTTAATGGAATATCAGCTAATGGAATTATGTCAGCTGACGACCATCAGCTGATGCAATACCTCAACTGATCAACCATCAGCTAAGACTTAGACGCTCAGCTAAGTGCATTCATTAGCTGATACTTATTTTCTCTCAACAAGGATCAGCTGACACTTTCATTTGTCAGCTGATGATACTCAGAGTTAAAATTCTTGTGTCCCCACACTTATTTTATTAATTTATCATTTGTATTTAATGTGTTCCTAGATAGTATTTAATTTCTTTTAATTGTCCGTTAGTTGTCTGTGTATATTAACCTCTCCGTTTATTACCTTTTTGCATATGTGACAGTTACTTTTTGCAAAATATTTCTGCGACAGTGTATGTTTCCAAGGAAGATATAAAAGTTGTTTGAGCAGTTTTCCATTTTCTAAGCTTTCAAATTCCCAAACACTTTTCTTCTTCCCAAAATTACAAACCCTATTCTTACAGCTCTTACAAAATCTTCGTCCTGCAATCATGGTGACTTTCAACCCTGTTACTACTCCTCATGCCATTCCTGGTGAGAACATTACTCTCAATTCTGAAATTACCATTCGACCAAACAATTTCCTCATAAACACTGATATCCCCACGAGCAAAGTAAACCAGGGATACGAACCTATGGTGGCTTTCATAACTTCCCATCCCCTGTTTGCATGTCTTTCTGCTCATCCTCTTTCATATTTCCAAACATTGTTGGAGAGATATGGTATACCGCAAGGTATCACCCTGCTGAGGAACTTATAACCTGTTCCTGTCTCGATAACACCATCAACATTCCCATCACTGTAAATTCTCTCAGACAAGCAATCACTATACCCAACTTAGCCCCATTTCAACCTTTTGCAACAATGGATCAAGTTTTAGAGGTTTTACCCCTTATTGGCTACAATGAAGTTGTTTCCCATGGTCAGTATAAGTTGTCTGTGCTGGGACACCCATGGAAGTATTTGGCCAGTGTGATCATTATGTGCTTTGGTCACAAGTCTGGCAGCCATGACCAAATAAACCAGTCTGAGCTGATGATTCTACATGCTCTGGTCACAGGGAGGAATATTGACTTTGCACAAGTCATATTCTCTGAAATGGTGGATAAGATTACTCTGGGCACATCAAAGAAATCAACCAGAACTCATGTTCCCTACATCAGGTATCTCAGTTTGATTGCACTTAGAGATATTCAGTGGGAACACTATGCTGGGTTAGCTGCACACTTGTACACAATGACCATCCCTCAAATGGATCAGAAAACCTTCCATTTGATAAGGGAAGTTCAAGGTCCTACTATAACTGCTCAAATGCAAGAGTTAATTGATGTTGCTGCTGAGGAGAATGAGAACGAAGAGGAGGAGGTTGCTGAAAATCTTGAGGTACAAATGGTTAATGATTCTGAGTCTCCTAATATAATCACTGAGCATTCTGAACAGTCAGTGACTCATGCTCAAGATGAAGCTATGATAGAAGAAGAAAGGATGGATGAAGAGTTGATGGGTACTGCTGATCAAGAGATGATGTTTAGAGCAGATGTGTTTGATGAACCAGCACAGGATGAGCCTGTTAATCCTGATGCTGAGGATGTTGATGCATATGATAGTAGTGCTAACATTGGTGGAGGTGCTGATGATGAAGAAGATGATGACTTTCATGGTGGTGTTGCTGGTTCTAGCACACCACGGAATCAACAAAGTGGAGGTGCAGCTAATGGTGATGATGCTGAGGATGATACAATTTCTGACAATTTCATTCAACTGATTTAGATCAGCAAGACTCAGTACATATCAGGTATAATCTCTACCACCCTTGAGGACACTCGTTTGGTAAACCCCACCAGTGAGAACCCATCCTCTCCTCCAGTTGTAACACCCCCACAACATCCAAGCTCTAGTGCACTTCCAACAGTCACTAGTTCTACTCCCACCTACACCTATATTGAATCAAGGTCACAAGAGCTTGTGCCTTTTTCCCAAGTCTCTGAGGTAGTGTTATCCACACCTCTGACCTCAACTCCACTAGTTCCTTCTTATGTTGAGGGGGAGAAAATGGAAGTTGACATTACCCAACTTCCAGTGGATGTGCCCTCACAACAGGGCACATTTGTAAATATGAGACTCCTACAATCTGGGTCACCCTCCCAACAGGGTGATACCATTGAAAGACAGACCTTCTCCCAAGGTCATACTGTGTCTATATCCACATTGAGTCTGCCTCTACCTTCAGTAAGCTTCCAACAGCTTACTGATGTAGTAAGGGATACCCCACTGAGTGCAACCCTCACTCACACTCACATACTTGCACCCACATTTGATTCACTTCTAACACATACTACTGCACTACCTGTCACTGCTAGTGGCATAAACCAGCCATTGGTACAGGGTACAACTTCTGTTACCAGTGATCTTAGGCTTACACACCAAAGTCTAAGTGAGGGACCTCAATCAGTTCCTATAATTGTTAATCTCTCTCAATCAATCCCTGTCCAACCCATTCCCTCTACCTATTCTGAACCCTCACCCCAAATACTTCAAAACCTACTGTCCATCTCTCAAAAGATGGATAGTCTTCAAGCCTCCTTTACCTCCTTCCAAACCAGAACAGAATCTCAACTCTCTCATCTAACCCAAGAGGTTGAGTCACTTAAAGCTACCAAATCCCAACCCCAACCCACCCCTGCACCAGTTGATCTTTTTCCACTTCTTACCAAATTGGATCAACTGTTATCCCAATCTACTCCTTCTGTTCCTACCCCACTTCCTACCCTTTCAAACCAAACACTTACCTCTCTAAACCAAACTATCTCAAACCTTCTTACCCAACTTCATACTCTCAGACCTTCCCCTCCTAACATTTCTATAACCATTCCTGACTCTCTTTTTAGAGTCCCTTCTCTTCTGAAAACCATAGCTGATGAGGTCACACACTTAAGCCACTTCTCTAGAAAAAAACATAGTGAAACCCTTAAAGAATTTTCCAATATCACTGATGCTATCCTTAGGCTGAGACCTCTCACTTCTACCTTTGTCCCCTCTTTTTCACCTATTCCTTCTAACCTTGGAACTTCACCTTCACCATTCAACCAACCTCCTATTCCTACTGTCTCACCCTCAACTTCCCCTATTCCACCCTCTGCCTCCACCCCTTCTCCATCTCCTTTCTCAACTTATAATCCCACTGCTCCTGCAAAACCTACCAAGCCTTCTGATAACTTTCCTTTCTCATTTGTTGATGACAAAAAGGGGGAGAACTCAGACTCGGATTCTACTAGTTCAAGCTTATCACCAGATCCTGTTAAAACAGTAGAAGCTGATAAGGCAGCAGCGGATCAAGCAGACCTCAATGAAGCAAAATTCTAAATCAATTAATTGTTGAGAGGGAAAATCCATCTGAGGGGGAGCAACCTGCTCAAGATAAGAAGAGGCCTAAAAGAAGGCTAAAACAAATTGCCAGAAGGAAGAGTGCCAAAAAGCCTAGACAAGATGAATCTTGTGCACCAATCAAAGTGCCATAAGAAGATTCCGATGATGATGATGATGAAGATGGGTTGCCTCTGTCCTCTCTGCTCAACTTGAAAAAGCAGAGTCTCTCTACAAAAGCTCCACCAGTCCAAGCTTCCTCTCCAATGCAACCAAGTCAACCAACTCCCAGCAGTACATCAAGGAGAAAAGGAAAGAAAATTATGTCTGCTGAGGAGATTGAAGCTGAAGAAAGAAAAGAGGAAGAACTTCATAAAGAAGATGAAAGTCTCAGAGAGCTTAGTGACTTAGCTGCTGCACTTGGCACCTCCATTGAAGAAGTTTTAAAAGCCAAGGAAAGGTATCAGGATTTCACTACTCCTGAAGATCTTGCTGCAATCATTGGTGCTACTGATGATGAACTGAGAGAAATTCAAGAAGAAGAATTGATCAGGCTGTCCTCTCAAACACATCAAGTACAAGCTGAACCATAGCAAGATGACCCTTCCACCAAGAAAGAACTTAAAAGAGGAAAGACTCACAAGGAAGCCATTCAAGCTTTGCTCACCTTCAACTTTGGAAGCACTGCTCAGCAAACTGAAAGGCAATCCAAGGAGTTCAGGGATAATAAAGAAAACCTGGTGAATAGAAGATGTGCAAACATCATTTCAAGGGTTACTCCTTATAGAGGTACAGATGAAGGTCCTTATCTCAGAGTAGTGAGAAGAGATGAAAGAAACACTTATGAAGATACCTATCTACATCACTCCAAACTGCTATCCTTTTTTGAGATGATAGATATCCTGTACCATCTCCTAAAGTTCAAAAGTGAAATTGTTCAAAGATTCATGGGAAAGTTTGAGTACTGGTTCTGAATGTCAGTATATCATAGACTCTTCACTCATGATCAATTTATTGCTCATGTTCAAGCAATTGAGGATGCATTCAAGAAGACTTCAAAAGCCTTTGTTGTTGCTGAACAAATCATTCTCAATCTTGATCATCCCTATCTCCCTGCTTATGAGAATCTGAACACTGCTCTTCCTCCTAATACTTATCCTGAAATGTTCAGGTATATAACTGAACCTGAAAGAGGAATGTTATTCATGAACTGAGCTGGTAATTGGAGATTTCTGAGAGAATCTGAGATAGGTAAAGCTCAAAAGGAACTGATATTTAATGCTGTAATAGCTATAAGAGATTTGACAGGAAGTGAGCACTTTGAAAAATTGATTAAATCAAGAGCTGATCAACTTCTAGCTGAAAATCCACAGATCAGAACTTTTGAAGTCAAGGAAGAACCTTGGTGAGAAGACAACTGATACTTCATAACCAGAATAATTGTATTTTCATTTCTAGAATAGTTTAACATCTGTACTTAGTTTAACTCTTAGTTAGATTACTCTGTACAAACTCTTATGTAATTACTTGTTTTGTAATCAAGCTTGAAACTTTGATCATGGACTACTTAGCCAAATTGCTAGTATAGATTATTCTTAGTAAATAGCTCACCTAGTGTAAATATAGAAATTCAAAAATCTTAAAAACAGAAAAAGGATAGAAAAGATACCACAAAAACAGAACAATGGTACTTCATAAATGAAAAGATTCCCAAAAAATGAATATCAGGGAACATAATTTAAAAAGTTACCAAAAACAGATAGCTAGGTAACCAAAATGCACTTAAAAGTTATATCTTTACAAATCCGAGTCAAACTGATTCTTCTTAAACAAGATAAGGTTTTGTCATCATCAAATAAGGGAGATTGTTGGGGAGATAGCAATATCAAACCTAAATCAAACTTATCTATTAATTAAAATAGGATTTGATGTTATCAAAACCACATATTTAGTTTTGGACTTGGATCAGTGAAAAACATGTGTTGTTTTTCGTATTGGACTTAAAGAAATATGTAAGTATGAAGTATCAGCTGAGAAACCAAAGTGTCAGCTGAACACTGAGTATCACCTAAATAACAAGCTTCAGAAAGATCAGCTAAGAGGAAAAGATCAGTCAAGAAGCATCAGCTGAAGATCTACATAGGATCAGCTGATGGTTCAAAACCATCAGTTGAGAAAAGTTTCATCAGCTGATGGTCCAAAACCATCAGCTAAGGAATGCTTCAAAGATCAGCTGAACAGTCAAGGATCAGCTGACACAATCACATTGATCAGCTGATGCCTCCCATCTGTCAGATAAGGTATTCATTACTTTTCTAATCTTTTCTTCATGAACTGATCACAATCAAATGATTAGCTGAGCCTTTAGGATCAGCTGATAGTTTAGTTTAATCAATATAGTAGCTGTACTCTGATTTGTATTATTAGCTGACTAATTCGATCAGCTGAGCAAATCTAAGTAGCTGAGTCTTTCACATTTACCCTTGGCTGAGAAAAATTATGTTTGCTGATTCAGTATATGTTAGTTGAGTTTATACGACATCTCGGTTAATAGTTTTTCATTATGATAATTTCTTTAGTCAAAGGCAGAACATGTGTTGTTCATATTATGCCTTAGATCTTTTCTTTGTAAAAGTACTTAGCACTTTTTATATCTACAAAGAGACAAAAAGGATAGATATTTATCCTCTGGAAAAGGAGAAAGATACTTTAGAAGAGAAGATCTCGAAGATATGCTTCAACAACTAAGTATGGCTGGCAACTCTATACTTGGTTAAGTCAAGTCTTCAAAAAGCATGGTGTTGATTAAAGCACAAGCATGGAAGGAGAAGTTTACTATCTCAAGACATAAAGGTAGTACTTTAATAATATAATAATAGATAGTGGGTAAACACCTTACTGAAAAGTATGTTCACTTTGCACACTTTGTGTGTAAAGTTAACTTACCTTTCACCCACTAACTTTATCTATTATAATATTATTAAACCAAGTACCTTTGTTTCCTTCTCCTCTCCGTCAACCCGGACACCATATGGCTTATATATACTCATGCTTGGAAACATGTTAAGGATGCGAATAGATAGTTGAATACTGAAATCTCATCTGTTGAGAATTAGACATTTTACTTTCAGTATAACAAACTTGTTCATGTGTTGAACATCTTAGACATAAGTTGTTTAAGATTAGCTTAGTCTATGTGTTAGACAAATTTAGTTGCCACCTTTTATTGAACTTAGATTTTCCGCATCTAGTTCATGTAATTCTTGATTCACATCAATAAGAATTATATAAAGTAAACCGTGTGTCTCTTAAATTTTTATTTGCTAAAGTTTGTATTCAACCCCCCCTTCTACAAACATTTGTTGTTGTAGTATCCATTCGGGACCAACACAACTTATGAAATCGTTTAGCCTGCTCTAATACCAGTTGTTGGTCCCTTGGTGAAAATAACAACAAGCGACAAATGTGTAGAAGGGGGGTTGAATACACTTTCTGCGGAAATTGAACAAATCAAAATAAAGTGTTACACAATTTAAATCAAACCACAATCGAATGCTTTGCTTTTCATTTATAAGAAGATGATTACAGACTCTATCAAGTAAGCAACTCTTGATATTTAAACACCTAATATAAATCTCTCAATCTTTCAAACTTAGCTATCTATAATCAACTTATGATTATAGATACTGACGACTCTCTAAATAGGATTTTATCACAGATTGAATACTTACCAATCTCACAACTAATGTGAGTATTCGAACACACGAACAAATTGGCATTATGTGAATATCTTGATCACGTTGAACTGATAAACAGTGATTCAAGAATCGTAACACATACGGTTGAGGTGAGGTATTTGGCTCTCCAACACTTAGTTGTAATCGTTTCAGAATCTTACCTCTAAACTTATCAGGGAGATAAGTATTTATAATCCTGTTCCTACTGTTCCTTACAAACAGGACTAATCCTAATTTGCTAACTAACAACCGGATAACTCGGAATCTTGAATCTTCTTATCTTGAGTCTTCAATCTTCAATCTTGATTCTTAAGTCTTCTTATCCTTCCCGTAGATATAGAGAGTTAAAAAGATAAGTTTAAAACATATTTAAACTTTCTTTAGGCTGACTTCTTACTCGGACTGAGTTACTCAGCTTGAAACTCATCAAGCTGAGTTCTTCGAGAACAAACTCGAAAACCAACATGAACTAACACGTATATTAATAAACTCATCCTTAGAAGTCCTAAGAGTTAGCTAGAACTTATTTAGCAACTCTGTTGAGCTAACTCAGTATATACGCTGAGTCACTCAGCTTGAAACACATCAAGCTGAAAGCTCAATATATCTTAGGTGACATACACAGATTATCACACATAGTAATAATCTTACTATGATATAGTACAAGCTGATCGAACATATGCTCAGCTTATATTCAGCTTATGCTCAGTCTGAAACACTATACGTGTTCAGTCTGATCAAGCCTCATAATTTTGTTTAAGTTATATCTAGAACATATCTAACAAATTAACTTTGTCTCATCAAATTTCAACTGATGAGATCATCTTCCCAACACTTTGAACTTACAAAGCTAGGAGGTTGTTTCATATAGACTTCCTCCTGAAGTTTTCCATTTAGGAAAGCACTTTTCACATCCATTTGATAGACTTTGAAGTCTTTATATGTTGCATAAGCTTAGAACAGCCTAATGGCTTCAATGCTAGCAAAAGGGGAAAATGTCTCATCATAATCTATTCCTTCTTCTTGTCTATACCCTTGTGCTACCAGCCTAGCTTTGTTTCTAACAATCATTCCATCCTTGTCCATCTTGTTTCTATAGACCCACTTAGTGCCTATAATTGTATGATCTTTGGGGGCTAGTACAAGATTCCATACCTTGTTTCTCTCAAACTCAGTTAATTCCTCTTGCATTGCTTCAATCCAATCTTCATCCTCTAAGGCTTCTTCAGTCTTCTTTGGTTCCATTTGAGATAGGAAACCAAAGTAAGCAGCATAATTTGCAGTTGCCTTTGATCTGGTGGTCACTCCTCCTTGAATGTTACCAATTACTTGATCATGAGGATTATCTTTGAGGAACTTAAATGTTTTAGTAGGAGATTGTGATTCTGAACTTGAGTTATATTGAGGGCTCTAAGGTAAACCTACATCCTCAGTCTCAATTGCAGCATCAAACTGTTGATCACTAAGATCCTCAGTCTGTGTAATATCATCTCCAAAGGGATTAATGAACTCATAATCTTTCTCAGCTTGAGAGTCATTTGGAGCTTGTGATGATCTTTTAGATGTACACACATCATCATCACTGTCTTTATCATCTATGAAATACATAGGATTAGACCTTTTGGTTTCCTCAAGCCTTTCAAGCTCACTTAGACTGACTGACTCAGCTTGACCTTTGTCAGCTTGATCAATACTGTCTTCATCAAAGGAAATATGAATTGATTCTTCAATAGCCTTTCTCCTTGAGTTATACACTCTGTAAACTTGGAGATTGAAGAATAACCAACAAAAATTCTAGGATCAGCTTTAGGTTCCAACTTATAGAGCTGATCTCTTTGATTCAGCACATAGCATTTTGAACCAAAGACATAGAGGTAACCTATATTGGGCTTTCTTGATTTATACATTTCATATGCAGTTTTGCCATGTCTTTTGACTATGATTGATCTATTTTGGGTATAGCATGTTGTACTGACAGCTTCATCCCAAAAATAGAGTTTCAATCCTGCCTCACACAGCATTGTTCTAGCAGCCTCAATTAAGGTTCTATTTCTCCATTTCAGCAACTCCAAGGCATCTTCACTTTTGGCTTTAAGGAATATTACCCAGGTGAATCTAGAGAACTCATCAATTATCACCAGGGTGTACTTCTTGCCACTTAGGCTTGGACTACTTATGGGTCCAAACAAATCCATATACAACAAATGCAATGGGTCTGTTATTGAAAAGTTTTGCTTTGATTTAAATGACCCTTTGGGATGTTTCCCTTGTTCACAAGCTGAGCACAATTTATCATTGACAAATGTGATCTTTGGCAATCCAGAGACTAACTCTTTATTGGATAACATATTTATATATTTGAAATTCAAATGTGACAACCTTTTATGCCACAGCCAACTCAGCTTAGGAACAGATTCGGAATATAAGCAGGTTTCAGTATAGGGATCAGCAGAATTGATATCAAGTAGATACACATCTCTTTCTCTCTTTTCTATTAGCACTGGCTTAACCTTTGCATTGTATATTGTTCCTGCTTTCTTCCTAAAAGTAACAACATTGTCTTCATCACATAATTGACTGATACTTATCAGATTGTGTTCAAGACCTTTAACATATGCAACCTTCTGGAAAGTAACCTTGCCAGCATGCATCTTCCCATATCCTTTAGTTCTTCCATGGGAATTATCACCAAATGTTACTTTAGGACCTTCATCTTTCTGGAATTCACTTAGAAGTCCTTTCCACCTTGTCATGTGCCTTGAGCATCCACTATCCAAGTACCATTTACTTGAACCCTGCACATGAAAAACTAAACTTAGTTTTGTTTAGGAACCCACTTTGTAGTAGGTTCAGATGATGAGCACTTAGCCGTTTCATCTTGTGGAGTTGACTGGATAGCTTGAGCAGGTGTTGAGTCCTGCATAGGCTGATCAGCTTGTTCCTTTTCAGGTCTTAAAATTTCACTATCACAGTCCTTGGCCTCATGTACTCTACCTCCAGACTTGTAGCACTTCCTTTTACCAATGACTACAGGAGGTAGGTTATCGAATAATACTTTTGAGAATTTGCTCTCAGTTTTAGGATTATAGGTTGTGGATAATTTCTTAACTTTCATTGCAAGCTGATTCACCTGATGCTCATTGACTTTGGACTTACCTTTTTCATATTAGGTTTATTATCCATTTGATCAGAAGTTTGACCAACAAACTTCTTTTCCTTCACTTTGGACTTACCATTGTCATGTTCTCTGGACTTACCAGTTTTAACAACTTTGGACTTACCATTGTTGTGTTCTCTGGACTTACCAGTTTGAACAACTTTGGACTTACCATTGTTGTGTTTTATGGACTTGCCAATTTCAACAACTTTGGACTTACTATTGTTGTGTTCTCTGGACTTACCACTTTCAACAAGTTTGGACTTACCATTGTCACATTCTCTGGACTTACCAGTTTCAATAACTTTGGACTTACCATTTTTGTGATATGACCTCTGACTTACAGTTGTCTTCCTATTCTTGAAACTTCTCTCTGGACTGGAGAGAGAATACTGTCTTCTGAAAGGGTTTGGATTCAACCTTTCAATAACAGATGTTCTTTGAATAGGCTGAGTGCCTAATCTATCATGCACAGACTTACTATGCCGTCTAGAAGTTGAACACTCATTCCCATGATCCTTTGCCTTTAAAAATTTATTGTATTTAAGGCTTTGATCATGTCTCTTTTCTGAGGCTGACTTCTGAGACTTAATCAGTTATCTATCTTCCTCAGAATCTGTACTTGCTATCTCATCATCATCAGCTGCATAAGCAGCGGATTGATAGTTACCTCCAAGTACAGCTTTTATTTGTTTAGGAATCTGCTGGTTGATGCACTTTTCAACAAGCTTTGATGACTTACACCAGGATTCAGTGACCTTTTGAAGTTAGTCAGCCTTATCCTTAGCTTCCTGAATTTCTTCACTTAGAAGTTTTTTAATGTGTCTTTGACATTCAAGATCACATTGTGCTTTCTTTCCAGCAGTAATGAGAGTTTGATTTTCCTTAATCTCATTCTTAAGCTTAGTTATTTCAGCTTTGAGGTCAACTTGAGTCTTAAGGCTGGTCTTAAAGTCGTTTACCAGATAACCAAATGTAAGACCTTTTTCATTATCGGTGTAAGAGTTGAAATTACTAACCTTGTACATGGAGGAAGGATCCTATTCACTTAGTTTGCTGTTTTCCTCAGCTTCCTTCATGTCAGCTTCAAAAGTTGATTCAGACAGACCATAATTAACTTCATCTATTTCAAACTCTTCATCTTCTTGAGCCATCAGACACTTGTCATCATCATCTGAGGTAGATGATTATGTATCCCAAGTTTCAACATAAAGTCCTTTAGTATTGGACTTGTCTTCAAGCTTTTCTTTCTTGAACTGAGTATATTTCTTCTTGTACTTATTAGCTCTGTAAGTATTCTTGTCAGCTACTGAGCTTTTTCACCCTTCTTCACTCTACACTCAGCAGCAATGTGTCTCTTCTTCTGACAGTTGAAGCACATTGCTTTCTTGGGGTCAAAAGAACTCTTTCCTTTACCTCTGTCAGATCTTTATATTCCCCTTTGAACTCTTCTCAGTCTTCTGACAAGCATAGCCATTTGTTTAGTGATAGTCTGAACATCATCAGTATCACTTAAGTCTGAGTCTGAGTAGTCAGCTTGAGAATCTGACTCAGTCTCAGATTTAATTATGAAGGCTTTTGAACTCTTTTTCTTCTTCTCTGCAACTAATGCAATTTCATGTTTATCAAGAGAGTCCTTCATCTGCTGTTGAGAAGATTTCTTGTGTTCTGTGATCTATTCATGATTAAGCAAGAACCCATATATGGACTATAGGTTATACATATGTAATGTACCTCCAGCCCTTAGTGCTGTGGTCACCTTATTGAATTTCTCTGGTAACACATCCAAAAATTTCAGTACTAGGTCAGCTTCATCCTTTTTAATGCCTACACTTAGCAGGTCATTAATCAAGCAGTGAAACCTTGTAAACACATCAGATAAGGTTTCATTCTTCTTAGAAAAGAAGTTTTCATAAGATCTGTTAAGATGATTCTTCTTTTGCTGCTTGACCAGATCTGTACCCTCATATGTAATACTTAGAGTATCCCATATTTCTTTTGCAGATTGACACCCAGTCACAGTATGCAAAATATCATTGGTCAGGGCATTTTCCAGAACGCTTTTTGCTTTGTCATCAAGAGAATGTAACTTCCAATCCTCTTCAGTCCAAGATGCCAAAGGTTTCTTGATTTCCTTTTCAGTCTTGTCAGGAGACTTATCACTGACAACTGCAGGAATCTTGGGGATGATTGATCCACGAGTTATGACATCATACATTCTAGTGTCAATGGACTTAATGAAGAGCATGGCTCTGAATTTCCACATAGGATAATCAGATCCATCAAATATGGGACATCCTTTAGCAGCCATCTGAGGAAAGTTAGATGAATTGTTGCTTGTCGACATCTTACTCTATCTCAGGATCTTGATATCTTCAACTTATGAAAGTTTTCAGACTGCTCTGATACCAGTTGTTGGTCCCTTGGTGAGATAAACAACAAGAAAGTAATGTGTAGAATGGGGGTTGAATACACTTTACGCGGAAAATTGAACAAATCAATAAAAAGTGTTACACAAATCAAATCACATGAAATCGAATGCTTTCATTAATAAGAAGTTGATTACAGTGACTATCAAGTAAGCAACACTTGATATGTAAACACCTAATATAAATCATATCTCTCAATCTCTCAAACTAATTGATCAAACTTGCTATCTATAATCAACTAATGATTATAGACACATACTAACTCTCCAAACAGGATTTATTCACAGATGGAATATACAAACAATGTATCAAGATTCGTAGCACATACGATAGTGAGGTTAGTTTAACCTCTGAACTTATCAAGAGGTTATTATTTATAATCCTGTTCCTATGGATCCTAACAAACTAGAACTTATCCTAATTTGCTAACAAACTAACGGATAACTCGGAATCTTGAATCTTGAATCTTCTATCTTGAGTATTCAATCTTCAATCTTGATTCTGAAATATTCTTATCCACACCGTAGATATAGAGAATTACAGAATTTAAAACATATTTAAATTCTCTTAAACTGACTTCTTTTGTCAGGCTGAGTTAATCAGCTTGAAACTCATCAAGCTGAGTTCTTCGAGAACAAACTCGAAATCAAACATGTACTAACATGTATATGGACTAACTCATCCTTAGAAGTCATAAGCGTTGGCTAGAACTTACTTAGCAACTCTGTTGAGCTGACTCAGCTTACAGGTTGAGTCACTCAGCTTGAAACTCATCAAGCTGAATACTCAACCTATACCTTAGGTGACATACATAGCTTATCAAACATATTGATAAACTAACTAAGATATAGTCTAAGCTGATCAACTATATGCTCAGCTTATACTTAGCTTATGCTCAGTCTGAAACACTATAAGTGCTCAGTCTGATCAAGCTTCATAATTCTGTTTAAGTTATATTCAGAACATATCTTACAAACTTAACTTTGTCTCATCAAATCTTAACTAATAAGATCACTTGACCAACAAAAGCACATATTACCAAAGATATGAAAGTATTTGATATTAGGTACATTGCCATTTTCTAGTTCATGAGGAGTTTTATTAAAACGTTTATGAATGAAAGAGCAGTTCTGCGTATAGCATGCAGTGCTGATAGCTTCAGCCTAATAGGAAGGTGGGAGGCCAGAGTATGAAAGCATTATGCAAGCTGCTTCAACTAGAGTTCTGTTGCGTCTTTCCACTACACCATTCTGTTGTGGTGTATACGCTGCGGAGAACTGATGGCTGATCCCAACTAGGTCACAGAAGCCTTTCAGAGTGCTGTTTTTGAATTCAGAGTCGTTATCAGTACTGATGGATACCACACTCTGATTGTGCTTGTTCTACTGTTGTTTGATGAAAGAGATGATCATTGGTGTAGCTTCATCTTTTGAGCGCATAACTTTGACCCAAGTATACCGAGAGTAGTCATCCACCATGACTAAGATATACTTCTTCCCATTTTTTGATTGAATCCTCATAGAACCACAGAGCTCCATGTGCAGAAGTTCTAAAGGCTTTGTAGTGCTAAAAACTTGTTTGTATTTGTGAGAAGCCTTTTTCATTTTTCCTTTTTCACAATCTATACAAAGATGGTCCTTCTTGAATCTCAACTTTGGTATCCCCCTCACGAAGTCACATGTGACGAGTTTGATGATGTTTTGAAAGTTGAGGTGAGAGAGCTTGTGATGCTATTGCCATGTGAGATCAGATGAGGCTTTGGACAACAGACAAACAGAGGTAGGAAAGTTGTACATGTTCAAATCAATGTAGTACAGATTAGATTATTTTGAACCTGTAAGAAGTACATCTCCATTTTCAGTGAGGACTGAACATTTATTCTTTCGGAACACTACCTCCAAGTCTTTATCACAGAAATGTCCATTACTAAACAAATTGTGACCCAACCCTTCTACATAGGAGACTTTCTTGATCTTGATATGTTTCTGCTCTATGTCTCCGTACCCCAGTATTGGTGCAACATTGTCGTTCCCAAAATGTACATTCCCGGAGTACTTAGGAACATAGTTATTGAGAAAACTCTTGTTGCCTGTCATATATTTGGTGCAGCCGGAGTTCAGGTACTAAAGGTTAGGTGCCTGCAAAATAGAAACAGTGCAAGTTCAGGTCCCCATGGGTGAATGGGTCCTTGTATGTTAGTTCCCATTGGTTGAGTCTTATTTGTTAATTGTGGTAGTGGGGAAACTCCTAAAGATCTATTCTTAGGTAACCATGTCGGGGTTATCTTCTTGCGAGAAAGAATAGGTTTAGAAAGAATTGGTTTAGTCAGGAGTTTTGGTGCGGCTGTTGGTTTGACAGTCGATAGTGGACGAGGTTTAGGATTCGGTAGAGTTGCGGAAGCGTTTTGTTTGTCAATCCATGATGTCTTAGACTGAATTTGATGTCTTTAAGGCCTCGGTACATCAACCTGTTTTGGATGAACTGGAGCTTTGGATTTGGTAGGTTTCATAATTTTGAGATTGGATGATGACTTGGGTTTAGATGGTGGCTTGGTGTTCTTGGGAGTAGATTTGTGTGATCGATTTTTGGAAGCAACTACTTCTCCTGAGCGATCCATGCCTTCTTGAATGCATCATAGCCGTACCTTATGTAAATCTCCAGTTTGGTGATTGTCAGCAGACGCCCTTATTTGTTTAGACGTTTGAGTGCGTATGACTGACGAGTTGTGATCCATTGATGAATGATATGTTCTTTTGAGTTAATGAATGGAACACATATTTGGTTATAGTAAAAATATGTCCATTGCTCACATGGTTTAATGCCGATTGATTTTCCTAATTTATCGTATGTGCAATTAAACTCACAGTGGCCATGGAGACAACCATTACTAATGCAAAACATTTGAGAGGATATATTAGCATGTGAATTTAAGGGATTACAAACTTGTTTAAACATCAAAAGGTTTTCACATGAGATTTTCAAATTTGAACATTTCCTAGCTGATTGAGGAATGACTCTCTTCCATGTTTGCTTTATTTTACTCTCATCTGACACGATATGCTTCACATCTGTAGTAGAAGAGAAATGTTAGTAATCAATCTCGGGCGACTTGCACCAGTTTTGGAAGTTTCAGGAATATAAGGGTGCGGGCCAGAGTTATGATGGATTGTGAATGCATGTTTCGGCTTCAGAATCTGTTTAAATTCATGAGTTACCATATTGGTCATAGATTGTTTGTCTTTTTCAATTATTTGATTAGAAGTTGAAACATGTTGAGATCTTGAAATTCATTCTCCAATTTGAAGAGAAGTGCTTGGAGCTGTATCTTGCATCTGTCTTTGCAGTGTGCGGAGTTTCACTTCCAACTCATTTTTGTCTTTGCAGAGTGAGTCTATTATCTTTCCATCATATCGCCAAATGTTCTTCACTCTTTGAGTGAGCTCAGCATTTTCCTTTTGTAGTTGTGCAAGAGAAAGTGGTTTGACTGGAGTTGATACTGAGATGGAGACCGGTTGAAAGGTTTGGATAAATCTCTGGTCACTTGGGTGGTGTAGCAAAATTCTTGCATGGTGTGAAACCTGCTTTGTAATTTCTTCTGAGAAATATATTGGAATTTTGGTTTTGGTACACTTGGTGCATAAAGTTCCTCATCAGTATAAACAGGAGAGGTGACCTTTGAGAGTGATGTGGTG
Organism: Pulicaria dysenterica; assembly: GCA_947179395.2. NCBI lineage: Eukaryota > Viridiplantae > Streptophyta > Magnoliopsida > Asterales > Asteraceae > Pulicaria > Pulicaria dysenterica. Next base: position 33,433,298 of record OX359290.1, read on the forward strand.
GGTGGTTGAACAAAGTAGGTGCTGTTTAGGTCAGAGTAGTCAAAAGGAATTTCAGTTTTAAGATGTAAAGATCGTTGTTATGTCCTCCTCAATGCGTGCCTCTTCTTGACCAACAAACACCATTCGTTGAGTGAGGCCTTCCCCAAAAAGATTTGCATTGTAAAATTGTTTGGTAGTGACTTTACTCAAGACACTTGGGTTTTCGAAACCAAGTCCTTCAAATGTTCATCTAGAAAATTCACGTTCCTTTTCTATATAAAAAGATGGTTTGTTCACTTTGCCCACGTTTAATCAGTAGGTCTTCTAGTTCTTTGATTTTGATATAAAGTGCACGTTGTTCATTTTTAAGAATCTCTGAATCCTTTTCTGCACTAGCACGTTCTGCTTTGAGATCGTGCATGATGATGTTCGTTTTATCAGTTAACTCTAAGAATTCAGATTCGTTTATGGCTAATTGAACTTTGGACTCACTGACATCATTTTCTAGTTGTTCAATTACACTATGTGCTTCTGTATCTTGTTTATGAAGGACCTCTTTTAAGACCTGATTTTTGTTTGTTAGCTTAGTCACCGTTTGATCTAACCTTTTCATGCGGTTTAAGATGATTTGAACATGTTCAAAATTAATACCAGCATATGAGTCAGAGTTAGAAGGTACCTTTTCGCTTTCATGAATCTTCTCCTCACCATCGGAGAGATCATCATCATCACCAGTTTCTACATTTTCCATCAGACAAAATTGGGCATGCTCCTCAGCATCCAGATCACTATTCGAGTCTGTGTCCTCCAGAAAATGATCTTCTTCCACCATTAGCACGTTCCAGCCTGCTTCTGCTTGAACAGACGGTACTTTTGCCGATAGTACTCAGCATCATTGGTTTTCTTCAGAGGGCAATTCCTGATTAGAAGTCCGGACCTGCTACAATTGTAGCACTTAGACTCTGTCTTCTTCTATTCCTTTCTTTCTTCTCTTCTTTCTTCTCTTCTTTCTTCTCTTCTATCCTCCCTTGGGAACCTAGGCTTGTCACCAGACAAAAACTTTTTTAGACATCGAGGGCCGGAGGTAAACCGTTGTTTGTTGTTTATCCTGTAGTTTCTTCCAACCACTAAGAGAGCATGAATGGCAGCTTCTATTGAATCTTCATCATCGTCATATGTTGGTCAAATGACCTTATTACTTAAGATTTGATAGCAATTAAAAGAATAGAGCAACAAGAAGCTGATCAGCTTGGGATGTCTATGGATGAACTAAGAAGAAGACAAATGAGTGTACAAGCTGAGTTAGCAAATATTCAAAATGATAAAGTAACGAGGGAGCAGGCTTGGGCTGAACAGATACCAAAGCAGAATGACGAGTTAGCCAAACTCAGACTGTTGTTAGTGGGTGAAAAGTAAGTTAACTTTATACACAAAGTGTGTTCACTTTGTAATATAATAAGTTGAAGTTCAAAACACATACTCTCATCAAGGGACCAACAACTGGTATCAGAGCAGGCTGAACTATTCATAAGTTGAAGTTCAAGATTTTGAGTAAGTATAATATGTCGACAAGCAAAAATTCATCAAACTTTCCTCAGATGGTTGCTAAAGGATGTCCCATATTTGATGGATCTGATTATCCTATGTGGAAATTCAGATCCATGCTCTTCCTTAAGTCCATTGACATCTGAATGTATGATGTCATAACTCGTGGACCAATCATCCCCAAGATTCCTGCTGCTGTCAGTGATAAGTCTCCTGACAAGACTGAAAAGGAAGTCAATAAGCCTTTGGCATCCTAGACTGAAGAGGATTGGAAATTACATTCTCTGGTTGACAACGCAAAGAGTGTTCTGGGAAATGCCCTGACCAATGAGATCTTGCATACTGTGACTGGGTGTCAATCTGCAAAAGAGATATGAGATACTTTGAGTATTACATATGAGGGTACAGATCTGGTCAAGCAACATAAGAAGAATCATCTTAATAGATCTTATGAAAATTTCTTTTCCAAGAAGAATGAAACCTTGCCTGATTTGTTTACAAGGTTTCACTGCTTGATTAATGACCTGCTAAGTATAGGCATTAAAAAGGATGAAGCTGACCTAGTGCTGAAATTTCTGGATGTGTTACAAGAGATATTTAATGAGGTGACCATTGCACTAAGGGCTGGAGGTACATTACATATGTATAACCTACAGTCCATACATGGGTTCTTGCTTAATCTTGAACATATCACAGAACACAAGAATTCTTCTCAACAACAGATGAAGGACTCTCTTGATAAACATGAAACTTCATTAGTTGCAGAAAAGAAGAAAAAGAGTTCAAAAGCCTTCATAGCTGAATCTAAGACTGAGTCAGACTCTCAAGCTAACCACTCAGACTCAGACTCAAGTGATACTTATGATGTTCAAACTATCTGAACAAATGGCTATACTTGCCAGAAGATTGAGAAGAGTTCAAAGGGGAAAAGGAAGATCTGACAAGGGCAAAGGAAAGAGTTCTTTTGACCCCAATAAAGTTGTGTGCTTCAACTGTCAGAAGAAAGGACACATTGCTGCTGAGTGCATAATAAAGAAGGATGAAACAGCGTCAATAGCTGACAAGAATGCTTACAGAGCTGATAAGTACAAGAAGAAATATACTCAGCTCAAGAAAGGAAAGCCTGAAGACAAGTCCAATGCTAAAGGACTTTATGCTGAAACTTGGGATACATAATCATCTACCTCAGATGATGATGACAAGTGTCTGATGGCTCAAGAAGATGAAGAGTTTGAATTAGACAAAGTTGGTTATGGTCTGTCTGAATCAACTTTTGATGCTGACAAAGTCACTGGGATCCTTCCTTCATGTACAAGGTTAGTAATTTTAACTCTTACACCAATGAAGAAAAAGGTTTTACATTTGGTTATTTGTTAAATAACTTTAAGACCAGCCTTAAGTCTCAAGCTGACCTCAAAGCTGAAATAACTATGCTCAAGAATGAGATTAAGGAAAATCAAACTCTCATTACTGCTGAAAAGAAAGCACAATGTGATCTTGAATGTCAAAGACACATTAACAAACTTCTGGGTGAAGAACTTCAGGAAGCTAAGGATAAAGCTTACCAACTTCAGAAGCTCACTGAATCCAGGTGTAAGTCATCAAGGCTTGCTAAACAGTGCATCAACCAGCAGATCCCTAAGCAGGTAAAAGTTGTACTTGGAGGTGACTATCAATCCGCAGCTTATGCAGCTGATAATGATGAGATAGCAAGTACAGATTCTGATGAAGATAGACAACTTATTGAGTCTCATAAGTCAGCCTCAGAAAAGAGACATGATCCAAGCCTCAAATACAATAAGTTTGTAAAGGCAAAGGATCATAGAAATGAGTGTTCAACTTCTAAATAGCATAGTAAGTCTGTGCATGATAGAATAGGCACTCTGCCTATTCAAAGAACGTCCGTCATTGAAAGGTTGAATCCAAACCCTTTCAAAAGACAACACTCTATGTCAAGTTCAGAGAGAAGCTTCAAGAATAGGAAGACAATTGTAAGTCAGAGGTCATATCACAACAATGGTAAGTCCAAAGTTGTTGAAACAGGTAAGTCCAAAGAACTCAATAGTGGTAAGTCCAAAGCTATTGAAACTGGTAAGTCCAAAGTCAATGAAAAGAAGTTTGTTGGTCAAACTTCTGATCAAAAGAATAATAAACCTAGACATGACAAGGGTAAGTCCAAAGTCAATGAGCATCAGGTGAATCAGCTTGCAAAGAAAGTTGAGAAATTATCCACAACCTATTATCCTAAAACTGAGAGCAAGTTTTCAAAAGGATTATTGGATAACCTACCTCCTGTAGTCATTAGTAGAAGGAAGTGCTACAAGTGTGCAGGTAGAGGACATGAGGCCAAGGACTGTGATAGTGAAACTTTAAGGCCTGAAAAGGAACAAGTTGATCAACCTACGCAGGAGTCAACACTTGCTCAAGCTGACCAGTCAACTCCACAAGATGAAACGGCTAATTGCTCATCATCTGAACCTACTACAATGTGGGTTCCCAAACAAAACTAATACCTCTGCTCATCTTGAGCAGGTTGCTCCCCCTCAGATTGATTTTCCCCCTTGACATCTGATTTTTTTTTAGTTTCTGTTTTATTGGGGGCAGATGCATCCTCTGCTTGCATAGCCTGAACCTCAGCTGTATATGCATCAACAGCTGTTCTGATTGTATCTGGTGAAGGTTCTCTTGTAACTAACTTTTCCCCCTTTTTTGTCATCAGCAAATGAGGAAGGAAAGTAGTCAGATGGCTTGGCAACAGAAGGAGGGATAAAAGAATAAGGAGATGGAGAAGGAGTGGAGGTAGAGGGAGGGATAGGTGAAGTGGAAGGAGAAGTAGTGTGGATAGGAGGTTGAGTGAAGAAAGGAGGTCTCCTCAGGCTTAGGATAGCATCAGTGATATTTGTGAATTCCTTGAGGGTTTCACTGTGCTTTTGGATGGAGTAGTTGTTTAGGTGTTGGAGGTCAGTAGTGATGGTTTGAAGAAGAGAGGGGACTCTAAGAAGAGAGTCAGGTATGGTTACTGAAATGTTAGGAGGGGAAGGTCTTAAGGCATGGAGTTGGGTTAGAAGGTTAGAAATGGTTTGGTTGAGGTTGGTAATGGTTTGGTTTGGGATGATAGCTGAAGGAATAGGAGTAGGATTAGAAGTTTGGGTAAGAAGTTGATCTAATTTGGTGAGAATTGGTGAAAGATCAACAGGGGCAGGGGTGGGCTGGGGTTTGGATTGTGTAGCCTTTTGTGACTCAACCTCTTGGGTTAAATGAGAGAGTTGAGTTTCTGTTTTAGATTGGAAGGAGGTGAAGGATGCTTAAAGACTATCCATCTTTTGAGAGATGGACAGTAGGCTTTGAATTATTTGGGGTGAGGGTTCAGAGAAGGTAGAGGGAAGGGGTGTGGTAGGAATTGATTGAGTTGAGGTGTCAAGAACAGGAATAGATTGAGGTCCCTCACTTAGACCTTGGTTTATAGGCCTAAGATCACTGGGAACAAAGAGTGTGCCCTGTACCAATGGCTGTTTTATGCCACTAGCATTGACAGGCCGTGCACTAGTATGTGTAAGTATTGAATCAAAAGTAGGTGCAAGTATGTGAGTTTGAGTGAGGATTGCACTCAATGGGGTATCCCTTATTTCAGTAGCAAGTTGTTGTGAACTTACTAAGGGAAAGGCTTGACTCATAGGAGCTATAGACACAGTGTGACCTTGGGAGGAGGTCTGTCTTTCAATGGTATCAACCTGTTGGGAGGGTGACCCAGATTGCAGAAATCCCATATTTACGAATGTGACCTTTTGTGAGGGCACATCCACTGGCAGTTGGGTTAAATAAACATCCATAAGCTCCCCCCTCAACATAAGAGGTAGCTATAGGAGTTGAGGTCAGAGGTGTGGATAACACTACCTCAGAGACTTGTGCAAAGTGCACAAGCTCTTGTGACCTTAATTCAGTATGGGTGTAATAGGGAGTAGAACTAGCAACTGTTGGGAGTTGACTAGAGCTTGGCAGTTGTGGGGGTGTTACAACTGGAGGAGAGGATGGGTTCTCATTGGTGGGGTCAACCAAATGAGTGTCCTCAGGGAGAGATAAATGTATACCTGAGATTCGTTTTGCTTTGATGATCTCTATGAGCTCCACCAGCTTATCAGAGATCTCTTCAGCATCAGGAACCTCTTCATCTCCACCACTTGGTGCTCTATGAACAAAGTCACTCTATCCTTGTTGTTGATCAGGGTTGGGATAAGCGATTGTTCCACCAAGAGTCCTACTTGGAGAATCATCATCAGATTCTTCTTCACTGTGTTGAGTGTGTGGTGTGGTAGAACTTGAACTGACAGGGAATTCTGTGATTGGCATCCCTGTATGAGAAGATGAGCTTGTTGTAGTTTGAATGTTTTCAGTGTGATCATAGCCAGCATCACCTATTTCATCATCACTATCTGCTTCTTGTACATCCTCAGCATCAGGACTAATAGGCTCATCCTGTGCTGGTTCATCAAACACATCTGCTCTAAACATTAGTTCATGATCAGCAGTGTCCATCAACCCTTCATCCATCCTTTCTTCTTCAAACATGGCTTCATCTTGAGCATGAGTTAGTGACTCTTCAGAATGCTCAGTGATTTTATCAGGAGACTCAGAATCATCAGCCATGTGTTCTTCCAAGTTTTCAGCAAAAACCTCTTCTTCAACCTCAGCTTCATCACCAGCAATATCTATTAATTCTTGCATCTGGGCAGTAATAGCTGGACCTTGATCTTCCCTTATTAAATTAAAAATCTTTTGACCCATTTAAGGCATGGGCATTGCATCAAGCACAACAGCTATCCCAGTATACTGTTCCCATTGCATCTGATGAAGGACAAGTAAGCTCAAGTACCTTATGTAGGGAACAATAGTCGTTGTGGATTTCTTTGAAGTAGCAAGAGTAATTTTGTCCACCATATCCGAGAATATGACTTGAGCAAAGTCAATATTCCTCCCTGTGACTAAGGCATAAAGTACCATCAGCTCTGTCTGGTTCATTTGATCGAAGCTTCCAGTTTTGGGAACAAAACAGCGAGTGATGACACTTTCCAGATACTTCCACGGGTGTCCCAGCACTGACAACTTGTACTGACCATGGGCAATAGGAGCATTGTAGCCAATTAGGGGTAGTACCTCCAAAACTTAATCCATTTGAGCAAATGGTTGATAAGGAGCCAAGTTTGGTAGAGAGATGGCCTGTCGCAGAGTGTCGACGGTGAAATTTATGTTGATGTGGTCATTCAGACAGGTGCAGGTGATGAGGTGTTGATTGGGATGGTACTTAGCAGTGTACCACATTTCACCAACAATGTGAGGGAAAATGAAGTAAGGATGAGCAGAGAGACAAGGAAACAGGGGATGGGTAGTAATAAACGCAACCATGGGTTCGTATCCCTGGTTTGCCTTGTTTGAGGGAATTTCAGTGGTTATCCGAAAGTTATTAGGACGAATGATGAGTTCAGAGTTGGGTGCAACATTCTCACCAGCAATGGCAAGAGGAGTGGAAGCAGAGTTGAAAGTCACCATGATTACAGAGTGAAACAGTTTAAGCAACGAAGGTTTAGGGTTTGAAAATTTTAGAGAGAAAGAGTGTTTGGGAATTTTGAAAGCGTAAGAAATGAAGAACCGCCCGAAAACACCTTTATATCTTCCTTGGAAACCTAAACTGTCACCAAAATATATTTCAAAAAGTAACTGTCATTTCTGCAAAAAGGTGATAAACGGAATAGTTAGTAAATACACACACAACTAACGGACAATTTAAAAGAATTTAAATACCTAGAGAACATATTAAATACAAATGAGAAAATAATAAAATAAGTGTGGGGACACAGAAATTTTGACTTTTGAATATCATCAGCTGACAAAAGAGAATGTCAGCTGATCCATGTTGAGATAAAATAAGTGTCAGCTAATGAGTGTACTTAGCTGAGCTTATAAGTCTTAGTTGATGGTTTATCAGCTGAGGTATAGTGTCAGCTGATGGTCGTCAGCTGACATAATTCCATTTGCTGATCTACCATAAGTAAAACAAGTAGAAGCTTAGATAAGTACTTCATTTCACACACAGATAAAATTATTTTCTCACACAAAACTAACTATCTAAGAATAGAATATATTACAAGATTAACATGCCAAGTTTGGATATTAGGAAGTTGAACCGAGACTCGTCCAAAGGTTTTGTAAAAATGTCAGCTAATTGAACATCAGTGTTTATATAGTGCATTGAAACTTTCTTTTTCTGCACATTATCTCTAAGAAAATGATGTCTGATTTCAATATGCTTAGTTTTTTAATGCAAAACAGGATTGTTAGAGATAGATATGGCACTTGTGTTGTCACACAGAATTGGGGAGTTTTCAAACTGTATGTCGTAATCCAGTAGTTGATTTTGCAGCCATAGCAATTGAGCACAGCAGCTTCCAGCAGCAATGTATTTTGCTTGAGCTGTAGAAGCTGAAACAGAGTTCTGTTTCTTGCTTGACCAGCTGACTAATCTTCCACCTAATAATTGACAACCCCCAGATGTACTCTTTCTGTCTAGTGTGCAACATGCAAAGTCAGAATCAGTGTATCCAACTAACTCAAAATCAGAGTCTTTGGGGTACCAAAGACCTAGATAAGGAGTTCCTTTGAGATACCTGAAAATTCTTTTTGTTAGTCCCATATAACAAGTGGATCAAGTATAATGTAGGATAGATTGAAGGTTTGTATATAGAACTAGAGAGAATATGTTTTACACCATGAAAAACACATAGTTCATTATTCAATTATGCACAAAACCTTAGGGATTACAATAGTCATATCCCTATATATACTCCATGAGTATATTACATAGAAACTCCTATTACTATACAATATATGAATTTACATTCTCCCCCTATGTATTGAAATAGGAGTGTACACGCCAGTAATCTAAGTTTTCCTTAGATTATATAAGCAGTTTTTGATGTAGCGTCCCACCAAATACATCAGTCTGAAACATTGTTTTATCTTGAGCCTTTGACAGCGGAAGCATAAACACTTTTGTCTCCCCCTACAATGTAGCTCAGATTGTTTCCGTGTCTTCATAAGTCTGATAATCTTGACTCCCCCTAGACATGATATAGACTGATGTTTCTTTTTATTCTCCCCCTCATGATGATTATAAGACTTTATGAGCATCATGCATAAAAGACATCACCATGAGATTCAGTTGCAAAAACTGGAAGAGGGGTGAGGAGGATCCTACACTTCAAGTCAAAATAATCTTCAAACATTCCCTTACTTGAAAAGATACTTGAACCACTCTTGACCGTTGAGGAGTGGTAATGATTTGATCTGAATTCTTGAAGATATATAACTCTGTGTTGGATGTAATTTGATATTGGAGATTGATGTTGTCAAGTAAGTATCCCAATACCGTGTAATCAACCTTCACCAGATCACAACAAGTGGAAAAAAATCTGAAAGACATACGGATGCAAACAAACTTGGGTACACATAAGAGGATATTTGACTGTGAACTGTAATAAGATCAGGGAGTCGGATACATCCTTATTTGAGAGCACACGAATGAACTTACAAAATCTTAAAAAAACTGATGAAACATGGTGTTGGTTAATCCTTCAACAAATTTCACCAACACTGTGATATGGAACATCGGAGATGACTGATAAAAGATAACCAAGATTCAAAAGAAACAAGGGATGGATGGCCAAAATCTGGTTTTGAGACCAAAAATTGGTGACACTAAGAAAGAAGACCCAAAAATCAGTTGAGAAAGAGCCGGATGACTAGACATAAGGGATTAGACATTCCAATATATGGTAACAATGACCCAAAGCAAACCCGAATCTAGAAACATCAGAATGATAACTGAAACTTTGAGAACTCCTGACTCAGCCAAAAAATCCAAACACTTGACTTAGGAATCAAGGTGATAAGATAATTCAGTCACAACAACGACGACGTGGGTTCGGGGGCAGCGCCCCTGATAGCGGGGTCTAAGGGGTGGCAACCCCTGGCTGGCAAAAATTTTTGAAAATGAAAAACAATGCTTTGGCAAAAATGATCAGAAATCATAAAAATTTAAAAATGAGTGTAAATCCGGGTGATCTTGAATTCCAATAAAATAGACAATTTCGAGCACAGAGAGAATTCCGAGAAAATAAGGAATTCCGAGAAACTAGAGAAATCCGATAAAACTTCGGAATCCGATAAAACCTCGGAATCCGATAAAATGTTTCGGAATCCGATAAAATGTTTCGGAATCCGATAAAATGTTTCGGAATCCGATAAAATGTCTCGGAATCCGATTAAATGTCTCGGAATCCGATTAAATGTCTCGGAATCCGATAAAATGTCTCGGAATCCGATCAAATTATTCTTGGAATTCAGCAATTCCGACTGATTCAAAGGGCAAATCCGATCCCTTCAAACCTGGAATTCCGACAGCTTCAAGATCATCCCGCTCAGATTCAAAATTTTCAAATTTTTTTGCCCAAATCTAATGATTTCTTGTCCAGATCACTTTGCCTACCCCCGATTTACATTTCTCTATCAAAAATTATCACAAACATCGATCAAATAAGCCAAATCGATCAAATTTCTTCAAGAACTTCCAAAACTCAAAAACTCAAAAATCTTCAATTTCGCCACTGATTTGTTATCCAATTGCTATGAAATCAAATATCGAGTGTTTCATTATGCTTTGCGATCTTAATCCAATCAATTAACACTCAAAAATTCCATTTGATCTAGACTTTGATCTCAAACCCGAAAATACCCCTTTTTCTTCAAAAATCTTCAAAAATTCGACTTTTGTTGTTGAATTCAGATCTAATCTTCACTCCCTTGGCTCTGATACCACTTGTTATTCCTATATAAAAAGTGGATCAAGTATAATGTAGGATAGATTGAAGGTTTGCATATGTAAACTAGAGAGAATATGGTTTACACCTTGGAAAACACCTAGTTTATTATTGCATTATGAGCAAAACCTTAGGGATTACAATAGTCATATCCCTATATATACTCCATGAGTATATTACATAGAAACTCCTATTTCTATACAATATATGAATTTACACTTTTAACTATAGCTAAGTGAGATTCTTTGGGATCTGCTTGATATCTAGCACAAAGACATGTTGAAAACATAATATCTGGTCTACTTGCAGTGAGGTATAAAAGAGATCCAATCATACCTCTATAAGCTGTAATGTTCACTGATTTACCATCAGTGTCCTTTCCAAGCTTTAAGGCAGTGGACATGGGTGTTTTCATTGAAGAACAATTTTCAAACTCAAATTTCTTAAGTAAGTCATTTACATACTTAGTTTGATGAATGAAAATTCCATCAACCTCTTGTCTTATTTGAAGTCCAAGAAAATAGTTTAGTTCACCCATCATGCTCATCTGATAGTTATCAGACATGAGTTTTGAAAACTTTTTACAAAGATTCAAATTTGTAGACCCAAATATTATATCATCTACATATATTTGTACAAGAATCACATCACCCTTGAATTTCCTTATAAACAATGTGCTATCTATGCTTCCTCTTATAAAACCTTTGTTAATCAGAAAAGAAGAGAGGGTGTCATACCAGGCTCTTGGTGCTTGCTTTAGACCATACAAAGCTTTGTTCAAGAAGTATACATGATCTGGCTTGCTTGCATCCTCAAAACCTGGAGGTTGTTAGACATACACTTCTTCCTTCAATTCTCCATTGAGGAAAGCACTCTTAACATCCATTTGGAAAACTTTGAAGTCTTTGAAGGCAGCATAGGCTAGAAATAGTCTTATTGCTTCAAGTTTTGCAACAGGGGCAAAGGTTTCATCATAATCAATACCTTCTTCTTGACAATACCCCTGTGCAACTAACCTTGCTTTGTTTCTGATGATCAACCCTTGGTCATCCATTTTGTTTCTAAACACCCACTTAGTACCAATGACGGATTTATCCTTTGGTATTGGCACCAAAGTCCATACATTGTTTCTTGTGAATTCTGCCAATTCCTCTTGCATGGCATTAATCCAGTAAGGATCATTTAGAGCTTCATCCACCTTCTTTGTTTCAATCATAGAAACAAAACCTGTGTACAAACAAATATTGCAAGCTTTTGATCTTGTTAGTACAGGTGCTTCTATATTACCTATGACTTGATCTTTAGGATGATCCTTGTGGTCCTTATAGGCATTTTCGATTCTGGGAGAGTTTGAAACAGTTTGGATTAAAGGAGTTGAAATTCTTTGGTTTGGGTCAGCTGATGAGACCTCTGGTTGGTCAGCTGACAGAATTTCAGGAATGTCAGCTGATGAAACTTCAACTGATGAAGGAATGTTTGATATGGAATTAGAGTCCATTGATGTTGAAACATGATTCCTATCATTCAGTAAAAGTGTGGATTGGTTTAGGATTGGGCGTACATTGGTTTGAGGTAAGTTTGGAACAGTTTCATCTAAGTCATCTATGTCAGCTGACGAGAGTGAATCAGCTGATGGGAGTGGATCAGCTGATACTAGAATGTTATCTTCAGTATGCAACAAATCATTAAATTCCTCACCTGTAGATGGATTAGAAGAACAGGAAGCAACAAAGTCATTTTCATTAAAACTTACATTCATTGATTCTTCTATGACCTTTGTTCTGATGTTGTAAATTCTGTAAGCTTTGGAGATCACAGAATATCCAACAAAAACACCTTCATCTGCCTTGGGTGCAAACTTTTGCAGTTTATCTCTCTGGTTCAGTATGAAGCACTGACACCCAAAGATGTGAAAGAAACTGATGTTTGGCTTCCTTCCTTTAAGCACTTCATAGGGAGTTTTGTTGTGCCTCTTGATCACAAGAGATCTGTTCTGTGTAAAACATGCACAGCTGACAGCTTCAGCCCAGAAGTTAAATCCTAACCCACTCTCACATAGCATGGTTCTTGCAGCTTCAATTAATGTTATGTTTCTTCTTTCAGCTACACCATTCTGTTGTGGAGTCCATGGAGCAGAGAAGTTTTGAGATATGCCTTTTTCATCACAGAAACCTTCTAGAGTTTGATTTTTAAACTCAGTTCCATGATCACTTCTAAGCATCCTTACCAGATTTCCATTTAGCACTTCCATCTTCTTTATGAAGCTTATTATTTATTCAGCAGCCTCACTCTTTGCTTTTAGGAAGATGACCCAAGTGTATCTTGAGAATTCATCAATCATAACCAATGCATACTTACTTCCACCAATACTTGCAGTAGCAACAGGACCAAATAAGTCCATGTGCAGCATGTAGAATGGTTCAGTAATGGAGAAGGCTTGCTTAGATGGAAAAGATGTCTTGTGCTGCTTTCCCTTCTCACAGGCAGAGCAAGGTTTAGGCTTAACATATGTCAGTGAAGGTAGTCCTGACACTAGATCTCCCTTGCTCAGCTTGTTAATATTTTTGAAGTTTAAATGGGAAAGCCTTTTGTGCCATAACCAGTTTGTGTCAGTTACAGAGTTTGTATACAAACAGGTTAACTTTGATGGATTACTAGAGGACATATCAAGAGTATATACATCCTTGGTTCTTTTTGCACAAATTATTGTTTTACCTTCTTGATCTAAAATGGAACCACCTGTCTTTGTAAAGAGGACTTTATGATCACCATCACATAGCTGACTTATGCTGATGAGATTGTACTTAAGTCCTTTAACATATGATACATTGGACAAAGTTAGGTTCCCATTATGAAGTTCTCCGTAGCCTTTTGTTTGCCCACAATTGTTATCACCAAAGGTCACTCTTGGACCTTTTTCCTTCTTGTAGTTACTAAGCAAAGCTTTACAAGCTGTCATGGTCCTTGAGCATCCACTGTCAAGATACCATGTGTTCAGCCCCTGCATAGTTGTGATTGAAAGAAGGTTAGTGACACTTGGGCATCCACATTTATGTGGACCCTTGTGGATTGCACCTAGCCATCCACATTATATTAGGTTGTTTATGAATGAGAGAAACAACTGTGTTATCATTATCAGTCCGCTGTCTTGAGTTACCTTCAAAAGAACAATTACTTGCCTTATGTTCTTTGCTCCCACATTTATAACATTTTTTATTTTTGGAGCCTTTAACATATTTTGGTAATTGCCTAAGAGATGTTTTAACTGTTTTCTGATGACTATGGGTCATCAGCTGACAGATTTCACCATTCAGTTGTTGCAACTGATTTTGTAAACTGATAAGGTCTTTATTTACAGTTACCTTAGGTTGACCCTTAGTTAAAATGAGTTTATGATCAACTTTAGGTATGGCAGACTGAGACTTTTTGTAAACAAAAGGTCTTTTACTCTTAGTTTCTCCTATTAAAAGAGTTTGAAGTGATGTTTGATCAGCTGACAGGATATCAGCTGAGCAGTTATCATCTACTTTTTGATCAGCTGATGTAATATCATTAGCTAAAGAATTTTCAGTCGGCTGAGTTACTAAATTTATTGTATCAGCTTTCAAGGTTTGACAACAGAATGTCTCTTTGGTCTCAACAAATGATTCCATTCCTTTACTTACTTCCTTTACAATTAAATTTTCAGTACTTTTGCTATCTGTCAAAATAATAGAACTTGAATCAACTTTTGAAGTGGTTGAGTCTTTCAGCTGAGTACTTGTACTTTTAACAAATCTGTTAGTGATAATACTTTTTCCTTTTACAATCTTTTGAAAAGTAAGAGGTAAAATATCAGTTTTTTCTAAGATATTTATGTTCTTGCTAAAATCAACACAGTTAGCAGCTTGGGAGTAATTTCCACCAATAATAGCTTGAACTTGTTTTGGAATATGCTCATGGACACACTGAGTGGTTTTCTCAGCAGATACACACCAAGATCTAACTACTTTTTGAAGGTCATTAAACTTTATTGTTGCTTCATTGGTTTCTTTTACCAAGATCTGATTAAGTATCTTTTGATTAGCTAAATCATCTTTTAGTTTTGTCATTTGTTTCAGTTTCTCATCTTTAAGACTTAATCTCTCTTTTAGTGATTCTATTTCTAATTTTAGCTTCTTTTCTCTTTGAATATTTGACTGAAACTCAACACATAGATAATCAAACATAGTATTCTTTTCATTATCTTCATAGTTAATAAATTTTCCAACCTGATACATAGAAGAGGGATCCCAGTCAGGAGAAGTACAAGCTTTAGCAGCTTTCTTCATGTCCTCATCAAAGGAACGTGTACTTGCTGTGTTCGCCATCAAACTGAACTGAGCTGTGAGGACCTCATCTTCATCACTTGAGAGATCTTCCTCAGCCCAATCTTCTTCTTCAGCTACCAGCACCCTGTTCTGAGCTTCTTCTTCTTCTTGTCAAGGACAGCAGCAAGAAGCTTCTTATATTTAGCTTCATAATCAATCTTGCTGTCTGAGCTTGAGGAACCCTTGAAGCCTGTGCTTCCTTTGGACTTACATTCATTGGCATAGTGACCAGTCTTGCCACAAGAAAAGCAACCTTCAGAAGCCTTTGTTTTAAACTTGGGTTTTTCTTCCTTGAAAGGTTTCTTCTCAAACCTCTTGACACCCTTTCTTTTCAGGAAAGGTTTAAACCTTTTAACCAACATGGCATCCTGCTCAACAGCAGATTCAATGCTGTCCATGTTCTCCAGATCTTCATCCCCATCAGCCACCTGCTCTTCATCAGAAGTTTCCTATTCTTCTTCCTCACCACTTGATTCATCCACCACTGCTGTAAAACTCCTAGATCTTGTATCCTTAGATACAAGGGCAGTAGTTGGAGTTTTTGCAGCCTCCTTCATATCCTTGGTAGAGAGTTTCCTTTGTTTCATTGATTGTTCATGATTCATAAGGTTTCTATATAAACCAACCAGTGTAAGACCCTTGATTTTCTCACCATGTTTAAGCACAATGATGAAATGATCCCAAGATTCTGGGAGAGAGTCTAGAAACTTGTTTACAAGCTCCTTATTGCTCTTGAGAACATCTGCCCTTCTTAAGTCATTAATAAGGAAGTTGAATCTGGTGTAGGTCTGAGTTAGACTATCACCTTTATGAGCAAAGAAGAACTCATATTCTCTTACCAGAAGGAGTTTCTTGTTTTCCTCCACTTCCTCAGTACCTTCATATGCAACGGTCAAAGTGTCTAGCATCTCTTTTGCAGATTTGCAGTTAAGAACTTGATGATAGACATCATTTGGTAGTGCAGAGACTAAGGATGTTCTTGCTTTAACATCAAGATTAACAAGCCTTTTGTCTTCATCAGACCATTGATTTATAGGCTTTATAATTAGTCTTTCAACAGCAGGAACTTCATCAGTGGCTTCAGTTACTTGGATAGTTGAGGAAGGAACATAAGGACCTTCAGTTACAGTTTTAAGCATCACATCATCTATGCTTGACATATAGAGAAGAACTCTACTCTTCCAGAGAGAAAAGTTTTCTCCATCAAAAGTTGGACATCTAGTGAGTGAGCCATTATTTGAAGAACCATTTGAAGCAGCAACCGGAGTGGCCATTTAGTAGTGTGGGGTAGAAGCAGTTGAAGAGTAAGCAAAACAGATCTTAGATATGAGTTATCTAGCCTGCTCTGATACCAGTTGTTGGTCCAGAATGGATACTACAACAACAAATGTTTGTAGAAGGGGGGTTGAATACAAACTTTAGCAAATTAAAATTTAAGAGACACACGGTTTACTTTTATATAATTCTTATTGATGTTAATCAAGAATTACATGAACTAGATGCGGAAAATCTAAGTTCAATAAAAGGTGGCAACTAGATTTGTCTAACACATAGACAATGCTAATCTTAAACAACTAATGTCTAAGATGTTCAACACATGAACACGTTTGTTACAATGAAAGTAAAATGCTAACTCTTCTAATTCTCAACTTATGAGATTTCAGTGTTTTTCAACGCATACTTAGCATGTTTCCATGCATGAGTATATATAAGCAAAGTGTGTCCGGGTTGATGAAGAGAGAAGGAGACAAAGGTACATGGTTTAATAATATTATAAAAGATAAAGTTAGTGGGTGAAAAGTAAATTAACTTTATACACAAAGTGCGTAAAGTGAACATACTTTTCAGTAATTAGTGTACCCACTATCTATTATTATATTATTAAAGTATTACCTTTATATCTTGGAAAAGTAAACTTCTCCTATCATGCTTGTGCTTTAATCAACACCATGCTTTCTGAAGATTTGACTTTACCAAGTATGGAGTTGCCAGCCATACTTAACATCATATCTTCGAGATCTTCTTTTCAAGAGTATCTTTCTCCTTTTCTAGGGGATAAAGATCTATCCTTTTTGTTTCTTTGCAGATACAAAAAGTGCTAAGTACTTTTACAAAGAAAGATCTAAGTCATAATAAGAACAACACATGTTCTGCCTTTGACTAAAGAAAATATTACATGGAAAAGCTATTAACTGAGATATAGAATAAAGACTCAGCTAACAGACACTAAACTGCAAATGTAAATATGCTCAGCTAAAGATAAATATGAAAGACTCAGCTGACTAGATTTGCTCAGCTGATCGAAATGCTCAGCCAATAATACAAATCAAGATATAGCTAACCAGCTGATCAAACTAAACTGTCAGCTGATCTCAAGGGCTCAGCTCATCGTTTGAGTATGATCAGCTTATGAAGGAAAGATTGGATAAGTAGTAAATACCTTATCTGACAGATAGGAGGCATCAGCTGATCAATGTGATTGTGTCAGCTGATCCTTGATAGCTCAGCTGATCTTGAAATTTTCCTCAGCTGATGATTTTGAACCATCAGCTGATCCATTGTAGATCCTCAGCTGATGCTTCTTGACTTGTCTTTTCTTCTCAGCTGATCTTCCTAAAGCTGGTCCTTTGGCTGATACTCAGTGTTCAGCTGACACTATGATTCGTCAGCTGACATTTCTTACTTAGAAATTCTTTAAGTCTAAGATGAAGAAACAACACATGTTTTTCATCAATCTAAGTCCAAAACTGAATATATGGTTTTGTTAACATCAAATCCTATTTTACTTAATAGACAGGTTTGATTTAGGTTTGATATTGCTATCTCCCCAACATCAACAGTTGGTTGTTTGGACAGAGATTTTAGAACTTCCTCCTGATATTGATTGAGATCTTCGAATATGTTGTGGAAGGTGACTGTAGTTAGATCTTTATTGATTTGCTTATACAGTCTTGCGTATTCCTTCCATTCCTGACTAAGAGACTTCAGGAATACAACATTTAAATCAAGTTCAGTTCTTATGATCTGGTTAGATCTCAATTCATTCTGCAACTTGCAAAATCACCCATAAGTATCAAAGAGAAGTTCATTATCACGAGCAGCAAAATCATGAAAATTATTGATCAACAGAGTACGTTTGATATACTTTCCTTGCTCAGTGCCTTACAGTTACTTCTCATCCCAAATTTCTTTTGCAGTAGCTAGACTGTCTATTTTGGTATAAATTGTTGGTGCATAAATGTAAATCCCTAGTTCTTATCAATCCAATACATACATGAAATATTAATTCAAATGTGTTTTGATTAGTGTATATATTCTTAGTGATTCTATGTGATTATCTTAAGCTTACAAGTATTTAATCATGTGTTGATGTGTGTTTGGAAGTTTAAGTCTGTGTGAGAAATTACCACGTGCGAAGTCAGTCCACTACGTGCGTAGTGGAGCTCACTACGCACGTAGTGAGTAGGTCGGTTTAAAACTTATTAATTATTATTAAAATAACCACTACGTGCGTACTGGACTAGCTACGTGCGCAGTGAAGTTCATCACGTGCGTAGTGACTTTAATTACTCTATAAATACCACCTAATCTCGCATTAGCGCGGGAATCGAGCGAGTAACCTACGTAATCGACGAATCAATCAAGTACTTTACGGGTACCATCGTAATTGACCTTATCTGACCTTAAGCCTACTAATTATCAATCTTAGTGATAAATACGGAATCCAAGGGCAGCCTTAACCATCTCTGTGTGAGTTCTTAGAGTGTGTTCTTGTTTCTACTCTGTGTGTTACTGTGTGCCGGACACCTAAGCAGATCTTAGAATCCTTAGGAGGTTTGGGAAATAGAATTCCGCGCTATTTCTCATCCTAGATCAGTCCTAGCATTAGGGTGTTTTAGTTTAGTTGAGAACCCCGTCCCCAGCCGGTCCTACAAAGTGGTATCAGAGCCTTGTGCTTTGATTGATCACTTTTCCTTTAGGATTTCGTGATCTAGGTGTCGATTAGGCCTGTGTGTTTGTCCTTTTCGTCGTTTTTAAACCGGTTAGTAGGTCGAAAATAGGTCATTTTGCGTTAAAAAGGTCGTTTTTTACGTTAACTGTTTGAGTTTTACTCGTGCGAAGTGATTCCCTGTGCGTGCGTAGTGATCCTTAGTACGTGCGTAGTGTCGTTGATCCTCTAGAATCTTCCATAGGCTGTGTGTTCATTCCGTACGTAGTAGGTCCTCAACGCGTGCGTGGTAAATCCATTACGTGCGTGTTGAGTCTGTGTGATAATTTTTCCTTTAAAAATATTTTTAAGTACTCCGTGCGTAGTCATTGCAATCCGTGCGTACTAGGTTGTCAGTTCGTGCGTAGTACAGTCTGTGTGTTTTCGAGTCATTCCGTACGTACGTCTTTAACTTCGTGCGTAGTGCGCTGTGATCGTGCGAAGTGTTCTTCATTCCGTACGAAGTGTTCTAAAATGTCTGACATGAGTGCAATGGCTGCCAAACAAACAATAACCGCATTAAGTAACTTAATAATGGACAATGAACAGGGAGGCATTAATAAAGTACCCCGACTACTAACCATGGAAGACTACCCATTCTGGAAACCAAGGTTTGAGATCTTTATAGATGGAGTAGATCCAAGGTTACATCGTGCCATCTCTGCCGATTACGTTGTGCCAAAGGGAGAAGGGAACATTGAAGTTCCCTATGATCAAATGAGTGATGATCAACGTAAGGCGTATGATGCGGAGAAGAAAGCTTATTCCTACCTTATTCAAGCTATTCCGAATGAGATCTTTCATCAATTCCGACGATACAGAACGTCACGTTCCCTGTGGAACGCCTTACAAAAGAGGAATGAGGGAAATGCATCTCTGAAGGAGCTCAAGGCATCTCAGTTAAGGAAGGAGTTTGATCACTTCACGTCATACGTAAATGAGAAACTTCCAGATCTGATCAACAGATACAACCATCTTCTCAGTGAAATGGATAGTCTGGGGGTGCAGATTTCCGAACGCCAACAAGTGGAGACTTTGTCTAAGGCACTACCAAAGAGCTGGAGGCCTTTCATCATGATCTTGAAGAATGGTGAGGGATTTGAAGGAATGGATCTAAATGACTTCATCACCAAACTTAAAGAGCATGAACAAGAAGAGCAAAATCTAGACAGACTAAGGAGCTATGTGCAGAATCCATCGCTATACTGTTCTGGACCCATTGCTTCTCCAGCCACCTCATCCAATGCTCCGTTGCAGACAGCTTTTACTTCTAATGTCAGTTCTTCAAGCAAGTCTGTTTCTGAAACTCCAAGTGGACCACCTTATTCCGCTCCTTCAAGCAAAACGTCAATGCCTGCCTTAAACACTGAAAATTTCAAACATGGTAGCACTGAAGAAGTTAAGGAGCATATGGGGATGCTTAGTGCATTGGTCACTTCATACGATGATCTGCTCAAGGGAAAGATTGGGAACGCCTATCTGACCCAGGAAGACTATGACCAAATTGACAACGATGAGATGGAACGTCAAGATATCTTATGGTCATATGCCAACCTGGTAAGGAGAGCCAAAGCCTTAGTGAAGAGAACGGGGATGCAGATTAGAGCAACCAAAGATACAAAGCTCGGGTTTGACAAGTCAGCTGTAACCTGCTACAATTGTGGTGAAAAGGGTCATTTTGCACGTGAATGTGAAAAGCCAAAGAACTCAGGACCCAAGTATCCATTCAGAACCTCTCCGGGCAAAACGTCAAATACCACTACACCTAAGAAGGCTGAGTCACCTCATGAGGGATCATCCAAGGCAATGGTGGTAGTACAAAAGGATGAGGGGATTGACTGGTCAGTACACTTCCAAGATTCGGATGCATTTGAAGTTGCTGAAACCAACCTGGCCAGTGTTCTAGATCTAAATGACGACTCTCAGTCTGAGGCAGACAGTGTCCACGAGGTCAATGATGAAGAGTCTGTCCTATCCACTGACGAGCAAAATGTGGCATCAACTTCTGAGCCAGCTGCCGAACCAACGCCAGTGCCTGTTCAATCTGAACCAGTAAATCAAAAGGCGTGCATGACTGGACAAGCTAATGTCAAAGTAAATCCTACACCTGGTCTTCCCTGTGTGTCGTGTAATGATTATGTGAAGACCATAGTATCCTTGAAATCTCAAGTCACTGAGCTAACCTCTAAACTGCATGAAAACTCTATCATTAAGGGTAGAGAAAAGACTTTAAAAGATAAAATTGAAAGTCAAAACAAACAGATTAGAGAACTAGAGGTAGCTTTGCTAAACAAACAGGATGCTATTGTTTTCTACATTAATCAGATTGATACTCTAAAACGGGAACTTGCTAGCTCCAAGGTCGATTATGATACTTTAAATCAGAAATTAAAAAGTTACTCAACTTCATCATATTTGTTTGAACACATAATCGACCGAAGACCACGAGGTTCTGTTCAGGAGAAAGACACGAAGACCTATTCGAAATGTCCACCACCAGTCTTAAACCAACTGGTGCAATCTGATGTCTTCGCTGAAGCTGACCAACTTGCTCCCAAAGTTGATACACCTTCTGCTTCAACTTCAAAACCAAATTTAAAAATGAAGGAGAAAGTTGGTGAGCCTCAGAGAAAAGAGCCTAAACCAGAAGAAAAACCAGAACCAGGTATGCGAAAGCTTCTGGGCAGTTCTTCTGGTCAAGGTTCCTTAATGCAAAATGTTCAAGCTGCACTTCGAACCATTGAGAAGGAGGGTGCAAAGTCTCCTGCAACCCGTCCTTATGAAGAAGTCAAAATCTTACCTAAACAAAGTGGTTTAGGAGTGCACCCCAAAGGTAAAGTTGAACCGAAGGAGCCACATACACCTGCCAAATCTTACTCTAACCGGGTTTGCTATGTGTGCAGGAGACCTGGTCACCTCAGTTATGAGTGTGATCAATAGCCTCAGAGCTCTAGGGGGAAAGTTAATTCATCTGAACCTGCTCAGAAAAATAAAATGTTTAATCAAGTTAATCAGAAATCAACTGACCCCCCTCAGCTCAAAAGGACAACTGGGGAAACTTCGTGTAAACCCAAGAGTCCTGAGGTAAGTGTGAAAGGGAAGGAGCCTATACATAAAGTCATTAACACTTCCAGTGTTTATCATAAGACTCCTCCCCGTTCAGACTTGCGATGGACAACAAAATCTGAACCTAAACCATCCAGTAGTCCAGATACCAATGTAGACTCCAAAGCTACTGGTGTGTGGATTAATGTGCAAGTTGTTGGAGAAGATGGGAAACCCATGACCATTCGGGCTTGGGTTCCCAATGCTAACTAACCCTTTACTTGTTTGTGCAGGGTGCTCGCCGGTATAACACGTGGATTGTTGATAGTGGAGCATCCAGGCACATGATAGGCGATCTGGGCCTTCTTTCAAACGTCAGAAAAATAAAAGGAGGGTATGTCAGTTTCGCTGGTGATAAGGGAGGTCACATCACAGCTCAAGGTTTCTTGTCTAATGGGAGAGTGAGCTTTGACAAAGTCAATTATGTCGAGCAGCTAGCAAACAATTTGCTGTCAGTTTCCCAAATTTGTGATAAAGAGTTCAAAGTGATGTTTGACGACAAACAGTGCTATGTGCTAAAGAAGGAGTACCAAATTCCCGAAGACATGATCTTAATGTCAACTCCAAGACAAAATGACCTTTATGTCTTGGATATGTCCAATGCTTCGGTGAAAGATGTAGAACACCAATGTTTTCTCACAAAAGCCACTGAGAAGGATTCAGTGTTATGGCATAAGAGGATGTATCATTTAAGCCTGAGAAAGATGAATCACTTAGTGCATCATGAGCTGGTCACGGGAGTCAACTTGAAGAGTTTCCATCTGCCATACAAGTGCGTATCATGTAAAATGGGGAAGCAGACGAAGAAGCCCCACAAGTTGAAGAAGTATCACTCCATCTCTATTCCACTTGAACTACTTCACATGGATTTATTTGGTCCTGTGCGGTACAAGAGCATTCATGGAGATAGATACTGTCTGGTAGTGACTGATGACTACTCGCGGTTTTCCTGGGTTTTCTTCTTAAAAGAGAAGTCTGAGACATTCGAGACCTTAGAGGTCATGATCAACAAGTTAGAGACTATCTATAAGTTGAAAATCAGGAAGCTTCGCTCAGATAATGGAACCGAGTTCAAGAACCAGAAGATGGAAAAACTGTGTAACGAAAAAGGTATCCAACATCAGTTCAGCGCCGCATACACTCCTCAAATGAATGGAGTAGCTGAGAGGAAGAATCGGACCTTAATAGAGGCAGCACGCACCATGCTTGCTGACTCTGCTTTGCCCGTAAGGTTTTGGAACGAAGCTGTCGCAAATGCTTGTTACACACTTAACCGGGTCTTAGTGGTCAAACGCTTAGGAAAGACATGTTATGAGCTGTTGAATAACCGGAAACCGAATATTAGCCATTTTGAACCGTTTGGCGCTCCGTGCACTATGCTAAAACGGGAAGCAGAGGGAAAGTTCAGTTCCAAGGTAGAAAAAGGGTTTTTCTTGGGATACAGCATTCCGAACAAGAGGGTATACAACTTAACGTCTAATTGTGTGGAAGAGTGGTTTGAAGTGGATGTACAGAGAAATTCTTCTCCTCCGACAAAAACTGGTGATGCCTGGCTGTTTGACTATGATAATCTATTTGACTCATTCAACCTGCCACCAGTCGCCTTAGAAGAAGATATTGCAATACAAATGTTATATGATCTTCACAACTCTTCTGACGGTGCCCCATCAAACCTGCCCTCAAGTACTGCTATACCTATTCTAAGTGATGCTGATTCTGATTCTGAAGATGAGCCGCATACTCCACCAGACAAGGGGTCGCAGGGTGAAAGTTCCTCCAATGATCAAACGTTAACATTTGAAGAGACACCCGTGGTTACCAATCTGGAAACTAATGTAGAGGCTCAGTTGCAGAAATCAAGTAGAGTTGATAGAAACCATCCTCCTGCACAAATTATTGGCGATCCGACTTCTCATGTTCAAACCAGGAGGCAAGTGGCAACGCTATCAGGTTCTCAATCTTCAGAATCACCGGGATTAAAGCTGATGCAAGACTTCTCGGATCTGGGTGCAAATTTGGTTCAGTCTGTGGACTTCACACAATGTCTATGTTCAGGATTTCTCTCCCAGATTGAACCAAAGGATCATCTTGAAGCTCTCAAGGATGACTCTTGGATTAATGCTATGCAAGAAGAGTTGCTTCAATTTCAAAAATTAAATGTATGGCGCTTAGTGAACAAACCCAAGGGAGCTAAATCTTTTGGCTGCAGATGGGTTCTGAAGTGCAAACGAGATGATCAGGGGGTGATTGTCAGGAACAAGGCAAGGCTCGTTGTTCAGGGGTTCAGACAAATTCCTGACATCGACTACACTGATGTGTTTGCTCCAGTCGCTCGGCTGGAAGCGATCCGCTTATTTCTCGCCTTTGCCTCGCACAAACGGTTTAAAGTCTATCAGATGGATGTTAAAAGTGCGTTCCTGTATGGCGAAATTCAAGAGACAGTCTATGTGAATCAACCTCCGGGGTTTGTCGATCCGATCCATCCCGACAAAGTGTTCTTGCTGAATAAAGCGTTATATGGTCTTCATCAGGCACCTCGAGCATGGTATGAGACCCTCTCTCAATATCTGACTGATAATGGGTACCGGAGAGGAACCATCGACAAAACATTATTTATCAAAGGTGATGATAAAGACTTGATCTTGGTGCAAGTATATGTGGATGATATCATTTTCGGTTCTTCCAATCCGATTCTGTGTGAAGACTTTGCAAGGATTATGAAGGAAAAATTCGAAATGAGCTCAATGTGAGAGATGAAATTTTTTCTTGGACTTCAAGTGGAGCAGACCGAGGCCGGAATTTTCCTACATCAGTCGAAGTATGTTGCGGATATTCTTGCCCGATTCAAAATGTCTACTGAAAAGCCTGCTGCCACACCTCTTCCAGTCAATCACGGCATGTCTCCAGATACTGAGGGGGAGTTGGTGAATGAGTCTCTCTACCGCGCGATGATTGGTTCTTTGATGTATCTCACTGCATCCAGACCAGACATCATGTTTGCTACGTGTTTGATGGCAAGATACCAATCCAAGCCCAATGTCAAGCACCTGATGATTGTCAAACGGATATTTCGATATCTGAAGGATGCTCCCAATCTTGGACTGTGGTACCCATGTGACGACAACTTTGTGTTGACGGCCTACAGTGATTCTGACTATGGAGGATGCAAGAAGGACCACAAGTCTACATCTGGAGGTTGCCAATTTCTTGGATCACGTCTTGTAACTTGGCAATGTAAGAAGCAGACTGCAGTTGCGCTCTCTACGTGTGAAGCTGAATACATTTCGGCGGCGAGCTGCTGTTCTCAGGTCATCTGGATTCAACAACAACTGCGGGATTACGGTTTGCAATTCTCTACTACTCCCATTTTTGTTGATAATACTGCTGCTATTGCAATTACTAAGAATCCAGTACAACATTCTAAGACCAAACATATTGGTATCAAATACCATTTTATACGGGACTGCTGGGAAAAGAAATTAATCGATGTAATGTCTATTCAAACCGAATTTCAAAAAGCAGACCTGTATACTAAGGCATTTGATAAACCCCGCTTTCTATTCTTAGTGAATGAAAACGGGATGAAAACCAAGTGTGAGGTTGTCTCTGATGATTCGACTTAGTGTCCTTATTCGTATTTGTGACTGTGTGTCTATTTTCTGTGTGGTTATATCTCGTTTGTCTTTCAGTTAATTTTCTGTGTGTCTTTGCGTTTCTATTTTTCTTAGTTTTTAGTTTCTTTAGTATTTTAGGGGGAGATAGTTCAGAAAACTTAGAAAATACAAAAAAATCAGAAAACTTAGAAAATACAAAAAAAATCAGAAAACTTAGAAAATACAAAAAAATCAGAAAACTTAGAAAATAAAAAAAAAATCAGAAAAACAAAAATGAGAAGTTGATCCAACTCAAATGGAAAATGATGGTACACTGGCTTTCAATACAAAGTACGTCTAATAAAATTAGGACTGAAGGCATGTACATATTCTTGAGAAAAATGTCTGAAAATCTAATTGAATCAGATAAGAAACAGATAGTGTGTAAGACATATAAGGAAAGTCTAGACTGATAAATGGTTATGCATGTGAAAATCAATCATAGATTTAAGCTATCGAGACATTCCAAGTCTATAAGTCAATAACAGTTGAGAATGACTTAGTTTGATGCACACACCTGTTACCATGCCAAATGTGCTTAGATGACAATGAGCAAAATGTAAAAGAGGGTGAAAAATTGACCCCAATCTGAGATGTCAAGGATCTATCAATGTTGAATTGTCAAAGAGCATAAAATGCAGTGACAAAAGCTATATTGATCTATTAGTGTTGAATTGTCAAAGAGCATAAAATGCAGTGACAAAAGCTCAACAAAATTATCAGAAGGGGTGAAAAATTGACCTCCATGTCAAAGAGCATAAAATGCGTTGACAAAATCACAAAGCACATAAGCATGGTGGTTGGGTAATCAAGTTGTGTACCTACTGAGTGAATCAAAATTCTGTGAGACTTTGAAAGAGATAGTCTTAACCGTGTATCCAGTCTAGATAATCTGAAAATGTTGAAACAAAATCTGTCATTATCTGAGGAAAGTTAGGTTGACAGACAGAGTTTGAGAGAATATGTTTATGTCCAAGGTTCTGAAATGAATGACTACTAAGTATAGATGTGCTGGTACTGATTCCACCTTGGAACCTTCTCACAAAAAGATTTAATTTCAGTAATTTTATTCCTGAAATTTTCTTAGTATTTTAAATTCTGTTCTTTAGGATTTAATTCGTTAATAGTTTACTTCTGCATTTTCATTTTCCTTTTTAATCAGAAAAATACAAAAAGATTTTTGGTGTGTTTCTTATTTCTGTTGGTATGTTTATTTTCTATATATATATAATTTCTTGTGTTTGCATGTGCTTAAATGTTTTTATCTGCATTGAAGTTACTAACAGCTGTGTGCTGAGTACAGGATCATTGAGAAAAAGGCTAACTCTATGTGAAGAAGTGAGCTCACACGAAGTGAATCAATTCGTGCGGAGTGAATGAGCAGGCCGTGCGAAATGGATTGATGTGTGCGAAGTGAGATTGAACTCGCACGAGGTAAGCACCACTACGTGCGAAATGGTGAGCCACTTCGTATAGCCGTGTTGGATAACGTCATGCGAAGTGAATCCACTTCGCACGAAGTGGAACAGGGTATATATACTCGTCTCGTGCGTGTTATTCAGTACGCGTTCATATTCACTACAGTATACTTGCATTCTCTCTCGTTTGTGATTTTGATTCCTGTGAGAAAAGAGTTTTTCGATACACGATTGTTGAACGCCTTTGCTTTGTGATCATTTTGGTATAATTTTCATCTCAATCCAACGGTTAGATCTGGAGTTATAGTCGATTTTGTGTTCGAAAGTCAAATAACTTTTAAAACTGAGATTTGAGATTTACACGAGTTAATTTGTTAGATTTAAGTGAAAAGGAACCTTAGTGGACTTAGTTAGATGACTTCTAGCCACTTAATCGAGACAAATACACTAAAAATCGAAGGTTTTGAGTCAAACACATCGTCAAACTGTTCTTCGTTGTTGATGATTGGCCGTACGAAGTGAAGGCCAGCTCGCACGAAGTGGGATTCACCTCGCACGTACTCAACCGTGGGGACGATGAAGCCGATGAGTTTCAGCCGCACGAAGTGAATTTCAATCCGTGCGTGCTGTACTCATCACGTGCGAAGTGAATCGATTTTTAATTAAAATTAAAGTTTATTACCTCCAACCACTTCGCACGTAGACTTTTCATCACGAGCGTAATGATGCTCATTTCGCACGTGGTAGAATGTCAATTTTGAAACGAACGTTTATTTTAATCTACAGATGTTAACTGTGTGTTCCGGTCTGTTGAATGTTTCTCACTAACGGGCTAAATGTTCTGTTCGCAGATTTTAAGTAATGGAACCTGCTCAAATTGAAAGTTCATCGACTCAAAGTGCGGCTCAGACCGCATCTGGCAGTCAGGCGAAGGCAGATTTGAAAGCAGGGGATATGCACAACATCCGGGCCTGTACAACAGCCTGCACGGCATATGCTCCACATCAGCAAGAATTCTGGAGTACTGCTGTATATGATGAATCCCTGGGTGGGATTCGAGGGAAGGTGCAAAATAATGATGTGTTTGTGTTGGAAGGTATACTGAATGAGCTGCTTGAGCTCGGGGATGATATTGCAGACCCAATTCTGCTGAACAGTTGCCGAGTGAAGGGATGTTTGTTAAGGTGTGGATATACGGGGGAGATCCGTAATGAATCGGTTTACAAAACCAAGCTCTGCCCCCCGTATCGTTATTTGATGCATGTGATATCTCACTGTCTGGGTCCAAGGAGAACCGGACACGATCAGCTTAACCAAACATTCGCCCATCTGTTTGTAGCCCTTGTGCTTAATGTCAAGTTTAACATCTCCAGGGCTATCTTCAACGGCTTAAAGGAGAATCTGACAAAGAAAGAGGGGCAATTTCTGATGTACCCCAGATTCCTACAAATAGTTATTGATGCTCAAGTGGAGGGTCTGGTGAAAGAGGACGGTGATCGAATCAAGCTGAAGCACATGAATGAGCAGACCGTGCGACAAATGAGCCGGTACATTGGCACCTCCATCCCTCCGAAAAGACGGTTGATTTGCCATCTGGGCAACCCAGACTACAAGGCTCCAGAAAGGAAACATCTCTGGAGGAACGAGGGCTCCACATCCCAGGTGGAAAACATCGCGATAATTTCGGATGATGAGGAGCCTGATGTTCAGAGTCAGGAAGTTCGGGATCCCACTGGGGGAGAGGCTATCCCTGGGAGCTTAGATGACATTAACGTTGATGATTTCTTTGAAGAAGATGATGAGGAGGCAAGTCGCAAGAGGAAAGAAAAGGGGATGGTTGAAGAGCCAGAGAAGAAAAATAAGAAGGTTTACAAGTTTAAGCCGCTGGTGGCTTCGTCTAAACTAATTGTCCAACCATCCTCCGCCACAGCTGCTCCAGTCATCACTCCTGCTCCAGGTGCTGAAGGATCATCTCAGACCAGGTCCCAGCTGCCTTCCCTAACCATGGAAGCAAACCTAAACAGACTCCAAGGCTACATGCTGGAGATGATCAAAGATGAAAGTAAAAGAAAGCTGGATCTGGCAGAAGTCAAGCAGAGACTGATCGAGAAGGATGCTCAAATAGAAAATCTGCTAAAAAGGGATGCGCAGATGGAGGACTTGTTGAAAAGAGATGCTGAGAGGATTGAAAGCTTAGAGAAGAGTAATGAGGAAAGAGCATTGATAATCAGCGAGCTTGTCAAGAAAAACGAGACAATGGAGCAGATCCTGCTTGAATATACCTCTGAGTTCAAACGGCTGAAAGATCATGTTGAAAAACAGGATGAGGAGGTGTTCAGATTGAAAGAAGCCGCTGAATCTGAACAGGCTGGTACTTATTCTGGCGATGAGCAAGGTTGATTATAGTCTGTGTGACTGTGTAATAAATTTTTATTGATGTATTCTGTGTGACGATTAATCTTTTGTAATGAAATATTTATTCCTTCTATGTGAAATGAAATGTTTAATCTTAACTTACACATGTTTATGGTTTCTTATTTCTGTGTGAAGATCCGTTAATCGTCCAGCCATTGAAGGCTGAGATTCCTCAATCGTCGCGCCTGTTGAATGTTGAAGAGCGAATTGTTCCTCAGTATGAATATGATGCAGAGGAAGGGGAGATTCTTCCATTCCTGACCAAGGAACAAATCGCTGAACTTCTGCAAATTCCAATTGAGGATGTAATTTTGGAAGAGGTGGATGAAAGCTGTGTGCCACCACCTCGGGCTGAACAGGAACCAATCTTTGATACTGATGAAATCGAAGTTGAGGACGAAACAGATCAACACTATCCTAGCCCACAAGAGGAGGATGATGTACCTGATTTTGCCGATCTATTCAGAAATGCCAACGTTGAGGAAGTTGATCGGAGAGCAGAAGTGCGTGAACAAGCCAAAGTGGACTTCGACTTGGAAAAATATCTTGGTGATAGAAAGTCCAAGGAAGAAGAGCGAACAGAAGGGAGAAGAAAGTACCAGAGATTCCTGGCACGTCAAGCTGGGAAAGCCAAGAAATCTGAGAGTTCTCCAGAGTATTCAAAGTTTTATCAAACACTGGGGAAGCAAACGGATGGCGAAATAGTTGGTTGGTGTTTCATGCCAGAATTTAATGTTTATGCAGTCAAGAGAGAAAGGGGAGTTGAGTACTTCCAAAGGGCAAACGAAATTCAAACATTGCCATTCTATGATATACGACAACTCGCTCGCCTGCCTCTTCTGGATTGTGACGATAATAGCATGGCAAAATGGTTCGAGACGCTGGTCAAGCGTGAGGCTCAATTTGGATGGAAAAACATAAAGCCTTACATACCAGGGGTCAAGATCCATCCAACCAGGATCGATCCACTGACAGGGAGGAGATTCAAGATACTCAACTGTAAAGCTCCCCGTTGTATGAAAAAGTTGCCATTAAGGACCATGCCGACTGGGTGGAACGCTAGGTTCAAGTGGTGGTACTTCAACGAGAAGACAACGGAGGCAGTGATTGTTTTAGACGACAACCTGTCAGGTGGAGAAACTGTAAAGGTATTCGATCCTATGTGGATCAGAAATTTTGGTAAAGACGACATCACTATTCTGTACTACAACCCAATTCTGTACAAGCATCAATATATGGAGTTAGCGTTGCAGTTTCAGAAAGTCGTCAGAATTTTCTTTGCATTTGACATCTATGCTGGATCTGAAGAAGTAAAGTCTACAACTGTGTGATAGCTAGATTGTCAGTTTTGTTTACTTTGTGTAAATTTTGCTTAGTGCAATTTTGTTGATAGAACTAGGTCTTAGGGGGAGTTTGTTGGTGCATAAATGTAAATCCCTAGTTCTTATCAATCCAATACATACATGAAATATTAATTCAAATGTGTTTTGATTAATTGTTTGCATGTGTATATATTCTTAGTGATTCTATGTGATTATCTTAAGCTTACAAGTATTTAATCATGTGTTGATGTGTGTTTGGAAGTTTAAGTCTGTGTGAGAAATCACCACGTGCGAAGTCAGTCCACTACGTGCGTAGTGGAGCTCACTACGCACGTAGTGAGTAGGTCGGTTTAAAACTTATTAATTATTATTAAAATAACCAGTACGTGCGTACTGGACTAGCTACGTGCACAGTGAAGTTCATCACGTGCGTAGTGACTTTAATTACTCTATAAATACCACCTAATCTCGCATTAGCGCGGGAATCGAGCGAGTAACCTACGTAATCGACGAATCAATCAAGTACTTTACGGGAACCATCGTAATTGACCTTATCTGACCTTAAGCCTACTAATTCGCAATCTTAGTGATAAATACGGAATCCAAGGGCAGCCTTAAGCATCTCTGTGTGAGTTCTTAGAGTGTGTTCTTGTTTCTACTCTGTGTGTTACTGTGTGCCGGACACCTAAGCAGATCTTAGAATCCTTAGGAGGTTTGGGAAATAGAATTCCGCGCTATTTCTCATCCTAGATCAGTCCTAGCATTAGGGTGTTTTAGTTTAGTTTAGAACCCCGTCCCCCAGCCGGTCCTACATAAATATCAGAGGAAAGTCCCTGTTTGAGATAATACTTTGCCAGACGTTCAACTTTCTTTCGCTCCTTTTCCCTGGTTGTAAGTTCATCATTTGTCTTCTCCCTTTCTTGACTGTCAATGGGGGGATTGTTGGTTGGATCAGCTTCCACGACTTTCATGTACTTTGTATTTCCATTGTGGATACAGTCGATCATATCCTCCCCATATATTTCATTGTGTTCCAGGAAGTACATGAACCTTCCCTTCCAAACATGGTACTCATTTCTGAACAACACTGGAGGTTTTGTGTCGGTACCAATGGATATCATTTCGTTTGAGCTTGACAAACTGAATGTTTTGTAAAAAATGATCGTTTACTCGTTTGAAAATTTTGATTGTTCGAAATCTCTTAGTCGTCAAAGTTGATAGGATTCTTTTGAAATTTGTTTTGAACTTAAAAATAATGATTGATAGGATTAAGTTGGTTGGATTAAATTCAACTTTGAATTAGATAGAATGAAGTCAATTTAATTCAACTTTGAATTAGATCTGGTTTAGATTAAATTCAATTTTCAATTAGATTGATTTTTAAAGTTCAATAGTCCTCTTATTCAATAAGTCAAGTCAAGGTTCAACACTCGTTCTATAGATCCAAAGAGTGCGATTTGTCTAAAGTATGCAATAGAGTATCTTGTGCGATTGATCACAACACTTGGAATAATCTTGATGAGCTTGTACGATAGAACACTTCACTTGCAGAAAATTGGACAGAGTGACAACTTGATTGTGTGGATATAAGTAACCAATAGTATGCGATTGAGTCCTTGAATGTGTTCTACACTTGAGGATCGATGGTTGTTACCTTGAAGACCACTTAGAACCAACCTTTTCTTGAAGAAAACCGTGAGTTTAAAGATGTTTTAGGAAACCGAGAGCTTGTTCTTCAACCTTGATCTTGAAATCTTCGAACAATCAAGAGCCAACACACGAGTTTGGCTCTGATACCAATTGATGGTCCCGTAAGTCTACGGATGAAGCAATGCTAGTGTTTGAATGTGTGTGTAGTGTGTTCGGTTTAGTGAGAGAGCCGAGAGGAAGAAAAAAACACACACATAAAGGTGTAAAGGAATATGATACAAAGCTTACTTTGATTAACAAAGGCAAAGCCTTATATAGGCTTTGCCTAACTTTACAATATTGTCATATTTGCACCCTCACTTTTACAAGTCTAACATATAATAGCTACCAGTTTTCATCATTTTCATCATCACTTACATATCTATAACGGTAAGCCAGTTTTCATCATTTTCATCATCATTTTCATATCTATAACAGTTAGTCGATTTCATCATTTTTGTCATCACTTTCATATCTGTAACAGGCACCAGTTTTCATCATTTTCGTCATCACTTTCATATCTATAATACTAAGCCAGTTTTCATCATTTTCGTCAAAAATTAAATTTTCAAAAATATAGGAAGAGTGGTCTCGTTTGAAAGAGAATTAAAAAATGAGTAAATTGGTATAATATTTTGCTTAAATTCTTAAAAATAAAATAGTTATGGTCATTTAAAGGTTTATAGGGTAAAAAAATAAAAATAAAAAGAACTTAGAAAATGGTTGAAGAAAAGGAGGGTGAGTTTTCTAAAAATTTGCAATTCCTATTTTATCTTTTTAAAATAGTGGCTAAAATTAGACATTTGGGGGCTTTATTTAACTAAGGCGCTTTGTCTCAATTGCTGGAAAACACATTCCATTTACTCGGGAATCGTTACAAGGACCGACCTCTACAGCTCTACGCTCATCTAAGAAGTGACTTTTTTTCCCGACAACAGCCTTACCCTTCTCGAACCACCGCGCTGGAAAATCAAACCATCACCAATACTCCACCTCTTCGTTTCTTCTTTGCTGATTGTGTAGAGCGTCGGTTTCAATAGTCGCACCGGGTGCTGATTTATGAGGGTGAACCATGGAACCTATGGAGAATCTGAGTCACCGATGACTCATACTACCGATGGTGGTTCATAAAATAAGAGAGAAAATTGATTTCAAGGTAGGAGATAGGGAGTAATGATAGAGAGAGAAAATCATTGACGACATGCTAATCAGTTCCATAATTAGCATTTAATTAAGGTGTAATTATAATTTAAATTATCTTAATACCCTTTTCTCATGTATGCCATGTGTCATAAGACCAGCCTCATCGGGGGGGCTTACCCCACGGGTTAGAAGCCTCAACCCTCCATGAACACCACAACACCCTTTAGGGTTGGCTAAGGTTGAGAACCCCACGAGTCCCACAACCCGCCCACGGTTTCCCTTTTCTTTTTTTTCTTTTTTCCCAATCTCTACTCTCTCTACCAATATATATTTATATATGTTTTATTAATAACTGATATAGGGTTAAATGTGGGGTTGTAGGGTTAGAGATGGTTGGAGGTGAGGGATGATGTGGATGCTAATATGATAGTGCTTTTGGTAGGGTAATGCAGGATTGGATGTTGATGTTCTAATCATAATCCCTCTTACCCCTCTTATTTTATTTTGCCTCTTAGAGCATGGGGAGTACATGCCGAGAAGCATCCCATGCTTCGCGCCACGTATGCGCCACATCACTAATGTTTCACTCATGCTTAACCTCTCGTACTACCCATTCTTTGTATGCTTCAAAATATTTTATTAAAAAAATATCCTCTCTCCTCTCTCCTCTCTCCTCTCTCCTCTCTCCTCTCTCCTATTTTTCTCTCTTTCTCTCTCCTCCCTCTCTCCTCTCTCTCTCTCTTCTCTCCATCGGTGACTAAATGCCGAGAACCACTATGTTTTTTCGGTACCGAAAGGAGGGGGTGGTGTTCCCCTCGGTACCACTCCTCCACCTAGGATGCTGCATGCCTATACCGATACCACTCCGTATGCTCTTATTTTATCCTAACTCTATATAATATACTATATATATAATATACTAATCTGAGGCGTCCAATTTTCTATCATTCAATGTCATTGCCCACCCATGAATTCCTTACATGCACCATGCCACACTCTATCCCTCCACGCTCTTCATCTATGAACTTCCCATATCCAAGGAACGACTGATATTGGTTCTCATGGTTCTCGCACTAACAATGATTCTCGAATGAATCCTCCCCTATATATATATATATATATATAAGAAGAAATTCATTTAAGAACCATTGTTAGTACGAGATCCGCGAGAACCAATCTTGACCATCCAATTCCCATTTATTCAATTTGATTGGGCACCCATGAATTCCTTACTTGCACCTTGTCACACTCCATCCCTCCACGTTCTCCATCCATGAATTCCATTTACTAAATGAATGACTAAGATTGATTCTCGCGGTTCTCAAATGATTCCTCCCCGATATATATATATATATATATATATATATATATATATATATATATATATATATATATATATATATATATATATATATATATTGCACATCAAAATTAATGTACTTCTAGTTTTAATATGTAATGTAGAGTAGGCCTGGAGGAATAGGCCGCCTTTATATGGGCTGGCATTGACACGAACCTATTTAAGACATTGGATCAGACAAAAACAAGGAAAGAAGACAAGATGATGCAACCCATAATGGCATAATGTGACCCATTTGATTCGGATTCCCATACCCATCATTCCTTGCAAGTTGTAACTTTCAAGTGAACTTAGTCACCCACCTTAAAGATAACCCAGTAACTCAGAATGTGACGAATTTAATATGTTTATTTTGATAACATATAAATTTAATATGTCGGTTTTGAATTAATATAGAGTGAGAAGTGTATGATTATCGATAATATGTGTACTTTATATAAAATTAAATTTGACTGAACACTTAAGTTAACAAACGACATTATTTCTTTCGTATATGATTAAATTTTGATTTTTACCTTAATTAGTTTAGTTTACAAGCAATTAATTGGATGTTAACTTACTACTTAAATGCCCATGTAACACACTAAAAAATGACAACAGAAGGCATCAATTCCAATATCAGCGATGGAAGAAATACCAAAAGACGTGGATTAAATTTTTGTACATGTTATCGATCATTATATTTACAATTATAAGCAATAAGGTCAAATGTTTATTTTTATAATAAAAAAGAATTAAAAATAATTATAATCTTTTTAAATGATAGAACTAAAAATTTGAATAAATATAATAATTTGGTTAAATATGTTATAATAATCTGTACATATTTGTGACACATCCTAATCTAGATATATGGATAAGTGTTTGAATGTTTAGTTGGTTTCTATTTTTATATTTTGATTATAGTATTTATTTTTATTTTTATTTGATAAAATCCATAATATTTCTGATGAAGATATTAAAAGAATTATCCACGTATACTTTTTTTAATAAAAATCCAATGAAAACTTTTTAAATCAATAGTCTATCACACTAAGTTTGTATTATTTTATCATTGATTTAATTAATGGTTATCTTTAACTAATTTACATTAGTTTGACTCTAAAAAGTAATAATCAAAATTTTAGAATTAAAGAAATTAACGACTAAAATTAAATCTTTTAGTAAATGAAAGGTCCAGATCATCTAATAATTTTTTTCAAATTAGTCTTTTATATAGATTAGAAGATTGTATTTATTAACATTAATTTCAAAATTACTCTTTTAATATGAAAACGTAAAAAGGCATCGAAACTTAAATAAATATATAATTCTAATTAGTTTTTTATAATATATTATAAATTTCTATATTCGAGTGTAGTATATTATAGTTTAAAGATGTATATTTATCATATTTATCATACAGATGTGGATATATGCACATGTGCATATGGCTAGAGCTGTGTTAAAAAGAACCTAATAAACGCGATTTTTTTTCTCAAAAAATGTAACAAGATATGTCTCAAATTAAAGAGCATAATTTTCTCGTTGATTTGATACAATTTTCGTAATTTAACACGTTTTCATTTAATGGATATATTAGTTTAAAAAAAAGTGGGGATAATGTAAAAAAAATGTTCATACTACCCATTCCGCTTTAAAATAAATAAAAAAGACACAAAAGTAAATGATTGACCAAAAATGATTCTCACGGTTCTCGTACGAAAAACAGAAACAGTTCTCGTTTAAAAACAGCTCCATATATATATATATATATATATATATATATATATATATATAGCGAGAGAAAAGTTCATTCGAGAACCGTTGTTAGCGCGAGAACCGCGAGAACCAATGTGAGCCGTTCAATTCCCCCTACTTTAATGTCATTGCCCACCCATGAATTCCTCACATGCACCCTGTCACACTTTATTCCTCCTCGCTCTCCATCCATGATCTTATCCAAGGAACGGATGAGATTGGTTCTCGCGCTAACAACGGTTCTCAAATGAGAACTGCAAGAGTTCAAACGAGAACTATTTTTTGTACGAGAACTGCGAGAATTGTTTTAAACGCCTTTAGTGACTCACTTATAAGGGTGTTTTGGTAATT
The DNA here is from genome assembly GCA_947179395.2 of Pulicaria dysenterica. Taxonomy (NCBI): domain Eukaryota; kingdom Viridiplantae; phylum Streptophyta; class Magnoliopsida; order Asterales; family Asteraceae; genus Pulicaria; species Pulicaria dysenterica. Next base: position 33,470,225 of record OX359290.1, read on the forward strand.
TATATGTTTACCCAGCCTTGAATTACGTCCGGATGAGCCGTCATTAATTTGCGACACTTGATTTTCCCGAAATAACCCTCATTAATACGTCATTAATGAAATATTAATGAGCCGTCAAAAAATCTTAGCCATTGATTAATATTAATCAAGGGCTAAGATTAGTTCTCGCAGTTCTCCTACTACTACTAACTTTTGTTAAAATATTTTGTAATTGACTAATGTAGTTTATTATTTAACTTAGAGTTATTTTAAAAAATAAGCTAAATACTTTATATATAGTAGTAAAGATAATTAGATTATTTTGTGTTTCTTTTTTTCTTCGTTGTCGTTTTTAAGTGAATTATTCGTATTTGTTTCTTATAAATAATGCATTTGCAGTTTTTTTTTAAATAAAGTATTTAGTTGCTTTATACAGAATTTAGTAATACACATAAAAATAGATATTTATACTTTTATTTAATTATTAACTTTTTTTTCTTACACATGTATTTAAGATAAATATTTAAAAGTAATTTCTTTTTATACATGATAAAAAATATTAGGTTGTGTTTGGTTGTGGAAAATTGTTTTCAGTTTTTTTAGAAATTTTTTCTAGAAAATGGGTGGAGTTTTCATTTTCAATTTTCTGTAAAAAATTTAGAAAACGTGTTTGGTAAAAACTAAGGAGTTTTCATTTTCTATTTTAGAAAATTAGAAAACATGTTTGGGTATGTTTTTCCAACCACTTTTCATTCCAGTTTTTGTAATTGAAATAATACAATCTTTAATTTTTTAATATATATTAAAAAATATTAGATATTATCAGTTTCCTTTTCAAAAAAAAATCTAACTAATCATCTATCTTTATTTCCTAAAATAACTAACGAATGAAGAGATTATTATATTAAAAGCTTCAAACTGTAAATTTTGAGTTAGGATCGGATCTTAAGTATAAACGGGTACCCGTCTATTTAATCAAATCACATGGATCCCATGTTATCTCCTAATTCTCACAATTACCTTCCCATAAATAATATATATAATACAGTTTATAGATAATACACATATGAACAAACATACATATTTGCAACATACGATGGTGTACATAATAACATATATATAAATATGTGTGTATATATATATATATATATATATATATATATATATATATACATATATATATATATATATAGAGAGAGAGAGAGAGAGAGAATTAGGTTTAAGTAAAAAAAATCTTAAGGTACTAAATGTAAGGATGACAAGTGTCTTTTTTTAATGAGGGGTATATTTGACTTTTTGTTTGTTTTAAATAAAAAAAAACCTAAAACCTATTTACCCTTCCTCCACGTCTCTCCCATTAACCCTAAATCTTAGCAATTATCACGTCTACTCTCTGGAAGAGATACTGTTGGGAAATTCGCTAAGTTATTGAAACTGTTGAACATGCAAAGGTAAAACTGTTAGATATGAAAAACAGTTGTAACTAACAGTTGCTGCAAGTTTTAGAACTGTTAGTTGGCAAAGTCAAAACTGTTAGAAGACCTTGAAGCTGAAGACTGTTAGAAGGATAAAGAACTGTTGTGTTCATTAAACAGTTTCTGTTGAGCTATATTTGGAAAATCCTATCTTAGAAGATATCTCGAAATACTTTGAAGATTAACAAGATTATCTCAGAAGATAGAAGATTACCTAACTGTCAACAATTCAAGGAGGATCAAGAGTCTATATATACTTCATTAGATGATCAATTGACGACGACTTGATCTCATTATTCAAAGCATTTGTTCTTATCGTTATTTATTTTTCTGAAAGTGTTTTAGCCTCTAAGTTTCTTGTTGAAACCTAAGAACAGTCTGTGTTCTTCGTCTAACAGAATAAGTTAGATTGGGGGTGAAGTTTGCTTTTGTAATCATTCTGGTTGGTTAATAAAACTACTGTTTGATTGAATTGATCCGTGTTTTAAAACCTTCTTTAATCAATTAAGTGTGATTCCGCAACTTCTTAGTTGATTGTGATCATAGTTAAAGATTAACTTTTATATTACTCTGATTTATTATTTAAAAGTTAGTTCTTGTTATTTGATATAATATATATCCGATCCTGACAAGTGGTATCAGAGCCTTATCATTAAGGTTCATTTGATCACCAGTTGAAGGTTTTTGCTTTACCTTGCTTTATTTTTCAAAACTGTTTTTTGTTTAAATCAATTTGTTTCAATGGATTCGGGAGGTTCTTCTGATAACAGTGGATCAGGGTCCAACATTCGTGTTCCCATGCTCAAACCATCTGATTTTGAGATGTGGAAACTAAGAATTAAACAACATGTCCAACTAATGGACTATGATGTTTGGCAAGTCATTGAAACTGTTCCTACTAATACCATTGAACTGGATGAGAATGGAAAACCAAAGAAGAAACCACCACCAAAGACAGATGCTGAAAAGAAGAATAGAATGATTGAGATGAAAGCCCTCAGCATCCTTCAGATTGCAATTCCCAATGAGTATCAACATCAATTCAAGAAATTTGATGATGCTCATGAACTTTGGAATGCTCTGGAAAAGAGGTTTGCTGGGAATGCTAGTTCTAAGAGAAACCAAAGAGATCTTCTTAAACAAGCTTATGAGAACTTCACCAGTGGGAAGAATGAGAGTATCACCCAAATCTTTGATGGTTTTACAAACTGGTGAGTCAACTGGAGAGTGCTAAGGTTAGGCTTGATCAAGATGAGATAAATAGAAAATTTCTTAGGTCTCTAGGTGATGAATGGACTGTGTTTGCTGCACAATGGAGAACCAAGGATTCTCTTGAAGACATAGAGTTAGATGACCTCTATAATAGTTTGATAGTGTTTGAGGGAGAGATAGAGGGAAAAAGAAAAACTGCTATCCCTAGCCATAATGCTGCTCTCCTGTCTTCCTCAGGTATGGAATCAAACCATTCATTAACTAACTCTCTTGATGGTGGTGCAGGTACTAGTTCTGTTGTTGGACTAGATATGAATACTCCAGATGCAGTTCTTGAAGCTTTTCTTGCCAGCCATGCACATTCAACCCTCACCAATGAGGATCTTGAACAAGTGCACCCTGATGATCTTGAGGAAATGGATCTCAAATGGCAAATGGCCATGCTTACTGTTAGAGCCAAGCGATTCATTAAAAGGACTGGAAGGCAAAACATGAATTTCAGAGCTGATGGCAAGGCTGGATTTGACAAGTCAAAGGTTAGATGCTTCAAATGTCAACAACTTGGCCACTTTGCAAGAGAATGCAGATCTGGTGGACAAGTTCAGAATCAAGGTCAGAGGCCAACTCAGAACCATACCTCATCAGCATTGGTCTCACAAGAAGGCCATGGATTTGATTGGAGTGATCAAGCAGAGGAGGCTACCAGCAACAAAGCTTTGATGGCATTGACTGACTCCTCCATCAAGATGGATTCTCCAGAATCTGAGGACATACAGGTATCTTCTAAACTATGTCCTGGTGAATGTAGAGCTATTGTTAAGAGATTTAGAGAGCACAATAAGAAAGTATGTGCTGCTCTAAGTAAAATGGAGGAGAGAAGGTATGAGTATACTGCTGTGATAGAAGATTTTGAAAAGAAAATTAAAGACTATCAGGCTAATGAACTGCAAATGGACTATGATAGAAAATATCATAAGTGGGAGAAAGAGCAGTTTCAAGATGAGATTGATAGTCTGAAAAAGAAGTTGGTTGAAAAAGAAAGCAAGGTGGATGAACTCACAAAGAAATTGGAGGGTGTGGACATTGATCTTGGAATGTTCAGGGCTGCAAACCTTAAGCTTGAAACTCTGCTACAATCTCAAGTGAGAGACAAGGTGAAAACTGGCCTAGGATACAAACAAACCCCACCTCCATACAACCAAAACTACATAACTCCAATGTCTGAGGTAGCTGACAGATATGTTAATGAACCTTTGGAAGATGAACTTAAGTCAGCTGATCCAAAGTTTGAGAGTTATGAAGATGAAGTTGTGTCAGTAGTAAGTGTTGAAGATAATGAGGAAGTTGTGAAGAAGGATGAAGGAATTCCATATGAAAATCACATCCTGTGTGAGCCCATTCCCACAAAATCATCTTTACAACCTGTGGTGTTTGTAAAAGCATCCACTGAACCCCTCACCAATGAGCCAAAATCCTCAAAAACTGTTAACTCTATTAGCAGTTCCACAACTTTTACAAATAGTCCCCATCTTTACACTAACAGTTCCAACAAGAACCCAAACAGTTCTAAGCTAAAAAGCCCAACTGTTAGTACCAAAGCCAAAGGAAAGGAGAAAGTTGGTGAAGTTGTGTATACCAGGAAGAAGAAGGAAGCTGCAAAATCTCAGGCTAAACCCAAGCCTAAGAAAAGGCATACTGAAATGCCTGCATGCACATGCCAAAAGCATGGTGTACAAAAGTTTCCTCAGTCAGCACCTGTTAGAGGAAATCAAAGAAATAGGAACCAGTTCTGGTCACAAAGAACTGGTTTACCTATTGTGAAAACCAAAAAGTGCTACATTTGTGGAAGATCTAATCATTTAGTTCAAGACTGTTACTATAACCCACAGACAAATGGCACTCAAAACAAAAGTCCCAAAAGACAGAATAACAGTTCTAAAACTGTTAAGTCAAAGCAGATTAACAGTTCTAGAACTGCTAAGCCAAAACAGGCTAACAGTTCTACAACTGTTACATCCAAACCAACTAACAGTTCCACAACTGTTTTAGCAAAACCAAAAACTGCTGGTTTGGCTTGGATGAAAATTCAAAAACAAACTGATTCTGGAGAGGGTAAGACTGTTCTTCATACTGAAAATCAAAAGGAATCACAAGTTGATTCATCTGTTTTATCAACTCCACCAGCTGTTTGTTCAAAGGTGTCCACTGTTAATCACAACAGTTGGAAACCACATGTTCTTACAAAGTATTCTTCACACAAGTTAGAGAAATCTAATTTGGATGAAATCAAAAAGAACAAAACTCTGTTTAAGTATTATGACTTGAACGGTGTACCCAAGACCTGCATGGCCTGGGTACTTCCTGCTACTAACTGATTGTATTTGTGCAGAGCATTCATAGGGCTAATCAAGGAGGAATTTGGCATGTGGATAGTGGATGCTCAAGGCACATTACTGGAAATCCACAATGTTTGAAGGATTTCAAAAGAATCAATGGAGGATTTGTAGCATTTGGAGGAAATCCAAAGGGAGGAAAAATCACAGGTAAAGGAGCTGTTGAGGCAGGTACACTTACATTTAATGATGTTTTCTTTGTTGAACAGCTTAAGTACAATCTGTTAAGTGTATCTCAAATCTGTGACAATGGAAACAAAGTTTTGTTTACAGATTCAGAATGCATTATTCTTTCAAAAGATTTCAGATGAGTTCAATGGGTGAACTCACATTTTTCTTGGGATTACAAGTCAAACAGAAGCCCACTGGTATTTTTCTAAGCCAATCTAAGTATGTCAAGGACATATTGGACAAGTTTGGCTATCAAGATGTGAAGCTGGCAAGTACTCCAATGGAAATACACAAACAGTTGGGAGCAGATTCTGAGGGGGAGGATGTTGATATACACCTCTATCGATCAATGATTGGTTCATTAATGTACTTAACTGCTTCTAGACCTGATATAATGTTTGCTGTTTGTGTTTGTGCCAGGTTCCAATGCAGTCCGAAGATGTCACACCTGTTTGCTGTAAAGAGAATCTTTAGATACCTCAAAGGCCAACCAAAATTGGGACTTTGGTATCCTAAAGATTCACCTTTTGATTTGGTGGCATATTCTGATAGTGACTATGGTGGAGCCAATATGGACAGAAAATCAACCTCTGGAGGATGTCAATTCTTTGGATCAAGGCTGGTCTCATGGCAATGCAAGAAACAAACAACAGTTTCAACTTCAACAGCTGAGGCTGAATACATTGCTGCATCAAGCTGCTATTCACAAGTGTTATGGATCCAAAATCAGCTTCTGGATTATGGTTTGTCTTTCTTAAATACTCCTATTTATGTTGATAACACCAGTGCTATTAGCATAGTTAATAATCCAGTGAAGCATTCTAAAACCAAGCACATTGAAATCAGATTTCACTTCATAAGAGACTGCAATGAAAAGAGATTAATCCAAGTTATGAAAATTCATACTGATGATCAATTAGCTGATTTGTTCACTAAAGCTTTTGATGTGAGCAGATTCAACTTTTTGATTTCCAACATTGGAATGATTAACTTGGACTAACAGTTGTTCATTATTCCATGTTTTTCACACTAACAGTTTTCAACTGTTAGTTACGTTTTCTAACAACTGTTATCCTTTAAGTATTCAGAGAGGGAAATGCAATTTCACACATCAGTTTTGGACATATCTGCTGACCTGTCTCACAAACAGTTTTTCACACTCGTGACTGTCCTTGTTATGAGGTAAAGGTAAATTCACTTTCTTGAATCAACAGTTCCAAACTGATAAAGGTGAGTCATTTTGCTTGTTCTATAGTGCATTTGATGTGACCAGTCACTGCATGCTATTAATGGAAATTACTGGATATTAATGGTCATTAATGGCTATTAATGGACATTAATGCCTCCTAGTTTCTCTATAAATAGTCTTGCACCCATCCTTCACAAATCACACCTACATTTGTACACTCTTCTCTCTGCAAATGGATACTAACTTTTTCTAATAACCCTCAAAGATATTAATGTTAGACAAAGTTATGTAACCATCCCTGCCCCATTTGTAAGAATGCATGAGCTTTGGCATTACTCATCATGTGTTCTTGAGATGCATGATGATCGAGATAGGTTCACCTTGACACAACATCCAGATCCACGTAGGCCATATAAACCAATTGATCATATTCGTATAAGAGGTGATTTTGAAAATTTCACTCTCTTTCATGAATTGCCTACACCATGTTGTCTAAGATTCGTCTTGAACCTAACAGGCACTACAAACTCCGTAGTGTGGTTCCATGTTCGAAGATATAATACTCGTAACCACCAGAGGGCCTCAGATGCAGAGGCAGTGGAAGTCACTGTCTTAGATGACTAGTTCCACTGCACACCCACGAGGCAAATTATGACAATCGTCTCTGGTGATGCATATGATGAGAAGGTCTACTGCACACCCATTGGTAGGTAGTATGTTTTGACAATTGTCTAAGGCCTGTCAACAGTTGACGGAGAAAGTTGTCTACACTTACGGTGTAGATCATTGTTCTCCCACACCTACGAGACGGCCTTGCACAATTAGATAAGCAGTACCAACAATGGCTTGTGCATTACATGACCACTCTTTGAAGACAGGCTTCTCAGTAAGGCGATGGCGGCACTGTAGAGGCTATTCTGAACTCGATTCTTAAATAACGAAGACAGTCTTGAGCAAGAATGTGATGATGATTGTCTTCCCTTAAAGTTCAGATTTGATGATACAAACTGTTATCGATAATTTGTCATATGTAGATCTAGGAGTTAAGACAGTTCTTATAAGCTGTGTTTAGATCTATAGCACAAGACAGTTTTGTTTTTTTTCAAATTATTGTAGCTCAATTGTGATTATCTTGAATACAATATATCTTATGTTGATGACTGTGTTCTCTAATGTTTTATTTTTATTGCTTCAGCATTTGATATATGTGAGCTGAAAGTTTGTTTGACAGTTGCACATTTCTGTTTCAATCAATACTAACAGTCCATGTGCAACTGAGGGGGAGAAATTTGTCAACTAAGGGCGAGAAATGAAGAACAGTTGTAAACCCTAAACAACTGTCAATTCATATAAATGATCAAACAAAAGGGAGTAAACTTTTGAATAACAGTTGTTACATCTTATGAAAACAGTTTCTCAACTGTTAGTTCATTTTTGTCCGTCAACTGTTAAGCTATTAAAAACAGTTTCTCAACTGTTAGTTCATTTTTGTCCGTCAACTGTTAAGCTATTAAAGGGTGCTTTGGTCTTTGCAGGATTTTGGAAGCCTTTGGATTGCGTTCAACAATCGAAACATATATAAACCATTCCCTCCTCAGAGGTTTCTTTACGCATACTGAACTTCGTTTGAACGCTAAAACCCTAGAATTCTGCTATCAAATCGCCATGGCTCCCCTTCCATTCGTCAAGGAACATAATATGCTTGCTTTTCTTTCAAAACCCGATGATCTTCACATGTTTCATGATATGATTGATTATCTCTCATTGTCCGATCTCAACACTGCACTCACCATCAATCCTACCATATACACTTCTTACATTGATCAGTTTTGGAAACATGCTCAACTTCGAACAACTGATGACGTGCAATGGATTGATTCTACCATTGATGAGTTGACCGTCTCAATCTCTGAGGACACCATTCACCACCTTCTACAACTCAATGATAGTGAGGGTGAGTATTCTGATTCAGTTTCACTAGATTTTTTGCATGCCGAGCTTGTTAAGCTTGGGTATGAGGGTCCTTCAGGGAAGGGTACATTCTATAAGGGACAATTTTGTGCTCACTGGAAGTATTTAATCCATACTCTCCAGCAGTGCATTAGTCCTAAAAGAACAGGATGGAACGAGTTTGGAAGCAACATTGCTTTGGCCTTAATCTGTTTGGCCAACAATCGTTGCTTCAATTTTTCAAAATTAATTTTCAATGGCATGGTAAAACATCTAGGGACCAAGTATGGTCTCTTTTTGATGTATCCTCGATTTGTGCAAGTATTGTTAAACTTTTTGATGCCAAATCTAAAAACACACAAGAGGGTCATTATTCCCTCTGCTCATGTGGCTTCCACTTTGAGCAAACTGTTGATTAATGGCAAGAGTTTCTCTGGTGCCATAACTCCTCCACTCTCTGAAATGGTGGAGTTTTTGTCAAGAAACAGGACTGCCAGTGTTGAGCATGAAACCCATCGTATTGCTACACCACCAACACTGGAACCCATAGTCCAAGATACTCAAAATTCCCAACCTGCTTCTTTTGAAAAATCTACAACACAAGCCCCTGCACTAAAAGTATTTAAAAAGAAGAGAAAAACTGTTGGTGTTCCTTCCACCACAGTTAGTGAACCCCAAACTGTTAGCCCTGCACAGGAGCATTCACCTGTGCAGAATATCGAAAGGGAACCTTTGGTGCTGTCTCCCAGGCACAATGAGGAGGTGATCATTCCTCAAGAGGGTGATCATATGGTCTTTGAGGCTGACACTACTGTTTTATCCGCAAGGGATAAACAGGACAGTGTTAACATAGCTAAGACCTCAACCATGGCAACAGAGACTAGTAAAACAGTTTCTGGTAATCCCCAGAACCAAGAAAAGAGGGGTACTGATGGTGATACTCAGGGGAGTAAGCCACTAGTGAAAAATGTCGATGATATGGTCACAGTGGAAACACTAACTGACATTGAGACTAGACTGAAACAACATGCATTAACGGATCCTAACTTTGCACCTTACCTTGCTGCTCATTTACACCTAAAGAAAAGGATTGCTCTTCAAAACAAAAGGATAGTTTCTCAAGATGAGAAGATAAAAGAACTGACTGAACAGTTGGAGAAGGCAACCGAAGTACTCAAGGTGGTAGCAGTTCACAATGAGGTGTTAATAAGGCAAGATAAGCAGCTGAACTTTCTTGATGAGAATCTGAAGAAAGCAACAAATGTTCTTCATACTCATGAGATGTTGCTTAAACCCAAATCCTTGGTGAAAATCTCTTCAACTGCTCAAGCTAAAGGAAGAAGAAAATCCAAGCAGGAAGAAGTTAAGCAAACAGTTTCACAGGATAAACAAACAGTTGTTGCTCCAAATGAGCAAACAGTTGCAACACCACAACCAACAGTTGTAACTTCAAATCAACTAACAGTTGCAAGTGTCCAAGCGGTTAATGAAGAAGAAGAAGAACAGCTTTCAAGTGTTGATAGGATGCTAATCAACAGGATGGTATCAACTGCAGATGTTCCAAGCACTGAGATTTTCAAATCGTGGTCAACAGTTAAGCAGAACTATTTGGTTGATATTAGTGCTCAATATCTGGGAATAAGTTCTTCTAGAATGGCACAGAAAATCGATGATGGATGGCTTGATGGAAAGGTTGCTACGTTAGAATCTTTACCACCAAAGAAAGGGTATAAAGGGGTAGTCATCCAGGAAGGAAAGAAAGAATCTGAGTTGCCTCCTGTTTCAGGCAAAGGTAAAGAAATTGTTGTTGTTTGTCCTAAACTCAAGCTTTCAAGACAACAACAAGAAGAGCGTGATCATGAATTTGCATTAAGGCTAGCAGCTGATCTAAGAGAACAAGAACAGACTGATTTTGAGATAGCAAAGAAGCTGGCTGATGAGATTACTACTCAGATTGATGAAGAAGAGAAAGTAAAGGAAGCTGCTGGTAAGGGAGTAAAAAGAAAAAGAGTTGTAAAGAAGAAAACAGTTCCACCTCCCAAGCCAGTAGTGGAAAAGAAGAAACCCCAATCAGTCCAAAAACCCCAACAGTCTGAAGAAAAAGTCAAAACAGGTTTGGTCAAAACTATTCTGCAAGATAGACTCTCAAAAGAGATAAAAGAAAGAATTGATAAATTTGAAGCTCAAAAGTCGCATATCAAAGAATGGAGGTATGAAATGCTGAGAGTGGAAACTGGAAAGCAGGGTGTCACCATTGTTAGAGAGGTGGAACCAATTGAAAGCTATGTCAGTTTCTCTGCAATGATGGATAGTGTGACCAGGAGAGATGTACAAGAAATGTATGAATATGGGGTAAGTCATTTTGGAAAGGATGCTGAAATTGAGATAAAAGTATTTTTAGTACATTTATCGAGTATATGCAATCCACAGAGAGTAATGTCTTTACTGACAAGTGATGAAAGATTTCCTATATCGACTGTGAAAGTTTTTGAAAGATCAAGGGTGTATAATCTTGTGACAAACAATGCTAAAACCCAGTGGTTTGATCTTAATTTTGTTGATCACAGTAGGACCAAGCTGATGTACATGGTAAAGGCAAGGTTCTATGGTCCTGTAAGGTTAAGGGAAGATCTGGGAAGAAGACTGAAAGAAAGGATGGAGCTGATAGAGAAAGAGAAAATGTAATTTTTCTTTCATATTTTGATTATAACAATTTTACTTTGCAAAATTAATGTTAATGTGTTCTTTGCTTATGTGAATGTTTCTATGGTTGAACCCTATAAAACAACTTAAGTGTATTGTTCAATACTTTAAGTTAGGGGGAGATTGTTGGGAAATTCGCTAAGTTATTGAAACTGTTGAACATGCAAAGGTAAAACTGTTAGATATGAAAAACAGTTGTAACTAACAGTTGCTGCAAGTTTTAGAACTGTTAGTTGGCAAAGTCAAAACTGTTAGAAGACCTTGAAGCTGAAGACTGTTAGAAGGATAAAGAACTGTTGTGTTCATTAAACAGTTTCTGTTGAGCTATATTTGGAAAATCCTATCTTAGAAGATATCTCAAAATACTTTGAAGATTAACAAGATTATCTCAGAAGATAGAAGATTACCTAACTGTCAACAATTCAAGGAGGATCAAGAGTCTATATATACTTCATTAGATGATCAATTGACGACGACTTGATCTCATTATTCAAAGCATTTGTTCTTATCGTTATTTATTTTTCTGAAAGTGTTTTAGCCTCTAAGTTTCTTGTTGAAACCTAAGAACAGTCTGTGTTCTTCGTCTAACAGAATAAGTTAGATTGGGGGTGAAGTTTGCTTTTGTAATCATTCTGGTTGGTTAATAAAACTACTGTTTGATTGAATTGATCCGTGTTTTAAAACCTTCTTTAATCAATTAAGTGTGATTCCGCAACTTCTTAGTTGATTGTGATCATAGTTAAAGATTAACTTTTATATTACTCTGATTTATTATTTAAAAGTTAGTTCTTGTTATTTGATATAATATATATCCGATCCTGACAGATACGCCTCCCTCACGATATGGCCTAAACCGCCGCCTCCCTCAGCATTTCCGGCTGAAATCGCCGCCTCCCTTACCATTTCTGCCTGAAACCGCCGCCTCTTTCACATACCTCATGTGTCTTCAACCCCTTCATCATCGTCGTCTGAATCTATTTTGCTACAACTTCCACCGCCGCCATTGCCCCGCGTGATGTCGCACCGCCGCCGCTGTTTTAGCCACCGAGTTCCACCGCATATGCATCCCGATCAGTGATGTTAGTACGCTACTTGATTTCGTTCCACGGTGCATCTCGTTTCTTCAATGTTCCCGGATGCACAATCGACACGTAAATTAGATTCACGCGAAGATGATGAAAGTGGATGCACGTCCTCGTCGAACTCACTGTCGTCGATGGATGCACGTCGGGGGAGAAGATGGGATGCACGTCGGCGATGTTGATCAGTCCACCAGATGCACTGGATGGACGTTGATCCTAGGAGAAGACGAATTCGTCGATGCACAGTCGCCGGTCGGTGCAGTCGCCGGTCGGTGCACCATCCAAGGCTGCCGATTAAAATCCCGTGAAGGCAAAATTCCTATTTTTTTTTAAATAGTAACTGTTCCTGCTTTTATTGTTTAGATGATTTGTCCATTTTACCCATTTTCTTTTTTTTTAAATCCGAATTTAAAGGTTTTATTGACTTTTTTTATTGACTTTTGGAGAGATCCAACGGTTGAGATCTCTCCTTACATTTACTACAATAAGTTTTTTGTACCATATCCCTCCTCTCTCTCTCTCTCTCTCTCTCTCTCTCCTTACGTTTGTCCATTTTTCCCCCACGCACTCCATCCATGAATTCCACTTATCAAATCAACGGCTTAGATTGGTTCTCGCGGTTCTCGCAATTAAATCAGTTCTCAATAGAACCCTCCCCTATATATATATATATATATATATATATATATATATATATATATATATATATATATATATATATATATATATATATATATATATATATATATATATATATATATATATATATATATATATATATATATATATATATATATATATATATATATATCAGTTATAATGCATAAATATATATAACACATGCGATTATAGGTGGGAAGAAACTAGAAAAGGGGAAAACTTTTAGAAAACAATAATTTCATGGTTCTCTATTTTTCCTAGAAATTCAGAAAAGTGAAAAATTGAGTTTCTTAAAAAAAATTAGAAAATATTTCTTGCCAAACACTTTTTCAAGTTTTTTTATTTTCTCTGAAAACTTTTCTGAAAAATAGGTACATTTTTCAGTAACGAAACAGGACCTTAGGTATTACAAACTTGAGAACCATTTTTATTGCGAGAACCGCGAGAACCAATCTGAGCCGTCCAATTCCCCCTCTTTCAATGTCATTGTCCATCCATGAATTCCTCACATATATTGTGCCACACTTGATTCCCCCACGCTCTCCATCCATGAATTCCACTTATCAAATCAACGGCTTAGATTGGTTCTCTCGGTTCTCACAATTAAATCGGTTCTCAATAGAACCCTCCCCTATATATATATATATATCAATCACAGTTATAATGCATAAATATATATAACACATGCGATTATAGGTGGGAAGAAACTAGAAAAGAGGAAAACTTTTAGAAAACAATAATTTCATGGTTCTCTATTTTTCCTAGAAATTCAGAAAAGTGAAAAATTGCGTTTCTTAAAAAAAATTAGAAAATATCACTTGCCAAACACCTTTTCAAGTTTTTTTATTTTCTCTGAAAACTTTTCTGAAAAATAGGTACATTTTTCAGTAACGAAACAGGACCTTAGGTATTACAACGTGTGTTTTTCTCTTTTCTTTTATTTAGAAAATCTAGCACGGCCAACGTCATTGTACCCTTTTACTTCAATATGTCATCTTGAAAGCTTTTAAATACGTGACTTCTTATCTATCTTCTCTATTTTCAAAAAATTTTAAATAAAATTAAAAATAATTAAATAATTACGGTTGTTTGAATGTAATTTGGAAGGGTTTAAATGTAAATTGTTAGGGGTAGTATATTAAATATGTGAGGGGGTTTTAAGAAAATTGTATATTAATGTGTAATTAATTATAATTTTTTTAAAAATTATGTTTAATAACTTGTAATATATTATGTTTTGAGAAAAAATAATTATATATTTGTAATCGGCTAATTTTTATCTACGTTTTGATATAAATTTTATCGGAATATGAGTTTTTTTAAAGAATTAGTATATTTTAATTGTTTTATCTATCGAGAGCAACATGTAGGTAATTATTGGACATGTTATTCGTCTTTTATATTTATTCTCTCTACATAATATAGTCGATATAATCACTGATTTCTTGGTCTTTCGATAAAAAGAATTAAAAATATAGTGTAACCGACGGTTAGTGACATAAAGTTGTTTATAAAACAAACACTACCACTACCACTTAGAGCTTTTTAAAATTGATTGTTAGTTGTGAATAAAAAACTTTATAGAAACTATAATTCTACATAATTACTGGATAGTTAACCAATTGTCATGTTAGTGAGTTATGTAACTACACATACAACCTGGAATTTCATATAAAAATTTTAATTGTCTAAGTTTTCTTATTTTTTAAGTAATAACTTGGTACATAAAATAAAAGTTATTACATGGATATTTGAATTTAGTGGTATCTTGGGTTTTCAATTATATTTAATTGAATAATAAATTACACTTAAGCGATTTATGTATGTATAAACAGTTATATATGATGGTTTCTCAAGTGAAGAATAATGAGGAGTTAAAAGTTTTAATTTCAGATGATTAAGGAAACCCTACTAATAAAACTATGAATAGATTATAAAGAGGGAGAAATAATATATCCTCCTAATTTTTGTTCCTACTTATTTGATCAAGACGTGTTTAAATCAAGGGAGGATGTGAGGAAAGAGAATTTGTGGAGTACACATGTCATCTTTTAATGAGTAGGAGGATGAAGTAGGAACAAAAAGTAGGAGAATATTTAATTTCTCATAAAGAGGTTTTAAAGAAAATATAATGTTAATCTTATGTATGAATTTCAAAATTATGTAATGATTATTTATCTCTTACGAGATTTTATACTCAAGTCCATGCTTTGTAATTATTTTTACTATACGTTTAACTACTCTTTAAATCTATATAAATTTAAAAATTGACTTACATCATCCCGTGTTGATACACGAGTCACTTAGCTAGTATTCTAATACAAATAAAAGAAATATCAACTTTAATAAAATTTACTAAATAGTCTTAGCTATTTAATTTAGATGAAAATTTTATTATCAAATCTTAATCATCTATTTTAATAAAAATTAAAATTAATTTTGATTTTTTTAGTCAAAAATGGTTTTGATTTTAACTTTACTTTAAATCAAAATTATTGGAGATGATTTCATATATGTTTTTCTTAAACTTCAAAATAGCGTATTAGATCATCTTAACTTACAAATATCATATATACCCTTATAATATTTCAAAATATCATGTTCAACCAATTCTTATTCTTATTATTTTAAAATATTATATAATCATTTTATTTTTTTAATTATAACCAATAAAGGCTCAACCTTATTAGCGTTAATTGTAACAATAATGGTCGATAACTTATATAAAAAAATACAATCACGTCTCTTTATATCATGATACCACGTTTCTATGTTGTCACATCTATATTCCTCCCTCGAGTCGACCTTTAAATTACCCATAAATCATGTATTTATCATATCCCTTAAGTAGAAGATTGACATGCCCTTAGGGGCGGACCTGCCTTATGGCTGGTGATGTTCGGGATATCAGCCAATTTTGTCCGCGTAGTGAAAAAATTTGATTTTTCCGAGGCAATGCTACCAGTCAAATCTTCGGGTGCTACCAATTGTTTAGAGTCCACCATAACTCATTCAAAACTGATAAAAAATTATAAGTTTAATAAATTGTAATTGTCTATTCGATTATACGTTGAAATAGTGTTTTGTTTTGTAATTTGGCCTTAAAATACCAAAACAACAACTAATACCTCGTTAATGAAACATGATTAACCAGAAACCCGAAAAAGAACCCTAACAACACCCTTAGTTTTGATTAATTTTATTTTTATTATTATATCGTATCAATAGTCAAAAAATTCCAGAGTGCGCCCCTGCATGTCCTTCCAACTTTCCGGTTGACAAAAATAAAACTTAGGTACTCATAAAAATTCTATTCACTTATTGCCTAAATAAAATAGGCAGAAACAGTGTTATTATGTGAATTACA
Organism: Pulicaria dysenterica; assembly: GCA_947179395.2. NCBI lineage: Eukaryota > Viridiplantae > Streptophyta > Magnoliopsida > Asterales > Asteraceae > Pulicaria > Pulicaria dysenterica. Next base: position 33,486,406 of record OX359290.1, read on the forward strand.
CGTTTTAATTTACCTCGAGTTAGATTACCCGTTGGTTTACATCGAGGTAGATTGTTTTACTTTAGATCATGATATTTTTTCAATTTTTCTACAAAAAAATAATAGTAAAATCATTATGTTACCAAAAATTGGTGAAAGAAGTTTGGAAGGAGGGCCTCTCTTTGGTGCTTATATTTGTGGGTGCATGTGAAAATCTACCAAAAAGTGAAATATCTTCATGGCATCTTGGGCCATGTTAGTATGTTACCTAAAGGTGATATTAAGTGGGTGAATTGATGGGTCCAAGTGTTTGTAAATACCTTTGAACACATCAAACTTGAGTTGACAAAGTAAACCTCTACTCATATTTAAACTTTATATCCATGATTCAGGATGGTATGTCCTAAGGGCACCTCTAGCGGGTAGCCCAAATGCCTTTAGGTAAATTTGGGTTGAGTGGGAATACCACTACTACCCTCTTTGAGTTCACAACCTTCTTTCCTTTTCGGCTTCCTACACCCGAGAGACCTGTATGCTTTTTTTATGTGTGGAGAGAGTGAAAGAGAAAATATTTGAGTTGTTTGGGTTGATTTGGCATGAGTGCTACTTGGGTTCTAGGTAAGAGAGAAAAAATAGAGAAAAATGATGTGACTAGTGATATGACATTTGGGTTAATTTGGGTTGAGATGGGTGCTACTCATGGCCTAAGGCCGGTCGTGTGTGTGTGTGTGTGTATATATATATATATATATATATATATAGAGAGAGAGAGAGAGAGAGAGATTATTATAAGATGTAAAATCTTGTAAGATGTGATCTGAATCGTCCATTTTTAATTAGGTCTACAATTAATAGAAGGTTTTTATTTCTTAAATTAATCTAATGAAAATGACAGTTAAGGGTATTCTTGACCTTTTCACTATTCAATCATCGCCTAAAAACATGGTAATGCCTTAAATGTATAATCCAAATCTATTAACTGAAAATTTGATACACCAAAATGCGAGACAAGATTCATCAAATAATATAATTTCATTTTATTCAATTTGACTATAATCATACAAAATTACATTTAATATTCATCAAAAATGAAATACACCGACTACATTTATAACTAAATGACAATTGATATTCATCAAAATGAAATACATGACTAAAATCATCAAATTATGATACACTAATTAGACTGATAATAAGAATAGCAATTGATATTCATCAAAATAAAATACGTGATTAAATTCATCAAAATGAAATACATGACATCGTTTTGAAAATTGATCTACACGTTCACAGCATAAACTTGTATAAATTTGCTACACCATTGATGAACACCATTGTTTCTAACAAACCAAACCTAAAAACAATATGTAACGTGATGAAAAAAATTGATCAACATGTTCTACATGACTACATATGATTATGAACCAAAAATTAAAAACCTAGAAGACTTCAGAAAAATAGAGAATGAAAAAAAAGAAGAAACTGATTTCAAAAAATTGCTTCCCCAAATCAATTACTTTTAGTTGATGAAACACCTCGTTTCTGGTGGATGAGTGCGGCGATTTCATCAATTTTAATAAAACTAAAAGGGGGCGGCGGATCTGAAAAGTTTCATCAAGATGAAACCACCGATAGGAGGCAGCGGAACAATAAGGTCGTCGGAGAAAGGAGGCAGCGGCGGCTGTGGTGGCGAACACCAGGGTCGTCTGAGAACACCAGGGTCGTCGGAGAAAGGAGGTAGCGGCGGCTGTGGTGGTGGTGGTGGTGGATACCCTCGATTTTTAGAGGTGAGAGATGGCTCCCGATGGAGTACCATGCTTCATTTCATGGCAGCGACTACAAATGGGAGACGTGGTGAGAGGAACCGATAGGGCTGGGGGCGATTGTTAGGAGATGTGGGAGAAGAACAATAGGGTTAAGGGTTTTTTAAAATAGGAGAGAGACTATGGGAGGAGATAATTAAGGGAGGTAGATATAATTAGTTTTAAAAGTCTATAATACCCTTACATTAAATCTGCCATATGTCACAATTATATTCCATCTTACACATCTTACATTTAAACACATCTAATTTGATCCTAACTCATATATATATATATATATATATATATATATATAGTCCCTATGCTTAAACATAGTCCCTACAGATCAAATTTGGAGCATTAGATTTATTAAATCAATGGTCAAGATCTAATAATTGTATTATTGTAATTAAATAAACAATTATAAGATTCAATTATAGAAAGAAGGGTATTATGGGAATCATCCATCCCTTAAATCATGCCCCTTCTATTTTTTTTTCCTTTCAGCAGCCAAAAATGATAACTTCCAGTAAAAAATGATAACTTTCTTCCAACAGCTGTAAATGATAACTTTCAGCTGAAAATGGTAACTTTCTTCCAGCAGTAGAAAATGATAACTTCTACTTGTAATTCAGCACATTCATGTAGTATATGCCATTCAAGAACACATTTTATATCGAACTCCACCGTATTTCGTGGTTTCTAAGGTGTTGGAGAATGTTTTTGTATCTGGTTTGATCAACACTTTTCATTTCCATGACTTATAGTGGCATTAGCTCCGCTAACTCCTCAACAAAGATTTCATGAACTCGATCTTCCATCAAGGCAATATTTATCTCTTTGTCAAACTATAGTGGATCATTCATAGCGGTTAATATCAAGTAAAGTGTAACACCATTCTCCAAGGTAAATTCCGAAAGTGTGATCCCTTGAACACTACTCAGCTTCAATCCTTTAATCTTAGAGGTGAAGTAGTCTTGAATAAAGCACTTATTTGTATCCTTAACTATTGTCTCTAACACCTCAACTTCTTATAATTTTGGCTCAGGTAACCCTTGTTGAAGCTTTTTACCTTTGCTCTTTCAGCTCCTTTTTGTTGTTGGAACTAAGCTTGAGCAGCTTCCTTTCTTTGTCCTAGTTCTTCCACAAGAATGTTAGTTGTGTAGCCTCTTGTTCCTCTAGCATTTTTATTGAAAATCTTGTAACTTTTTCGTGTAGAGTTATATGGTCTTCATAGCCTGATTCTAAGTTAGATCCACTAAGAAACACTCTTCTTTTCTATGTAGTTTTTGTGGTATTTGATTCCACTTGTTTGCCTTTCTTTTCTCAGTCTTAAGTGGCTCATCTTCAAGAACTTTTCTTTTACATTCCCCCCCTTAGTCTTTACTTTCTCCTCCTTAGATTGATCCTTTTGCAATATTGATAGATCAATTATAACTTAAATATCCTCAACAACCTTTCCCCTCATTTTTTCATTATCAATAGGGATTGAAGGAGCTAGCTATTTGAATCTAGTGAACCATATCTGTTAGATCCTTGATTTTAGTATCTAAGTCATCAATCTTTTTGTAAATTTTCTTACTGTCTATCTTTCATTTCTGATTGAACAACTTGAATTATGTGTCAATATACCTCATCCTCAGTTTAAACTCAAAAAAGTTAAGATTCATAGTTAAAGCTGACTCAGAGTTAGTGGGAGACATACTCCTTTTGGGGAACTCGACATCAACACCCTTTGAGGACGCCGAAGGTATTACCCCAGTAAGAGTGACATAAGTTGGTGAAGGTGAGATTGTGGCCACCATAACTAAAGGTTGGATTCTACCTTTGGAATTATGGTTAGCAGAGTTTGGCCCTGTGGGTCTAAATTTCTTTAAGCCAGAAATTTTAAATACCAAGTGTTGATAGAAATGTATATGACTTAAATGTAAATAAATGAAACTTCAATAAAGTAAAATGCAAGAATGTAAAGTTGCAAGAATGTAAAGATGCAACAATATAAAAATGAAAATGCAAATGCAAATATGAAAAGGTTAAGGTTTTGGAGAGATGACACCGATATTTTATCGTGGTTCGGTTGAACTCTAACCTTTGTCCACGCCTTGACCTCCGTCAAGATTTCCATTAGCACCACGTGGATATATCTCTTAGCTCAGAAGAGATCACCGAATACAATCACCTTTAAGGGTAGATGACAATCACCAAAAGTTCTAATCCAAGAACTCAAAAGTGTTCTTCACCAAGAACACCAATCTTCTTCAACAAGAAGATAAACACCAGATTCTTCAACAAGAACTATGAACACTCAAAAGGTAAGATGGGGAATAGTCAAACCCACCAAGAACAACTATGTTCTACACTAAAGAACAACTAACCAAAACACAAACACCCAACAATGGTGTAAAATCTATGAGCTCTCAAACAAGAAAAGTATGAAGAATATGAAGAACACTCAATGGATTTTTCTTGCTTCCCTTTTGCTAGATCTTGAAGTGTAGGTTGAATATATGAAAGTGTATAAACAACTACAAGAATCACACACACACAAACACTAAATATACAAATTTGTAAGATCACAAGTGTGTGAATGTGTAGGAGAGAGCAAATGTTCAAATTGCAAAAGGCTATGAATGAAGAAGAAGAGGGTGCTATTTATAGAAAGATAAGAGAGAAAGAAATGGCCAATGTCCATGGGCCGGACGGTCGAACCCATGGTCGATCGTGATGCAACCGTGGCCCATTCTACAAGCATCTCGAGCCATTAAAAAATCATTTTCGTTATGTTTCGGCCTCTTCTTTTAAGCTGGTATTTTTGATACAAGAAATATCGAAATAAATATCGTTACACTGTGCATTTGGACTGGCTTTTAAATCAAATGTGATAGATTGTGTGCAGGGATAGTGTACACGTCTCATCATATCCATTAACACTGTATGTCAATAAAGGGTCACACAATTGCACACCCAACTATTGAACCAGGAAATAATACAATGTGTGTATAAGTGATAATTAATAGGTAATTAATTATCAAGAGAAATAATAGATGGACGTTTGTTTAATAGTTAATTAATTAATATTAAACTAAACTAGAGGGGTTGTTTTGTCAAACGATCAAAGTTATTGGTCACAGATCGGACTTCGAGGTCCAAAGGCCTTAATCCATTTAAATGCATATTTAAAGGGAATAAGCCTTAATATCATAATTAACAAAAAGGACAAAACAAAAGTTCTCTCTCTCTCTCTCCTTGCTCTCGGCCGAGAATTACGGTGGTCGACGGTGGACAAAAGGCAGCGACCAGCGGTGGTCGGCAGCCCCTTTCCGGCGGACGACGGCAGCGCCCTACGGCGCGTTGTTTTTCATGGTGTATGAACCTACGGCCGAAGCCACCCCTTTGCGGCGGTCTAGCTCTCGGCGGCGGTCGATAGAGACCAAAAAGCCGCCGTCTTTTTGGTGCTTTACACACATGGGTATTGTTTGGTATTGGCGGTCTAGCAGTCAGTTCAAAGGATGCAGAAGCTATGTATCCCCTATAGCAGTTCAGGGTATAATTCTTTTAACCTTTTTAATACTGTTATATACAAACATTTTATATCTGTTTTAGTATGATTATTTGTTCTGTTTCCACACTAGATCCAGTTGTGATCTTGGGATGAGATTTATATTATTTCTCCGCTGTGTTTGTTGTACCCTGTAAATCCCAACAAAATGAGCAAATGTTTATATGTGGTGGTGATACCTCATTGGTATGTCATAAGATCCATCAAATCATTCTTTATTCCAAATCATTAAATACACCGTATAATAATAACTCTTAGGGATATTTATATTGTAACCCAAAATACGTATTTTCACTTTTGCCAGTATATAAAAATATTTTCATTCAATCAGTTGGCAAAATGTTATTAAACTTTGTTCCACAAATAAATGTCTTTTAAGTCTGTATGAAACATTTTTATAAGTGAAAATACTTTACTGTTAAAAATGACCTTTTTATAGATGTGTCTTTTACGATTAATCGTCATTTTTATTTTTAACGATGTTTGGCAGGATATGAAATTTGCAACTGTATTTATTGTAATTTATCAGTGTTGTGATCAATGCAAATTTATATAAGTTATTATTTTGCCAAATTTATTATTTTCCTATTAGCTTGGATTTTTGTGTTGATAATTTTTCTGTTTATTTTATTATGAAAATTGCATGATTAAAACAATATATATTTAAATATTTTTATATCTTGATTGCATTAACTATCTCCCCCTTTTTTATGATGACAATTTTAATATAATCCAAGTTAATAATTCCATAATATGTTATGGGAAAATAATATTTGTGTGATTCAAGAAGTTGACCTTCCGTGGTGTGCTTGAATCTTCAGTAGTTTAAGACGTATGGTTCACCAAACTTGTCCACTACCTCTGCCTGATAGCGGTCAGTTAGGGTACCGACCAAGAGCATCACAAGTTCACGCTCAGTGACTTGTGATCCCAGAATCATTAAGCAATCAAACAGCCTTCTCATGTTAATGAGATGATCGCTCAATAACTGGTCTTCTTTCATCCCCTGTGAAAGAATATCCTTCATCAGCAGAAAGCGTCCATAACACTCACTATCCTTGAAACGCTCCTCTAAGCCCTGCACGACCTCAAAAACCGACTTATTCTTGAGTTCATCCGAATACTCAGAGTCTGTGGAGAGTATCAAAATTGACATGACGTCAGATTCATCACACAGATACTTATAATATGTATCATACTCTCCATCCTGAGCAGAATAGTCAGGTCGTGCTGGAGGAGGTTTGTCTACTGTGTACAGCCTTCCATGCGCCCTTAAGATATTCCTAAAGTGCAACTTCCAAACCATAGAGTTTGGACCTGAAAGCTTCCACTTGCTCATGATGAGACTAAGAGACTCCTCGGGTGTATAAAATGGTATAACATATAATATTGACATCTATAGAAAAAGCAAGAAATAAACATTTCAGTAATTTAATTCCTCTAAAATAATTTATAACCCTTTAAATAAAAAATATTTTAGAATAGGATCCATATTTCACACGTTCCGGTGCACGGTTTGGGCACTACAACACCCACCTCGTGTTATTTCTGGTGGGTATAAACCATACCGATCGTGTTTAAACCAAAACACGACTCCTATATCCTTGGGTCATCGAATGAAATAACAATTCGTACATATTTAGTCCTCCGAAGTGCACTTTGGGCCCGTTACATTAGGGAATCACCAAAATAGACCTCACCATCTAAGACGGGGTGAACTCTGGCCGTCACATCAGGGAATCTCAAAGTCTTTCACCCCCTCCCCACATCAGTTTGCACGGTTTGGGCACGACAACACACCGAAGTACTGGGAGTAGGAAAGGTGTATCATTAGATGGGTAGCACTACTGGTCTAAGATTTTGAAAGGGTTAACTTGTTTCAAAAAACACTTTGCCAGTTTTAACTGTTATACAAAACTTGTAAAACTTATAACCTTTTTAAGTGAAAAACTTTTCAACTTAAAAAATATCCTTTATATATGTATATGGTTTTTAGTGACGTGCGTGCACTATATAATTAAATCACAACCACGCAATTAATAATAGCAATAAGCCAACACACATAACACCTTTGACCATCACTGGCACTTTAAAAAGTACCCATGTGGTCAAACCCTAAAGTGGATCATAAACAACAGACAAGACATGAATCTAATGCTGATGATCCCACCGGCTCCAGCATCCATGGCATCCTCTGTCCTTCGTCTTTATCCTTGTCTTGATTGGCTCCATAAATTACATTTACAAATATCAAACTAACATATTACAATTTTGATAAAAAAACTAATACCCTATTACATAATTCATAGGCACGCTGACCCGCTAAATCTAGTACTTTTGCATAATTGAATAGGGGTTATAAGTGGCACGCGGGCCTCCCCACACCAGATAAAAATAAATGTAAATCAATCCACAAACAATAAAGTAAACAACCACAAACTTGATCCACTAGGTTTACGGCGTTTGGCTTAAAAGTAACATTCAACCAATCATGTACTAATAATTAAATAATAATACACGCATTATAAACCATCATATATATATATAAATCCGGGTTGATTTAAACTTGAATCTCTAACACCAAAACACCAACTGGTTTTGTGTTTATCCCAATATTTAACCTGGACCTCAAACTGGGCCTTTTGTTAAATATCACAAACTGGATAATAAACAAAAATATCACAAGGTTAAACATCAATTATTATTAAATAAATAATAATAAAGCCGGAAAACTTGATTTAAAAATTCAAGAACTTTGAACCTTTAAATAACTACAAGTTTCACACATAAGTTATACAAATATATATAAAGCATGTAAACTGAAAACTTTATCTGGTTAAAAGTCAAAAACTTTGACTTTTTATTATAAACCAAAGTTTCTCACATAATAAATGTATAAATAATAAAAAACAGATAATCTGGAAACTTTAATTGGTTAAAAGTCATAAACCTTGACCTTTGACCAAAAACTAATTTTTACGCAGTTAATATATATAAATAATATATAAACAGCAAACTTGAAACTTTAATGGTAAAAAGATTAGAACCTAATCCTTATACCAAAAACAAAGTTTCACACAAATATATATAAACAATATATTTAATCAGCAGAACTAGAAAATTAATCAGGTAACAGATCAGAAACTTGATCCTAACCACAATACTAATTTTCGCAAAGCATATATACATATATATATCTATGATTAACTTGTTCCCCATCGAGCCTAGAAGAAGGCTCTGATACCACTTTAGGGATTTACAGGGTACAAACATGCATAGCAGAATAAAAACAATACTTGTAAATCCCGTTTGCAGGATCCCAACTGGATGAGGTGGGGAAACAATACCAGAATCATAAAACAGATATATTATGCCACATACAGGTTTAAAATCAGTTATTTCTAAAAGATAGAAAATATACCCTCAAACTGCTGAAGGGGGATACACAGCTACTGCACCATTGAACTGGCTGCTAGACCGCCTACCAAACAATACCCGAGAGCAAAGGGTCCGTATGTGTGTAATCCACCAAAAGCTGCCGACTTTGGCCTACCCTATTACCGCCGAGAAAAACCGCCGCCGCAAGGGGCTTCCTCGGCCCTGGGGTTCGAACTCCGGAAGTGAGCCGCCGCAGTCGTTCGCCGGAGGGGCAGCCGAGCCGCCGCCGATCGCCACCGCCGAAGACCGCCGTCAACCACCGGTTGGTGGTGGTGGGTGTTCGGCCGATATAGAGAGAGAGAGAGAGCAAGGGAGAGGGTTTTGTCCTTTTTGTGGCTTATGTTAATTGTGAGGATTAATTAGAAATCTAGGGTTAATCTCATTTAAATAGCCATTTAAATGGATTAAGCCCATGAACCTTAAGCCCGGTCCGTTTGATCAACAAATTTGATCATTTAGACAAAACGACCCCTCTAGTTTAGTTAATATTAATTAATCAACTATTAATTAATATTTTTCTAACCAAACTCTATTTATTAAATATTTAACTAATATTTAATATTCTCTTTTTCCAATAATAAATATCTATTTATTATTTCTCTCTTTTCTTATAATTAAACAATTGTTAATTATAATCCTTACACACAAATAATGAACCTGGCTCATTATTTGGGTGTGCAACTGTGTGACCCTTTAGTGACTCATAGTGTCCATGGATGTTATGACACGTGTACACTATCCCTGCACACAATACTTTCAGAATTTGCTCAACATATTTTTCAAATTTTGACAATATAATAATAAGGAAGGGTTAGTGGTAAAAATTATTGTATAATTTATAAACGGATCCCCTTTCCTTTTCTTGCGATGCTAGTCTCCTTATCGCTCCTATTTTTTTTAATCTACCCCCCTCATTTTATGAATATTAGCTCCCCCTTACTTGATAATTATTTTATAACTTATAAACCTCCCCCTTAAATGATTAACCCTTTTATAATTCATTAATCCTCCCTTTTTATGAATAATATTGTATATTTGCTCCCCCTCAAGTTTTGCCTATCTTCATGAAGTGTTCTTCCTTTTTTAATGCAACCTATTTGATCATGACTGACAAATACAATTTCTCCAATCTATATTTGATTGAGTTAGTTAATAAATAATATTTTTGGATATATTGGGCAAATAACCATGAATTGATTGTGCATTTTAAATATCCAAATATTTGATTTAGAAATGATAGTGACATATGTTATGTATATGACCATAACTATTTGTATCCTTCCAAGAGTGTAATATTTGTCTAAAATTTGATTAATTTGGCACATTTGGTTAGAATATGTGTTATATGCTTAAATATGAGAAATGCAGTAAGCAATTAGCATATTTGTGTTCAAAACAGGTAAAAGATGTGAAAATTCAATAATTGATGAAAACAGCATACCCACGGTCGACCATGGTTGACCGCGGTAGCGACAAGCAGAACCCCATTGATTTTCACAGCTGAGGCACCTTGCTGCCGTGGTCGATTGTGAATCTGCATACGCTGTATATTCAACATGTTTTGCACACAATACACACATATCACGCACATTAATCAAACCATAAACATAAACTAACACATAATGTTCCTAATTTAATTAAAGCAATTAAGATAGCTTGTGAGATCCGACACAAAATCCCAACATACACATAATTGTCCGAAAGCCCAAACCGGGTAACCCACAACACAAATTTTAATTGATCAAGATTGTTTGATGAAAGATCATTGATAATCTAGAGTGAGTGCGAGATGGACCGGCAACACGAGTGGATGATGTTCCTCCACAACCAAACTTCTTTTGAAGGAAATTGAACATCTTGTTTAACATAGATGTGTTTTCATTCAAGGCATTCGTGTTCTCCCGCATCATATCATTCTTTTTTTCAAGGTCATCCTTTGTTGCATAGTTTTTCCTCCTTGTTGAAGTGCCAATGTCGGAGGCATCCTCCTCCTCTTCTTTAACATCTTCTTCTTCCTCTTCCTCTCTCCTTGATCTCTTAGACCTAGACCCTTTCATAGTTCCCATGTGATCCAGTTTGATGAGGTTTTGAGTGTTGATCAGTTGTTCCGTGTTGGGAAAGTTTTCTACGGGTGGAAGATCAAGATATTGGAATAGATGGAAGAGTAAGTTTCCATAAGGAAGAGATCGTTTGTTGTGAGAGATGAGGCCACTCATCCTCTTGGCTACAAAGTAAGCCATATCCATGGGTTGGTTAACTTTTAGGCAATACATGAGGAGAGAAACCATGGCTTGGATGTCATTATAGTTGCCCGCCTTTGCGTAGACATTGTGGCTAATGATCTTGGCCCACACTTGGCATTGTTGAGTGAGGTGGGAGTATAAAAGCTTGGGAGTATTCCTAGGTACTTTTGGAAGGCATATGGTATCAATCACCCTTGTGGGAGTGATATAATCATCATTAAGGTGTGTGATATAGGTGAGGCTATGCATTTCCGAGTAGAAACGAAGGCCACTAGAAGTGTGTTGTAGGAAGGTGCCAAAATCGGCAAGAGACCAAGTCCATTGGTTATGATACATGTTGAGTTATATCATCATTTCGGACTCATCAAATTGGAATCCGACATAAAATTCCCTAATATGATCGGGATGAACAACTACATCATGATTGAGAAAAACATTCCATTCAAGATTGTTGAACACGTGTCCAACCTCTTATTGGTCGAAGTCACCAACACTTACGGTTCTCCCGTAGGTGTGGGTCGGTTGGTGACAAGAGGACGGTTTTTTATTATAAATCTAGGAACCCTATTCAAGGTGACTTGTGGTGCATTTTGCTCAGTATTATCACTATTGGGTTGAGTAGGTTGTCTAGACCTAGAAGGATTTCTTCTAGGGTTGTTTGAAGGCTCGACAACTTCCTTACCCCTCGATCTTTCCATTGTCTAGAATCAACAAAAGAAAATGGTTATAAGAGATATAATATTTTATCTTTTAACATAATGATTGCATGTGGGTGAGCTTTTTTAAAGAGGATTTTCAAATTTTTTTTGAGAAAATCATGCAACCATGGTGTTAAGTCCTCTTACAGTCGACCGTGATATGGTGACCGTAAAGATATCTTAAGATTTGAATTTTAACCCAAATCTAATATATTTTTAGAAGAAAAAATGATGATTTCTACCTTAGTGATGAGGAAATTGATGGAGATGAAGAATAGTATGTGTTTTGGCTTGAAAGCTCTTCGCCGAAATCTTCAAGATCTTGCCGGAATCTTCGTCGGAGCATTGGAGAACATGAAGATTTGAGAGAGAGAGAGAGAGAGAGAGAATTATGGAGTTTTTGATTTTAAATGGAGAGTGAGAATGAAGTATGTGGATGTGGAGTAAAGATGAAGTTGAATGGAGTAAATATGAGTTGATGGTTTTGATGAGAGTTACAGAAAAGTGATATTTTGAAAAGAGAAAATGAATCTCAGACTTGATTTTTTGGGATATGCATTTATTGAAGAAGTATAATTTTTATATTTTGAAAATTGGAATTTTTAACAATTTTTGGCCAAAATTCGACCTTCCACGGTCGACCGTGGTCAACCGCAGTCGCGGTTAGCAAAACTCAAATTTTATATTTTTGTACTTCGTTTTTATATTAATCAATTTTGTTTAATACACTGAATTATTTATGATAAACATATATTTCACACATAATCATATTTCAAACATGTATATCTAGTTGTTGAGTTGATTTACTTTAGATCTAGTAGTTCTTTCACCAATGTTTCCAATAACTTGATTTATTGGATGATCTCTTATTTTTCTTTTGTAATTAAGATTGAATCATTGAAGGGTTTTGTAGGGTATAAAAACATGCACAGCGGAATAAAACCCCCTCCAGTGATCTCATCTAACTCGTACAGAAACTAAAAGAGGAAGAGGGTCAGAAAGGTTATACCTTGATGAAATCAAAACTTTTTCTTCAATTCTCTAGACAGCTGCAGGTTATCCACTGCTACTGCACCACCTCGAACGGGCTGCTACACCGCCTAAGGATTAAACCTCGGATCAAATAACCGTGACCCGCGATGTGTGTGTGTGTTTCCGCGTCGCCGCCGGCCACCGCCCTCGGTGGTTTGGTTTTCCCTTTGCGCCACCGCCGAGAAAGTGAGAGGAGGGAGAGAGCTTTTAGGGTTATCTTCTTTTGACTTGTAATTGACTAATGTGATTAATGAGAGGTAAATAAGGTTTATATAATAAACCCTTATTAGGCCCTAAGCCCGTTTAATTAAAGCCCAACTTTAATTAAACTATTAATCAATTACAGAAAATACCCTCGACCTTTCTAATTAATTAATAACTATTAATTAATTGGTCTCGTTAATATTTAAACTAAATATTAACTTCTCCTTTTAAATAATATCTTTTATTATTTCTCTCTTTCACAATAATTAATTAAACTATTAATTATTGTCATACATAAAAGGTAAAATCCAAAAGGTTCTATTTGGGTGTGCAGCGGTGTGATCCTTTAGTGTCACATAGTATTGGACACGATGATAAATGTTATCTATCTCTGCACATAATCTAACAGACTCCCACTTGTGCAAGATAAGTAACATTCCTTGCACATCGTTGGCCTAAGGAGGTCCCTAGCCAGACACTTAGGTTAACCAGACTATGAGATCTCTTACATCTAGAGATATAATCCAAACCTTGGATTATCTAGGCTTTTCCTTTTGCATCGCGATATTTCATAATGTGAGTATTTGACATGGAGCAGGGATCTCATCTAATACTCAGATTTTCTCGACTCTGATTTCGACACTCTGCAGTTACGGTTTTTCCCAAATGAATAACTATCATTCTAACCGAGCGCGGCCACGCATTTTCAGTAGTCTTAATCGTCGAGGAGCTCAGAAAATATCTCTCCTAAAAAGGAGGTGCAAATTCCATCTTGACTATTTCAATTTGAGCACATGGCTTCCGCTGCACCTAGACAAGCCCCTTATGATCACCCTGTTACGGCGTGACGTTGTTACGGCGTGACGTTAGAACATGCTAAAGTATAGAAGTTACCACGCCCCAAACCAAATATCTCAGGTCTAAGGACAACCTATCAAGTTTACTTATGTTAACGCTCCATGAAGTAAACTCAATGCGGATCACCCCAATATTTATCCCCTGATAAATATCTATGAATACTTGGTCACAACCTTGTGCTTTTATTCATACCCGAATAAATCATCAAATATCCATAATAGCGTTACCTCCCTAATGTAGCTCCCACTACATTAAGTAGCTACGGACATTTAGACAACTCATCACTTGACTTGTCATGGATAGGTTAAACATGCTAAAAATGGACAACTACGAAACATTATGCAAATACCTCCTATTTCAATCCCATGAAATGTAAATACATAATAAAAGGTTTCAAGTTATATCCATAGTAATAATCAAAAACACGAACTAGCTGCTATGTTCCAAGTACTGCATTCCTATAGAACTCGCATGCCTCTCATGCTTAGCCCTAGCTAGCGGCTTCGTCAACGGGTCAGCAACGTTGTCGTCCGTCGGTATCTATTGCAATCTAATATCATCTCTTCCAATGATCTCTCGAATGAGGTGATATTTCCTGAGTACGTGCCTGGTCCGCTGATGATCTCTAGGCTCTTTATCTTGCGCTACAACCCCTGAGTTGTCACATAATATATCGATCGGTCTAGAGATACTGGCAACAACTCTAAGATCCGAGATAAAATTCTTCAGCCAGATAGCTTCCTTTGCTGCATCACTTGCCGCAATATACTCTGCCTCTGTAGTAGAATCTGCTATTGTATCTTGCTTCTGAATCTTCCAAGATATGGCTCCTCTGTTTAGGGTAAAGACAAATCCTGACTGCGGCCTGAAGTCGTCTCTGTCGGTCTGGAAACTAGCATCAGTGTTACCAGTTACACTGAGCTCATCCATCGAACCTCCATATAGTAGGAATATGTCTTTCGTCCTTCTCAGATACTTGAGAATATTCTTGACGGCCACCCAATGAGCTTCACCAGGATTTTGCTGATATCTACTCGTGACACTAATAGAATAGGCAACATCGGGTCTAGTACATAGCATGGCATACATAATCGAACCAACTGCCGAGGCATATGGTATCAATTTCATCTTGTCCTGATCTTGACTAGACACAGGACATTGAGCCTTGCTTAAAATCGCGCCAGATTGCATAGGAATAAATCCTTTCTTGGATCCATCCATCCATCTTGAATCTTTTCACGACTTTGTCAATATAAGTACTTTGACTAAGTCCGATAAGCCGCTTAGATCTATTCCTATAGATCTTTATACCTAGTATATAATCAGCTTCTCCCAAGTCTTTCATCTGGAAACATTTACCTAACCAGGATTTTACTCCTTGTAATACTGGTATATTGTTTCCTATTAACAGTATGTCGTCTACATACAAGACTAGGAAGGTTACCGCGCTCCCACTGAATTTGGTGTAAACACACGACTCGAACTCACTTTTGGTAAAACCAAACTCTTTGATGCGCTCATCAAAGTGTAAGTTCCAGTTCCTAGATGCTTGCTTTAGTCCATAAATGGATTTAAGCAACTTGCATACTTTATTAGGGTTCTTTGGATCCGTAAAACTATCCGGTTGTATCATATATACATCCTCTGTCAGTTTCCCGTTAAGGAAAGCGGTTTTGACATCCATTTGCCATATCTCATAGTCAAAATATGCTGATATGGCCATTAGAATCCTAATAGTCTTAAGCATTGCCACTGGGGAAAAAGTTTCATCATAGTCAACACCATGAGTTTGCGTGAAACCTTTTTCCACTAGCATTGCTTTAAAAGTATGCACCTTTCCATCCATGTCTGTCTTCTTTTTGAAGACCCATTTGCACCCAACAGCTTTACTGTGTTGAGGCAAATCCACTAACTCCCAAACTTGGTTGTCATACATGGATTGCATCTCTGCCTTCATGGCTTCCAGCCATCTCTCAGATTCTAAACCTGAGGCAACGTCTTGGTAGGTAGTGGGTTCTAAAAGATCCCCTTCGTCTTGAGCAACTAGGAATCTCAGATACCTATCTGGCTCAATACGAGGCCTACTAGACCTGCGAAGGTCTTGTGTTTGCACCTCTTCCTCAACCACAGACTCGGGTTGAGGTTCAACAATTTTCTGTAGAACTATAGGTTCAATTATCGGTGGTGGTGTAATCTCCTCCTCTTTAATTTCTTGAAGCTCTATTTCTTTTCTCGGAATCTCTGAGTTTAGAAACTTCTCCTCCAAGAATACCCCTTTACGAGCAACAAAAACTTTGTTCTCATCTGGGTTGTAGAAATAGTATCCCATGGTTTCCTTGGGATAGCCCATGAAGATACACTTATCTGATTTGGGATTGAGTTTATCCGTGAATGTTCTCTTAACATACACCTCACATCCCCAAACCTTTAGAAAAGACATTTTGGGCTTTTTTCCCGTCCATACCTCGAACGGTGTCTTTTCAACCGATTTGGTTGGAACCCGGTTCAGCATGAACGCTGCTGTCTCGAGTGCGTGTCCCCAAAACGACAATGGTAGTGAACTTCGACTCATCATTGATCGTACCATGTCAAGCATTGTACGATTCCTCCTTTCTGATACACCATTCATCTGAGGTGTATACGGAGGTGTGAGTTGTGAAACAATCCCACATTCCTTCAAATGATCGTCGAATTCCTGACTCAGATACTCGCCACCTCGATCCGACCGAAGCGACTTTATCTTCTTGTCCAGCTGATTTTGTACCTCATTCTGAAACTGTTTAAACTTGTCAAAACTTTTAGATTTAAGTCTCATGAGGTAGACATAACCGAACCTACTGAAGTCGTCAGTAAAGGTTATGAAATACCGGTATCCTCCTCTAGCCTCCGGAGTAAAGGGTCCGGACACATCTGTGTGTATAATCCCTAATAACTCGCTGGCCCTTTCATTCTCACTGTTGAAAGGCTGCTTTGTTATTTTACCAGACAAACAAGATTCGCAAACATCATATGACTCCAAGTCAAAAGGTTCTAGAATTCCGTCATCTCGGAGTTTCTCTATGCGTTTCTCGTTTATATGTCCTAAACGAGAATGCCAGAGGTAAGTTTGATTCAAGTTACTCTTGGATCTCTTACTTATATGATAGATGTCATTGTTATCTAAATTTAGCGTATATAGACCATTTTCTGGAGTAGCTTTGAAGAAGAAAACATCATTTTAAAAACATGAAATAGCCTTTTCATTAAAAACATAAGCAAATCCACAGTCTATTAGTAAATTGAACGAGATAACATTTTTAATTAGTCTTGGAACATAATAACAAGGTTCTAGTTCTATGACCATGCCCGAGGGCAAACTAAGACAATATGTCCCTACAACTTCAGCACCAACCATGGAGCCTTCGCCTACTCGCAGGTCCATATCTCCTTGTCTCAGTTTCTTACTTCTCTTGAATCCCTGCAAATGATTGCATATGTGATGACCACATCTGGTATCCAATACCCATGATTCATAAGAAGTAATAAGACAATCTATCATAAAGATACCTGTATCATTGGGCGAACCAATGTCCAGCTGATCTATGTCGAGTGAGTGCTCGCATGAATCCTTGCTGCCACAGTCTGGGCAACAAATTTCTCCAAGTTCTTCCAGCCAGTCATCCTCCTACATAGGATCCACAACTAGTGACTCTAGCTGCTTTGGGTTCAACTCGTCGCTAATGCACATGAGGATTTCGTGCAACCCTGCGACAGTCATCTCAAAATCACCGAGGACATACATTACTCTTTTCTGGTAATAGTCCGACAAGGAACCAAACAAGAGCATAACTAGCTCATGTGGTTTTTATTTTGATCCAAAACTCTCATAGCAATCTAAGAGCCTTCTCATGTTAATGAGATGATCGCTAATAGGCTGACTTTCTTTCATCTTGGCTGAAAAGATTTCCCTCATCAATAGCATACGACATATCCGTTCACTAAACTTGAACTTCTGCTCCAGTCCTTTAACAACCTCATAAGATGACCTCTCACGGAGATCATCCGTAAACTCGGATGATGTGGTGAGAACGAGAATCGACATAACATCAGATTCTTCAGCCAGATACTGATAGTAAGTGTCATACTCACTATCCTAGGCATCTACTCCTGGTCGCTCTGGAGGCAATGTCTCAATGATGTGAAGCTTTCCCTGTGCATCCAAAATAATTTTCAGATGCATC
Organism: Pulicaria dysenterica; assembly: GCA_947179395.2. NCBI lineage: Eukaryota > Viridiplantae > Streptophyta > Magnoliopsida > Asterales > Asteraceae > Pulicaria > Pulicaria dysenterica. The sequence continues at coordinate 33,504,439 of OX359290.1, forward strand.
TTCCAAACAGCAAAGTTTGAACCTGAAAGCTTCCACTTGCTAGTGATGAGACTTAGAGACTCTCTTGGTGAACAAAACGGAATAACATATATAATAGACATCTACAGAAAAGAAAAAGATAAAACCGATTCAGTATTGATTATATCTTCTAATAATTATTACCTTTTAACAAAAATTATTAGACTAGGATCCATATTTCACATTTCTCGATGCAAGGTTTGGGCACTTCCCACCGAGACAATGCTATTTCTGGTAGGTAAAAACTATACCAATCGTATCCTAACTGGACACGACTCCTAGATCCGCGGGACATCAGTTACAAGAACTGTGCATGTTTAGTCCCTCTAGTGCATTTTGTGCCTGGACTCTCGATTATCACCAAAATAGATCGCACCACCTAAGACAGCATGAATTCTGGCCGAGACTCCCGATTATGGCAGAATCTTTCATGCCCCTTCCCGCAATGGTTTGAACCCGGATACCCAAGGTTTGGGCACTTCCGACACCCGAGTATCGTTTAACAGCAATGGTGTACCATTAGGTGGGTAGTACACTGATCTAAGATTTTTCTAAAAAGGATTTCCAAGTTTTTAACGTGAAAAACTTTAATGCCAGTTTTCTTTTAAAAACATCTGTTTCAATAATTAACTATTATTAAAACCCTTGTTTTATTTCATCGTGTTAATCACAACCATGCATATATAAATTATGTAAAGAAATAAAACAACCACAAACAACTACGCCTTAGCCTTGCCCGTAACTAATTTCGGTTTCGTGAGCCACACGAAAAACCCGACGGTCAAAACCTAAATGGAAAACACAACACACATGGCATGGCGTTCTGAAGCTCCCACTAGCTCTAGCATCCAATCCTGCTCCCTGCTCCTTGGTTCTTGGTTCTTGTATTAGCTTCATATTTATTCTAATAATCTATTCTATTCTAAAAACTAAAAAGGAAAAAATTACAAGATTGATCAAAGGCCCGCGGCCCGCTAATTCTAATACTTTTACAAAATAGAATAGGGGTTGTAAGTGGCACGCAGGCCTCCCCACACCATAGAATAATAAAACCAATCACAACCACAAGTGCGAGAAAATAAACAATCCACAAGGTCTAGGGCTCGGTCATGACATCCCAAACATGTACTAAACAAATACATGAAAGTACAACGACAACTGATTTCTAATTATTCATCTTGATGAAAAATAACTGATTTTAACAACCTGTTAAAACCCCTATATTGTTTTTCGGTTATTTGCAATAAATATTTATTTCAAGTTTTATACTTTGATAATTAATCAAAAAACTCAAAAATAATATTTAAACCTTAAATTAAAATAACAAACTGTATTTCAATTTAATATTGAAAACAAAATATCTGAACCGCGAGCTGGCCCAAAAACCTTTAGCGCTGCTAACCCTAGCCGCTAAACCCAAACTAGGCCGCAGGCTTCCTGGGCCGTGGTTTTCTGGGCCGAAGCCCACCACACAGTTAGCGCCGCTAACTGGGCAGCTAACCGCGTCGCTAACGCGTCGCTCTCCGCGCCGCGTACCCCCACAACCACCGCAGACCGCCGCCGATCATCGGCAGCCAGCGACTGCCGTCCCAGACTTGAGACCGCCTCCGATTAGGGTGGTGTTGATGCTCTCGGTTATCGTAAATAACAACAATAAATAAAAAAAACAGATTTAATTAAAAATTAAATCTAACAATCTTTTTTTCCAAAAAACTAATTAATCTAATCCAATAGAAAACATAAACTTGAATTCTATCAACTGGATGATCAAAAAAAATCTTTCTGGATAAAAAAGAATCATATTTTATCAGAATAAAAAGAAACCTACCTAGTCTCCTACGAGGTTAGAAGTGGCTCTGATACCACTGAAGGGTTTTGTAGGGTATAAAAACATGCACAGCGGAATAAAACCCCCTCCAGTGATCTCATCTAACTCGTACAGAAACTAAAAGAGGAATAGGGTCAGAAAAGTTATACCTTGATGAAACCAAAACTTTTTCTTCAATCCTCTAAACAGCTGCAGGTTATCCACCGCTACTGCACCACCTCGAACGGGCTGCTAGACCGCCTAAGGATTAAACCTTGGATCAAATAACCGTGACCCGCGATGTGTGTATGTTTCCGCGTCGCCGCCGGCCACCGCCCTCGGTGGTTCGGTTTTCCCTTTGCGCCGCCGCCGAGAAAGAGAGAGGAGGGAGAGAGCTTTTAGGGTTATCTTCTTTTGACTTGTAATTGACTTATGTGATTAATGAGAGGTAAATAAGGTTATATAATAAACCCTTATTAGGCCCTAAGCCCGTTTAATTAAAGCTCGTTTAATTAAAGCCCAGCTTTAATTAAACTATTAATCAATTATAGAAAATACCCTCGACCTTTCTAATTAATTAATAACTATTAATTAATTGGTCTCGTTAATATTTAAACTAAATATTAACTTCTCCTTTTAAATAATAACTTTTATTATTTCTCTCTTTCTCAATAATTAATTAAACTATTAATTATTGTCATACACAAAAGGTAAAATCCAAAAGGTTCTATTTGGGTGTGCAGCGGTGTGATCCTTTAGTGTCACATAGTATTGGACACGATGATACATGTTATCTATCTCTGCACATAATCTAACAATCATTTGTTTCCTTGATAGGAGTTGTTAAATTATTTACTCCATTTGTGCTTACATTTTCATTTGACTTGGTTAATTGAATCTCAATATGTTCTTGTTCATTGAGATCATCAACAACAAGAGCTGTGTTTTGTTTAAAGGAGTCTCATCAAATGTAACATTTAATGATTTTTTAATAGTCATAGTGTATTTATTAAGAACTCTGTACGCTTTGTTGGTAGATGAATATCCTAAAAATACACCCTCACAAATGTTTGCGCCAATTTGATTTAAATTATTTTTATTGTTTGTGATAAAACATTTTCTCCCAAAGACTTTAAAGTGTTTAAGTGTTGGATTTTTAGCCTTAAATAATTCATAAGGGGTTTTGTTTAAAAATGATCTAATTAAAACTCAATAAAGAATATAGGTGGTTGTTGCAATAGCATCGCACCAAAATTTTTGAGGAATCGTTTGTTCATTTAACATGGTACGACTCATTTCTTGTAAGGTTCTGTTTTTCCTTTTCACTACTCCATTTGATTGAGGAGTTCTAGGAGACGAGAAGTTATTAGTAATGCAATGTTTGTCCCAAAAAGTTCCTAACTGAAAATCATTATCAAATTCTCTACCATGATCCGTTCTAATGGATAAAATCAAATGACCTTGTTGATTTTGAATTTGATTTCTCAAGACTTTAGATTTCTCAAGCTCCTTTTTTAGTTTTTAGAAAAAGAGTCCAACTATATCTTGAATAGTCATCTACAACAACAAGAGTATAGAAGTTACCACATAGCTTTGAATTGAAGATGGCCCAAACAAATCCTTGTGCAATAGTTCAAGTGTTTTCTTTGTTGAGATCGTATTGTTAGATTTGTGAGATGCATGAACTTGTTTCCCTATTTTACAAGCATCATAGAAATGTTTATCAAATTTTAATTTAGGTAAATCATTTACATGTTCTTGATTACTTATATTCTGAATAAGCCGCATATTTGCATGTCCTAACCTTCTATGCCATAATGTATAATCATCATTTAGACTAGTAAGACACACTTGGATGGATGGATTATCATTTAGTCTACATGTATATAATCCACTTTTTCTTTTTCCTTTTATTAAATTTTTGTCACCTTTAGTAACCACACATTGATGTTCAGTAAATTTGGCATTCAAATCATTATCACATAATTAACCCACACTAATGAGATTAATTAAAGCTTAAGTTGTCGACATGGTCAATGTTTTTAAAAGTAATTTGATCGAGAGAGATGGTAAATTTACCAATGAATTTTCCCTTTAAGTTGCTTCCATATATTACATGACCTCCATCATATTCTTTGTATGTTGAAAATAGATCTTTGTTGTCTGTCATGTGTTTTGAACATCCACTGTTGAATATCCATTCACAAGAGTGTAAATGTCCATTGGAAGCTTCCTAACAATTTAAACATTTAATAAATTTGTCACCCAATATCTCATGGGTCCGGGGTTGTTAACATCAAAAAATCCTATCTTGTTTCATGTATATGAAGTTTTGTCCATAGTGGTATGTTCTAGGTTGTACATGAATGTACCTATGATTGTTCCAATCTTGTGTAGGATAGAAGTTTATCCTATTTTAAGGGTAATTATTAACCCATCTTTGGTCATAGTGGTAGGTTCTACTTTGATTGAGATGATTAACCATGGCTTGATTTAGATTATTATTGTGGTGTGAGTGATGGTGATTCCTATTTGTTTTAGTATTGTAATTCCATTTGTACCTATTATTTTTCATACCGGTTTGTTGATTGTAATGAGTAGTGGGTAGCTTTGTAGGCTTTGTATAACCTATACCATTTCTTTGAGGTTCATAAAACTGGCTGACTTGTTGAGGAGTTGCAACAGGAATGGAGTTATGTATGTGTGTGTGTTTTAACAAAGTAGGATGTACTAGGCTGAAAACTATTTTTAGGAATATTGACCCCACTGGTCTTCCTTACGGTCGACCGCGGTCGCATCCAGGGACCTTGGTGACCTTCCCCACGGTTGTAGATGCTATAGGTACGGTCTACTGTGGTGATTCGACTATGGGTACTTTTCCTTTTTCTTTAACAAAAATAATTTTCTTTTTAGGATCAAGTGGTGAAATTTTCTTCTGAATTAAACCCTAATCCCGACTTATCATTTGATGGTTTTTGAGAATTTACTTTCCGTTCAACATTGAACGACTCTTCTCAAATCATGACTTTGTATCATCTATATCCTCCTTACACTTGTGCATTTTTTGTTTTTCATTTTATTTTAAAAGCATCGCATTTTGATTTTTCAATTCCATAATTAAATCCTTAAGCAAGTCATTTTCACAAGTTATCGTATCCTTTTCAAGTGTGATCTTGGAGTTAATTTCATTTAAGAGTTCTATTTTATCAGTTGCCTTTATAAGAAATTTTCCACACTTGTAATATTCTTTTCTAAATCATTATCAAATGATATACCACTATTAAATGATGAATCAGAATGTACCTCTTTTGTGTTGTTTGCTATGAGGAAAATTTCTTCTTCCTCCTTGGTTGGTTCTTCTTCACTTTCACTCCAAGCCCCGCTAATAAATGCCTTGTGATTTTCATCTTTCTTGGTGTTTCTTGGACATTCATTCATGGTGAGATGGATCACCACATTTGAAGCAAACATTTTGCTTCTTTTCTCCTTTAAAATTCTCTCTTTTCTTTTCCGAAGGTTTTGTTTCTTTTGTATCCTTTTTAGGATACCTAACGAAACTTCCTTTTCTTTTGAAAAAACTGCTTAGATTCGAACTGCCATTGCAAACTCGTCATCATCTTTTTTAGTTAGATTTGACTTCACTTCTTCATCTTCGTCTTTTTCACTCGAGCTTTCTTTGACATGCTTGGCTTTTAGGGCTAAGGAATTAACTTTTTCTGTTTTTCCTTTGATGATTTCATTATCTTTCTCAATCACCATTTCATAGACTTTTAAGCTACCTATGAGTTCGTCAAGCTTAAAGACATCTAAATCTTTGGATTCTTCAATGGATATGACCTTGGGTCTCCACTTAGGATGTAATGCCCTAAAAAACTTTTGTCACATAATGTTTCTTAGTATATTCAACATCAAGTGACTTTCTCGTGACAATGTTATTAAACTTTGTATATCCTTCCTCAATAGTTTCATTTTCCGTCATGGAAAATTTTTCGTATTTTTGAACTAAAAAATCGATTTTGCAAACTATTACTTGTGGATTTCCTTGGTGAGTTGTAATAACATTTTCCAAATTTCATTTGACGTTTTGCACATTACCACTCTTTCAAATTATGTTCGTGGTAAGGCATTGTACAAAATAAGTTTGGCTTGAAAATTTTTGTTTATTTGTAGTTTATCATCCGGCGTTATTTTAGTGTCATCTTCGGGTTTAAAATCACCGTTCTCAATAATATCTCATAGGTCATAGTCCTTAGCTTTGACGTAAATTTCAAAGCATTGTTTCCAATAACAAAAACCGTCAGTTTCAAGTAGTGGTGGTCTAGACATAGAACAACCCTCAACATAGTTTCCTTGAGCCATGGATCAACTCAAAATTTGAAAAGTTTAGTTTTTATGAATTTTATAAAACTTGAGCAAATTGGGAGATACTTGCTCTGATACCAATTGTAGAAACTAGAAAGGGAGTTGAATTGTTTCTCTGTCCATGTTTTCGAATAAAAAAAATCATAAGCACAAATATTAATAAATGCAATGATAATAAATTTGCTTGAAATGTAAAGTTGCAGGAAGTATATATATATATATATATATATATATATATATATATATTATTAACGGAAATATAAATGATTGAAATGGAAATAAATGAAAATGCAAGAAAGTAAAATGCAAGAATGTAAAGTTGCCAAAATGTAAAGATGCAACAATATAAAAATACAAATGCAAATGCAAATGCAAGTATGAAAAGGTTAAACGTTTAGAGAAATGACACCGATACTTTATCGTGGTTCGGTTGAACTCCAACCTACGTCCACGCCTTGACCTCCGTCAAGTTTCCACTAGCACTAGGTGCAAATATCTCTTAGCCCGGAAGAGATCACCGAATACAATCACCTTTAAGGGTAGATGACAATCACCAAAAGTTCTAATCCAATAACTCAAAAGTGTTCTTCACCAAGAACACCAATCTTCTTCAACAAGAAATATGAACACTCAAAAGGTAAGGTGGGGAATAGTCAAACCCACCAAGAACAACTATGTTCTACACTTGAAAACAACTCACCAAGAACACAAACACCCAACAATGGTGTAAAATCTCTAAGCTCTCAAACAAGAAAAGTATGAAGAATATGAAGAACACTTAATGGATTTTATTGCTTCTTTTCGCTAGATCTTGAAGTGTAGGTTGAATATATGAAAGTGTATAAACAACTTCAAGAATCACACACACACACAAACACACACACACACACACACACACACACTAAATACACAATTTGTAAGATCACAAGTGTGTGAATGTGTAGTAGAGAGCAAATGTTCAGATTGCAAAAGGTATGAATGAAGGAGAAGAGGGTGTAATTTATAAAAAGAGAAGAGAGAGATGGCCGATGTCCATGGGCCGGACGGTCAACCCACGGTCGACCGCCATACGACCGTGGCCTATTCTGCCAGCATCTCGAGCCGTTAAGAAATTATTTTTGTTATGTTTTGGCCTCCTCTTATAAGCTGGTATTTTGGATACAAGAAATCTCGAAATAAATATCGTTACACTGTGCATTTGGACTGACTTTTAAATCAAATGAGCACATGTTTAAATGTGGTGGTGACACCTCATTGTACTTGGTATGTCATAAGATTCACCAAATCATTTTATATTCACCATCATTTAATACACAGTATAATAATACCTCTTAGTGATATTTATCTTGTAACCCAAAATACATATTTTCACTATTGCCAATATATAAAAATATTTTCATTCAAATCAGTTGGCAAAATGTTATAAAAACTTTGTTCCATATATAAATGTCTTTTAAGTCTATATCGAACATTTTTATAAGTGAAAATAATTTACTGTTAAAAAATGACTCTTTATAGATGTGTCTTTTACGATTAATCGTCATTTTTATTTTTAACGATGTTTGGCAGAATATGAAATTTGCAATTGTATTAATTTATTGTAATTTATCAGTGTTGTGATTAATGCAAATTTATATAAGTTATTAGTTTGTCAAACTTATTATTTTCATGTTAACTTGGATTTTTGTGTTGATAATTTTTCTCTTTATTATATTATTAAAATTGCATCATCAAAACAATATATATTTAAATATTTTAATCTCTTGATGGCACTAACACATACGATCATCAACATCCAATTGAATATCCTTCATTTGTAAAGAACGTGTCTTTCTTTGATTCGATAGATGGATATTTTGTATTCGTACTTAGCGATATGAGGAGTTTTAATCAAAAAAGGTTTATTCTCAGAGGTAGAAGATGATAGAAAATAAAAAATGAGACTATGAGATTGTTATGGGTTTTTTATATACCTTTTCGATGAGAGAGAAAATCCGTTTGAGAAATTTTAATTATCGGTTACACTCAACATTGATTGGATGGGTTAATCAAGATAAGTAGTAAAAATCGGTTATTTACAATGACTACTTTAGTAAAATGTTATTATAAATTACATAAATAATTTTAAAATAACCATTACATTGAAAACGAACATACAAACTCAATGAAACTAGTTTTTTTGACTAACTCAACCTAAGTGAACTGTGAATTAATGAAACTGGTTCATTAAAACATAAGTTAGACACACTAACGTTGTGTGACTGACCACTCAGCTTGAGCAACCTTTTGTGCTCAACATGACTATTTAGCTCAACTTAGTGACACTTAGTCAAATTTTTTGACACAAACTCAACTTGTTTTAATTTACACGTGGCAATTTAAAACATAAATGGAACTTATCCATGAGATATTGTCAACATATCACTCATCTTGCTTGAGTACTTAGTTAAATTGAAACATATTTATCAACTGAGTACTCAACTTCGCACACTATCAGGCTGATGCTCAAAAATCAATTGAAAATTATGAATTGAGAATTCCTAAGTCACTTTGCAGACGTTAAACGATTTTTTCATCAAGTGTTTTAGCAAATATATTTCCTAATTGATCATGAGTGGAAAATAACTTGATTTCAACTTAACCTTTTTCCAACTAATGTCTCATCTTTATACGCTTTGTTCTTGAGTGGAAGATTGGGTTATATATGATGGTTATTGCACTTTGATTATCACAGTAAATAGGTGCCTTGTTGAAGGTGGTACCAAAGACTTGAAGCTAATGTTGCATCCACAAGATTTGAGCACAATATCTTCGTACATCAACATACTTAGCTTTAGGAGTTGAAGTAGCCACTGAATTGTGCTTCTTTCTTGTGCAGCTTAATTACTTTTCACCAAGAATCTACATCTTCCTGTTGTACTCTTTCTATTTAGTTTGCACCCAGGATATAATTTGCATCACAGTAACCAATTAGTTCTAATCCAGTATCTTTTGAATACCAAAGACCTGTATTTGGTATTCCTTTGATGTATTTGAAAATCCTCTTCACAGTTTGAAGATGTGATTCCTAAGGGCTAGCTTGACATCTTACGAAGACACATGTTGCAAACATGGTATCAAACCTACTTGTTGTCAAATAAAGTAATGAACCAATAATTCCTCTATAAGCAGTTGTCTGACATACAACTTGCCATCTGAGTCTTTACTCCCCTTGACAGAGGGTGACATGGGTGCTTTAATTCAAGATCAATTTTCAAACCCGTATTTCCGAATCAATTCAAGAACATACTTGCTTTAATTAATAAAGATGTCATTGAACTTCTGTTAATTCTAAATTCCTAGAAAGTATATCATCTCACCCATCATACTCGGTACTCATTGAACATGATCTTAGATAGAGGGATTTGTGAGGGCCCTGAGGAAGCGGAGGGAGCGAAGGATCGGGTTTCACTGTTGTGTTGCTTAATGCCCTTCAAGAAGGCAAGGAAGTCAACTTCATAACCTTTGCCTTTCAACCTCAGAGCATTCAGTTCAGGTACCGCAGCGATCGACGATTTGGCTACTCACATAGAGCATTATTGGCTAATCCGCTTGTCATATATAGTCAACTAAATACTCGGATGTTAATATACTATGGTTATAGAGTTAGAATCAAAGACGGAAGTGGGTTACACATATAGACGTGAGAGTTTTTTTTAAAAAAAGAATGATGCACATGGTGCGCGCTGTGTTGGATATTTTAAAAAATCTTGAGAGCTCTTTTCTATTGATTATAAAAAACAAATAGTTTGTTCTTTAAATATTTACACGCCTGCAAATATAAAAAACATAATTATTTGAAAAAACAAACAACATCTAAATAAGATTTGTAACTTAGCTAATAATAATTAATTTACACATATATAAATTAAGTTGCATATATGTGGATACATAATAGATTACCTCTTTTGCTTAAATTCCTTACCAAGATGTATCAAAATTTGTTAACGTTATGATTTTATCAAAGGAATCTCTTATTACTCTTATTGGTATTTGTAAACATGCAAATAAACAATTGCTAAACTCCTAGAGATTTCTGTTCTAATAATCCAACCTAACATCGATTCCCTACCAGAATAATTACTGCCACACACACATGTGGGTGTGGTTGTGTGTGTTTTCAGCTTTTGAGATAGAAGCACTTGGACTGACGAAATAAAGTACTAAGCTGTAAAAAATGCGTAAAAAATCATTGGCATCTGGAATTTATCTTACTCCAATACAACTTTACTATTAAATAGTTCATATTATCATGAAAGGAACATGATACAAGAAAGGTTTAATTTCGGCGATGATGGTGAATATATATATACCATCCTCTAGGGTTTTCGATCTTCTTCTTTTGATGCCGATGGAAAATATATATGGTAATATATTTTTGTTGATGAAGACCAAGAATTGCTGTTTCTTTTTTGTCTGCAAAGGAAGAGATTTGGGCGGTTTCTTCTACATCATAAAATAGCTCAGAAGGGATAGACAAGGAAGGAGAAAATGAGTTGGGTGGGAACGAAGAAAAATGGCGAAAAGACCTTTCATCGCTTTCTAGTGATTTAAGATCCAAACGGCAACTAAGGATAAAGAAGCCAAAGGCGTCGATGGGTCTTACAAGGTCAAGAAAAGGTCTTACAAGGTCAAGAAAATTGGAATTACAAGAAGAAAAAAAGGCAACAAATCAAAAAATGATATAGAAACATAAAGACAAGAGAAAAGAAACACAGGTGTGGGTAAAAGCTCAGGTAAGGATAGCACCACATTTAAAACGAACAAAGAACCACCGCCTTCTCCTCCACTTCCGCCATCATAACCATCATGGTTCCACCATCGGCTCTAATAACTCTATATGAAGTATCATATCTTCTGCCTACATATAAAGATAGATCAAGATTAAAGATTTTTGTAATATATAGAGAAATCAAGATTTAAGATTGTTGTAATATGTAGGATGATTTGACAAGCATATATAACGAAAATATTTAGAAGGTTTCCTTACCTAGGAAGCACTTTTGGAGTGTGTATTCTCTCTTACACATTGAAAACCCTAGAGAGAGAGAAGGGGGATTTGTGTTTGTGAGAAAGAGAAAGATAGAGGGGGTGGGGTTGGTATAGTTGACCGTTAAAAGGGTAAGAGAAGAGGGGATGAAAACAAAGATGGGTGGGGAACTCGTAATGATTTGCTTAAATAATACACTTGAACTAATTTGTTTTTTTCCTACAAGGAAAAAGGGTAGAGTCACAAGAAAGATATTTTCCCAAAATCTTTTTTGACATTATTACCTGAAAATTATTTGTTAGAACCTAGAGGGGGGGTGAATAGGTTATTTTACTTAGTTTACCAATTTTTCACAAATAAAATTTGTAAGTTGTGTATAGAAGATTTTTCTTGAAGTTTATAACACAACAAATATATATATATATATATACTTGAAATAAAGAGAGTAAGGGTAGAGAGATATCACCAAGAGTAGACAAGAGATTTATAGTGGTTCATGCAAGTGTTAACAAACTTGCACTACATCCACTCCTTGGCCTCACCCACCAAGAGTTTGCTCCACTAGCTTCTCTCTTTGAAGGTAGAGATAAACCTTTTACACTTCTCTTTTTCACTTGCAAGAATTAACACTTCAAACTTGCAAGTAAGGTAAAGATAACCTTGCTTCACTCTAATTCTATAGGCTAGAGTTGATCCTTACTTCTCTCTAATTCTAAAGGCTAGAGATGATCCTTACTTCACTCTAATTTGAAAGGATAGAGTTGATCCTTACACTATTACAAAATACATAGAAAGATGATGTAGTGTTTAAGCTTTGAAAGCTTTGCTCTTGCTTGATTCTTGATCTTGAATGATAGATGAATTATCAAAGAATATGAGCTCACAAGATAAGAATATATGTTAAGTGTTTTTGCTGTGCAAGAGATTACTAAAAAATGAGGTTTGAGTTGGTTTAAATAAGGAAAAAGGTAAAAGTCCAAAAGCTGTCCAGTACCCTCACGGTCGATCCACGGTCGACCGTGGCTAAAACCGTGAGGTACCTGAACTTTCTTGTTCTTTGCAATATAGACGTTGGACTTTATTTAAAACCACACTCAACTCATTTTTACCATAAAAATCAACTGAAAAGTATATGTTCAAAAGGTTGGTTGATCCCATACTCTTAAAGTTTGAATTTAAACACATATATGGAAGTTTGGAAACCAATACACAAAGCATGTTGGAATTTTACCCCTTTGGGAGATTCCTTTGCTAATTATGGTGGTGTATTGTTTCAAAGTAGGATTGTGTTTGTTATTAGCTTAAAATAGGAACTCTTAGATTTAATCAACCAACACAATTGAGTTTTATAAAATCTTTGTCATTTTTATAAAAATAATTTTATAAAAACATAAACTAATTTAATTATTTTATTTGTAAGCTCATATAATTCGAACTCTTGTTTGTAGATATCTCCGTCATCGGCTTTGAAGATGTAATCTTCACTTGTTAAGTACGAGTTCGGTTGACTTGAAGAAGAACAACATTTAAGAGTTGTGAGCTGAGCAGCGACGGTTGATTCACGGTCGACCGTGGTATCGACCGTGAATGTTGATTTATCTTGATTTCTTCTTTTTTTGTTGAATTGAAGTCTTCAATTATTTGTTCTTCACTTGATCATTAATTTTAGGTTTGTTGATCTTTAAGGAATGTAGCATATGAACATATGAATAAATTTGATAAGCAATAATATTACTTGTTCATATTTTTATCATCATCAAAATAAGGAGTGCATTTCTTAATGCGTGACATGTATGCACTAACAATCTCCCCCTTTTTGATGATGACAAAATATGCAACATTTAATTAATATTGCTACACAAATGTATTCATGTTAACAATGTTGCACATCTACATTCTTCTCCCCCTTTTGTCGAATCAAAAAGGAACATTCTTCTCCCCTATTGATCTAGCACAAAAAGGAACATTCTCCTCCTCCTTTTGTGATGAAGCTCCCCCTTGATCAAAGCCCCCCCCCCCCTTGATTTATGATCCCTTTGCTCTAGCCCTTGACAAAAGATAGACAAAACAAAACACAAGTGCAAGATATACAAAAGTATATGCATAAACTCAAGTAGGAAGCATGAGAGATTTATGCATCATTATCTTGTATTTATACTAATTATAGGAAGTGAGGGTGTGAACAAATATATATGAAATATTCTTTTTGGTTGGTGACTCCCTCTTAAAATATGCAAATTAAGTTAGGGACAACCAAAATCCACAATCATAATCATAAGTTAAATATAAAGAATTTCTTAACTCAAGATTGTGGAGATTATTTCAATATTAGTTTAGTCATTTCTAATTGATATTTATTCATATACATTATGTAGCAAATGGATGATTTAATCAAGTAAGTGACCAATGTGTGCACTAAATTGACAATTATTTTGATTTTATGTATGAAGCACATGATGTCATTTATGTATAATATCTTGAACTTCAAAGAATAATTCATTGTATATGTAGATCAACATATTATAACACATTTGATATAAAATTGAACTTTTCAAGATTACAATCAACATCGATATGTATATTTCTTAAGTATTACATATTTTAAGTTAATTTTATACCTACGTATACACACAAAAATATACTCACATTATTATAGCAACACAAAAGTTTTCTAATTTCAAGCAAGTCAAACAAAGATTTAGTAATTACATGTTTGGTTCATGATAACTTAAGTTTATCTTCTTTTGATAGATAAAATAGGCTTAAGTATAAGTTTACTTGTTCTTTTATCTTATATTTAAATTTGTTTTTCCATTTATGTGTATTATATATTCAACAAGATTAAAATGAAAAGTGTTCTCATGAGTACAAAGCATGCAATACCAATGCTCCAATCATTATTTATACATGTATGCCACATAGTTTCATGTGGCAAGTGATAATCCAATTAAGTATGTGACACATGAGATTAGTCATTTAAGTATATAGGCATACTCAAGCATACATCAAGATGACAAATAATATGATTTCTTATATGAGGCATAACTTGTCATCTATTTTAACTATCTTGATTACAAAGAGTAATTCATTAAGTACCATGACAAGATAGTAAGAGAGAACCACTTGCAACAAATAATATGTTATTTATATTTGATTCACGATGTAATCATATTCATATATCTTTCATCACAAACTTATTTCAAAGACTCTTTTGATAGTGATCTTATATGAAAAATCTATGTGTTAGGTAGCTTGACCACAATTCATTACATGATAATTATTCAACACTTGATGAGCATGAATGACATATCGTAATGTTACATATGTTTAGTGATATTTCATGTAAGAATCACATATGTAATTTGATAACATTAAAAACAAGGATATGTCAAACATGAACCAAAGTATTATCATTTAGCGTGTATTGTTATTTTGGTAACATATCTTGTTGATGTAGATAGGATATCATGAGCATCACATATAAGTTGTATACAAGCATTTTACCTTTTCAAACCAAGTAAGATATAGAATTTAGGCATAAGGTTTGTGTAAATTATTTTTATTTCTCCATGTATGCAATTACTTAATGAGCTCTTATAAAAGTAACACATGAAATGTTTGACTAAAATGGTTTTTCAAACTCTTATGTCATAACTCAACTTTTAGTTTGTGATTACTTTGAATTGTGAAGTATATAAGATATAAGCAAGTACTTATTTATTTAATGTAATCTTATCTTAACTTTATAATAATCATTTTATGACTTTGTAAGTTTAATTAGTTTGTCACCTTTACTAATAGTCTTGACTTTTTGAATTAAGTTCTTAGAATTTGAGCCCAAGACAAGATATTCAAACTTTAACATCATAGGGAGTTGCATGTTAGCATATTGTTGCACTAAACCAAGGTAATATAATTTATTTAATGCACAAAGGTTTAGGCATAGCATTTTAGTACCATAAACATGCTTTTATTCATTTATTTACGATGTTGTTCAAAAAGTTTGTATAAATCTCAAAGTAATAGGTGATGAAGTGATGATGATTCATTTTATTTGAAACACATATGTGAATGTAAACTTAACATGTATGTGTATACCAATTTTGTTCATGTGTCCTAAATGTGAGAAGATTTTAGCAAAATAGTGCATCATGTGATTACTAAGCTTAGTTATACTATAATAGATGTAAATAAAATTAAGTTACGAATTAAAAATCAAAAACTAAAAAGTTTGAAAATTTTCCAGCAAGCTCACGGTTTTACCACGGTATCAGCCGTGGTTCGACCGTGAGTCTGCTGTTCAGTTTTTTTTTTTTTTTTTTTTTTTTTTTTTTTTTTTTTTTTTTTTTTTTTAAATAAACATAAACAATACTAGTCTAAATCAACTTCAGAATCTAACACTTTCTCATAATCCTTAATTTTAAACCAAACTCACAACAATACCCACTTATTTCAAGTTTTCACCAAAAACCCAAGAAAACTACACAAATCTTAAAATCACATGATAGTTTGGTGCAAAAACAAGATCCTATTGAGCAAGAGAGCAAGATTTGTCAAGAAATATACCTTTTGAAGATGAAGTTTTCATGAAGTGAGAGAAAAATCCGAGAGAAAACCGAGAAGAAGATGAAGAACACGAGATTTTTCACGGGAGATCTTCTGAAAATAGCTTCTTGGATGTAACCGGATCTTCAATCTTGAGGTAAATCTTGAATTTGTTTGAAGTTTTGTTGTAAAAATCGCAAATCTTGAGCTTAAAAATCGTTAATGGCGGCTAGGGTTTTGAGAGAGAGATGGAAGTGATAAAGTGAAGGAGAGAGAAAGAAAAGTGGCCTCCTAGGGTTAAAACTCGTTTTTGTTCATACGGTCGATACACGGTCGACCGTATGTCGACCGCGTGTTCTTTTATCAATTTTGTACATTATGGACAGTAAGCCCACGGTTGATATACGGTTTCGACCGTGATTCGACCGTGAACCCTCTTGGCACCAATTTTGAATTTTTCACATAATCATGCATATTCTTCTAAGGCATATGCTCCATCATTCCTAGACCAAATCTTATTGCATTGCCTACTTCTTTCTTAAGTGGTCTAGTATTTATGTCCGCAACTATGATTTATCAAAGTAAGTTGTCTTAATTTTTGATATGATATCTTTTCAATTCTAAGACAATATTACTTATGATAAAATCTAATTTTGTTCTTTAATCACTTAAACCCAATCAAAGTATATGACAATGAAATTCATGGGTTTGAAGCAAGCCATCAATTTTTGACAAATAATTTATTATTTAATTATACATTTCAATATATATAGAAATATATACCATATATTTCCATATCATTTAGATACTCTTAGCCAAAACATGATTTGTGAGAAATTTAAGCATTTGCATATGATTACTTAGGTAATATGATGAACATGAACATGGTATATCAAATTTTAAAGTATTGTTCATCAATATGCAATTTTTAACTTTAAGCACAAATTTTCTCACATTCAAAAGCAACTACTCTTGTTTAGATGTAGTTTAGTTATTCTAACTTTATGAAATCATACATCTAGAATTATTTTCACAATAATGATCTTCAAGATAGTTTAATGTTTGTTGAGCATATATCAAGACGGACTTCAAGTTATGATTTAGAGCACAAGTCCAAATGATATTAATATGTCATTATAGCATCACATATTTCAACTTTGTAACTTAGTTAAAAAGTATTTCACATGAGTGTGGATTGAGCTTTGCAAGACATTTAGGTATTTGATAAGTATTTCTATGTCTTTGATATTTAATTACCTTGTCATGCAATACAATTTATTTAAACTTAAGTTGATTTTATATCGATACTTTTTGATTTTCATGGCAAATTTAAATGATTATCTTTACACACATCATTATTAGAATATCTTAGGAATTTTTCAATAGTTACACATATCAATAAAATCTTGGATATAAATATATCTTTTCTTGATGGATCCCAAGATTTAATTTAAAATGATGTGTTTTATAAAATTTCAATCCTAAGTAATTCCTAAGATTTCGTCATGCTATTCTAATACAAAGTGTGACTTTAAATCATTTTAATAAGCCATGACAATTTTAATATTTGCTAAAGCATTTTATGATACATAACATATTTTCTCATGTCTTTTATTAATGTTTTTGCTACCATTTATTTCTTTATGGCAAACCAAGTTTATGTAAAGCACTAGATACTATAAACACATTTAAATATGTCAAGTAGTTTCACATAAGTTCTCATGGCACTTTCAATACATAGATGTCAACATATAAAGCTTTGAGAAGTGAAAGAGAAACTTATCTTGATTGTGTTTCACTAGTGTTGTTCAAAAGCATTATTCTTGATGATTTATCATCCAAGTCTTTCATCCACACAAAACTTCAAGTTGCATCAAGAATGATATTCAACCTCAATTGAAACCTACAACTCAAACATATTTCATATGTGTGGTACCCATCTTTTCATGGGTCCGGGATTGTTAGTATCAAAAACACCTACTTTGATCCACCTTGGTGTTATCTTGAAACATTGTTCATTCCTTGAAGTTGGAGTATAAGATTTTATCATATGTTTATTACATCCAACCTTAGGCATACTAGTGAAAGAACTAGGGGCAATCTTGTATTTTTCAAACTTTTGAAAATTCCAGCGAGCTGACGGAAGATGCATGGCATCAACCGTGGTTCGACCGTGAGTCGACCGTGAATCAACCGTGTATCGACCGTGAGCCTTCTGGATTTTTTCTTTTGCCTTTTCTTTCACAATTTTGAATGGTTTTAATGATATGTTGCTTGTTTCAATTGATAACTCATGACCTCCTTCATCACTTGATAACTTTTGAATTCTAACATTCTTTTCTTTGAAGTTTACACAAGTAGAGCAACCTTGTGACATAATGTTAGATTTTCTTAACTCATTTATTTCCTTGACCAAGATTTCATTTAGATCTTTGAGTTTAAAATTATCATTCTCAACATTTTTCAAATCATTGATCTTGGTAATGAGTTTTGAATTAATATCAAGTAACATATCATATTTATCTTTTAGCTCATCATGAAGATTATGTAAGTAATCTTTACTACTAGAATCATTTATGAAAGATACCTCATTTTCTTTAAAAGCCATGAAGCAAGCAAGTTCTCTTGATCTCTCTTTTTCTTTATTTCTTCTTGCCTCAAGCTCTTCAAATTTACCTATATCTTTCCATAATCTCTTGGCACAAGTGTAAGAACACATATATTCATATTTGCTTTCCTTAAGAGATTTATGAATAAATATCAATGTTTGTTTATTTAGTGATTTATTTTCATCAAAATCACTTTCAATAAAATCACCCATGTCATAATCTATTGATCTTAAGAAAGTCAACATGTAGGTTTTCCAACCTAAAAATGTATAATCAATAAACATGGGTAAATTCGCCATATAAACCCCCAATCTTAGGTTATCTTCTAAGTCCATGGATCTAACTCAAGATATTTTTGTAATAAATTGTTTTCTCAAAAATTCATAAAGCAAGTTGTATCTCAAAACAATTTTTACAAAAATTTTAGAGCAACTTGCTCTGATACCAATTGTTAGAACCTAGAGGGGGGGTGAATAGGTTATTTTACTTAGTTTACCAATTTTTCACAAATAAAATTTGTAAGTTGTGTATAGAAGATTTTTCTTGAAGTTTATAACACAACAAATATATATATATATATATACTTGAAATAAAGAGAGTAAGGGTAGAGAGATATCACCAAGAGTAGACAAGAGATTTATAGTGGTTCATGCAAGTGTTAACAAACTTGCACTACATCCACTCCTTGGCCTCACCCACCAAGAGTTTGCTCCACTAGCTTCTCTCTTTGAAGGTAGAGATAAACCTTTTACACTTCTCTTTTTCACTTGCAAGAATTAACACTTCAAACTTGCAAGTAAGGTAAAGATAACCTTGCTTCACTCTAATTCTATAGGCTAGAGTTGATCCTTACTTCTCTCTAATTCTAAAGGCTAGAGATGATCCTTACTTCACTCTAATTTGAAAGGATAGAGTTGATCCTTACACTATTACAAAATACATAGAAAGATGATGTAGTGTTTAAGCTTTGAAAGCTTTGCTCTTGCTTGATTCTTGATCTTGAATGATAGATGAATTATCAAAGAATATGAGCTCACAAGATAAGAATATATGTTAAGTGTTTTTGCTGTGCAAGAGATTACTAAAAAATGAGGTTTGAGTTGGTTTAAATAAGGAAAAAGGTAAAAGTCCAAAAGCTGTCCAGTACCCTCACGGTCGATCCACGGTCGACCGTGGCTAAAACCGTGAGGTACCTGAACTTTCTTGTTCTTTGCAATATAGACGTTGGACTTTATTTAAAACCACACTCAACTCATTTTTACCATAAAAATCAACTGAAAAGTATATGTTCAAAAGGTTGGTTGATCCCATACTCTTAAAGTTTGAATTTAAACACATATATGGAAGTTTGGAAACCAATACACAAAGCATGTTGGAATTTTACCCCTTTGGGAGATTCCTTTGCTAATTATGGTGGTGTATTGTTTCAAAGTAGGATTGTGTTTGTTATTAGCTTAAAATAGGAACTCTTAGATTTAATCAACCAACACAATTGAGTTTTATAAAATCTTTGTCATTTTTATAAAAATAATTTTATAAAAACATAAACTAATTTAATTATTTTATTTGTAAGCTCATATAATTCGAACTCTTGTTTGTAGATATCTCCGTCATCGGCTTTGAAGATGTAATCTTCACTTGTTAAGTACGAGTTCGGTTGACTTGAAGAAGAACAACATTTAAGAGTTGTGAGCTGAGCAGCGACGGTTGATTCACGGTCGACCGTGGTATCGACCGTGAATGTTGATTTATCTTGATTTCTTCTTTTTTTGTTGAATTGAAGTCTTCAATTATTTGTTCTTCACTTGATCATTAATTTTAGGTTTGTTGATCTTTAAGGAATGTAGCATATGAACATATGAATAAATTTGATAAGCAATAATATTACTTGTTCATATTTTTATCATCATCAAAATAAGGAGTGCATTTCTTAATGCGTGACATGTATGCACTAACATTATTAATGTTTTTATTTTATATTTTCAGAAACTTTCACTAGTTGATATATAATCACAACAATACAACACCCCTTTTGTGTCAAACGAATCCGTGGAAAATCCGTGAAAAAAGGATGTTTCTCTCAGATTTCCCACGGAATCGACCGTGGCTAAAAGCTTCGTGGGAAAACCATTTTTCCTCGGATTTCCCAGGATTTTCCCACTAAATCCGTGGGAAATCCGATGAAAATTTCCCATGGAATTTGGTCCGTGAGAAATCCGTTTCTAATATCTGCTTTTCTTGTATTGAATGTTTAACTATTTACATGTGATATACGGGTTGATTAAATAAAACATATAATAAATATTTATTAAAAGTAATTAAATAATTACAAAATAAGAAATAAATTATTATTTGAAATATAACGAGAGATAATGTCAACAGTTAGACAGGTGGTGGAAGCGTTAACACAGAATTAAGTGTATATGTGACGGCGGAAACATGGTATACATGTATTATGATACAAAGAGACCTAATTGTATTTCTTGTAAAAAGTATCAATATTATTGTTACAGTTCGGACAATGAGATCAAATTTATTGATTTTTTTAAAAAGAATTTAAATTATTATAAAGTATATATTTTAAATAATAAAATCAAGAATTTAGTTAAATATGCTATTTTGAAATATTATAAGGTGTAAATATGATATTTGTAAATTAAGTTAATATGATATTTTAAAATTTAAGAATGACATGTATAAAATTTGTTTAATAATTTTGATTCAGTTTTGATCAATAAGTCAAAATTTGAAATTCGGGTTTTGATTAAACAGATGGTCAAGATTAGCAAGTAAATTATTTTATTAAATAAACTAATTGGATTATATAATAAACTTGATTTATGTTATTCTTTTAAATGTATTAGACTAAAAAATAGGGTTTAATATCTAAAAGTGTACCGAATTTGTCACTTTTTGCTATTGTATATACCCATATTTCAAAACTTCCGTTTAATATATTCAACTTTTCACAACTACCGTTTAATATAAGGTAACCGGTAATTTCTTTTATTTTTACTTTTTTTAAATACCAACAATTGCCACCTCATTTGCCACCTCCTTAATTATTGCCACCTCATAATATTTAAAACACCTTCATCTTTAACAAGATAAAGATTTCTTCTTTCAAGAACATCATCATACGATTCTGGCACTCAAGTGAATTGAACAAAATTCAAAACCCAATTAATTAAGATAAGTGAATCATTGAAAACTCATCTGAACAAAAACAAATCAAATCAAAACAAAGCAAACCATGAAGAGCATTCAAGCTGATCAAATCAAAAACCATGAAGAACCCATTTAAGTTGTTCTTCCTTTAAGCATGAAGAACATTCAAATCTGATGTAAAGAAACACGAACGTATCTCCTCGAACAAGGTCAAGATCAAGAATTCAATGAAGCCTCGTTAACAAAAACCCTAAAAAACAAGAACCCTAAAATCCAGATTTGGGGTATAATCAAACAGATGAGACCTAAATCAATGGATTTTTGTTAAAAAAAAACCCAATCCAAACCCAGAACTGTTGAAGTCGCCCACCATTGTTGAAGTCAATTCAAACGCAGATCTGTTCAAAACCCACCATTCGATGAAGTCGCTTGAAGTTGTTTGAAACCCAGATCTGTTCTTGAAGTCGCACCCACTGTTCGGTGAAGTCGCTTGAATTCGATTAAAACCCAGATCTGTTCTTGAAGTCATTTGAAGTCGATTGAAACCCAAATAGTCTTACCGAACGTTCTTGAAGTCGCCCACCGTCGATTGAAACCCAGTTCGCCAGGATTCGAAGCTGTGGTGGACTTGGTAATTGCCGGAAGTCGAACCCTCGATGAAGGTGGTGGTGACCTGGCAAACTGAAAACCTTCGATCGTAGGTGGTGCTGGTCAACCTTCGATAGCAAAGAAAACCCTTGTTCTTCATGTTGCTTATTATAATGATAATAATAATAATAATAATTATTATTATTATTATTAAGAATAATTACTAGTCTTATTTGATTTTTTTTAAATATGAGAATCCATGTCATTTGTCACATAATCTGCCAAGTCATCAAAACCTGTGACACATAAGCTTTTAACCTACTATAACAGGTTGAATACATTAACCGGTAGTTTTAGAAAGTTGGATATACTAAACCGTAGTTTTAAAATATGGGTATATACAATAGCAAAAAATGACAAGTTCGATACACTTTTAAATACTAAATCCTAAAAAATATATTTGAACAAGTGAATTTAACATGCAACTTTAGCTTTAAATTAAAAGTAGATAAAAAATTATATTACAAAGCTCATAATAGGGAATATATAGGCGAGCAGCTACAAAATGTTAGTTCAATCGTTTTAAGAATAAGTTACAAAACATCATAAATTGATTATATATACACATTATTATTAACGGTAACTAAGATATTGAAGACTGCTACGCAATGGTCTAATCTGTGTATAAAACAGAGCTAAGTTGAACAAGAAATTGATTTCTAAGTTGAATTGTTTAATTAGAATGAAAAGATAGAAATAGTATATTATGCTAATTCACTAATTCTGTTTTCTCACCTCATCTCTTGAATTTAACACTTTTCTTAATTAAGTGCGTAGAAAGATAAATATAAAAACAAAAATTAATGGATTAATTATTTCTCAACCAAAAATTGGAACGTAGAAACTTCATCCCACATAGGAGCTTGTACAAAGCTTGAAAGGCTTTTGTCTAATTTTACTTCAACTCCTACGAATACGAAGGGCTGAATATAGGAGTGTTCAAAATAATCCGAATTCGAATATCCGAATCCATTATCCGAAAATCCGATCCGAAATAATCTGAAAATTCGAATTTGGATTCGGATAGTAATTTTATGAAGTTTCGGATATTTCGGATATCCGATATCCGAAAATATTATTTATTTATTTTTATTTTTAAATTATATTTCTTAACATATATAGTTTTATATACATGTAATTTTAAATTTTGAAATATATTTAAGCTATTTTTGGTGATTAAAGTTTAAAATATGGTTATTTAGTAATTATAAATATTTTAAAATTCTTACATATAATATATTTTTTAAAATTTTCGGATATTTCAGATATCGAAATCCACTATCCGAAAATTTCGGATATCCGAAATTTGGATATCCAAAAATCCGGATATCCAAAAATGAACACCACTAATTGAATATGACCCAGTATTAATTATAGATATAGCTTTTGTAATTAAATAATCTATTCCGCCACTATGTAAACAAGAACAAAAAAGTCCCCAACGTACTGCTCTTATATTGATACAGAGATTGTGTATCAGAGATGCTACACGTTTGATATAAGGTATTCTTTCAGCAAGTAGGTCAATACTAATAGTAGTCACTACTTTGATCATTGTGGGAAATAGAAGCCAAATTTGTTTTAAGGAAATCATCTCTAGCACAGGACTCCATTATCTGTTTATTTATTTTACTCTCTATTCTTTTCGTTGTAAAATTTTCATACTCAATTATTTTTAATTCTCTCGTAATATTTCATTGTCATCAATGTAAATTTATATTTAATAATTTATTTTTTCAAACTTTTATTTTCATATTAACTTGAATTTCTATAAAATATTTAATATCAAATCTATATATTAAAATTTCATCATCAAAATATTTAAATAAATATTTATTCTTTTAATTTCACTAACATGGTTAATACCAATATTGTGTTAAAGTCATGCTCCAGAACTCCAAATCATACCACATGCCAAGAGCATGACACTTAATGAGACATTTCAAGTTGCACTACAAGAAAAATCGCTTTCAGGGAGGACAAATGTCTTCGCCAAAGGTCGC
The DNA here is from genome assembly GCA_947179395.2 of Pulicaria dysenterica. NCBI lineage: Eukaryota > Viridiplantae > Streptophyta > Magnoliopsida > Asterales > Asteraceae > Pulicaria > Pulicaria dysenterica. The sequence goes on from OX359290.1 coordinate 33,528,628, forward strand.
AGAAACTTTATTGCGAGCACACTTCGTCGCCAAAAAGTCGTCGTCCGTGCCGGAAAACTTTCGGCGAGGACATATGTCGTCGCGAAAGGTTAGCGAGGACAGCGTCGTCGCGAAAAACTGAATATTAAAAATAAAGCGAAATTAATATAATTACTTTTCGCGAGGAGAAAGTCCTCCCAGAAAGTTATTTCCATTATTTTATTTTATTTTTTAAAAGTTTTAGCCACGAAATTGTCCTCGCGGAAAGTCATTTTATATATATTTTTTAATTTCTGATGGAGGTTTTGGCGACCACAATGTCCTCGCAGAAAGGTGTTTTTTTTTGTTTTTTTTAATTAACAGCAGTTTTTATAATAAATTTAAAAACCTGAAACATTTTAAATACCTGTTTTTAGAAGATAAGCTACTTAAATATATTACACCAATATATAATCATCAATAAGTATTTTTTTTACAAACTAGTTTAATGTAATTGATTAACACAATATAACTACTCATCATCCGACTCTTCGTCATCCATGTCGTTACCGTCATCGTCTTCTGTATTCGTCACTGGAGACGATAACGGTTGAAAGTTGGGAATTGGAATCCCAGCTTGTTTTAGTGCATCAAATACGATTCCAAAATTTGCATTACTCATAGCATTTTGCTGACGCAACATTTCATCCACATCGGTTTGTGTATAAACTCTTTCTTTTGGTGGTTGGTAGGTTGGAATATATGCAGCATCGGGTAGTTTTCTGCCTCATCCACAGTTATGTCCACGACGTTCCCCTAATACTTGCGAAAGTATTTGTTTGTCTGTTAGGGGATTTGAACTCCCGACTTGACTTTCCCGCAGTTGCTTCATTTGTTGTTGTGTAATTAAGAAAGTTCAAATTGTTATAATTAATAACGTGTTATATAAAATATAAAATTTCGACAGCATAACGACTGTAAAATGAATAATCCATAATTTTACCTGTGTGAAAATTTACATATGATATTTATTCAACTTCCCAAGTAAACATAACAGTCAACAAAATCTATAAATGACTACAAACTTAGTAGTAAAACTTCAACATATCAAGATTGTAAAACTAAATACAATATAATCATAAAAAGTCGTTCACCAAGATCTTAATACATACACAAACACAAACACACACACACATACGTAAACTAAATATAGATGCTTACGTGATCACTTTGAGCAATCAGGTTAACATATTCATTGTTTCGACGATGCATGGATCCAAACTGATCAATCAAGTTTGGAAATTGACCCGTGACAGGATCACGCTGTAAACACGTGAAAAGAAATAAAAAAACAAATTAAAACAAATTGATCACAATACAACTAAAAAGTTATTAAAACTAATAGTTAAATATAAAGTGAATTACCGCCTTATGACGATATTGAGCATAAGACTGGGAACAATGCAAGCTTGGGTACTTTTGTTTATTCCTATTTACTTTATTTGTCGTTGACCACTTTAAAGTTGCATCATTCAGTATATAGTCAACGTATTTGTTCCACTCTAAAATATTCATGTTAGGAGGAGGGTACCGGCGTATTTCTTGAGGGCGCTGGAACCCTTCTCTGTTAATGAACCATTCTTCCTTGAAGTGTCTTTTTCTATCGGAATATCTAGTGCTGCAAAGATGATCCACCCCTTGTATAATTAGTTACACACGTACATATATATATATATATATATATATATATATATACACATACATATATATATAATAAAAATATTTGTAAGTAACCTCAATAGTGGGCCAAATAGCGGTCTTGAATTCCTCAGGAACGTCTTTCCACGCTTTATAGTATTTTGGGATTTCATTTCCCACAGTCCTCGAGACAAGACTATCAAAATAGCTTGCATTTATCGCAACAGGCCGAGCAGTCTCCAGATCTGATACATCAAACTCAATGGGTAATGGTTTTTCACCATTATTTTCCCATGCGGTCCTTAGATTTTTACCCATGCTTTTACCACGAACTTTGGATCTGCAAATTAAATGAACAAATTAAATATAAAAGTAATCAAAATCAAGTAACAAAATATTTTAAAATTTCTTACTTTGACATTGTGAAGGCGGCTACTACCTGCATCCCCGCCATGGCCTCGTGCGACAACTGACATCTACTAAAATATTCATATTATAGTAAGTAGCATGCATTGTATTACCAACATAGTTAAATATCATCAAATAATTAGATAAAACATATAAAATCACATAAATGTTTAATATTCATTCAAAATGAGTATTTAATTTTACAATAACAATTTTGAATCAATCAAGCTCATCAATAGGAGAATAATGTGTTTCGTATTGATCGTTATCAGACTGCAAATCATCACTACCGGAATCATCATTGAACTCAACGTCGTTGCGGACAGAGGTAGGAATAACATGAACTTTTGATCCTTGACCAACTCTATTCAAGCTTGTATAAGTCAATTCATCCAAATTAGCGGACAACGCAAGATCAAATGAATTGCTGTCATGTATGACATCTTCATTCTCTTCCACGATCACTTCCCGGTCCCAGATATTTCGATGATTCACCTCTTGAACGACCCTCCAATTATGGTTTCTAGACAGGTCTTCGAGGTAAAAGACCTGTTTTGCTTGTGTTGCAAGAATGTATGGTTCATCTTTATACCATTCGTGACTTACAGAAATACTAGTTATGTTATTACTACTGACACAATGTGGAGTACGTTGGCTGTTACTGGTATTGAACCATTTATATCGAAACAATACCACTTTGCAACCAGTGACATAAATTAGCTCCAAAATTTCCTCTAATTGACCATAAAATGTATATCCATCGAGCCCAGCTATTGAAACTCCACTGTTTTGAGTTGTGCGGCGTATGTCACGACTATGAACCACAAATCTCATGCCGTTGACTATGCAAGCAGTGTAAGAGTTTGCATGTACTAATGGTCCATTTGCTAGGGCAAATAATTCAAGACTACAGCTGGAGGACTCATCTACCCGTAGATGACTCATCTATGAAAAAAAGACAAAACTAGACAAAGTTGAGTAATATTCATGATTGTAATTGTAATTTGGGTACTATATATATATATATATATATATATATATAGAGTTTACCTTATTTTTAAACCAGTCTGGAAATTCTGTTTGCAAATTACTCTCGGGCATGTTAGAAATAAACTCACTGTAGAAGTAAAGCTACTTAGCATATTTATCAAAAACATAAGTTATGCGAAGATAGCTCGTAATGAAAACACTTACTTCTTGTATTTGTCGATGTCAGGGGTGTTGTCAAGTACAAACCATACTAGTTTCTTCATAAGTGTGTGATCCAACTCTTTGTATACACATTTACTAATTGGTGTACATACTGACTGGAACACAAGCAACTCACGGGTTGGGATTTGAGCATCCTCATTTCTATCTGGGCGATTAAATCTTGTTTGCACACCCTGAAGATACATCGAACAAAAAGTTAATGCTTCATCTGCAACATACCCCTCAGCTATGGAACCTTCGGGCCTTGCTTTATTTATGACATATTTTTTTAATTTTTTCATGTATCTTTCGAACGGATACATCCACCTCAAATAAACAGGCCCACCTTGAATAACCTCCTCGGGTAAATGCATAACCAAATGAATCATGATGTCAAAAAAAGCTGGAGGAAATATCTGTTCGAAAGTGCACAAGATCTTCACCAACTGTCTTCAGCTTTTAACATGTCAGACTCCATCAAATTTCGAGAACACATTTACTTGAAAAATGCACAAAGCTCGGTTATTGGTGTTGAAATAGTCTGGTCTAAGTAACCTAGAACTCCAACCGGAAGCAACCGTTGCATCATTATATGTCAATCATGTGACTTCAAACCTGTAATGTTGCTATCATTATCGGTCACTTTCCGTTTAATGTTCGATCCAAAGCCTTCGGGTAGTTTAACTCCTTTGATGAATTGACAAAAACGTTTCCTATCATCAGTTGTGAAGGAGTAACGAGGATGGGGCTTTAAGAACTTGCCATTTCCCTAATCTTGAAGCCACAACTCATTTCGAATGTTCAAAATTTTCAAGTCATTTCTTGCATTATGAGTGTCTTTGGATTTGTCATTCATTAATAAGGTACCCAACAAACTGTCACACACATTTTTTTCGATATGCATAACAACCAAATTATGTTTCAGTCGAAGAGAAGACCAATACTCAAGCTCGAAGAAAATAGATCGTTTGCTCCAATTCAACTCCCTTGCATCACGTTTCCGCTTCCCCCCCCCCCCACACAAAACTAGGATGTTTTCCCGGAATACGTGATGGCAATTGAGCAAGTTGTTCTAAAATTGCAGCATTGCTAATTTTCTTGGGCGAGGTCTCTTCTCTATCTTACCATCAAACTTCTTGTTCTTCCTCCAAGGATGGTTAGAATGTAGAAATCTTCTATGACCAACATAAGTAGTTTTCCCTATCACACGAGTAGATGGAGTGTCCTCATTACATATCGGGCACGCTTTGTAGCCTTGGCCACTCCACCCAGACAAACTACTACGAGCGAGAAAATCATTGATGGTCCATAGAAGCATTGCACGCATTGTAAAGACAGTGTTCGTAGCAGCATCCCTTGACTGGACTCCGTCACACTATAGACTTTTTAGTTCATCAACCAAAGGTCGCAAGAAAATATCAATGTCCTTCCCAGGTGATTTAGGGCCAGCAATTAACAACGTCAGCATGAAAGAAGACTCTTTCATACATAACCAAGGTGGTGTGTTGTATGTGGTCAATATGACAGGCTACATACTGTAAGACAGACTCATGTTTCCAAATGGATTTAACCCGTCAGCAGCCAACCCTAATCGGACATTTCTAGTTTCCCATGCAAAATCTGGATATCTTTGATCAAAATCTTTCCATGCTTTACCATCAACTGGGTGACGCATCTTACCAACTTCCCTAGACCGTCAGGTAGCGTGCCAGGTCATAGACTTTGCAGTGTGTCTAGAGTTATACATACAATTTTGTTGGTCCCATCGTGAGAATAACAACAAGCAACAGTGTGTAGAAGGGATGGTTGAATACACTTTCTGCGGAAATTGAACAAATCAAATGAAAAGTGTTACACACAGTAAATGGACTCTAGGTTGTACACGTGCAGTGTTCCTCCAGCCCTCAGTGCTGTAGTTACATCGTTAAACCTCTCTGGTAACACATCCAGAAATTTCAGCACAAGTTCAGCATCATCTTTCTTTACACCCACACTTAGTAGGTCATTTATCAAGCAGTGAAACCTTGTGAACAAATCTGACAAGGTTTCATTCTTCTTTGAAAAGAAGTTTTCATAAGATCTATTCAAATGACTTCTCTTATGTTGCTTGACCAGATCCGTGCCCTCATAAGTAACACTCAGTGTGTCCCAAATATCTTTTGCAGTTTGACACCCAGTCACAGTGCGCAAGATTTCGTTGGTCAGGGCATTTGCCAGAACACTTTTTGCCTTGTCATCCAGATTGAAGAGTTTCCAATCTTCATCAGTCCAAGATGCAATAGGCTTTCTTGTTTCCTTTTCAGATCTGCCAGGAGACGTATAACTGACAGTAGCAGGAATCTTGGGGATTATAGGTCCTTTTGTGACAACATCCGACATACGGTTGTCAATGGACTTGAGGAACAGCATGGCTCTGAACTTCCACATAGGTTAGTCAGACCCATCAAATATGGGACAGCCTTTGGCAGACATAATTGGAAAGTTTGATGAATTGTTGCTTGTAGACATTGTAAACTTTCTCAGAATCTTAAACTTTCAACTATTGAAATCGTTCAGCCTGCTCTGATACCAATTGTTGGTCCCTTGGTGAGAATAACAACAAGCAACAGTATGTAGAAGGGGGGGTTGAATACACTTTCTAAGGAAATTGAACAAATCAAATGAAAAGTGTTACACATAGTAAATCAAACCACAACTAGTCGAATGCTTTTATTAATATGAAGATGATTACAAATCTTTAAATAAGAAGATGATTACAGTAACTATCAAGTAAGCAACTCTTGATATATAATCACCTAATATAAATCTCTCAATCTCTGAAACTTAGCTATCTATAATCAACTTATGATTATAGATACTGACGACTCTCTAAACAGGATTTTTCACAGATTGAATCAACTAATGATTACTTACCAATATCACAACTTATGTGACAATTCGAACACACGAATGATCTGGCAATCTGTGAGTTTCTTGATCATGTTGAACTGACAAACAATGATTCAAGAATCGTAACACATACGGTGAGGTGAGGTTTTCGGCTCTGCAATTCTTATCATAATCGTAGTCGTAGTCGTAGTCGTACCTCTAAACTTATCAGGAGATAAGTATTTATAATCCTGTTGCTACGGTTCCTAACAAACTGGACTAATCCTAATTTGCTAACTAACTATCGGATAACTCGGAATCTTGAATCTTGAATCTTCTTATCTTGAGTCTTCAATCTTCAATCTTGATTCTGGAGTCTTCTTATCCGCGCCGTAGATATAGAGAGTTAAAACAGAATTTAAAACACATTTAAATTCTTTTAAACTGACTTCTTTAGTCAGGCTGAGTTGCTCAGCTTGAAACTCATCAAGCTGAGTTCTTCGAGAACAAACCCGAATTCAAACATGAACTAACACGTATAATTATTAACTCATCCTTAGAAGTCCAAAGAGTTAAATAAAACAAGTTTAGTAACTCTGTCGAGCTGACTCTGCTTCTGAGCTGAGTCACTCAGCTTGAAACACATCAAGCTGAATACTCGATATATACCTTATGTGACATACACAGATTATCAAACACATTAATAATTTAACTAAGGTATAATATAAACTGGTCGAACACATGCTCAGTTTACATTCAGCTTATACTCAGTCTGAAACACTATAAGTGTTCAGTCTGACTAAGCTTCATAATTCTGTTTAAGTTATACGTAGAACACATCTTACAAACTTAACTTTATCTCATCAAATCTTAACTGATGAGATCATTTTCCCAACAAACTCCCCCTATTTGATGATGACAAAACCATCAAACAGTTCTTAAGTTTGTTTTACAGAATTATGTTTTAAATCTCAAACTTATTAAGATTTTATTATTTGAACTGATCAAATATTTATTGAACATATCAATTTTAATTGAACTTATCAATTTAAATTGGAGCACACCAACTTTTGAGTTGAACACACCAACTAATTACATAAATGAATAAGAACTTATCTGTTATTCATTTTTGTTGAACTTATCAGACTTATGAATAGGAACACATCACAACACAGTTGAACATATCAAACTTTATACTTGTATTAATTGAACTAATCATAATACAAACGTTGTTGATCACTTAGATCATGCACACATAGTGCTTACAAAAATATTAGAACTAATCTAATATTTACAAAATTAGAACTAATCTATTCTATCTGATGTACTCAGGATGTAGAAGCTCCCCGATGATGATCTCATCTAACAGTCTTTCAGCTTCATCGTTTCCCTGAAGTTCCTTCTGTTGTACTCTAATGAGTTTATTCAGCCTATACTTTATTAACTGATTTGACTCCTCATTACCACAACAGTTTCTTATTCTCAAGGCATCCTCAGCTTTTAGATAGCAAATCTCATTTAGCTTAATAAAACTGGGAATACATGCCTGATCCTTAAACATGAAACCTTGAATAGGAGTGTCGATGCTTTGATTTTCTCTGAATTCTACTCCTACAGGCATGTCGAACAAATTCTCCCACTGCAGACCAGGAACTGGGACATACCTCAGTTCTTCAGCTCGAGCAATCAACTTGGAGACTTCAGATAGAATTTCTTGTTTGATCTGACTTCTTTTAAATTTCTTGAGCAGCATCATTATCCTTTGCCATTCAATGTAGCCCATCCTGTGAATGTATCTCAGGTCCATTCCCACTGTTGATTTGTCACTAAGCTCAAAAGTGAGAATGACAGCTCCATTTGCTCTGCTCAAGGTCATTCCTCTGATCTCTTTGTTGTAGCTCCTTCTGAAGTAACATTCCTGCAGTTCTGCATCTGAGTATGGAATTAGATCAGGTCTTGGACCAGTGTATGTAGCTTCAGCTTGAGCCAAAGCTTTTCTTTCCTTTTCTTTTTCTTGGTCCTTTATCTCTTCCTCCTTTCTCTTTCTTAGCTAAGCTACAGAGATCCCAAGCTCATTTGCTTCTTCTTGCTCAAGCATCTCTATTAACTCTCTTGTCGCTTTTTCTTCTTCTGTCTCTTCCTCAGATTCAGAAACACTGTCAGCTTTAAGTTCAGATTCTTCTACCTTCTGTCTCTTAGCTGCAGGTTCCTCTCTGTTTATTTCTAACTCCCCCTCAGTCTGAGTCTTCCTCTCTGCTCCTTTAGCTAGAACTAGAAGAGCTTCAGCTTCAGCTCGAACTAGCTCAGCTTCAGTATCAGCTTGAACCTTCTCCCCCTTTTTGTCATCATCAATAGGGTTTGAAGTCCTTTGTTGTTGGAGTGCAGCAACTGCAGAGGCAATCTCTTTAACATCCTCTGTCAGCTTCGCAAGCCTCTGATAGATTTGACATTTATGCTTCTTCTGCTTTAGGTGGAACAGACCAAATTGAGCAGCAATGTAGTCCTTCAGCTGCTGGATGCCTGAGGAGGCAGTTTCATTTTGAGGAGAGTCGTTGGGTGCATCATCCAAAGGTTGGTGTTTACCTTCAAATTCATTTGCACCAGAGTCTTGACCCTGTGAATCACCCTGGTTTGAGGATGAAACATTGACAGATCGTGCAAGAGGGTGTGAGAAGTGAAGAGAAGTTATTGGGCTCGAGATGTGAAGTGTATGGGATGGTGGTTGGCTAATTGGTTTAGAGGGGGTGATTGACCCTTGGGATTGGTCAGATTTTCAATGTTACCTGAGTGTGTCTGCTCAGGCACAGTAACAGGCTATCCCATGGCTCGAGTAAGTGTGGGCTGAGTAGACACCACACCCGGGTAAGGCTGTTGGGTTGTAGTGAGCCTCGAGGTTGACACATTAAGAGAAGGCGTCTCCCCCTCAACTCCTGCCTGTGGAGGGATCAGTGTGATCTCAGCTCCAGTGATGCCTTTAGATGTGGCACCACCAATGACAGTTTTTCGGTGGTATGTTAGGATATTCTCCCTAGAAGCAGTTGGCATACTAGGGGTGGCTTCAGAGTGGGATTTATGATGGAAAGAAGCTGAAGGAGATGGGTTAGACTAAGTTGGGTTTACTGCAGTCTTATCTCCAAATGTAGATGGAGAAAAGTGAGAAGAGAGTGAGAGAGGAGAGGTCTTACCAGAAGCAAATTCAGTTTGTGCTAGTTCAGCTTGAGCAGAGTGCTCAGCTTGAACCTTCGTGTCAGCTTGGGAAGCTCCCCCTTGACCTGATCCCTCAGCTTCACTCTCAGAAGACGAAGCCTCAGCAAATAACAGAATGGGCTCACTCAGTCCCTCTTGCTCTGGGAAGATGTCGTTGTTGAACATCTTGGGGCTGAGTGTTGGCACCAGCGACAACTCCTGATTGGCTTCGTAGAGTGCTGTCCCTAGATCAGCTTCAAATGCTAAGGACATGTACCTTATGAAAGGTACATGAAGGTCTCTTGTGGCCTTCATCACTGGGACCTTGAGTTCATTGAAGATGAACTGTGCAAAATCGATATTTCGTTCAAAGAACATGTTGTACAGCAACTGCATCTCGAACTCATTGATCTGGTCCAGTCCTCCAACCTTGTTACCATGTGAACAAATCACAGTGGACACCATAAAACCCCATCCGGTTGGGAAAGTGGCCTTCTTGATCACCCCTTCAGTTTGAGGGTGACCCATCTGTGGCAGAACAGACCTTACCACTTGTCTCGTCACAGCAGGCTCGAATTCGTCATGTTGAGGAAGACGAAGAATCTCCCTTAGCCTGTTAGCTGTGAGAGTAATGGTTCTCTCTCCATTCAACAATGTGCCTCTGATGTCGTCATTGATTTGATTGTAAGTACATAGATACCAGAATTCCAGCAAGTGCTGAGGAACCATGTGCAGAGGTGCTCTGGTGAAAGCAAAAGCCAATGGGCATTTACGAATGTAATTGACCCATGGTTCATATCCTCTGTTAATCTTGCATAGAGGGATTGCCAGGCAAGCGCGCTAATTGTTGATTTTTATCAGCGGCAATCCGTTGTTTTTAAACGCAGCTCCTCTGACCATTCGATCACCTAGAACTAGAATGGTTCCTTCCATCGATGAAATTTTGATTACACAGAGTAATTACTTTGGAATTCGCACTGAGCGATTGTCTATAGCGCACTGAGCGACTTAGGGTTTTGAGATCGATGAAACTGAAAATATGCATTTAGCAAAGAAGAGGGAAGGTATTTGAGAGGATGAGAAGTCTGGATTGTAAGCGTAAACCCTCTAAACCGAACTTGATCGGTATATATACCTTTCCAAGGAGAGAGAAAAGTTACCGTTAGAAATCCCCCTTTTTATCCGTTACGCCGTAAATTTTTGATGTAACAGTAAGCGGGTAGAACTAATCATCTTCCAATGGATACTAATGTAATATAACAATATTGACTTACAATAAGATTATATACACTGATGTATTATACCTATACACAATTTAGTATAATACGCTAATTGAGATTCACTCAAATACGCAGTGGTCATGAATTAATCACACTTAGTAAATAACACATGAGTTTGGACACACCAAGCTGAGTAAACATATTACTCAGTTTAACTCAAGCACTCAGCTTGAGTCAAGCACTCAGCTTGAAATGTGCACTCAGCTTGAGAATGAAACTCAGCTTGAGAATGAAACTCAGCTTGAGTAGAGCACACAGCTCATGGGTAACGACACTAAGTCATTTTCGTCTGAGACTGAATCAAACGAACCTTTTAACCACACTGAGTAGTTAAAGAATGTTTGGAACCAACCAAACGTGTGAACCAATCACACAGTCTGAGTGAAGCACATAGCTCAGACTCAGTGACACTTAGTCATATATGTTTGAGACTGACTCAAACTGTATCATAACTACACTAAGTAGTTGAAGTGTATTTGGAACTCACCAAACAAAAGAACTCATTGTTCAGCTTGACAAGATTCAGTTTATGAACATTTATTCATAAACTATGCACTCAACTTAAGACACTTAGTCTTTGTCAAACTGAAAACTCGGATTCTAGACACTTAGCTAGGGGTTGAGCATACCCAAGTTACTTAGCAGATACATAAACCTCTTCTCATCAAGTGGTTTAGTAAAGATATCTGCTAGTTGGTCATCAGTGGAAATAAATTTAATGTCAACTTTACCTTGTTCCACGATGTCCCTGATGAAGTGATGTCGAATTTCAATGTGCTTGGTTCTTGAATGGAATACTGGATTGTAAGTGATGGCTATTGCACTTTGGTTATCACAGAAGATAGGAGTTTTCTTGAAACTCATACCAAAGTCCTGAAGCTGATGCTGCATCCAAAGGATTTGAGCACAACAGCTTCCTTCTGCAACATACTCAGCTTCAGCAGTTGAAGTAGCCACTGAGTTCTGTTTCTTACTAGTCCAGCTGACTAACTTCCTTCCAAGCATTTGACATCCTCCAGTAGTTTATTTTCTGTCTAACTTGCACCCAGCATAGTCAGCATCTGAAAAACCAACCAACTCAAATCCAGAGTCCTTTGGATACCAATGACCTAGATTTGGTGTACCTTTAAGGTACCTAAAGATCCTTTTCACAGCTTGAAGATGTGATTCTTTAGGATCTGTCTGATATCTTGCACAAACACATGTAGCAAACATAATATCAGGTCTACTAGCTGTCAAATAGAGCAATGAACCTATAATTCCTCTATAGGTAGACTGACACACAGACTTTCTATCTGAGTCTTTACTCAGCTTGACAGCTAATGACATGGGTGTTTTCATGGTTGAACTTGAATCAAAACCATATTTCTTTATCAAATCAAGAACATACTTGCTTTGATGGATGAATATTCCATCAGGCTTTTGTTGAATTTGCAGGCCTAGGAAATATATCATCTCACCCATCATACTCATCCTGTACTTTTGAGACATTATTTTGGAGAACCACTCACACAGAGATTCATTGGTAGAACCAAAAATGATGTCATCCACATAGATTTGTACAAGAATCACCTGTCCTTTACTTCTTTTAATAAAGAGTGTCTTATCTATACTACCTCTGGTGAAATCCATGGATAGTAAATAAGTGGACAGTGTATCATACCAAGCTCTTGGAGCTTGTTTAAGACCATACAAAGCCTTGTCTAACTTATAGACATGATGTGGAAACTTTGAACTTACAAAGCCAGGAGGTTGTTTCACATAGACTTCCTCCTGAAGTTTTCCATTTAGGAAAGCACCTTCACATCCATTTGATAGACTTTGAAGTCTTTATATGCTGCATAAGCTAGGAACAGCCTTATGGCTTCAATTCTAGCAACAGGGGCAAAGGTCAAATCATAATCGATTCCTTCCTCTTGCTTATACCCTTGTGCTACCAACCTGGCTTTGTTCCTCACTATCACTCCATCCTTGTCCATTTTATTTCTATAGACCCACTTAGTGCCTAAAATTGAATGATCTTTGGGGGCAGGGACAAGGTTCCAGACCTTATTTCTCTCAAACTCTATTAATTCCTCTTGCATAGCTTCAATCCAATCCTCATCCTCTAAGGCTTCCTCAGTCTTCTTTGGTTCCATTTGAGATAGAAAACCAAAGTGTGCAGCGTAATTAGCTGTAGCCTTGGATTTGGTCATGACCTTTTCTTGGACATTTCCAATAATTTGATCTTGAGGATGATCTTTGAAGAATTTAAATGTTGTAGTTGGAGAGTCTGGTTCTGAATCTGAGTGATGTTGAGAACTCTAAGGTGAATACACATCCTCAGTCTCAACAGCAGCATTGTCAACAAACTGATGATCACTGAGATTCTCAGTCTGAGTGACTTCAGCTCCAAAGGGCTTGACGAACTCATCATCCTTCTCAGCTTGAGAATCCCTTGGAGTTTGTGATGATTTCTTTGATGAACACACATCATCATCACTATCATCTCCTATGACATACATAGGATTTGATAAGTTGGTTTCCTTAGGCCTTTCAAGCTCACTCAGACTGACCAAGTCAGCTTGACTCTTATCAGCTTGATCAAAACAGTCTTCATCAAAAGAGACATGAATTGATTCTTCTATTGCCTTTCTCCTTGTATTATATATTCTTTAAGACTTGGAGATTGAGGAATAACCAACGAATATTCCAAGATCAGCTTTAGGTTCCAGCTTATGGAGTTGATCTCTTTGATTCAGCACATAGCATTTTGAACCAAAGATATGGAAGTAACCTATATTGGGCTTTCTAGACTTATATATCTCATAAGATGTCTTTCCATGTCTTTTGACAATGATTGATCTATTCTGGGTATAGCAGGCTGTACTAACAGCTTCATCCCAGAAATAGAGTTTCAAACCTGCCTCACATAGCATTGTTCTAGCAGCCTCAATTAGGGTTCTATTTCTCCTTTCAACAACTCCATTCTGTTGTGGAGTTCTGACAGATGAGAAATTTTGTAATATTCCCTTTTGTTCACAGAAGCTTTCAAGGGTAGAGTTCCTGAACTCAGTCCCATGATCACTTCTTAGTTGCTTTAAAGACAAACCTTTTTGCAACTCTTCCTGTTTGATAAAACTGATTATCTCCAGGGCAGCCTCATTTTTGGCTTTAAGGAATATTACCCAGGTGAATCGTTAGAACTCATCTACTATCACCAGTGTGTACTTCTTGCCACTCAGGCTTGGAGTACTTATGGGTCCAAACAGATCCATATGCAACATATGCAGTAGGTCTGTTATTGAAAAATTTTGCTTTGACTAAAAAGACCCTTGATGGTGTTTCCCATATTCACAAGCTGAGCACAATTTGTCTTTGACAAATGTGATCTTTGGTAATCCAGAGACTAACTCTTTATTGGACAGCATATTTATATTTTTAAAGTTTAGATGAGATAACCGTTTATGCCATAACCAACTCAGCTTAGGAACAGAATGGGAATACAAGCAGGTTTCAGTATAGGGATCAGCTGAATTTAGATCAAGTAGATACACATCTCTTTCTCTTTTAGCTATTAATACAGGCTTTCCCTTATCATTATAGATTGTTCCTGCTTTCTTCCTAAAAGTAACAACATTATCTTCATCACACAATTAACTGATACTAATCAGGTTGTGTTTGAGACCTTTGACATAGGCAACTCTCTGGAATGTAACTTTACCAGCTTTCATCTTTCCATAGCCTTTAGTTCTTCCATGTGAGTTGTCTCCAAATGTTACTTTAGGACCTTCATCTTTTTGGAAATCACTAAGAAATCCTTTCTACCCAGTCATGTGCCTTGAGCATCCACTATCCAAGTACCATTTACTTGAACCCTTATACATGGAAGCAGGATCCCAGTCACTAAGCTGGCTGTTTTCCTCAGCTTCCTTCATGTCAGCTTCAAAATTGACTTGGACAAACCATAATCAACCTCATCTATCTCCAACTCTTCATCTTCTTGAGCCATCAGACATACATCATCATCTGAGGTAGATGATTATATATCCCAGGTTTCAGCAATTAGTCCTTTTGCACTGGGTTTGTCTTCAGGCTTTCCTTTCTTCAGCTGAGTGTATTTCTTCTTGTATTTATCAGCTCTGTAAGCATTCTTATCAACAACTGATGTTGATTCTACCTTCTTTAATCTGCACTCAGCAGCAATGTGTCCCTTCTTCTGACAGTTAAAGCACACAGCATTCTTGGGATCAAAAGAACTCTTTCCTTTGCCCCTGTCAGATCTTCCTCTTCCCCTTTGAGCTCTTCTAAAACGTCTGGCTAACATTGCCATTTGCTCAGTGATATTCTGAACATCATCAGTATCACTTGAGTCTGAGTCTGAGTGGTCAGCTTGAGATTCTGACTCAGTCTCAGATTCAACAACCAGTATCTTGGAACTTTTCTTCTTTTTCTGTGCAACCAATGCAACTTCATTCTTATCCAAAGACTCCTTGAGTTGTTGTTGAGAAGTTCTCTTGTGTTCAGTGATCTGTTCATGATTTAGCAAGAACCCATAAATGGACTCTAGGTTGTACACGTGCAGTGTTCCTCCAGCCCTCAGTGCTGTAGTTACATCGTTAAACCTCTCTGGTAACACATCCAGAAATTTCAGCACAAGTTCAGCATCATCTTTCTTTACACCCACACTTAGTAGGTCATTTATCAAGCAGTGAAACCTTGTGAACAAATCTGACAAGGTTTCATTCTTCTTTGAAAAGAAGTTTTCATAAGATCTATTCAAATGACTTCTCTTATGTTGCTTGACCAGATCCGTGCCCTCATAAGTAACACTCAGTGTGTCCCAAATATCTTTTGCAGTTTGACACCCAGTCACAGTGCGCAAGATTTCGTTGGTCAGGGCATTTGCCAGAACACTTTTTGCCTTGTCATCCAGATTGAAGAGTTTCCAATCTTCATCAGTCCAAGATGGAATAGGCTTTCTTGTTTCCTTTTCAGATCTGCCAGGAGACGTATAACTGACAGTAGCAGGAATCTTGGGGATTATAGGTCCTTTTGTGACAACATCCGACATACGGTTGTCAATGGACTTGAGGAACAGCATGGCTCTGAACTTCCACATAGGTTAGTCAGACCCATCAAATATGGGACAGCCTTTGGCAGACATAATTGGAAAGTTTGATGAATTGTTGCTTGTAGACATTGTAAACTTTCTCAGAATCTTAAACTTTCAACTATTGAAATCGTTCAGCCTGCTCTGATACCAATTGTTGGTCCCTTGGTGAGAATAACAACAAGCAACAGTATGTAGAAGGGGGGGTTGAATACACTTTCTAAGGAAATTGAACAAATCAAATGAAAAGTGTTACACATAGTAAATCAAACCACAACTAGTCGAATGCTTTTATTAATATGAAGATGATTACAAATCTTTAAATAAGAAGATGATTACAGTAACTATCAAGTAAGCAACTCTTGATATATAATCACCTAATATAAATCTCTCAATCTCTGAAACTTAGCTATCTATAATCAACTTATGATTATAGATACTGACGACTCTCTAAACAGGATTTTTCACAGATTGAATCAACTAATGATTACTTACCAATATCACAACTTATGTGACAATTCGAACACACGAATGATCTGGCAATCTGTGAGTTTCTTGATCATGTTGAACTGACAAACAATGATTCAAGAATCGTAACACATACGGTGAGGTGAGGTTTTCGGCTCTGCAATTCTTATCATAATCGTAGTCGTAGTCGTAGTCGTAGTCGTACCTCTAAACTTATCAGGAGATAAGTATTTATAATCCTGTTGCTACGGTTCCTAACAAACTGGACTAATCCTAATTTGCTAACTAACTATCGGATAACTCGGAATCTTGAATCTTGAATCTTCTTATCTTGAGTCTTCAATCTTCAATCTTGATTCTGGAGTCTTCTTATCCGCGCCGTAGATATAGAGAGTTAAAACAGAATTTAAAACACATTTAAATTCTTTTAAACTGACTTCTTTAGTCAGGCTGAGTTACTCTGCTTGAAACTCATCAAGCTGAGTTCTTCGAGAACAAACCCGAATTCAAACATGAACTAACACGTATAATTATTAACTCATCCTTAGAAGTCCAAAGAGTTAAATAAAACAAGTTTAGTAACTCTGTCGAGCTGACTCTGCTTCTGAGCTGAGTCACTCAGCTTGAAACACATTAAGCTGAATACTCGATATATACCTTATGTGACATACACAGATTATCAAACACATTAATAATTTAACTAAGGTATAATATAAACTGGTTGAACACATGCTCAGTTTACATTCAGCTTATACTCAGTCTGAAACACTATAAGTGTTCAGTCTGACTAAGCTTCATAATTCTGTTTAAGTTATACGTAGAACACATCTTACAAACTTAACTTTGTCTCATCAAATCTTAACTGATGAGATCATTTTCCCAACAGCTTTAGTCTTGGAGTCAAAGGAAAGTAACGTAAAACCTTTTGAGCAACTTTCTTCCCCCTTGTGTCTTTATCTTTCCATCTAATCTCACCACAAATTGGACAACTTTGCATATCGGCATTCTCCTTCCAAAATAAGCAACAGTCATTCTTACAAGCATGGATCGATTCGTATCCTAACCCAAGATTTTTCATTGTCTTCTTAGCATCGTAGTGTGAAGTCGGGACTTTGTTGTCTTTCGAAAATGCAAACCTGAGAAATTCTAGCAGCTGGTCAAATGAACTATCCGTCCATTTATTCATGACCTTCATGTGCATCATCTTTGCCACAAAGTTCAATGAAGAAAACCAGGTACAACCGGGGTATAGCTCCATCTCGACCTCCCTAAGTAACGCATCAATATCGTCATTTGCACCAATCGAACCTTCAGCTAGCTCGGTACTTGGCTCATCAATACTTGCCTCGTGTTCATTGCCAATATTCTCCCATCGAACATCGTTATGGACATCAACCATCTCATCTGTCGCTTGAGATGTATCATGTATAACTGGCGGATCATATTGTTCACAGTGAAACCTCCACGTTTTATAAGCGGCACTGAACCCCAAACGATGTATGTGGTTCCCGATCTCGACAAGCGTACCACAGTCCTGGTTATCACATTGTCAACATGGGCATCGACATCTATTTTGATTATTCAAGTGGTCCTTACACCTCTCAATGAAGGCGTTAAGACCGGTAAAAAACTCGGGTGATGAACGATTTCTACACCTAGTCCAACTCTTATCAATCGTAATAACTGCATTTGTGATGATTAACTATCAAAACTACGGAAGGCGGAATTTATAGTTTGAATGATACAAAGTTTTTATTATATGTTTTAAGATATGACGTATTAAATGTAGCATGGTGGCTATCCTAACCCACTTTTTTAATGTTTCGTTTCATACATGAACACATATAACTAATTTATAAATTTAAGAAAAATTCGACAGCATTTCCCCTTAACTCCCCAAATATGCATATAAAACACATATTCGTAGGAGAAAAGAGGAAATGCTTACCGAATTTTTCTTAAATAATATATCAATTATATGCATACATATCCTAAACAAGACAAAATATTCAAAAAGCAGTCCCAAACAAGGGACTTTCCAAAATTAATTCCTAATAAATTAATTTTGGACGGGTGACCTACGGCATATAACAAATATTGAGAGAAAGATGATTTGAAAAGTATTTGTAAAAGTATTTGAATTTCAATCATTGGTCGATTACAATGTTAACTCATAATCATTCACTAATTAAGACCATATATAAGTTAAATAACACAAAATATCAATGTTAACTCATAATCATTCACTAATTCAGTTACAAAGTGATTAAACAGTTTGTACATCATTACATTAGATAACAAATTAAAAAATCAATTGTATGATATATTCTACACCATGACCAGAGAGCTTATGATCTCATTATAGATACCTTGATTTGCTTTGTGTATCAATACTTTGGATACTAACAATATATTACCTATTATTTAATATTTAATATCCAAAAGCATATCTAATTCATTATTTAGTATTAAACGTGAAATTTCAAGTCATGAAAATTATTTAAAAAATATAGGATCATAATATTACAAAACACACATGTAGAATCTAACAAATTAGATCATCATATCATCATATATTAAAACTAAAGTATAATATTTTTCAAATTAGTCTTATATATATATTAGAAGATTGCTATCTCTCATAAGACAACTTACTTTGATACCGCTACACCAAAGATTTATAGGTGTGACAACTAATAACAAGTGATCAAACATTCACTTAATCGCATTCATATTCAACTTCAAGATCAATTAAAAAAATGATGGCATAATAAACAAAAACGATGGCATATAAAAATGAACACATCCATAATAAACGATGGCATATAAAAATGATGGCAACTAATAACAAGTCATCAAACATTCACTTTATATAAGTTTTTTAATCAGCTTTTTATTTTCTCTTCATTGTAATGCCCTTTTTACTATATCAGAAAGCAAGAGAGGTCTTTTGAGGTGATATGGGTGATAGCTATGCACGTTTTATCTCATTATCTCAATAGTAATCTTAAGAGTTGAATTTTTTAAATTACTTCAAGTAAGTGTCTTACAAATTTAAACACTAATTATGAACTAAACATAATTTAAACATGTATTTTATTACTAGTATGAACTAATAAAAAATTAATCATATAAAATTCATAGAAATAATTATAACACAGAAATAATTATAACCACTTATTCATAGAAATACTTTTAACAATAATCATGAACTAAACAATTTTCTAAACATGTATTTCATTATTAAAATTAGAGGAAAAACCTGAAATTTTATAAAGAAATAGAGCAATCGTAGAGCACCAGATCGGTCGTCGGAGCAGTCGCCGGAGCACCACAGCAATCGCTGGAGAACGAGAGCAGTCGCCGGACAAGTCGCCGGAGGTGACTTTTTAACAAAAAACTAGATTTTATCTACTGTTTTATAAAAAAACACTAATTTATTGTAAAACACTCACATTTATATGTCAATATCGACCGAAAACCAAAAGCTCGCCAGAAATAATGGAAACCTCGCTGGAACCTCCAAAAGCTCGCCGGAAAAGACCAATTTTCGCCGGAAATAATGGAAACCCTAAACCCACACGCCTTAATCGCACCTTAGAACCTCCAAAACCATGAATAAAAATCGAGGATTGAGAGGAAATGGAAGTGGCGTCGTCTGGGTAAAAAGAGGGAGGGAAACGGTGAAAAATGAAAAGGAGCGGCGCTGTAGGGTTTTAACAGGGCAAACCTTTCGGCGAGGACAATGTCGTCACCGTAGGGTATTCATGTGATGTCGTTCGTATATTTCCGTAGCATAATAATTAAAATAATTAAAAACCACTTTTCGCGAGAACAATGTCCTCGCCGTAGGTTCTTCATGCGACGTCGTTTTTATTATTTCCGTAACTTAAACATTAAAAAAATTAATAACCACTTTTAGAGAGGACAAAGTCCTCGCAGAAGGTACTGAAAAAATTCATTTTGACGGGTTATCTACCGCGTAACTTTATCAATATTAAAGAAAATAAAAAATTAATTGATTTTCACTTTTAGCGAGGACATGTCCTCGCAGAAAGTCATTGATTGTCAGTTTAGTTCTCCAATGTCAAAAAGGTAAAGTCGTTTGTCGTTTAGCACCTTTTAGCGAGGACATATGTCCTCGCGAAAAACCTGCATGTTTAAATCTCATTTTTCTTGTAGTGATTGCAGCTATTATTAAGAAGTCGTCTAACGAGGGGTTGGACTTTAGGAACTACCTAAAGCATAAGTGAAAGAAGAAGACTTTGACCTTGTTGTTCTTCTTCGTATTGAAGTGGACAAGAAATAGGCTCAAATAACTAGTTGTATGCACCCTTTCGCTAAAGCTAATATGGTGCAACATGGTCAATCATCTTAAGGCAATAAAGGCAAAGGTAGGGGTAGTAAGAAGAGCAATAGGATTTGAACCTTGGTGCGATTATGGAGTTGCAAAAAATAAACTCCAAGGATTGTCTTACAATTGTGACCAAGCGGGTTATCGTGCTCTAAATTGTAAGAAGCCAAAGCGAGAGAATCCATGCGAAGCTAACATGATTGACGAAGAAAATCTCCTAGCCATGATTTTTGATATCACAACTATGATCTCTAAAGTGAAGCCGGTGGGTTCTAAATCAGAGGAATGACGAGTTGACAGTTCAAAGTAGAGTTTTTTCAAGACCTTCTAAGCGGTTGAGAAAAGTGACGACCTCTACACTCGGAAATCTGCTATGGTTGAATAAAGGGTGAAGGAGATAGGACTTGAAGATAACAAACGGAAAAGAGTTGAACTTCACCAATATCTTGTTATTTCTAGCGATTTAAACGAATCTGGTATCAGGGTAGTTGCTCAATAAGTTTGGTTTGTTGGGGAGATAGAGATATCAAACCATAATCAAACATGTTTATTATTTAAAATAGGATTTGATGCTAACAAAACCACATATTCAGTTTCGTACTTTGATCAATGAAAAACATGTGTTGTTTTTCATGTTAGACTTAAAGAAATTCTTAAGTAAGAAATGTCAGCTGAAGAACAAAAGTATCAGCTAAACACTGAGTATTAGCGAGAGGACCAGCTTCAAGAAGATCAGCCAAGAAGAAAAGAAAAGTCTAGAAGCATCAGCTGAGCAACTACAAAGCATCAGCTGATGGTCCAATACCATCAGCTGAGGGTTCTTTCAAGATTAGCTGAGCAGTCAAAGGATCAGCTGAGTCGATCACTTTGATCAGCTGATGCCTCTCATCCATCAAATAAGCTATCTTTAACTTATCTATTCTTTTCTTTGTAAGCTTATCACTCTCAATGATCAGCTGAGCCCTTGGGATCTACTGATCATAAATGTTGATTAGCTTATATAGTATCACTCTAGTATGTATTATTAGCTTATCAGCTCTGATCAGCTGAGCATATTTTAGTAGCTGAGTCTTTTAGATTTATAATTGGCTGAGCAAAAGTATGTTTGCAGATCAATGTCTATTAGCTGAGTCATTATACAGTACCTCAGTTAATACTTTTTCATTGTAATATTTTCTTAAGTCAAAGGGAGAATATGTGTTGTTCTACTATGCCTTTAGATCTATCTTTGTAAAAGTTGTAGGACCGGCTGGGGGACGGGGGTTCTAATACTAAACACACCCTAATGCTAGGACTGATCTAGGATGAGAAATAGCGCGGAATTCTATTTCCCAAACCTCCTAAGGATACTATGATCTGCTTAGGTGTCCGGCACACAGTAACACACACAGAAAGAGTAGAAGAACAAACACACAGTACTCACACAGAGATGCCTAGGCTGCCCTTGGTTTTCGTATTTATCACTTAGATTTCGGTTTTCGAGGGCTAGTTTGCGTTAATCGAGGCTTAAGGTCGTAAAGGTCGAGTTTCGTGGCTCACTCTGTACGAATATGCGAATTAAGCACTATTTATAGGCCCAGACTAGTCACTACGTGCGAAATGCCAGTCACTACGCACGTAGTGAACTCAGTTCGCACGAAATGGAATTGTTAGATAATCCATGTTGACCAACATCCTCACCACGTGCGAAGTGGTACTCACTACGCACGTAGTGAGGTCATTTCGTGCGTGGTGAACCTGATCACCAAAGTGGTGATTTTTCCACGCAGACTTAAACTTCCAAACTCACACCAACACATGGTTAAGTACTTGTAAGCTTAAGATAATCACATAGAATCACTAAGAATATATAAACATGCAAACCATTAATCAAATCACATTTAATTAACACCACATGAATATACTTTATTGATACGAACTAGGAATTCATAAAATATGCACCAACATACTCCCCCTAAGACCTAGTTCTATCAATAACCATTGCACTAAGCAAAAATTCCACAAAGTAAAATGCACAAAGCAAAATGCACTAAGCAAAAATTTGCACACAGCAAAATTCATACAGCAGAATTTTAAACGAATACCTTTCGTCATGCCCTTACCTGCACTACGCACGATGTGAGCTGTAACTCGTGCTTAGTGGGGTTCCATCTCACATGTAATGAGTTTCTCATCCGTGAACCTTAATTACTGTTAGTACTGCATTCAGCAATAAACTGTCAGTAACTTCAAGATCACTTATAGACATTTAAGCAAAACACATCAAAGTAAGATGAAGGAAATGTAAACAGAACAAACTCCCCCTAATCAAAACACTAAGAATGATTAAGAACATACTAGAACTCTTTTTGTATTTTTCTAAACAGAAACGGGATAAAAAAATGCAAACATAAGAAATTATAAATAAAGAAAATAGACATACCAAAAGAAATAAGAAACACACCAAAAATCTTTTTGTATTTTTCTGATTATAAAGAAAATGAAAATGCAGAAGTAAACTATTAACAAATTAAATCCTAAAGAACAGAAATTAAAATACTAAGAAAATTGCAGGAATAAAATTACTGAAATTAAATCTTTTTGTGAGAAGGTTCCAGGATGGAATCAGTACCAGCACATCTATACTTAGTAGTCATTCATTTCAGAACCTTGGGTATAAGCATATTCTCTTAAACTCTGTCTCTCAACCTATCTTTCTTCAGATAATAACAGATTTTGTTTCAACATTTTCATATTGTCTAGACTGGATACATGATTAAGACTATCTCTTTTAAAATCTCACAATGTTTTGACTTACTCAGTAGAATGCACAACTTGATTACCCAACCACCATGCTTATGTGCTTTGTGATTTTGTCAACGCATTTTATGCTCTTTGACATGGAGGTCAATTTTTCACCTCTCTAGACATTTTTCTTGCTGAGCTTTTGTCAATGCATTTTATGCTCTATGACAATTTAACACTAATAGATCAATATAGCTTTTGTCACTGCATTTTATGCTCTTTGACAATTTAACATTGATAGATCAATGTATCTATTTCTTTTGACAGATTTGATTGGGGTCAATTTTTCACCCTCTTTTACATTTTGCTCATTGTCATCTAAGCACATTTGGCATGGTAACAGGTGTGTGCAACAAACTAAGTCATTCTCAACTGTTATTGACTTATAGACTTGGAATATCTCGATAGCTTAAATCTATGATTGATTTTCACATGCATAACCATTTATCAGTCTAGACTTTCCTTATATGTCTTACACACTATCTGTTTCTTATCTGATTCAATTAGATTTTCAGACAGTTTTCTCAAGAATATGTACATGCCTTCAGTCCTAATTTTACTAGACGTACTTTGTATTGAAAGCCAGTGTACCATCATTTTCCATTTGAGTTGGATCAACTTCTCATTTTTGTTTTTCTGATTTTTTTTGTATTTTCTAAGTTTTCTGATTTTTTTTTTTGTATTTTCTAAGTTTTCTGATTTTTTTTTTTGTATTTTCTAAATTTTCTGAACTAACTATCTCCCCCTAAAATACTAAACAAACTAGAAACTAAGAAAATAGAAATGCAACGACACCGAAAATAAGCACAAAGAAAATAAAATGATAAAGACACACAGTCATAGAAACCTTAACCTGGACTATTTCGGTTGACACCCTTCACTTAGAAGAATGAGTTAGACAACATTAGGAACCCAAGCCCGGATGGTCATGGGTTTCCCGTCTTCTCCAACCACTGGAAGTTTCATCCATGTTCCAGTCTTGATGATCCTGTCACTTGATTCCTTGGACATTTGAACACACAGTTTGTTAGTCCACTTAGGAATCCTTTGATGCTGAACAGGAAGAGTTGAGTTTTGATTGTTTTTAGTAAACGTTTTATTCTTTTGAAAAGTCTCAACTTTCCTGTTACAGCGCTGATGTGGCTGCTGATCACACTCGGAACTGAGGTGACCAGGTCTCCTGCACACATAGCAAATCCTGTCTGGATATTGCTTTACCGAACCTGTTGATATCCTTTGAGATCGATACCCTAACCCTTGATGTTTGGGTAATAGTTTGACCTCTTGATACGGACGGGTATCAGAAGACTTTACACCTTCCTTTTCAAGTTTCCGAAGGGCATCGCGGATACGATGCATCAACGGATCTTTGACATTAGAACTTGCCAACAGTTCTCTCATTCCTGGTTCAGCCTTTTTAATTTCTTCTTGCTGAACCTCATTCTTCTGAGACTCACCCACATTCTCGTGTAACTTTAAATCCTCTTTTGGGGTTGATGCAGAAGATTCATCAACCTTTGTGAGAAGTGGGTCAGATTCAGAGTGAACATCATCATTCACCAGTTGATTTAACACTGGTGGTGGACATTTAGAGTATAACTTCTTGTTCTTTTCTGAATCAGTACCTTGACCTCTCTGATCGATTATGTACTCAAAAAGATAAGAAGACGTGGAATAGCTTTTGAGTTTTTGACTCAGAGTCTCATAATCGACCTTTGAGGTAGCAAGGTCCCGTTTCAGCTTATCGATTTCGTTTATGTAAAACACGATAGCATCTTGTTTATTTAACAGAGCCACACCTAGTTCATTAACCTGTTTACCTCGACTTTCATTCTTTTCTTTTAATTGATTTTCTCTTCCTTTGATCAACAGGTTATTATCTAACTTAGATGTGAGATCTGAAATAGTAGACTTTAAGAACACTATCTGTTTTACATATTCATCACACGAACCACAAGGTAATCCAAAGGTACATACCTGATCCGCAGACGGTTGACCACAGCTGCACACCTTTTGATTTGACTCTTTGGCACGGACATTCACTGGTGTCTCTTCTGCAGCTGGTGTCGAGGCTGGTTCATCATCATTGCTGGCACTTGATTCTTCTTCACTTGAATAGCTTTCGGTCTCAGATGAAGAATCTTCGTTCAACACATGAACGTTCGCCAAGTTGATGTCAGCATCAGCATTCCCGAACTTTACAGACCAATCCACTCCCTCATCACTTTGAACAACCGCCATAGCCTTAGTCGGTGTTGGAGTTGCTTCAGATTTTATGGTTGTGGAGGTAGATGATCTGCTGCCAGAACCAGTTTTGAATGGATACCTCGGTCCCGAATTCTTCGGCTTTTCACATTCACGCGCGAAGTGACCCTTTTCACCACAGTTATAGCAGGTCACAGCAGATTTATCAAAGCCGAGTTTGGTATCCTTGGTTGCTGATATTGACTTTCCCGTTCTTCGCTCATAAGCTTTTGCCCGTCTCACTAAGTTGGCATACGACCAGAGGATATCTTGTCTCTCCATCTCATCCTCGTCGATCTGGTCATAGTCCTCTTGAGTCATATGAGCATTACCAATCTTCCCCTTCAGTAGATCATCATAAGAGGAGACTAGTGCACTTAGCATGCTCATATGTGTCTTAACCTCATCTGTACTTCCATACTTGAAGTGTTCGACATTAAGTCCGGAGGAAGATGCAGTATAAGATGGCCCAGAGGATGAAGCATCAGAGGTAGATCTGCCCGATTCATTCACGTTGGTCACATAGGCAGACTGTAGGGGGGCATGTGAAGAGGTGGATGACGAGACAGGTGTTCCGGAGTAGTAGAGTGAGGGGTTCTGTTGATAACTAGA
This sequence comes from Pulicaria dysenterica, assembly GCA_947179395.2. Lineage (NCBI taxonomy): Eukaryota > Viridiplantae > Streptophyta > Magnoliopsida > Asterales > Asteraceae > Pulicaria > Pulicaria dysenterica. The sequence continues at coordinate 33,554,771 of OX359290.1, forward strand.
CATTGAATCCAGGTTTAGTTCCTCCTGCTCCTGCTCCTTTAACTTGGTGATGAAATCATTAAGGTCCATCCCGTCAAAACCGTTACCATTCTTGAGTATCATGATGAATGGCCGCCAGCTCTTGGGCAAAGCATTCGCCAAGATCTCTACTTGCTGCTTCTCTGGAACAGTAACACCCAGACTGTCCAGTTCACTTAGAAGGTGGTTGTATCTTGTAATAAGGGAAGGAATCTTCTCATCTCTTGTAGCCGTGAAATGGTCTAATTCCTTCCTTAATTGACTTGCTTTAAGTTCCTTCAGAGCAGCATTTCCCTCATTCCTCTTCTCAAGAGCTCTCCATAGACTGTAGGAAGTTCGATACCTCCTAAACTGGTGGAAAATCTCGTTGGGAATCGCCTGAATTAGTTGAGCATATGCCTTCTTTTCGGCATTGTAATTGGTCTGCTGTTCGACAGTCATCTTGTCGTAAGGGGTTTCAATGTTTCCCTCCCCTTTCGGAACCATATACTCAACGTTCATGGCTCGCCGCAATCTACAGTCAACCCCATCTAGAAAGATTTCGAACCTGGGCTTCCACATAGGATAGTCCTCCATGGTTAGCAATTTCGGCACTTTGTTTATACTGCCCATTTCTGTTTCTAGTAAAAGGTTGTTTAAGGCAGTGGTTTGTTTAGAGGCCATTTAGATTGACTTTGAGAACCAAGGCAGGAAGCACACAGAGTAAAAAAATTTTGAGAGACCACACAGAAAGCACGGATTAAAGTTTGATTAGAAAGATCACACAGGACAGCACAGAAATGCACAACGCACGAAGGTTCTAGACGCACACAGCAACTACGCACGCACCACAAGCACTTCGTGCGGACTGCGAGCACCACGCACGCAGTGAGGACACACCACGCACGGATTGGCGAACAGTCACTACGCACGCACGTATGGCAGTACGCGCGGACTACAGGACCACTTCGCACGAGGCACACAGACAGCAATCGAAGGATCTAGAACACACACAGACAGTTCGTGCGAACTGGTCCCACTACGCACGGAGTGGAAGTCCACTTCGCACGGACGGAATTCAAGAAACTAATCGCTAAAATTTTGACCTTTTAAACACAAAGAGGCCTATTTCCGACCTATTTTCGGTTAAAATCGACGCAAGAGGGCACACACAGGCCTAAAGGAACACCTAGATCGACAAATCCTAAAGAAAAATGATCAATCAAAGCACAAGGCTCTGATACCACTTTGTAGGACCGGCTGGGGGACGGGGGTTCTAATACTAAACACACCCTAATGCTAGGACTGATCTAGGATGAGAAATAGTGCGGAATTCTATTTCCCAAACCTCCTAAGGATACTATGATCTGCTTAGGTGTCCGGCACACAGTAACACACACAGAAAGAGTAGAAGAACAAACACACAGTACTCACACAGAGATGCCTAGGCTGCCCTTGGTTTTCGTATTTATCACTTAGATTTCGGTTTTCGAGGGCTAGTTTGCGTTAATCGAGGCTTAAGGTCGTAAAGGTCGAGTTTCGTGGCTCACTCTGTACGAATATGCGAATTAAGCACTATTTATAGGCCCAGACTAGTCACTACGTGCGAAATGCCAGTCACTACGCACGTAGTGAACTCAGTTCGCACGAAATGGAATTGTTAGATAATCCATGTTGACCAACATCCTCACCACGTGCGAAGTGGTACTCACTACGCACGTAGTGAGGTCATTTCGTGCGTGGTGAACCTGATCACCAAAGTGGTGATTTTTCCACGCAGACTTAAACTTCCAAACTCACACCAACACATGGTTAAGTACTTGTAAGCTTAAGATAATCACATAGAATCACTAAGAATATATAAACATGCAAACCATTAATCAAATCACATTTAATTAACACCACATGAATATACTTTATTGATACGAACTAGGAATTCATAAAATATGCACCAACATACTCCCCCTAAGACCTAGTTCTATCAATAACCATTGCACTAAGCAAAAATTCCACAAAGTAAAATGCACAAAGCAAAATGCACTAAGCAAAAATTTGCACACAGCAAAATTCATACAGCAGAATTTTAAACGAATACCTTTCGTCATGCCCTTACCTGCACTACGCACGATGTGAGCTGTAACTCGTGCTTAGTGGGGTTCCATCTCACATGTAATGAGTTTCTCATCTGTGAACCTTAATTACTGTTAGTACTGCATTCAGCAATAAACTGTCAGTAACTTCAAGATCACTTATAGACATTTAAGCAAAACACATCAAAGTAAGATGAAGGAAATGTAAACAGAACAAACTCCCCCTAATCAAAACACTAAGAATGATTAAGAACATACTAGAACTCTTTTTGTATTTTTCTAAACAGAAACGGGATAAAAAAATGCAAACATAAGAAATTATAAATAAAGAAAATAGACATACCAAAAGAAATAAGAAACACACCAAAAATCTTTTTGTATTTTTCAGATTATAAAGAAAATGAAAATGCAGAAGTAAACTATTAACAAATTAAATCCTAAAGAACAGAAATTAAAATACTAAGAAAATTGCAGGAATAAAATTACTGAAATTAAATCTTTTTGTGAGAAGGTTCCAGGATGGAATCAGTACCAGCACATCTATACTTAGTAGTCATTCATTTCAGAACCTTGGGTATAAGCATATTCTCTTAAACTCTGTCTGTCAACCTATTTTTCTTTAGATAATAACAGATTTTGTTTCAACATTTTCAGATTGTCTAGACTGGATACATGATTAAGACTATCTCTTTTAAAATCTCACAATGTTTTGACTTACTCGGTAGAATGCACAACTTGATTACCCAACCACCATGCTTATGTGCTTTGTGATTTTGTCAACGCATTTTATGCTCTTTGACATGGAGGTCAATTTTTCACCTCTCTAGACATTTTTCTTGCTGAGCTTTTGTCAATGCATTTTATGCTCTATGACAATTTAACACTAATAGATCAATATAGCTTTTGTCACTGCATTTTATGCTCTTTGACAATTTAACATTGATAGATCAATGTATCTATTTCTTTTGACAGATTTGATTGGGGTCAATTTTTCACCCTCTTTTACATTTTGCTCATTGTCATCTAAGCACATTTGGCATGGTAACAGGTGTGTGCAACAAACTAAGTCATTCTCAACTGTTATTGACTTATAGACTTGGAATATCTCGATAGCTTAAATCTATGATTGATTTTCACATGCATAACCATTTATCAGTCTAGACTTTCCTTATATGTCTTACACACTATCTGTTTCTTATCTGATTCAATTAGATTTTCAGACAGTTTTCTCAAGAATATGTACATGCCTTCAGTCCTAATTTTACTAGACGTACTTTGTATTGAAAGCCAGTGTACCATCATTTTCCATTTGAGTTGGATCAACTTCTCATTTTTGTTTTTCTGATTTTTTTTGTATTTTCTAAGTTTTCTGATTTTTTTTTTTTGTATTTTCTAAGTTTTCTGATTTTTTTTTTTTGTATTTTCTAAATTTTCTGAACTAACTATCTCCCCCTAAAATACTAAACAAACTAGAAACTAAGAAAATAGAAATGCAACGACACCGAAAATAAGCACAAAGAAAATAAAATGATAAAGACACACAGTCATAGAAACCTTAACCTGGACTATTTCGGTTGACACCCTTCACTTAGAAGAATGAGTTAGACAACATTAGGAACCCAAGCCCGGATGGTCATGGGTTTCCCGTCTTCTCCAACCACTGGAAGTTTCATCCATGTTCCAGTCTTGATGATCCTGTCACTTGATTCCTTGGACATTTGAACACACAGTTTGTTAGTCCACTTAGGAATCCTTTGATGCTGAACAGGAAGAGTTGAGTTTTGATTGTTTTTAGCAAACGTTTTATTCTTTTGAAAAGTCTCAACTTTCCTGTTACAGCGCTGATGTGGCTGCTGATCACACTCGGAACTGAGGTGACCAGGTCTCCTGCACACATAGCAAATCCTGTCTGGATATTGCTTTACCGAACCTGTTGATATCCTTTGAGATCGATACCCTAACCCTTGATGTTTGGGTAATAGTTTGACCTCTTGATACGGACGGGTATCAGAAGACTTTACACCTTCCTTTTCAAGTTTCCGAAGGGCATCGCGGATACGATGCATCAACGGATCTTTGACATTAGAACTTGCCAACAGTTCTCTCATTCCTGGTTCAGCCTTTTTAATTTCTTCTTGCTGAACCTCATTCTTCTGAGACTCACCCACATTCTCGTGTAACTTTAAATCCTCTTTTGGGGTTGATGCAGAAGATTCATCAACCTTTGTGAGAAGTGGGTCAGATTCAGAGTGAACATCATCATTCACCAGTTGATTTAACACTGGTGGTGGACATTTAGAGTATAACTTCTTGTTCTTTTCTGAATCAGTACCTTGACCTCTCTGATCGATTATGTACTCAAAAAGATAAGAAGACGTGGAATAGCTTTTGAGTTTTTGACTCAGAGTCTCATAATCGACCTTTGAGGTAGCAAGGTCCCGTTTCAGCTTATCCATTTCGTTTATGTAAAACACGATAGCATCTTGTTTATTTAACAGAGCCACACCTAGTTCATTAACCTGTTTACCTAGACTTTCATTCTTTTCTTTTAATTGATTTTCTCTTCCTTTGATCAACAGGTTATTATCTAACTTAGATGTGAGATCTGAAATAGTAGACTTTAAGAACACTATCTGTTTTACATATTCATCACACGAACCACAAGGTAATCCAAAGGTACATACCTGATCCGCAGACGGTTGACCACAGCTGCACACCTTTTGATTTGACTCTTTGGCACGGACATTCACTGGTGTCTCTTCTGCAGCTGGTGTCGAGGCTGGTTCATCATCATTGCTGGCACTTGATTCTTCTTCACTTGAATAGCTTTCGGTCTCAGATGAAGAATCTTCGTTCAACACATGAACGTTCGCCAAGTTGATGTCAGCATCAGCATTCCCGAACTTTACAGACCAATCCACTCCCTCATCACTTTGAACAACCGCCATAGCCTTAGTCGGTGTTGGAGTTGCTTCAGATTTTGTGGTTGTGGAGGTAGATGATCTGCTGCCAGAACCAGTTTTGAATGGATACCTCGGTCCCGAATTCTTCGGCTTTTCACATTCACGCGCGAAGTGACCCTTTTCACCACAGTTATAGCAGGTCACAGCAGATTTATCAAAGCCGAGTTTGGTATCCTTGGTTGCTGATATTGACTTTCCCGTTCTTCGCTCATAAGCTTTTGCCCGTCTCACTAAGTTGGCATACGACCAGAGGATATCTTGTCTCTCCATCTCATCCTCGTCGATCTGGTCATAGTCCTCTTGAGTCATATGAGCATTACCAATCTTCCCCTTCAGTAGATCATCATAAGAGGAGACTAGTGCACTTAGCATGCTCATATGTGTCTTAACCTCATCTGTACTTCCATACTTGAAGTGTTCGACATTAAGTCCGGAGGAAGATGCAGTATAAGATGGCCCAGAGGATGAAGCATCAGAGGTAGATCTGCCCGATTCATTCACGTTGGTCACATAGGCAGACTGTAGGGGGGCATGTGAAGAGGTGGATGACGAGACAGGTGTTCCGGAGTAGTAGAGTGAGGGGTTCTGTTGATAACTAGACATTGAATCCAGGTTAAGTTCCTCCTGCTCCTGCTCCTTTAACTTGGTGATGAAATCATTAAGGTCCATCCCGTCAAAACCGTTACCATTCTTGAGTATCATGATGAATGGCCGCCAGCTCTTGGGCAAAGCATTCGCCAAGATCTCTACTTGCTGCTTCTCTGGAACAGTAACACCCAGACTGTCCAGTTCACTTAGAAGGTGGTTGTATCTTGTAATAAGGGAAGGAATCTTCTCATCTCTTGTAGCCGTGAAATGGTCTAATTCCTTCCTTAATTGACTTGCTTTAAGTTCCTTCAGAGCAGCATTTCCCTCATTCCTCTTCTCAAGAGCTCTCCATAGACTGTAGGAAGTTCGATACCTCCTAAACTGGTGGAAAATCTCGTTGGGAATCGCCTGAATTAGTTGAGCATATGCCTTCTTTTCGGCATTGTAATTGGTCTGCTGTTCGACAGTCATCTTGTCGTAAGGGGTTTCAATGTTTCCCTCCCCTTTCGGAACCATATACTCAACGTTCATGGCTCGCCGCAATCTACAGTCAACCCCATCTAGAAAGATTTCGAACCTGGGCTTCCACATAGGATAGTCCTCCATGGTTAGCAATTTCGGCACTTTGTTTATACTGCCCATTTCTGTTTCTAGTAAAAGGTTGTTTAAGGCAGTGGTTTGTTTAGAGGCCATTTAGATTGACTTTGAGAACCAAGGCAGGAAGCACACAGAGTAAAAAAAATTTGAGAGACCACACAGAAAGCACGGATTAAAGTTTGATTAGAAAGATCACACAGGACAGCACAGAAATGCACAACGCACGAAGGTTCTAGACGCACACAGCAACTACGCACGCACCACAAGCACTTCGTGCGGACTGCGAGCACCACGCACGCAGTGAGGACACACCACGCACGGATTGGCGAACAGTCACTACGCACGCACGTATGGCAGTACGCGCGGACTACAGGACCACTTCGCACGAGGCACACAGACAGCAATCGAAGGATCTAGAACACACACAGACAGTTCGTGCGAACTGGTCCCACTACGCACGGAGTGGAAGTCCACTTCGCACGGACGGAATTCAAGAAACTAATCGCTAAAATTTTGACCTTTTAAACACAAAGAGGCCTATTTCCGACCTATTTTCGGTTAAAATCGACGCAAGAGGGCACACACAGGCCTAAAGGAACACCTAGATCGACAAATCCTAAAGAAAAATGATCAATCAAAGCACAAGGCTCTGATACCACTTTGTAGGACCGGCTGGGGGACGGGGGTTCTAATACTAAACACACCCTAATGCTAGGACTGATCTAGGATGAGAAATAGCGCGGAATTCTATTTCCCAAACCTCCTAAGGATACTATGATCTGCTTAGGTGTCCGGCACACAGTAACACACACAGAAAGAGTAGAAGAACAAACACACAGTACTCACACAGAGATGCCTAGGCTGCCCTTGGTTTTCGTATTTATCACTTAGATTTCGGTTTTCGAGGGCTAGTTTGCGTTAATCGAGGCTTAAGGTCGTAAAGGTCGAGTTTCGTGGCTCACTCTGTACGAATATGCGAATTAAGCACTATTTATAGGCCCAGACTAGTCACTACGTGCGAAATGCCAGTCACTACGCACGTAGTGAACTCAGTTCGCACGAAATGGAATTGTTAGATAATCCATGTTGACCAACATCCTCACCACGTGCGAAGTGGTACTCACTACGCACGTAGTGAGGTCATTTCGTGCGTGGTGAACCTGATCACCAAAGTGGTGATTTTTCCACGCAGACTTAAACTTCCAAACTCACACCAACACATGGTTAAGTACTTGTAAGCTTAAGATAATCACATAGAATCACTAAGAATATATAAACATGCAAACCATTAATCAAATCACATTTAATTAACACCACATGAATATACTTTATTGATACGAACTAGGAATTCATAAAATATGCACCAACAAAAGTACTAAACACTTTTTGGATCTGCAAAGAGACAAAAAAGATTGATCTTGATCCTTTTGGAAAAGGTGATAGATACTTTAGAAGAGAATATCTCGAAGATATGTTTCAACAACTAAGTATGGCGGGCAACTCTATACTTGGTTAAGTCAAGTCTTCAAGAAGCATGGTGTTAATTAAAGTACAAGCATGGAAAGAGAAGTTTACTCTCCCAAGACAAAAAGGTAGTACTTTAATAATATAATAATAGATAGTAGGATTTAACATTACTGAATAGTACATTCACTTTACACACTTCCTGTATAAAATGAATTTGTTTTTCACTTACTAATTTTATCTACTATAATATTATTAAAACAAGTACCTTTGTCTCCTTCTCCGCTCCATCAACCAGATACTACTTTGCTTATATATACTCATGCATGGAAACATGCAAAGTATTGAATAGATCTGTTGAACACTGAAATCTCATAAGTTGAGAGAATAGAAGAGTTAGCATTTATTTTCTTCAGTGTAAACAAACTTGTTCATGTGTTTAACATCTTAGAACATAAGTTGTTTAAGATTAGTTTTGTCTATGTGTTAGACAGTTTAGTTGTCACCTTTTGTTGAACTTAGATTTTCCGCACATAGTTCATGTAATTCTTGATTCATATCAATAAGAATTATATAAAATTAAACCGTGTGTCTCTTAAATTTAAAAAGCTAAAGTTTGTATTCAACCCCCCCTCCCCCCTTCTACAAACATTTGTTGTTGTAATATCCATTTGGGACCAACATGGTTCTTGTTGGAGTTTGATCCTGGTCAAATTTGTATTAACCAAGAATGTAATGTTTGTACATAAGGCTATGTCTTGAACAAAATGTTTAAGATAAATGTAATGGCTATTAAGAATAGAATTTTAAAAATCGTAAATTGTCAAAAAATGTAACATAAGTATTAAAATTTGCTATAATGTCCAATTATTTAGGTCAAGAAAAGATTCTAAACTTCAAATTCTTATAACAAAGGGCATGGTAACATGAATGACATGTTGAGGGCTTAGTAATCAACTTAAAAATATCTAAATTTGCTAATAAAGATAATATCTAATTTTTAAGTCAAGAAAATGATGGTAATTTTTAATTTTTAATAAAAAGGGTATGGTGACTAAGACTTACAATTTGGGACGAGTTCTTGTAATCCTGTTTGTGTGAATTACATGTCAATCCATTTTTTACCATTTATTTATGCGTAGAGTTAGGTCAACTCATTTCGGCATAATGTATATAATTTGATGAGTATTTTGTTTAAATTTCCACTACTCGAATTCTTTTTTGTTTCGATACGACTTGGAATTAATATGTATGCTATTTCTTCTTACTTTCTCAATTCTTCAATAGTTCAATGTATGTCACGGTCAGATTGGTTATGTTAATTTAATTTAATTCATTTGTTGATTAAATTGAATTGTATGCCTACATTCCATGTGACTCAAATTACATGTAAAACTTGTGTTGATGCTAACTTGACAAGGTCTTTTTAATAACTGGTTGAAAGAAGAACTAAACCACTTAATACGATTCATAATTTACGTGATCTAAAGTCGATTCGTACAGTATAACATCGTGGTTTTCAAAAATTGTCCTTTACAAAAACTTTTAACTTTTTATCGGCTATTAGCAATGAAAGACATAAATAAACCTATATGTGAATGTCAAATTATCATTGACATATATTTTTAAAACCAGAATGTCACGTATCTTAAAATTTAAGATATTACATCAGGGACTTTATAATCAAATAACGCAGCAAGCAACCAACTAATTAAAAAATGTTTCTAAGTAACATGCACATGCACAAGACATGTTTTAAAAGAACAAGAGATAGTCGAAGGCTTCGTGAGTCAACAAAGAAGTAATCAAAACAAACCCCTATAACATAATACAATTAGTCAAGCTCATCGGTCCTAACTGTTACCAATTAGATTATGCATGACTAACATATCATACAACAAATACATTGTGTTTTATTGGATCACAATGATATCTTTAGCTTATATCTTTTTACCCTTTTCTTTAACGTTGATTCATGATTCTTCATATTTGTCCTTAGTCTGTATCTTTATCTATAATCTTCTTTATGTTGTAAATATTCGTTCATTTCATAGATATTTAATTCTTATTGTTTTCATTACATCTTTGGCCTCTATCATTATCAAAAAAATCTTTAATCTTCAAGGTCTTTAGGTAGTGACTCTAATAACCAATCTTTAATCACGACCTTACTGAGTTGAGGTAGATTAGACTCATTCAGTGCCGTTCCAACCATTTTATGGGTCCTAGGTGGAAACTTAAAAGGGTGCCTCTAAACTAAATTTTTTTTCTACATAAAAGTATAATCTATATATAGCGTATATATCACTAAAAAAGTCAATAAAAATAGAAAAACTTACTATTTGATGACATCAACGAGGTTATTAATCTCGATTCTCGACTCTCACGTCTTCAAAGCTTTCTTGAAACTGCAACTACAAAAAAATACATCATAGAAATTTGCTTCTTTGAGTTTTTCGAGACACGAAGTCATTAATAACTGTATCAAGATCAATGTTATCTAATATATCCTTTTCCACACATAACATAGCTCAAACCATTTAACCTTTCTTGTGATATTGTTGACCTTAAGTAATTTTTTAATAATTTCAACTTTGAGAAACTTCTTTCGGCTGAAGCAACCGTTATGGGTACAGTTAATAACAATCTATACGCAATACACACATTTGGATAACAATCCGCATCTAAGGCATCAAAGTGTTTGGCAAAGTGCTTTTTAGTACTTTTAATTCGGAAAATAAATCATCAACATCCACATCCGACACGTTGTTATGAGAAAAAGAAATTGCAAAGTTAATACAATTTTTTCTTCATCCAATTACTTCAATTTTGATGAGTTGTATAAAAAGACAGATATATTATCAAATGTTTTTAATTGTTCAAATCTAGAATTTAATGATACAATTGTCATTTCGACAACCACCAAAATATACTCTATTTTAAAAGTGTCTTCCGGTTATTGTATTTGATCTTCATTATTAGTCTCATCAAATTGCTTTTTCCTAAGAACTCGACTTCTTATTGGAAATATAGGATCTATATCCATATCATGAGCAATTGTTTTGGCAATATTCATACTTGAAACAAACCCTTCATTTCTATACTTTTCAAGATATGTCATTAAACTTTCTATATGATTAATAGTATCATCAATGCTAATAGATCTAGATTGTAATTTTTTACTCAACATGTTAATAGTAAATAAAATATCATACAACCATACCTAGTAAAATCCAAAATTCTCTAAAGCAATCACTAAACTTTCCCCTTCACTTTTTGATTTTGCATCTTCACATGACTTACACAATTCTAATAAAGCTAACTTTATTTGAGGAGCTTGAAATCTAATTGCTTTAACACTATTTATTCTACTTTCCCATCGAGTATTAGATAGAGATTTAACACTTAAATTCGGAACATTGTCAGATAAAATTTTCCATCTTTTTGGAGAACTAGAAAATAAAACATATACACGTTGTATAACACCAAAATATGAAACAGCCTTAACACAAGAATGTGCCATGTCACTAAGTGTAAGATTAAGACTATGACAAGCACATGGCATATATAATGTCCTCGGATTGATTTCAAGTAAACGATTTTGAACACCTTTGTGTTTTCCTTTTATATTAGAACCATTATCATAACCTTGGCCCCTTATATCATTAACATTTAATTTAAGGTCATCAAGAGCTTTTAAAAAATCTTCATAAAGTCCTAAACAAGATGTGTCACCTACTTTCAAAAATCCTAAAAAGTATTCATCAATTTTTAGGTTTCTACTTGACATATTCACACATCACACAATTAAAGTCATTTGCTCTTGATGACTCACATCCTGAGAACAATCAAGAATGATAGAAAAATAATTTGCATCTCTAATTATCTTAATTATATAATCTCTTACACTATTACCTAAAAGAGTAATTAGTTCAATTTGTATTTTAGGTCCAAGATAATGGTGATGTGTTTCATTGTTTGTATTTTTGTCTAATATGATCTTGCATTATAGCATCAAATTCGGCCATCATTTCAAGTAATCCTAAAAAATTTCCATTACTATCCTTATAAAGTTTCTCATTAGAACCTCGAAAAGCCAAATTGTGTTTAGATAAATACTTAACCGCAACAAAATTCCCGAATTGTTCACTTCGCAGGTTGGAATTCGAGTATTAGACAGTCTATAGGCTTCGTCTTCGTCACAGACTCACAGTAGAAAGTAGAAATTTCAGTTTTGATTCACAAAATTAAAAATGACAAAGCCACAAAGCGTCGATGGTGGATTGACAGTCGAGTAGTCGACTTAGGTAGTTTGGCTTCGTCTTCGTCAGAGTAGAAATTAGGGTTTTCGATGTTCGATGTTCGATTTCGATTTCGATAACACAACAGCCGTGTCTTGAATTCTGATGCGTTGATGGTTGGTTCGAAACTTCGAATGAGGAACGGTGAGTTGGTGAACAGAGATAACCGTAATCATTAATTTCATTTCTCCATTCGCCCGACGATTCCGTTTCTCCATAAGAAATCTGCGATTCTCGAGGCCCCTTTTGATTTGTTCGACAGAGGGAGTACGTACGAGCGTTCGATCGGCCGTCCCCTAAACCCCGACCATAGAATTGGCTCTACTTATTTTTTTCTGGGCTTAGCAACATATATACATATACATAGGTTAAACAACCGAAATAAAATTAAAAATACATCATTACATAGAATTATATAGGCAATAAAAAATATTAAAGTACCAACCGCAAGTAATCAATGTTAAAATATCAAAACGATACACATTGTTTTAATATTTAATCTTTACATTGTTTTATAGTGGAAACAGAGAAAACACACAAACAAAAACTTAAATCCAAACACAATACTTTGTTTTGTATTAAATTAAAATTCATCGTCCTTTATCCGTCTACAATTTGGACATTTGTCTTTTTTTTACAAATTTTGATATATATATATAACCCTTTCCAGCAATTTGCATATATAAAAAAGTGTCACGCTAGTAACCTAGCTACTATGAGCATCACAAGAAAAGAAGACAATATCAGTGACATATGTCGCTCTAAAACTCGCCAAATGTAACGCCCCAAGGTCTGAAAGATTTCCTGTTAAGTATTTAATTTAATTTTATATATATGTGTTAAGTGTTTATGTGTTTAGCTAGTTGCCTTTATGTATTATTGAGTTGCAAAGTAGAGGGGCTAAGGTCGCCATTTCAGAAAACTTGAGAAGTCTAGGTGTCCTTGTGGCAATTTTTGAAAGTTTTACATATATTAGAGGCTGGAATTGACTTCAAGGAGTCAAAAGCTGCATGAAAACACACATTCACGTACGTATACAATTTTATGAGAGTTTGAGTCAAGAAAGAGATTCATAAGGTAATCTTTGAGTTCTTGATGTTAGTTTGGTGTTGGTGTTGTTTCATGTCAAGGTATGTATTAGGAAGTCATCGGAATGTTTTAAAAACTCAGTCGTTGATTAAATTCGAGTTGTTCAGGATTTGAGTGATTGAGCATGATGAGTTTTAGTCGTGCGAAGTGAAGCCAACTTCGTACGTAGTGACTTCATTTCGTACGAAGTGTTCCATGTAAGAGTTGAAGTCGATGAGTTTTAGTCGTGCGAAGTGAAGCTCATTTCGTGCGTGGTGACTTCATTTCGTACGAAGTGCTCAATGTAAGAGATGAAGTCGGTGAGTTTTGGTCGTACGAAGTGTGAGCCACTTCGTGCGAATGAGAGTTCACTTCGTGCGAAGTGTGATTCATCTCGTGCGAAGTGCGATTCAGCTCGTGCGTAGTGTTCAAAAGTTAATTCAGTTATTATTTATTGTTTGTAGGTAATAAGAGTTGACACTTTTATGGTAGGAGCGTAGTTCTTAACTGCTGCGGAGGTGAGTGTACTTACCTTTACTTAGATTAGCATACGTGCTTATAATATATTGCATGATTGTGAATATTATTGTAGTACCATTGCTTCAGATGTAGAAATTGGGTATATTGAGATCCTTATACCCAAGAAAGTGTCCGGGGTTACTATTACTTTACATAGTATCCTCCGGGACCAGTTAACAGTTGGAATAGAATTACAGACTATTTATTTGGATGTGAGACATCCAAGAGAGAAGATGTTTCCATTACTTTGATTACTATTTTAGTAGTATACTCACTAAGTGTTAGCTTACGTTTAGTGTTTTATGTTAACAGGCGCGTCAGGCTCAGGCAAGGGGAAGGCCCTAGCGGCTTCTTAGGCTGGATAGCTCCTGGCTTTCTTTATGTTAAAAATGTTTTGAAAACACTACTTTAGTAAACCAGTTTAGTACCAATGTATATAGTAACAGTCTTTTGTAAAACTCTGATCCTTTTTGGACCAGTTAACAGTTGTATAATATGTTTAATAGATTTTCTGAGGAAAGTGGTGTTACAACTTGGTATCAGAGCCAAGGTTTGAGGGATTTGAACACACACGAGTGTGATGTTTAAACTTAAACCGTGGTTTTGAAGTCAAGAGGAGCTATTCCTGGGGCAGTAACCTTAGTGAGTATATTCAGTAGAAAGTTTATGATTAGCTAATTGTTTTACAGTTTGAGCATGAGTAGCGATATTTTTGTATGCGTAGTTAGTTTTGCCATACGTGACCTAAGCTTGTGAATTGGGGTGTTCTATGACGACAACAAGAACAATTGTATATAATGTGTTTCTTACAACACCTGGCCAGTATATGTAATAAACATGTGATATACAATCGAGCTTGGAATTGTCATAAGTGATACCTTGTGAATCAAGGGAGGGGTAATATGTGACAGTGTAGTACATGTGAATAGTACCAGAATAGAATATTAGATAGATGTAGTATTAACAATATTACATACCTATTTGTGAAACAGAGAAGGTTGTTATGGTATTGTATGTTAAAGTTTTCTTCCTTTTAGAATGGAGTACGTTCAAGGGGTCATTGCGGATCCAACTCAACAGTCTGGGGTTAGTACACCTCAGGAGAATAGAGGTACCTATGTTTCAGATGCAATTCCCATACAGAAAGGGAGATCTACGGGTAACCCTTCCGGGGTAGCCGGTACAGAGGAAGTACAAGATCCAGTGAACAGTGTGATCAAAGAGACGGTGGCAACAGAGTTGGGAAAGGCTTTACAAGCCAATGTCCCTTTCGTAATCAATCAAGTGGTTGAACAAGTTTCTGGAAGGATGGAGGTTTTATTACAAGAGCGTGTAGATGCGGCGATACAGGTTGCGACTATAAATCTGCCAGCAAGAATTGAACCAAGTCAGGGATGTACATACAGAGAGTTCGCTGCTTGTGAAACACCAGTTTTTGAAGGGGTAACAGACCCTATAGTTAGTAACAGATGGTTATCAGATACGGAGGGAGCTTTCCGTACAAGTGGGTGTTTACCAACAAAACAGGTTACCTATGCTTCGAATTTGCTACGTGGGGCAGCGAAAGATTAGTGGACAACCCTGTTACAGAGGAAGGGGGTAGCCCAGATGGAAGCTATGACATGGGCGCAATTCAGAGAGTTGTTTGAGAAGCAGTTTACTCCGAAGGCACGTATAGATAAGATAAATGAGGAATTCTTAACCATGAAGCAGACTACAGAATCCGTAGACGACATGACGAAGAAGTTCCTAGAGATGGCTCGATTTTGTCCAGAGTATGTAGCTACGGAGTCGATGAAGATGCAGCGATATATTTCTATTTTGAGGAATGATATCAGAGAAGTGCTAGCAACCTCTACTTGTACCACGGTTGATGAAATGATGGATTTAGCTTGGAAAAGGGAGCAGGAGTTACTCAGGCAAGGAGTGGTCAGTGGAAAGAGGAAGATTGAACAAGTCAACACACAGAACAAGAAACCAGCAATAGTACCACAACGGGGAGGTATAGTTCCTCCACCTAAATGTACTAAGTGTGGGAGGAACCATTCTGGAGAATGTAAGTTTGGTATGCCGGGCTGTTACAAGTGTGGGAAACAAGGCTATGTTGCCAAAGATTGCAAGACTCCTTTGTTGGTATGTCACAACTGTTATCAACCGGGGCACTTTAAAGCTCAATGCCCTCAGCTTCCAGTAGTAGAGAGGAGACCAGTGAATCCCTTACCCCCAGCCCGTGGTAATGAGGGTAGACAAGTGAAGCAGGAACAACCCCGACCAAAAGGCAGAGTTTTCCAGCTTACAGCTGAGGAGGCCAAAGTGGAACCTGATGTGGTAGCAGGTACTTTTGTTGTTAATAATATGCCTGCTTTAGTATTGTTTGATTCCGGTGCCAGTAGATCTTTTGCTGCTAAATCATTTTGTGCTCAGTTTAATATGCCACCTGTTAAGTTAGAATTTCCCCTGGAAGTAGAAATAGCAGATGATAGGAGAACGATTGTAACTAGTGTATTTAAGGGTAGTGTGATAGAGATATGTGACCACAAATTCCTTATTGACCTTATCCCTATGGCTATGAAAGAATTCCAAGTAGTTGTTGGTATGGATTGGCTGGGTTTTTATCAAGCTCAGATTTTCTGCGATCAGAAAACGGTGCGGGTACAAACCCCAAGTGGGGAAGAGTTGATTATTCAAGGTGACAGTAAGAGAGTCAGTCTTTCAGTTTGTTCTCTAGCAAAAGCAAAGAAGTACTTGAAACATGGGTGTTCCGCATTCGTAGCATATGTGGAATATGTATATGTGACAAGAAAGCCGCCACAAATTCCAGAGATACCAGTAGTTTGTGAGTACCCAGATGTCTTTCCAGATGAATTACCAGGAGTCCCACCAACTCGACAAGTAGAATTCAGAATTGACATAATTCCCGGAGCAGAGCCGAAAGCGAAAGCTCCGTACAGACTAGCACCACCAGAACTGCAAGAGTTGATGACTCAACTGCAAGAGTTGACAGATAAGGGTTTCATCAGGCCTAGTAGTTCACCATGGGGTGCACCAATTTTGTTTGTTAAGAAAAAGGATGGTACGTTCAGAATGTGTATAGACTACAGAGAACTCAACAAGGTCACGATCAAGAACAAATATCCGCTTCCTAGAATAGACGACCTGTTTGATCAGTTACAGGGTGCTTCCTGGTTCTCCAAGATAGATTTGAGGTCAGGGTACCACCAGTTAAAGATACAAGAAGAAGATGTAGCCAAGACAGCGTTTAGAACACGGTATGGGCACTTTGAATTTGTTGTGATGCCGTTTGATCTTACGAATGCTCCAGCAGCATTTATGGATTTGATGAATAGAGTTTGCCGACCGATGTTCGACAAGTCAGTGATAGTATTCATCGATGACATTCTTATTTATTCTAAGACTGTAGAGGAGCATAGTGTTCACCTTAGAGAAGTGTTAGAAATCTTACGTAAGGAGAAGCTGTATGCGAAATTTTCTAAGTGTGAGTTTTGGCTTCAAGAAGTGCAGTTCCTGGGTCATCTCATTAATCAAGAGGGAATTAAAGTGGATTCTGCAAAAGTAGAAGCTGTGATGAAATGGGAGTCACCTCAGAATCCTACAGAAATCAGAAGCTTTCTTGGGTTAGCAGGATATTATAGGCGAGTTATTCAAGACTTCTCCAAAATAGCAGTACCTTTAACCCAGTTAACCAAGAAGAATGTAGAGTTCCATTGGGGTGAAGAACAACAAAAAGCCTTTGATATGTTAAAGCACAGGTTGTGTAATGCTCCGGTTCTTTCGTTACCCGATGGGGTAAAAGCTATGGTAGTTTACTGTGACGCTTCATACAGAGGGTTGGGTTGTGTGTTTTGATGCAGAAAGGGAAAGTCATTGCTTATGCTTCCCGTCAGTTAAAGATACACGAGAACAACTACCCGACTCATGATTTAGAATTAGCAGCAATTGTTTTTGCCCTAAAGATATGGCGACACTATTTGTATGGTGTCAAGTGTACTATTTATTCAGATCACAAGAGTCTTAAGTATTTTCTAGAACAAAAGAATTTAAATATGCGACAGAGGCGATGGTTAGAATTATTGAAGGATTACGATTGTGAAATTTTGTATCATCCGGGCAAAGCAAATGTGGTCGCAGACGCATTGAGCAGAAAGTCAAGCAGCATACAGATACAAATGCAACAAGTACGGATGTCAGTAATCAATCCGATGTTAGATCAGATTAAAGCAGCACAGATTAAAGCAGTTAAAGAAAGTAATCAGAAAAAGGAACGTGTGAAAGGACAAGTGTCCAAGTTAGTAAAAGATAGTCGGGATCTCTTGGGTTGCTATGATCGAATTTGGGTACCTAGCTACGGGGGTGTGCGACAAGTTCTCTTGGAAGAAGCACATCGCTCGCAGCTTTCTATTCACCCAGGGGCTACAAAGATGTATAGAGATATGAAGATGAATTACTGGTGGCCAGGAATGAAACGAGATATAGCAAGATATGTAGAGAGATGTTTAACTTGTTTACAAGTCAAAGCAGAACATCAGAAACCGCATGGAAAATTGCAACCGCTTGACATTCCTGTATGGAAGTGGGAACACATTACTATGGATCTGATTACCAAACTACCTAGGACTTCTAACGGGTTTGATGCTATATGGGTAGTAGTTGATAGACTCACGAAGAGTGCGCACTTTATTGCAATAAAAGAGGCTTATTCTTCAGAGAAAATGGCCGATGTGTATATGAAAGAGATAGTGTCCAGACATGGAGTCCCAGTTACGATTGTTTCAGACAGAGATACTCGATTTACCTCTAGATTCTGGAGTAAGTTTCATGAAGACATGGGGACGAAACTACATCTGAGTACAGCATTTCACCCACAAACTGATGGCCAAAGCGAAAGAACTATACAGACATTGGAGGATATGCTCAGAGCTTGTATCATCGACTTTGGTGGTAGTTGGGATACCTACTTACCATTAACAGAGTTCTCGTATAACAACAGTTTTCATTCAAGTATTGGCATGCCGCCGTATGAGATGTTATACGGTCGAAAATGTAGAACTCCTGTTTGCTGGGGTGAAGTTGGTCAGAGAGAACTAGGCAGTACAGAGATAGTACAGCAAACCACCGAGTACATACAACGGATACGCGAACGACTGAAAGCAGCCCAGGATAGACAGAAAAGTTATGCGGATAAGCGGCTGTCACCACTAGAGTTCCAGGTTGGAGATTATGTATTGTTAAAGGTATCACCATGGAAAGGGGTGATCAGATTCAGAAAGAGGGGCAAGTTAGGACCTAGGTTTATTGGTCCTTTTAAGATACTTGCGAGGGTTGGGAAGGTAGCGTACAGGCTAGAACTTCCAGAAGAAATGTCGCAGATTCACAATACCTTTCATGTGTCCCGCCTTCGTAAATGTTTAGCGGACAAGTCTGCTATAGTTCCTCTTCAAGATGTGACGATTGATAAAAAGCTTAGTTATGTAGAGCAACCAGTAGCTATTCTGGAGAGAAAAGTGAAGAATCTGCGTAACAAACAGATAAGTCTTGTGAAAGTTCAATGGAGACACCGAAGGGGTTCAGATTATACTTGGGAGCCAGAGAGTGACATGAGACAGAATTACCCTCAGTTGTTTGCACAGTAGATTTCGAGGACGAAATCGTCCCAAGTGGGGAAGAGTTGTAACGCCCCAAGGTCTGAAAGATTTCCTGTTAAGTATTTAATTTAATTTTATATATATGTGTTAAGTGTTTATGTGTTTAGCTAGTTGCCTTTATGTATTATTGAGTTGCAAAGTAGAGGGGCTAAGGTCGCCATTTCAGAAAACTTGAGAAGTCTAGGGGTCCTTGTGGCAATTTTTGAAAGTTTTACATATATTAGAGGCTGGAATTGACTTCAAGGAGTCAAAAGCTGCATGAAAACACACTTTCACGTACGTATACAATTTTATGAGAGTTTGAGTCAAGAAAGAGATTCATAAGGTAATCTTTGAGTTCTTGATGTTAGTTTGGTGTTGGTGTTGTTTCATGTCAAGGTATGTATTAGGAAGTCATCGGAATGTTTTAAAAACTCAGTCGTTGATTAAATTCGAGTTGTTCAGGATTTGAGTGATTGAGCATGATGAGTTTTAGTCGTGCGAAGTGAAGCCCACTTCGTACGTAGTGACTTCATTTCGTACGAAGTGTTCCATGTAAGAGTTGAAGTCGATGAGTTTTAGTCGTGCGAAGTGAAGCTCATTTCGTGCGTGGTGACTTCATTTCGTACGAAGTGCTCAATGTAAGAGATGAAGTCGGTGAGTTTTGGTCGTACGAAGTGTGAGCCACTTCGTGCGAATGAGAGTTCACTTCGTGCGAAGTGTGATTCATCTCGTGCGAAGTGCGATTCAGCTCGTGCGTAGTGTTCAGAAGTTAATTCAGTTATTATTTATTGTTTGTAGGCAATAAGAGTTGACACTTTTCTGGTAGGAGCGTAGTTCTTAACTGCTGCGGAGGTGAGTGTACTTACCTTTACTCAGATTAGCATACGTGCTTATAATATATTGCATGATTGTGAATATTATTGTAGTACCATTGCTTCAGATGTAGAAATTGGGTATATTGAGATCCTTATACCCAAGAAAGTGTCCGGGGTTACTATTACTTTACATAGTATCCTCCAGGACCAGTTAACAGTTGGAATAGAATTACAGACTATTTATTTGGATGTGAGACATCCAAGAGAGAAGATGTTTCCATTACTTTGATTACTATTTTAGTAGTATACTCACTAAGTGTTAGCTTACGTTTAGTGTTTTATGTTAACAGGCGCGTCAGGCTCAGGCAAGGGGAAGGCCCCAGCGGCTTCTTAGGCTGGATAGCTCCTGGCTTTCTTTATGTTAAAAATGTTTTGAAAACACTACTTTAGTAAACCAGTTTAGTACCAATGTATATAGTAACAGTTTTTTGTAAAACTCTGATCCTTTTTGGACCAGTTAACAGTTGTATAATATGTTTAATAGATTTTCTGAGGAAAGTGGTGTTACACCAAAGTCGTTGCTAATACTTTAGCGGCAACAAGTCGCCACTATTACTTCGTCGTGATTGCAGTGATGGCTAATACTGTTTTAGGACCAATAGCGGTGACACAAGCAATAGCAGCAACATCTTATCTAACTAGCCTTGTGTCGTCGCTAATATCATCGCAGCTATTAGTCTTGTTTCTTTTAGTGGAGTTAACTAGTTACTTATTTTCTAGTTACTTATTTTAATTACAACTTGAAATTTTGACTCATTTTTGACCTAAAAGATTAGTCGTGAGACAAATTCAATATAAATGTTACCTTTTTTGTGAATCTTATTAAAATTTTAGTATAATATCAGAATGGGATAATTATGTTTAATCGTAATTTATAGATAATAACTAAAGCTGATATTTACCAAAGATATAGATGAAAATGATTTGTTGGTTTTCTAGTACAGGTGAAAACAGTGTTTCATTAGAATTAATTAAGTTCTAGAAGATTGACACTTTTTCCATCCATTTCCTAACGCAAATAGTATATTATTTGTTTACGACGATAGGGGTTGGCTAAATAAACAACCTCAATTTGCTAAAAAACACCCTATATTATTAGATTTATTTTTCTTTTTAAATTATAACTAGTATTTTTAATATGATAATTAATACACCTATATTTCTAAATTTTGTTTACTATAAATAGAGTCTTTTTTCCATAAATGTAATAAATATTTTTATAATAATTAATTAAGCTTTTTATAATAAACCTTTTCAAGCATAAAAAACACAAATGATGCACATCTCCCATCATAACTCCGCAAAATTTAAATATAATAAATACTAATAAGTCTTAGAAACTTTCATAGATTTTTACAATTTGTGTTGTGGCTTCGTATTTCATAATCTCTCTTGCCATTTTTTTATAAAACCTTCGCCATCTCAAATACACCCTTTAACTAATAAAGTATATAAAATTACCACGATTTCAGTTTTTATCTTTTTAACTTTTTGGTCTTATTAAATTAAATTACCAAATAAGAAATTAAAGGTATTATAAAATTTTAAAGTTATCTCAATATATATATATATATATATATATATATATATATATATATATATATATATATATATATACTAATAAGAAATCTAGATACTATATTGTATTATTAAAAATATAAATCTAAATAAAATAAGTGTATACATTTATAAAATCTACAAATAAGACTATAAATTTTAAATAATAAAAGTTAAAAGTCATCATAATCTGTATATATTGTTGCTAAAGAGAAATTTGTTTGTGCAGGTTAATTTTTGATCTAACTAAAGGCTTAATTTCATTTATTAAGAAAAACGATTTTATATATTTTATTATAATAAAAATGTTTATTACATAAAAAGTAATCTTATATTAATAATTGTAACTAAGATTTAAAAGAATATATAGAAACAATATTAAAAAGGAATCTAGAAAGTAACATGTATTAATGATCTTAATTAAGATATATGACAAAATATGGAAACAATATCTTACACTTAAATTTTTTGATTTAGGGTGTTTTTTAGGATGTTTATTTAGCAACACCCTTATTTCATTATTCTCTTTAATTATGTCATTTTAAAATAGAAACAATTCAAATCATAATTTTTAATTTTTAATATATATATTAAAAAAAGAAACTCCGATGTTATCATTTTATTTTATAACTTTTTCTATTAATCATCCTCTTTTATTTTCTCAAATGATCTAAAAATGAATTGTTTCCTCAAATGTAATTTTTTAAGTGATGTTTGTTAACTATATATGTTAGTATTTTTAACACCATAAACATTTATAATTTACATTAACTATTATCATTTTTACACATAAAATTTTAAGCTAGTAAGTAAAAAAAAGACATAATCCCACAACTTCGTGATATATATATATTATTTACTTCAATTTCTTTGTCACTATCAAATATCAAACAAAACTCCTTGTTTTCTTGAAGGTGACCATTATCCAATGACTTGAAACCTCAACCAAGTCAATAAATAAACATACCATCTTTACTTTTTGTAGTTAACTATTAATCCAAATCTTTTGGGGTTTTATTAAATGTTTACTTTCAGTGACAATTAAACTAGTTACAAATTAGATGTACAAGGAAAGTAAGCCAAAAATAAGTAACATTGTTTAAATGGTATTTCTTTGTCAAGAAATTCCTAACTTTAACCTATATATGATTTTGATTAAATGTTTTTCAGTTATTAAAAGTTGGCATAAGTCTGTGATGTAACCCTTAACGGTCTTTGTCAATCCCTACTCAAGCTCAATTGAGGTCATAACCAATGCTTACCTATACATAAAAATTATAACTTTAATATGGCCAAAATCTATTATTAACTTACAATACTGATTTGTTATGTAGAGTAAATTGTTGTTATGTATGAATTATCTTTTATTTTCTATTTTTAAAGGAATGCTTCCTTGTTCACGCTACTTATAGATATCTGAATCTTCAACTCAAATGTATACGATCTAATCGGTATTACATGTTGTTTCGCAAACCCCCGAGATTTAAATTGATCTCCCCATGAGGGACAGTTAAGGGTAGCACCCAGTAGGCCATCAAGGTAATGTTCGGGTTAATAAAAGATCATTTGTCATTAAAACAAACTTCTTTTTATCTTTTCCATATTTGTACATTCTTGTCCTATTTATGTTATATTTCTATACATATAAATAAGTCATAAATGGTCATATATCAATATGATATTCTTAGGTAATACAGTTGATTAACTTAATACATGACCAAGAATAACAAATTAACAAAACAAAATACTGATATACTACGGTTCATCTACTTGAAGTAAGTAAGAGGGAACTAGCCTACCAAGGTACTTAAGAAGGGGGCAGAAGAAGAATTCTTAACTAACAAATAGAAATGGCCAAAGTAATAGAATCCGAAAAAGAGCATAATTGTTGTAAGATATAATAAGGTTCATCTCCTTGATTCTGTCATTTCTTTTGTATTTGGAGTCTCAACTATTTTCATAACCTTTAAAGAAAGTAGAACGAATTTTAGTATAACACACAGCAAGTTAGTTTGTGTAACAGCCGTGGTTTTAAAAATTGAGATTTATAAAAACTTTTCTAAACAATCAGAATTAATCGCAATAGAAGACTTTAAAACATCATATTTATTTAAATAAATAAACCATTCAAACCACACAAAATAAAAACCACCGTTAAGTCACAAATACATCATTGTTCAAAAACCAAATTCATCATACGACTACAAGTTGGTTTCATAATCACCATAAACAAAATAAACTACCCATTAGTTCCCCAGCTCACAAGGCCTCGCACCTAAGCCACCTGCACGAGCACAAGACACGTTTTAAACAAACAAGTGTCAGCTTTCGCTTCGTGAGTTAGCTTAGTTATCATCACAAAATCATCATATTAAAACATTTACAAACATGTATAGGTTTAGGTGATATATCCCAACCCGTAACTTGACCCACCGCATACATCATTAATCCCCACATGGTCAAGTATCATCATAAGCATCGATAAATACATCATAAACATCATACTCATCTTTTACATCATTATCGTCTTATACATCTCTAATCATCTATAATCATCATTAATACATAATTCTTAATGGGGTCTACCAATATACTTCTTTATCGTCGCTGCCCCAAATACCTTATGCGTGCCCGGCAACCACTAGGGTTCCAAGGTCCTCCGCACTAGCATAAGTTCACTAAGCGTGTCCGGCAAGTGTGGTACAAGGCGGGGCGCGACTACCACTTGTACACACACACCCCCGTGATCTGCCAGTTGTAGCTACTCCGACATAAGTCGTTCAGATAAAAGTACAACGGGTGCCCTCATCATTAGGCCCTCCTTTCACCCTCGTGGTGTCATGTATTTTGACCCCCACCCTTAGTCAAACACCACTCCAGTGTACAAGCACATAAGTAGAAGTACACCATGTGTTGCCATGGTCATCTAGAAACCCGACAACTAAACATCGCTTTGCTAGCAAATCCTAGAAGGCACACTTTTTCTATTAGGCATAATCTTTACATCCAACAGTATATCTACCCCCACCCATATCATCATATGCATCCATCATGATCATCAGATCATATATCTACATGTAACATGCATGCATCGCAACCACCTCGTAAATCATACACATGTCATCGAAAATATATTGCATGCATCATAACAAACATATAATCAAACATAAACAAACATATTATCAAACATAAAGATTCAGATCTAGTTAAATCATCAAATCGAGTTACTTTCGAAAATCGATTTTGTCTTCGTGCTCGGTATTGAAAAATAACTGAACTCACCTCAAAACGGACAAGTAAACCGCCACACATGTAGATCTCACAAGCTTCACACACGAATCGTCGAGATCTGATTTTGCATGCATCCGAACAGTCTCCAAGAACTCTAAAAAACGAAACTTACGTCGAAAACTAGCTCGAAATCGGATCACCGTACTTCCCAAGCATCACAAACACGTACCCATGAAGTCCCTACACTACCTAACCCTTAAAGACCTTGAAAATGTTCTTGAAATGGATAGGGTATCGGTACTAATGTGAAGGAACAAGTGAAAACCGAATGACAAGCAAAAAAATAAAAAAAATAAAAATAAAAATAAAAAAATTATATATATATATATATATATATACATATATATATATATATATATATATACATATAGGGCCTGAAACGAACGCGTCACGTCGCGACCGCCCAAAACACGTGATTCCTGCCATCTGCAAGCCGCCTGACACACGCAACCTTTTCTGACACACGCCACCCTCTCTGACACACGCAAGCCGGAGCTCAAGGTCTGCCATGTCAACACGTCGCGTCGTGACGCCTAACCCATCGCGTCACGATCTCCTATATTCCGAATTTTCCATTTTTTTCTTTTCTTTACAATTTTTAACCCCTTTTTCCGCGCATTAGAACATTATTTGACATAATTAACTTCTTAATATTTAAACTCAATCAAATAGCATTCGTTTCTTGTCTAAATATTATTACAATATTTTTTTTTACAAAATCGGGTCATTCCAGTCTGAATTTGAATTTTCAACTTTCGAGAATATGTTTAATATAATTACCAGTCTTGTAAAACCCTGATATATTTTTTCTGTTCTAAGATAAAACAAACTTTACTAATATATTAAACCATGTTTATAAATTTAAATACATATAAACAAATCTAATAGAGAAGTTTCAAAGAATGTTTAATTTACAACCGGCTCTAGGATTTAACAAAAAAAGGGGCATGAAGCGGACGTAGGTGCTGTGAACCCAAAGATAGAGCTCTATCCTCGACATCACTCGAAGATCCGCCTACACTTGAAATAGTTATAAGCAACACTGTAAGCAAGATTGATTAGTGATCGAGCACAGTAAATCGACACAACAAAGCACATATGTACACATTTGTACGCATGTATATGAAATTCATCAAATACTTTATTATGCCACACAGGACTAAAGAGATGTCACCCTGTATAAGTGTGTCATACAAGGCTAAGGGGATGCCATCCAAACGATAATTGTATCGCACAAGGCTATAAAAGTTACACATACATGAATACAAATAAGCACATATCAAGATAACATGTGAAGATGAATCAGTGTCGCTCACATGTGGGTGTGACGAGAATAAACACCCAAAATACTCGTAATCAAACCCACACACAAACTAGCAAATGTTTGACCGCTATACAATTGTTAAAACAACAATACTTAAGTCAAATACAACTCATATTAATGAAAAATTCAACTGGATAATACAATTGTTCAAGGCATCAAAGTGGCTCAAGAGACTAAGTTCATTAACTAGAATTATGCACCAAGACTTCCAAAGAAACTTATAGCCCAAAAACCCAAAGTCTCATCCTTTATGAAAATTGAAAAAAAATACAATTTTTCATTTTGACGATTATGTTTTGCATCAACATTTTCGACCCATTAAATTATGTAAACTTAATGTGTTTTACTAACTTTGGATACATTTAAATACATATATTTATGTTATATATTAAAGAGTTAATTATCAAATTGGTCCTTTAACTTAGGTGTTTCTTCCGATTTGGTCTTTTAACTTTGTGAGTATCCAAAATGGTACTTTAACTACCACTTTGTCACCAAAATGGTCCATCCGTTAGTTGACAGTTAGTCAACTCCGTTAGAAGAGGATAAAATGACAATTATACCCCTTTTCTTTATTTTATTCCTTTATTTTTAAGTTTTACTCATTATATATATATATATATATATATATATATATATATATATATATTAATTATTAATAATTAAATGTAAAATAAACAACAGGAAACCAAACCCCCCCCCCCCCACCCGTCTCCCTCACCTCACCTGTTCCCTCTCTCTCTCTCTCTCTCTCTCCATAGCCTTCACCCTCACCTCCACCACCATCATACCACCACCACCATCATAACACTCATCTCCACCACCATCTTTCTCTTTGCCGAAGCTTCAAGGTTTCATCTCTCATCCGAATCGTGTTCAAGTGCTCATCTTCAAGGTTTTGTTCTTGCTTTTGTTTTTGTGCTTTGAATCGATGTAGCCACATACACAGATTCGCCTTGACCATGTTCTTCGCCACCACCATGACCATATGGAGCTGCTGCAGGAACTAAGATTGGCTTCTTCTTTCTCTTAGCCAAGCAAAACCCTACGCCACCGCCTTGCACGGCCGCCTCATCTCTCTCTCTCTCTTTTTGATTCTCTGTCTCAACCACCACCACCAACGGATGCCACCGCCTAGTTCGAAGAACAGATCTGGACACAAACCTACCACCACCGCCAACCACCATCCCAAACAGATCTGGAGAGCACGAGATCAAACAGATCTAGAGTTTTTGTTGCATTCGAAGAACAGATCTAGGGTTTTCACACAAACCACCACCATCAAACCACCACCTATCCACTATTTGAAGGAAGAACAACCACTGCCTAGGGTTTTTAAAAACCTAGTGTTTACGGCGACGATGGTGGTCAGAGGGCTAGTGGCCGGCGGTGGTAGTGCTCAGATGTATGGAGGTAGGGCGGTAGGTACTAAAGGATACCGTGGGGAAGGCTAACAAATGAGAGAGTGATAGTGAGTAAAGAGTGTTTGTGTGTACATGGGGCGACAGTAGTGGTGGTTAGCGACGGCGGCGGCGTCAAGGGTGCTGAGGGCGGTGGAGGAAGATGAACACATGAGGCTAGAGAGTGAGAGAGGGTAGAGAGTGAGAGAGAGTAGAGAGAGAGTGCTTGTGTGTGTAAAGGTGGAGAGAGAGTTCAACAAATATTTAATTATAATAATTCTATATTTTTAAAAATAATTAATTATTGCTTTATTTAATAAAATATAGAAAAAATGGTAAAAAGACTAAATTGCCCCTGTCTTAACAAAGTTGACTAACAGTCAACTAACGGATGGACCATTTTGGTGACAAAGTGGTAGTTAAAGTACCATTTTGGTCACTCCCAAAGTTAAAGGACCAAATCGGAAGAAACACTTAAGTTAAAGGACCAATTTGATAATTAACTCTATATTAAATCCTTAGTAGGTTTGTGTTCTCCTTTATGAGACCTTCAAAAGGACAAAATATGTCCAAAATTGAGCATGTATGAATGAAATATCGATACTCAGAGTTGCGTACTTGACATATAATTTAGCAAAAATCAATCTGTGTATGTGTCCCACATAGGAGGAATGAGGAATCTCTTAGTGGTTTTATAATGATGGATGTGTAAGGGCTTACAAGCTTCTTAATGTGGTTTTGTTCCAAGTCATACCCGCGCGCAAGGGGAGTGCCGATGGTGGATTTCGTAGTCTAAATTCGCCGAACTTTTCTGTGGAGGCAACCTGCAGACACGAATACAGCTTCAAAATCTCGTGCATGGTTGGTTTTGCTACTTTTCATTTTGACCTAGTTTTTAAATTTTGTTCTTGTATATGAATTTCTGGTGAATTTTTTAGCCAAGTGGTAATATCCGGTAATAATTCTACCTATGATGTTGTACCTTGAAAACATATGGCGAATCTGTTTAAAGAAATCGTGTTACACACGAGCCTAAACTACTCTTCGGGTTTTCCTTTATAGAAGTTTCAGATTTCGACTTACTTTTCATAAATTTGTTTCGTGAACTTGAACGTGTACTTTTGTAGGAATTCGTTTCCTAAACCTGAACCTAACTTTTTGAGGAATTCGTTCCTAAACCTGAACTTTATCTAAAATCGTTCTTGGACATGAACCTTTTCAAAAATTCCTTCCCTAAACTTGAACCTTTCAAGAATACATTTCATGAACCTTAACCTCGATCTTGAGAAGCTCGTTTACTCAACTTCTTCAAGAATCAGTTTCCTGAAATCCTTTCAGTTTCAATTGTCAAAACTCCACTTTGAGGAATCAGTTTCTTGAACTATTTTTTCATAACTCGTTTCCACGAACGAGTCATTGAAATTATTCTACTAACGTTAAATATTTGATCTAGGTTTTGAAGTCTAGCTAGAAGTTAAAGTATACTCTATAGCTTTCCAACAATATGTAGTACGTCCAAAATCGAGTTAAAGTTGATTTATATGATTGTCCAAAGTCATGTCAACTATGCAACTAACCCTATACGGCCATAAGCAATATTATTTACACCTCTAAGGATCAAAACGCGCTTACGGCCATAAGGAATTTCCTTACACCCGTAAGGAAGACCTTACATGTCTGTGTTTGACCAGAACGTATCCGGCTTACTAATTTCACACCAATTCAACTTTTTACTCATTTTTAGTTTAAGTCAACCTTATATAGGTCTTAAGAAACGCATTTAACATTATAATAACATCATAACAGTAATTAATCAGAACATGAATATGGTATTTTGACCCATTAATTAACCTAAAATGACCTAATCTTGCAATTCAACCATTTCAATCAACAAATGGTAACCGATCATCCATATATGTTACTGATTTATACTACAAGAGGGTCAATCACACTTACTTGAAATCTGGAAAGCAAGTTGGTTAATTCAAGATTAACCAAAAGAGAATCCCAAATAGCTATTTGCCCCCAAAAATTAAGCTTCCCAAGTGAGATTAATAAACACTACAAAACTAAAAATTTACATTATCTTATACTAACTTTTTCATTTGACACAAAAGGTTAGTTTAACAACTTTCTCGCTCTAGCATCTTGCTAGGATCTTAAATTAACTAATAAAATCTTTTTTTTTGAACGGCGACTAATAAAATCTTTTGTCTAAAAAAAACAACTATCTCGCATTTGAAGAAACATTGTTGTTCACAATCTAAGAACTTAATTAGTGTTATAATACCTCCAAGTTACTTCCCAAATATTCTTTAACAAAAACAAGAAACACGTATTAAGAATATCACTTGGGAAACTTAAACCTCATTCTCGTTAAGATAAATCATGTGTAAGGTCCGTCATGCCAACAAAGAATTGTTAAATTATAGGTAAAAAAGAGTATAAAAATGCATGGAATAAATGGGCTTGGGGAATGCCAACTTTGTGGACTTGCGGGCTAAAATGTTCCCAATGACCTCATGGTTTTCCAAGATACGGTCAGACTTTTCACATCTATTTTTCTTAGGATGCTACTATTTGTTCCTTTATTTTTCTATAATATACATGTCAAATTACTTAATTACTACTTTTAATGCATGTCATACACTTACATATGTCATCAAAAGGGGTCATCTAGACTATTAAGACCATGGGTATAACAATTACTCAACACAAACCAACCTAAATTTCAACTTAGCTGTCACATTAGTTTTTCCTTCTCAACCCAAACTCAATCCAAAACAGTAGTAGCACCCAACCTTCAACCTAAATCAATTAAAATATTTTCTCTCTCTTTATCCACTCACAAAACAAACTAAAACAAAAAATAAAAAAAAATAAAAAAAAAAGAAAGGCTGACTTTTGTCAGACTCTCTCTCCCTACTCTCACGGTTTGGCTGGCTTGAGAGGTGCTGAACCCGAAGCCAGCCCAAACCCCCGTAGGGGTGTTTCTCTTGCAACCCGAAGAAACTGAGCGGAGCCCGAGGGTGAGCTTGACGGCCATACGCATGGCCTAAGAGGGGCTCAATAGAAGTACCCTTTTTCATATAGTGGTATATGCTATGAGAGATGATATATTTTTTATAATTTCCTTCTATTTATTCTCTGTCTTACATGATTATATAAGTGTGAAAATTAATGAAGGATGTAAGGAAAGAGAACTAATGTATTTTATATGTCATCTTGTGGTGAGTAGAAGGATAAAATATGAAGATATATCATTTTTCATATGCTATATATGTCAGCAATACCGATAAATTACTAAATGTTCGTAGTGATAATCGTAATATGACATGTAACTCAAATGCCTCTGTCAGCGGCAGACCCAAGGCCATCCGAGTAGTAGTGCCACGGGATACATCCATATTTTCCTCGTACTATAAGTTTTGATTTTTTCGAGGCGGTGCTTCCATTTCGTAGTGTAAAATTCGATATTTTCGAGCCAGTGCTACAATCCGTTTTATTCATTTATAATGATATCACCACTCATTCAAAATCCTAGTTTCACCACTGCTGTTTAACTTTGTAATATAACGTCACACCTCGTTATTTGAAACAGCGAAACCATTCTTGAGAGGGATTAGTATATATCATAGGTCTTCAATATTCATATTTTGTATTAGTACATGATTGTTCTTTTCTTATTTAGCCTAGTAGGTCTTATCAGGTTTTTTATTTTTCTCAAATAATTGTTCTTTTGTTGACAAGAAAAGTCTTCACATAAATATAGCTCATTCCGTGTAAATATCATGAGCGAGATAATACCCGTTTCATACATTACTTCATTAACTTGAAATGGAGCGTCGTTAGCACTATATGTTGAATAATGGCAATTTGTTTAGAAGATTGATGTCATTGCTCGATCCCGTAACTCAAAATAAACATATCTAATCCGCAGATCTTATTAGATAACTACTTCAAGCATGGTCGTAGGATGTATGAGATCATCACTTGTGTACTGACCTTTTCAAGTATTTAGGGGGTGTTTGGGATTGCGTTTTTAAAATAAATTATGCGTTTTTAATAATCAGAATCAGATAATCAGCTGTAATAAAACGTGTTGCAGTATGATAGTGTTTGGATTTGATTATGTTGTTCGATACTGCAACAATCAGATAATCAGTTTCTTAAATGTTTGACATCTTAGATTAATTTGTAACTTAATTGGTAAAATGACCAAAAAAGGCACTGAATTTTTATATCTACCATGTAGTTAATACTTTGATGATCAAAACTTGGCCACAAAGGTGACAAAGAAAGAGCTCAAGAACAAAAATAAATCTGAACATCTATATATATATATATATATATATATATATATATATATATATATATAAAAGAGGCTTACCAAATTTCTAAAATTAACTATTAAATCAAAACCTATTAACCAATCAAAACTCTTAATTGCAAAATCTCTCAATTTTCCAAAACAATTTTAGAAAGCTCTATCTGACGATAAAAAAGACACGCGGGTCAAATCCGATCCACCCATTTGTTATAACCCGTTTTCAACCTTTATACTCCTCCCTTTCTTCTCATTCGCTTCCACCTTCGTTCAGTCGACCGCTTCCTCATTCGATTTTTTCTCCGATTATTAATCGAGGTTTGATTCCTTCTTCTTTTGCTTTAAGATTTTTATAATTTCTTCTTGATTCCTATATTATTAGCCTTCTAAGAAACAAGTGATTCTTCTTCTCTTGAATGTACACATACCGGCGGCTCTATTCACCAAACAATATGTATGTAGATTTATATATCATTAATCTTAAATGTTTTGTTGGTAATAAGGTTTTAGGGTTTTTGTTTTTTAGTATCTTGCATCCCGTATGAGTTGAAGATTTGTAGATCAAGTTTTAGTTTTTAGGGTTTTTGTTATATAGTTTCTTCAAGATTTGTTTATATTCATTAATTTTTTCTTAATCTTCTTCAATTGAGTTTACCCTAATTTCTGAAGTTTTAGGGTATGTGTTTTAAAGATAGTTTTTTTTCCTTTTGTTTACTGTGTTCGTCTTTAGTATCGTAGTGATAAAACTTAATTGAAGAAAAGGTAATGTTTATCGAAATCAAAATTTTATATTCTATTTTTATTTGGTCATTGGATTTCAAAATTTTATCCATACACAATTGAATCTGAACAGGATTTATGGCACATTGCAGGTTTTGAATCCACCCAAACAAAGAACTAATATGGTTGATGCAGTGGTGGTTGATGAAGAGGCCATAGGATCAGTAGTCAAGTAAGGAAATAGTGCAAAGATTCTTCATGGAAATAATATATTAAAAAGAACTAATCTAATGGTATGCTTTCTTCTTCTTAGGAATATGTAATATTAATTACTTTGAAATTTTATTGTTATATATGGTACCCATTTACACAATATTTACTTATAATCTTTTTCTATCTTAAACTAAAACCGTGAAATTGACCCTTATAACAGTGGATAAGCTGTCATAATGTCTGCTATAGTAGTTTTGATTGATTTCTTGAAACAGGGCTTGCCATTTATCTTAGTTCGGATTACTTGATACCTTTCTTTAGATATTCTTTGTCTCAACTACTTCATCGCGTTTGTTTTGATCCTTTTGCTTCATGAAGCATTTGAATTTTTTCTCTTTAGTGTATGCCTATGTGATCTACTTTGTGTGAATCTATCTATAGTATTTGTTACATAATATGGGTTTGACACATATTTCATCATGTTTGGTTTTCTTCTTTGCTTCATTAAAGCTTTTGTATTTTTTTTCTTCAGTTTTATGCTATTTGATCTATTTTGTGTGAATTTATGTATTTTGAAACCGTGAAGTAGGGCGTGCCATTTATCTTAGTTCATATTACTTGATGCCATTCTTTAGATGTTCTTTGTCTAAACTACTTCATCATGTTTGGTTTGACCCTTTTGCTTCATGAAGCATTTGAATTTTTTTCTCGCCTATGTGATCTACTTTGTGAATCTATCTATAGTATTTGTTACATAATATGGGTTTGACACATCTTTCATCATGTTTGGTTTTCTTCTTTGCTTCATTTAAGCTTTTGTATTTTTTTTCTTCAGTTTTATGCTATTTGACTATTTTGTGTGAATTTACAGTAATTAGGGTGTACTGTTTTTTTGTTCCACTACACAAGAAGCAGAAACTTATAATCTCATATATCAATTAGAGAATGGAAGTAATGAGGATTCACCGTCCAGTCTGGTGTGTCACTACATGCCATATTTTATTCACTTTGTTCCTTATTTAACTTCTATACGCATTCGAACTGTGATATATTTGACAGTTAAGGTATTAGACCTTGCAAGAGTGCAGGCTGTGTAATGAGTCAAAACTTATGGTAGGTATGAAGGGTTTTGAACCTGACCAAACCACCATATGACTCAAACTGGTCAATCCTGGGTTTGATTCCACTGGTTCAATCCTAAAAGCGGAACTGGATTGAACACAACCCTCTAAACCCCAAAAGGGTTAGGATCTTTAAAACTTTAAATGATCAACATAGTTTCTTACAACCAATCCACATATAAGGTTATAGAAAGTATACCTGATCAGACTTGGGATTGCTAAAGTAGTCCACCACTACTGCACCTCCGATTGAACTGGCTGCTAGACCGCTCCTGGATCACCAAGCCTCAAAATCGCAGACTTGAGTGTGTGTGTGTCCTTGCGTCGATCAGCAATCGCAAACACCCCTCGGGTGTTCTTCTTTGTTCGACGGCAAGAGAGAGAGAGAGAGCCGAGAGAGAGTGTGTGTTCGAGGAGAGAGAGAGCGAGATCGAGAGAGAGAAGGAGAGTGGTGGCTAGGGTTAATCCCTTGTGTCACTTATCTTAATCCTTAAGCCTTAAGGATATTATATAGGGATTAACTTGGACCTAAGCCCGTTTAATTAAAAGCCCAACTTGTTTTAATTAAACTTTCATTTCTTCTCATATTGACCCCTTGGACTTTACTAGTTAATTAATTCGTTAAATATTAAAACTTAATATTTGATTCTCTTTAAATAATAAATAAGTATTTATTATTTATTCCTTTCAATAATTAATACAAACTGATTAATTATTTATTTCTCTCTTTTCAATAATTAATACAACTGATTAATTATTTACTTTTCTCTTTAATAATTAATCCAACTGATTAATTATTTCCACACAGATTTATGGTGTAATCCAACTGTTCTGAATTGGGTGTGTAGCAGTGTGACCCTTTAGTCTCTTATAACATTGGATACAACATGCCTATTAATTATCTCTGCATATAATCTAACAGACTCCCACTTGTGCAAGATAAGTAATAGTTACTGCACATTGTTAGCCTAAGGAGGTCCCTAGCCAGACACTTAGGGTAACCAGGTTATAAGAACTCTTATACCCCAAAGTAACTTGTGATAAAACTTCATAACTTGTGATAAAACTTCATAAGCAACCTGCTTAGAAGTGACCTGTTATAAACTAACTGTTTATAAACTAAACTATCATAAACTTCCTGTTTATGAATGGGTACGTTTTTATATATACAAACTTGTATATATATATATATATATATATATATATATATATATATATATATATATATATATATATATAGGTTTGTCCCTTGCAGCGCGATATTTCAATTTTGAGCATTAGCATGGAAAAAGGTCAACTCAGAGACTCAAGAATTTGTTCATGACATACTTGATTTTGAAACTGCGTGATAAAACGACAAAGAACAGATAAGTTCGTTTCGGCACGGCCGTGCACTTACCAGTTTCTCTAATCAGTCAAGGGGCCCAGAAATATCTCTCCTAAAAAGGAGGTGCAATTACCATCTTGCATATTTTCATTTGGCAACACGGCTCCCACTGAATCTAGACACGCCCCTTATGACCACCCTGTTACGGCGTGGCGTTAGAACGCGCTAAGAAGACAACAGTTACCGCATCCCAAACAAAATACCTCAGGCTTGAGGATAACCTATGTGATAAATACTTTTGACACGAATCCACGAAGTATTTTTCACGGTGGGTCAATCCAATATTCGTAACCCTAACGAATATCCGTAAATTTTGGTCCGCAAAAACCGTTCGCAGCTATATTCGATATACTTTCGAATCTACCCTAAAATTACGATGACTTTATAACCCTATCATAGTTCCCACCACGATAAGTAGTCACGGATAATGTTTTGAATAAACCTAGTTTATTCCTGGATGAACCAAAACATACAAAATTGTGAAGAACAATGAAACTAATTTCTACACCCTTCAATATTCCACCCTGGAATAAAGATGCATAATTTCTACCATTTCACTGACTTGATTCACGGTGTCTATCTGAATTACTCATTATTTTACCTTTGTAACTTATCACGGATTACAAAGAAAATAATATGATTATAAACCTTAAAACACAAGACTAGTACCATGAAGTACTCTTTCTTGGTTTTGCTGGAAATCGTTCTTGCAACCTAAGAACAATTCCAGACTTACTTATTTTATAAAATTCCTTAAACTTGGAGAACTGGAAATAACTCCAAAGTTTCTGATTTTACAAAATAACCTCCCTGTAATTAAAAAATTTAATTACATTTGTAGATGTATTAAATCTTACTAGATTTATGTCCTTTTGAAATGATAAATCCTCTTACACCTACTTGTAAGAAACTTGAAACTAGATTCCCGGTGTATACCAACACTTATCTAATTCCATTACTAAGGATGTTAAAGAACATCCTATTTTATCATTTCTAACGTTAACCAATCCAACAATATTAAGCTGACTCACTGGACATTTTAGAACGTATATAATTTCTTTTATTTAGGTCATAACTTGACTCAAATTCTTGCAATGATATCTTTACTGAGTACCTCTCAATAAATCATGCATTCCTCGGATTAGTTCTTTTTCAAGAATTTACTGTTTTAGATAACTTCTAAAAACATCCGATAATTATATACTCTAAAGGTTCAAACTTGTATTTATCACACTGGTTGAAAACAACCTTTTATTAACTCTGATAAATACATTAGTCAGGTGCTCCCACTATCTTTTATGAAAAAGTGCATTCTTTAAAAATATCCTTTTAGACCTTAGTCAATCATTGACTACCATGCCTAAAACTTGTGTTCCAAACACATGTTTTAAAGAACTTAGTTTTTGTAAGAAATTTGTTTTATGAAACCAAAAACTTGGATCTGCCATATATCCATCTTTCCAATTACGGAAAATGGTTTCATTAAACTTACCATGATCACAAGTATGAAACACTCATAATGGTATCTTAAATTTCTTTCCTTAAAACATTTAGTATAAAACTCCCTTGATTATAATAACTATTATAATCATTTTTATACTTTCTTAAATGTTTTATCAAAAACTATTTTACTCTTAAATAATGACTATTATTTCCATATGTTCAAGACTTTGAACATTCACTTTTCATAACTTAAACACTTGTTAAATTAGAAAAACTATCTAATTTTATAAACAATACTTGTTTATTTAAGCATTTGAGAAAGTGGAGCTAATATTTATATAACTACAACAAATCATAGCATGAAGATTATTATGAATCACCAATCAAGTCAAGACTTTGACTTATTGACACTCTTTTAGTCACAACTGGACCAATCATGATTCATATAATAAGAACGCGTGCACGGATATGAACCAAATAATTATAATTTCCATAAAGTTAAAAGTATCCATAAACAATATAAAAATTTGTTCAAATAAACTTAAAAAGTTTAAATAACTAGGAAATATAAATAATATCCGTATGCTGCACGGATGATCTCTTTATGCTGGGCCGCATCACTTTCCATCCCCTCCTGCAATAAACGATTGCAAGATGTTAGAATACTTGTAAAAATTTACAAGTAGGAAAGTGATAAAGAAGCTAATCACGCAATACCTGAGGAGCCAGACTTGCCTCCTGCCTCGTGACCTTTCGGACAATCTCGTTTCCAATGTCCGGCCTCGCCGCACCTGAAGCACCGGTTCTCGGTCCTTGCTTTGTTTGGCTCCGGCTTCTTGCCCTTGTTGTCGTTATTAGCCATGGGTGCACTCTGGCTGGGCTGGGCCTTGCCCTTTCCCTTTCCGTTTCCGTTGCGCCCCTTCCTTCCTCTTCTTACGTCCACCATGTCCCACCATAAGAATGTCCTTAGACTTGGTCCCGATACTCTGCTCAGCAGTCTTGAGCATGGAGTGCAACTCAACCACGGATTTCTCCATGTTGTTCATGTTGTAGTTGACTATAAAAGGCTTATAGTCATCTGACAACGAGTTGAGTATCGTATCCGTTGCTAGCTGCAATGGTACTGGGTGCCCGAGTCTCTCTAGGTGGTCCATGTAACCTTTCATTTTCATGACATGGTCACTGACCGAGGTTCCCTTAGCCATCTTGCACGAGTTAAATGCCCTAGTGGCATCATAACGCTCCGTGCGGGCTTGCTCCTAGAACATGTCCCTCAGCTGGTGGATCATGTCATATGCAGGAGTTTCCATCATGCTTGATTGCAACTCTGGACTCATAGTTGCAAGCATGAGGTAGCTAACATCCAAGGCGTCATTGGAGCGCTTCTGAAAAGCATCCCTGACCTCTGCCCTGGCATTGCTGGCAGGGGGATTTCCTAGAGGTTGTTCTAGGACATAACTTTCTCTCGTGCCTCAGCACGATCCGGAGATTTCTCTCCCAAGTGAGAAAGTTGGACCCGGTGAGCTTATCCTTCTCAAGGATAGAGCGGAGAGAGAGGTTATTAGTATTGGTAACGTTGGTTGCCATCTACAAATTAAAACCCGGTTTAATTAGTAATTGCAAATAAACTTTCCAACATATATCATTAAACCCATAAACAATATATATTAGACCTAGGACCCATATTTCACATACTTGACGCAAGGTTTGGGCACTTCCCGCCAAGTCATGCTATTTCTGGTAGGTAACACCCTGTACCAATCGTACCTAACTGATACGACTCCTAGAACCTCGTAGAGCACTTACACCCAGTCTAGTATGTTTAATTCTACTCTAGTGCTTTTTGGGCCGGGACTCTCGATTATCACCAAAATAGATCGCACCACCTAAGACAGCATGAATTCTGGCCGGGACTCCCAATTATCGTAGAATCTTTCATGCCCTTTCCCGCAATGGTTTGAACCCGGATGCCCAGGGTTTGGGCACTTTCAACACCCGAGTACCGTTTAACAGTCAAGGTGTACCATTAGGTGGGTAGCACACTGATCTAAGATTTCTCTTGGGTTTTAATTAAGTTCAATAAAAAACTTAATTTTCCAGTTTTTGAAAAACCATTTTAAAACTAACTGTTTTAAAAAGATACGATTTATATGTGTACCTAGACTAGGTGCACAAAACGGCCTTTTATAAGTTCCAAACTTATAATCTTGACAAAACTTTTAAATTTATAAAAATTTAATTAATACGACTACCAGACTGAAGTCATATTCAAGTTTGTCATAAAGCGTGGTTTTTCACTATTAAATAACAACCTGTTATTAAACCCATTTTATTTACCATCACAAGCATGTATATACATACCATATATATATATATGAAAAGCAGTAAATAAGTCACAACCACGCAGATAAAATGAGTAAGCAAATAAAGCCCTATAGTTTTGCCAACTAATCCTAAGGTCAATACTAAGGATAAAATGACTTGGATTAGCCTTTCTTGATGTGTTGCTCCCACTGGCCTTGACACCTCCCCGAAGTATACGTGCTTCGTGTGAGAACACCATTTTCTTGATCACCTTCTTGGAGTCCATTTCGGTTGGGGAATTAAACTATCACTAGTCTATTACAAATATAATATTGAATGGGGTTGTAAGTGGCACGCAGGCCTCCCCTAACCAGTACAATATTACAATTAAGAAAGGGATTGTAATTGGCACGCAGGCCTTCCCAAAACCAAAATAAAAGAAGAAATGAAAAAACGAGTCCTAAGTCGGCAAAACTATAGCTATACAACCACGGAATTATATATAAGCACTATATATATAAAAGTCAACCACGCAGTTATAATAAATAAACAAAAACTGTGCTGTTAAGCACATAACCTGATTTGTTTAAACTATTCTCATTTATCCTTTTGATTAATACCTATTAACCAAAAAATGAGAATTATGATCTTCTATTTTAACTTGACCAAAAAATAGTTTTTTAACAAAAACTTAAAACTTGATCTCATTCAAAACTTGAATGAAATCCTCACGTCTAGTTTTATTACTAGTTTTCCAAAAACTTAAAACCGACAACCTTGGTCAATTAAATACTATCTTATTTGTTTCTCCATAATATTACATAAACTTTATCCTTTTAGACTTTATTCAAAAATGACTTAAACTAGTCATAATAAATAAATATCTAAACTAATATATATTTTAACTAAATTAATTAAAATATATATAACACTAGTTTATATAATACCTTATTAATTTTATAACTTAAATTAATAATCCTTTTGTATCAATCTGGAAAAACAATCTTGGGCCAACATCTCTTGTTAAGCCGCGTAACCCACTGGGCCGAGACCCTCCTAGACCGAAAGTCACCTGGGCCGTAAGCCCTATTGGGCCGTGAACCATCTGGGCCGAGAAGGCCCTTGGGCCGAAGCCCATTTGTCCCTTAGCGCCGCTAAACCTCCTTTAGCGCCGCTAAACCTTCTTTAGCGCCGCTAAACCTTCTTTAGCGCCGCTATCTTGGGCCGACATTACTGGGCCGCAGTTTACTGGGCTTAGCGCCGCTAACTCCTCTTAGCGTCTCTTTTAGCGCTGCTAACAGTTATGGTCACGGTTTCAGTTTGCGTTTTCCGATTTAACAAAAAATTTAAATCCTTTTAAACCTATTAAAACTAACTGTTTTAATATACTGATTAAAGACTGGATTTAATTCAAAAAAACAAAAACTATTAATTATTAATTTCAACAAAACTTGTTTTATTAATAATTAATTATCCTAAAACTTGATATCAACCTTTTTAAACAAAGAGTTCAAAAATACTGGTTAAGATAAAGTTTTAGATAAAAAGTTTATCCCTTTTAACCGTTTAAACCCAAACCTGGTTTAAAACTAACTGGTTAAAATCAAACCTTTTATGAACTGGATAAAAACAGAAAAACTTGTTTTTATCCCTATGGTTTTCGAAATTTAAATGGAGAAGAATAAGATGAAGAAGATCATATAACTATTAAACAACCAATAAATTAGATTAACTAGGTTTAACCGATTAAACAAACTGTTTAATTTAATCTTAATTCAAAACTTATTCTTATTTCAAAAATCATAATCCTTTTAACCATTCAAACTTAATGTTTTGAATTTTCTGATTAATAGGATAAAAACTGATAAAAAAACAAACTGTTTTGCTACCTTCTTGATTTTCGAAAAATACCAAGAACAAATAGAGAATCAAGAATAAAACCTTAATCTAAAACAGATAGAACTAGAAACTATGGATCATAGAGCCGAGACTCTGATACCACTGAAGGGTTTTGAACCTGACCAAACCACCATATGACTCAAACTGGTCAATCCTGGGTTTGATTCCACTGGTTCAATCCTAAAAGCGGAACTGGATTGAACACAACCCTCTAAACCCCCAAAAGGGTTAGGCTCTTTAAAACTTTAAATGATCAACATAGTTTCTTACAAACAATCCACATATAAGGTTATAGAAAGTATACCTGATCAGACTTAGGATTGCTAAAGTAGTCCACTACTACTGCACCTCCGATTGAACTGGCTGCTAGACCGCTCCTGGATCACCAAGCCTCAAAATCGCAGATTTGAGTGCGTGTGTGTCCTTGCGTCGATCAGCAATAGCAAACACCCCTCGGGTGTTCTTCTTTGTTCGACGGCAAGAGAGAGAGAGAGAGAGAGCTGAGAGAGAGAGAGAGAGAGTGTGTGCGATGAGAGAGAGAGCGAGATCGAGAGAGAGAAGGAGAGTGGTGGCTAGGGTTAATCCCTTGTGTCACTTATCTTAATCCTTAAGCCTTAAGTATATTATATAGGGATTAACTTGGACCTAAGCCCGTTTAATTAAAAGCCCAACTGGTTTTAATTAAACTTTCATTTATTCTCATATTGACCCCCTGGACTTTACTAGTTAATTAATTAACTATTAAGTAACTGTCCGTTAAATATTAAAACTTAATATTTAATTCTCTTTAAATAATAAATAACTATTTATTATTTATTTCTTTCAATAATTAATACAAACTGATTAATTATTTATGACAAACCCAGGTTTCAGAGAATGTCTGAACTTGACAATGCTGACTGGATGCATTTGAAGGCTCTTTTATCCTACTTTGATTCAAGGGATCCTGAAACGGCAGACATTCGTCTGAAGATTGTCAAACTGTTTGAAGTCAAGAAGCCTAGAGATTCTGAAACTGATATATGGGAAGAAAAGGCCAAGATCTTAGAAAGCTCTCAAACGCACAAGCCTTCAAAAAGCTCTTAATCCCCTATGTACCTTATTTTCTTGTTTTCTTTACCCTTGTAAATCTGGAAAATTCAAAAACATTGAAGAAATGAAAAGAATCCAAAAACAATCAGTATGGATCATGTACATATGAGTTCTTTTATGTAAATAGTTCTATTTGTTTATTCTTTGTAAATAACGATGGATTATAAACAAATAGGGGGAGATTGTTAGTCTTGATTTGTTTACACTCCATCAGCGCTGAAGTATTCTAAGAAGATTTCAGCAAAAGAATATTTTTGAAGATTTGCCTCTCGTCTCAAA
Organism: Pulicaria dysenterica; assembly: GCA_947179395.2. Taxonomy (NCBI): domain Eukaryota; kingdom Viridiplantae; phylum Streptophyta; class Magnoliopsida; order Asterales; family Asteraceae; genus Pulicaria; species Pulicaria dysenterica. Next base: position 33,597,235 of record OX359290.1, read on the forward strand.
TAAGGTTCATCTGAAGGGCTGAAAGTTTCATCTCGGAAACTTTCAGTTAATGTCTAGTGGAAGTTTATCTTCAGCAGATGGTCCCCTCGGTGACGTCATTAGCTGTCCCTTTCAAGATGGTTATGCATGAGGAAATCTGTTACTTATCAATCTACAAGATTGTGACGTGTGTCACTAGTTCAATGGTTAGGATTGATGAGGGAAATGTATAAATACTCTTCTCTTAATAGAGAAGAGTGTGCTTGCGAATTCCGTCTGTTCAGATATTGCAAGAGCTTTGTGCGTCTATATTCTCTCAAGTCCGTTCTTGAGTGTTGGTCGAATTTAAGAAGTCTGTTCTTCTTAAATTCTAGTCTGTAAAGTTCGTTATATCAATATTAACAAACTTTAGACATTTCTTACTGTTTTTATAATTACTATTTCCGCACTTAATATTTCCTTAAGTTAGTATTATTCATAATTTTGGGAACAACAATTGGTATCAGAGTAGGTTCAAATTCTTCTATAATTTGAGATCTGCCGAGATGTCTAAAGTTGATTATAATTACAATGGGTCCTCCGATAAACAACCAAAGTTCTCTTCTGAAAACTTTTCTAGCTAAAAGGGAAGAATGCTTCTCTATCTTGAAAACCTGGATACCATGTCTTTGTCTATTCTAGAGAGTGGTCCTATCATTCCAAAGACCATCTCACTCATGAGTGACGAAGGTGAACTATTGGAATCTCTTCCAAAACCAAGAACCCTGTGGACTGATGAGGACAGAAGACAGGTAAATTTAGATGCTAAGCTGCGAAACAACATTGCTATCTCACTTCCAAATGATGTCTATCACACAATATCCACTCTGAAAACTGCTAAGGATATGTGGGATGCTCTGTGTATAGCATATGAAGGAACTGAAGAAGTAAAAGAGAACAAGAAGACAAATGTCATCAGAAAGTATGAAAGCTTTTGTGCTAAAGATTCTAAGACTCTCACTGAAGTCTACACAAGATTCACTTGTTTACTGAATGATATGCTAGAAGCTGGTGTTGAGAGAGAGAAAATTCAGATTCTCAACAGATTCTTGGATGCTCTTCCCAGTGAGTGGGATACTATGTGTTTAGTTCTCAAAACCAACAACAAGCTGAGAAAATTGGATATGAGGAAGCTGTATGGTATTTTGCTGAATGATGAGCAAACTAGAGCTCAGAAACTGGAGCTGAAGAGATCAGCTAAGAAGAGCTTAGCTCTTGTGGCAGAAACTGAAGTGTCAACTCAGCAATTCTCCGATGATTTTGACACAGAGACAGAGAATGACTTGGAAGCTGCAGATGAAGAGGGTCATCCGGAGTTCAAGATTGAACGAGCTTTCATCATGAAGAACTTCAATAAGTTCATAAAATTTAAGGCTAAAACCAATAATCCAGGGTCAGGAAGCTTCAAATCTGCTGCTGATAAATCTAAAATGGAATGTTACAAGTGTGGTAGACTTGGCCACTTTGCTGCAAATTGTGTTGTCAAGACTCCAATTAAGGGTTATCCGTCAAAGGCTGACAAGTACAAGTCCAAGTACAAAGCACTGAAGCTGAAAAATCAAAGTTTGTCTGAAAAGAAGAAAGAAAAGGCTATGATAGCTGGAGAATTGAACTGGACTGATTCTGACACTTCTGATGATGATGAAGAATCTGAAAAAGCTATGTTCGCAGAAGAATTTTCAGGGTGTGCTTAGCCCGATATATGTCTGATGGCTACTGAAAGCCAGTTCAAGAAAGACCTAGCTACTGCTGAACGATTAAGTTCAGCTGAAGGCTGGAATTCCTCTATGATGTACAAGGTATCAAACTTTCAGAATTATGATTCAAATGAGAAAAATGATATGTTTGCTTACTTGGTGTCTGATTTAATTTCTACTCATAGTGAACAAAACAAAATGAAGAAAATCTTTTCTGATCAACAGATCCAAATCCAGAAAACTGAAACTAAGAATGATACTCTTGTTCAAGAGTCCTGTGCCTTCAAATGTCATTTAGAGTTATTAGCAAATGAACTAAAAATGGCTAAAACTGAGCTTTCTTTAACAAACGATAAACTCAAAGATCGTCAGTCCATCATTGATCTCTGGCTTAGTCCAAACAAACTTGCTTTTGAAAGTATCAATCATCAAATGATCATTCAGAGAGAAAGAGTTGGGTTAGGAAAAATTAAAGAAGCTGCCTCATTCAGCAAAAAGTGTAAAACTGTTGATGAAATGTTTTTCAGTGAGTTCACATGTGAAAACATAGGAAACTTAGATATGCTTTATAAAAGATTCACTATGGCAGACAGTAATGTTCCTGTATTCAATGAGGAGACAAATTCTGAAATTAGGAACATACGGTTACCTTCCGATAATTTTGAAAATCAGAATGATCTTCAGCATGATTTTTCAAAATCCACTGAATCTGAACTGTCTGTGATCACTGAATCTGAATTGATAACTGAATATGAACTTTCCAATTTCACTGAACCTAAACCGATAGCTTTGGTTAAAACTGAATCTTCTTAAGTTCACATCATCACTAAATATCTGAAAGCTGAGACCTCACTTAAATCTAACCATTCAAAACACAGTCAAAAGGTTAAAAGATCTGAAACACAGAGTACTCAGTATGAAAAACCAAAGTCAAAGAGGTTGAACAAATTTCAAAAATTTGAATCAACACTGAAGATCATGATGATTCAGCTAAAAGAACTAACGAGATCTAGTTCTCAAAAAGATAGTGCCAAACATCATAATAATACCAAATGTACACGTAAGTGTTACAAATGTGGTATTAGAGGTCATGAAGAAAAATTATGTAATGCTCCTGTTGCTACTTGTAATACTTCCTCTGAGCCCATCAGCAGGTGGGTTCACAAATTGGTTTAACTCTTTGTTACTTTGTGCAGGAAGGTCAAGGAAATAACACCTGGTACCTTGACAGTGGATGCTCCCGACACATGACTGGGTGCAAATCGTTACTAACAAAATTTACTCCAATTGATGGTCCAAAAGTGATATTTGGTGGAGGAAAATGTGGAAAAACAGATGCATACGGTCAATTGAAGAACGGCGTTATTCACATAAAAAATATCTCTCACGTCACTGGGCTCGAGCATAATCTGATAAGCATAAGCCAGATGTGTGATGCAGACTTTTCTGTTCTTTTCAAGAAATACAAGTGTTCTATCAGAAACAAAGAAGGCACTGAAGTCCTTCAAGCCAAGAGAATAGATAATATGTACGTTCTCGATTTTAATTCAGTCACTTCTCCCTCAGATGTATGCTTCATTTCTTAGTCTGTTAAAGAACTGCATTGGTTATGGCATAAAAGATTGTCCCATCTGAATTTCAAGAATATGAGTACACTTGCACAAGGGTAGTTAGCAAAAGGATTGCCTAAGATTAATTATGTGAAAGACAAAGTTTGTCATGCTTGTGAAAAAGGAAAGCAAAAGAAGTCTGTTCACAAATCAAAGCACTGTGATCAGATCAATCAAGCATTTCAATTGCTTCATATGGATCTTTTTGGTCCAGTCAGCACTCCAAGTCTCAGTGGTAAGAAATACACTCTTGTGATCGTGGATGAATATACACGTTTCACTTGGGTATTCTTTCTGTCTAAAAAGAGTGAAACAACAGAGATCATAATTAGCTTTATCATCAGAATGAATCGTCAGTACGATATTCATGTTAAGCAGCTAAGAAGTGATCATGGTACTGAATTTAGAAATAGAACTCTTGAAGACTTTTGTGAAGAAAATGGAATCATTCAGAATTTTTCAGCTGCATACACACCTCAACAGAATGGAGTTGCTGAAAGGAAAAATCGTACACTAATTGAAGCTGCACGGACTATGCTTGCTGAAGCAAAGATATCATTACGCTTCTGGGTTGAGGCCATCAATACAGCATGTTATACTCAAAACAGATCTCTAGTAGTCAAAAGGCTCTTGAAAACTCCTTATGAATTGCTGCACAACAAAATTCCAAATGTTGGTCATTTGAGAATCTTTGGCAGTACTTGCTTTATTCTGAATAGTAAGGATCATCCAAGTAAATTTGCTCCCAACGCTGATGAAGGAATATTTCTTGGGTACTCCAGCATTTCAAAGGCATACAGAGTCTTCAATTTCAAAAGAAATACAATCTTTGAAACAATGGATGCCACTTTTGATGAGTTAGATCTTCAGTCAAGACACTCAGATCAAAATACTGCTTCTTCAGAAAACTGGGATGAGTTGCTTTCCTCACCATTTGAAGATAGTTCAGCGGATCAGTCACCAGAAACAGCATACGATGATTGTGATGATAACGGCATTCCTTCTGCTTCTTCAACACCCATTTTCACAATCACTTCTTCAAAAACACCTATTCCTGAACCTATTAATCATGAAGTACCACTGATTGAACTTGAATTTCAGTCTCCTTCAATGACTGAAATTTCTACTGATCCTTTTCTTGAAATAAACTCTCCTATTTATGAAACTACAACTGAACCTCCTCCAGCTGACAATCCTTTTCCTCCTAATAACAAGTGGACTAAAGCTCATCCTATTGATCAAGTCATTGGAGATCTAGATGAAGGGATTCGTACTAGAAGTTCTGTTACTACAGGTTTTTGCATGTTTGCTGAGTTCATTTCTCAAACTGAACCTAAGAAGGTTAATAATGCCTTAAAAGATGCACATTGGGTTTCAGCAATGCAAGAGGAACTGAACGAATTCACAAGGAATAAGGTATGGAATCTCGTACCACCTCCTTTAAATCAGTCTGTAATAGGAACCAAGTAGGTATTCAGAAACAAGAAAGATGAATCAGGGGTTGTGATCCGAAACAAAGCCAGACTTGTTGCCAAGGGATATTGCCAGGAAGAAGGAATTGATTATGATGAAACATTTGCTCCTGTTGCAAGAATGGAAGCAATTCGTATATTTCTTGCTTTTGCTGCTCATAAAGGATTCAAAGTTTATCAGATGGATGTCAAATGTGCTTTTCTCAATGGCGAACTGAAAGAAGAGGTATATGTTCAGCAACCTCCTGGTTTCGAAAATCCTAAATATCCAAATCATGTATACAAGCTAGACAAAGCATTGTATGGATTGAAACAAGCACCTCGAGCCTGGTATGACAAACCCAGGTTTCAGAGAATGTCTGAACTTGACAATGCTGACTGGATGCATCTGAAGGCTCTTTTATCCTACTTTGATTCAAGGGATCCTGAAACGGCAGACATTCGTCTGAAGATTGTCAAACTGTTTGAAGTCAAGAAGCCTAGAGATTCTGAAACTGATATATGGGAAGAAAAGGCCAAGATCTTAGAAAGCTCTTAATCCCCTATGTACCTTATTTTCTTGTTTTCTTTACCCTTGTAAATCTGGAAAATTCAAAAACATTGAAGAAATGAAAAGAATCCAAAAACAATCAGTATGGATCATGTACATATGAGTTCTTTTATGTAAATAGTTCTATTTGTTTATTATTTGTAAATAATGATGGATTATAAACAAATAGGGGGAGATTGTTAGTCTTGATTTGTTTACACTCCATCAGCACTGAAGTATTCTAAGAAGATTTCAGCAAAAGAAGATTTCTGAAGATTTGCCTCTCGTCTCAAATAAGGTTCATCTGAAGGGCTGAAAGTTTCATCTCTGAAACTTTCAGTTAATGTCTACTGAAGTTTATCTTCAGCAGATGGTCCCCTCGGTGACGTCATCAGCTGTCCTTTTCAAGATGGTTATGCATGAGGAAATCTGTTACTTTTCAATCTACAAGATTGTGACGTGTGTCACTAGTTCAACGGTTAGGATTGATGAGGGAAATGTATAAATACTCTTCTCTTAATAGAGAAGAGTGTGCTTGCGAATTCTGTCTGTTCAGATATTGCAAGAGCTTTGTGCGTCTGTATTCTCTCAAGTCTGTTCTTGAGTGTTGGTCGAATTTAAGAAGTCTGTTCTTCTTAAATTCTAGTCTGTAAAGTTCGTTATATCAGTATTAACAAACTTTAGACATTTCTTACTGTTTTTATAATTACTATTTCCGCACTTAATATTTCCTTAAGTTAGTATTATTCATAATTTTGGGAACAATAGAAATAGTGCAAAGATTCTTCATGGAAATAATATATTAAAAAGAACTAATCTAATGGTATGCTTTCTTCTTCTTAGGAATATGTAATATTAATTACTTTGAAATTTTATTGTTATATAAGGTACCCCTTTACACAATATTTACTTATAATCTTTTTCTATCTTAAACTAAAACCGTGAAATTGACCCTTATAATGGTGGATAAGCTGTCACAATGTCTGCTATAGTAGTTTTGATTGATTTCTTGAAACAGGGCTTGCCATTTATCTTAGTTCGGATTACTTGATGCCTTTCTTTAGATGTTCTTTGTCTCAACTACTTCATCACGTTTGCTTTGATCCTTTTGCTTCATGAAGCATTTAAATTTTTTCTCTTTAGTGTATGCCTATGTGATCTACTTTGTGTGAATCTATCTATAGTATTTGTTACATAATATGGGTTTGACACATATTTCATCATGTTTGGTTTTCTTCTTTGCTTCATTAAAGCTTTTGTATTTTTTTTCTTCAGTTTTATGCTATTTGATCTATTTTGTGTGAATTTATGTATTTTGAAACCGTGAAGTAGGGCGTGCCATTTATCTTAGTTCAGATTACTTGAAGCCTTTCTTTAGATGTTCTTTGTCTAAACTACTTCATCATGTTTGGTTTGACCCTTTTTGTTGGTGAGATAGCAATATGAAACCTTAATCAAACCTATCTATTAAGTAAAATAGGATTTGATGTTAACAAAACCATATATTCAGTTTTGGACTTAGATTGATGAAAAACATGTGTTGTTTTTCTATCTGAGACTTAATGAATTTCTAAGTAAGAAATGTCAGCTGACGAATCATAGTGTCAGCTGAACACTGAGTATCAGCCAAAGGACCAGCTTCAGAAAGATTAGCTGAGAAGAAAAGATCAGTCAAAGAGCATCTGCTGAGGAATCACACTGGATCAGCTGATGTCCTAGAACCATCAGCTGATGAAAATTTCAAGGTCAGCTAAGCAGTCATGGATCAGCTGACACAATCACAAGTTATCAGCTGATGCCTTCCATCTGTCAGATAAGGTATTTCCTACTTATCCAATCTTCTCTTTATAAGCTGACTATACTCAAATGATTAGCTGAGCCCTTGGGAACAGCTGACAGTTGAGTTAATCAGTTTATTAGCTGCTGTTACGATTTGTATTATCAGCTGAGCAATTTGATCAGCTGAGCAAGTCTAGTCAGCTGAGTCTTTCACACTTATCCTTAGCTGAGCAAAATTATATTTGTAGTTCAGTGTCTGTTAACTGAGTCTTTATTGTATATCTCAGTTAATAGCTTTTCTATGTAATATTTTCTTAAAGTCAAAGGCAGAACATGTGTTGTTCTTATTATGCCTTAGATCTTTCTTTTGTAAAAGTACTTAGCACTTTTTGGATCTACAATGATACAAAAAGGATAGATCTTTATCCCCTGGAAAAGGAGAAAGATACTCTTGAAAAGAAGATCTCGAAGATATGATGTTAAGTATGGCTGGCAACTCCATACTTGGTAAAGTCAAATCTTCAGAAAGCATGGTGTCGATTAAAGCACAAGCATGGAAGGATAAGGTTACTTTCTCAAGACATATAGGTAGTAATTTAATAATATAATAATAGATAGTGGGTATACTCATTACTGAAAAGTATGTTCACTTTACACACTTTGTGTATAAAGTTAACTTACCTTTTCACCCACTAACTTTATCTATTATAATATTATTAAACCAAGTACCTTTGTCTCCTTCTCTCTTCATCAACCCGGACACACTTTGCTTATATATATTCATGCATGGAAACATGCAAAAGATGCGAATGCGTTGAAAAGCACTGAAATCTCATAAGTTGAGAATTAGAAGAGTTAGCATTTTACTTTTAGTGTAACAAACTTGTTAATGTGTTGAACGTCTTAGACATTAGTTGTTTAAGATTAGCATTGTCTATGTGTTAGACAAAATTAGTTGCCACCTTTTATTGAACTTAGATTTTCCGCATCTAGTTCATGTAATTCTTGATTAACAACAATAAGAATTATATAAAAGTAAACCGTGTGTCTCTTAAATTTTAATTTGCTAAAGTTTGTATTCAACCCCCCCCCCCTTTCTACAAACATTTGTTGTTGTAGTATCCATTTGGGACCAACAACTAGTATCAGAGCAGGCTAGATATTTCATATCTAAGATCTGTTTTGCTTACTCTTCAACTGCTTCTACCCCACACTACAAAATGGCCACTTCTGTTGCTGCCTCTAATGGTTCTTCTAACAATGGTTCACTCACAAGGTGTCCTATATTTGATGGAGAGAACTTCTCTCTCTGGAAGAGTAAAGTTCTTCTCTATATGTCAAGCCTTGATGATGTGATGCTTAAAACTGTTACTGAAGGTCCTTATGTTCCATCCTCAACTGTCCAAGTAACTGAAGCAACTGATGAAGCTCCTGCTGTTGAAAGACTGATTATAAAACCTATAAATCCGTGGTCTGATGAAGACAAAAGGCTTGTTAATCTTGATGTTAAAGCAAGAACAGCCTTAGTCTCTACACTACCAAATGATGTCTATCATCAAGTTCTTAACTGTAAATCTGCAAAAGAGATGCTAGACACTTTGACTGTTGCATATGAAGGCACTGAAGAAGTGCAGGAGAACAAGAAACTCTTTCTGGTTAGAGAATATGAGTTCTTCTTTGCTCATAAAGGTGAAAGTCTCACTCAGACTTACACCAGGTTCAACTGCCTCATTAATGACTTAAGAAGGGCAGATGTTCACAAAAGCAATAAGGAACTTGTAAACAAGTTTCTAGACTCTCTCCCAGAAAATGGGATCATTTTATCACTGTGCTTAAACATGGTGAGAAAATCAAGGGTCTCTCACTGGTTGGTTTATATGGAAATCTTATGAATCATGAACAATCAGTGAAACAAAGGAAACTCTCTACCAAGGATATGAAGGAGGCTGCAAAAGCTCCAACTACTGCCCTTGTATCTAAGGATACAAGATCTAGGAGTTTTGCTGCAGTTGTGGATGAGTCCAGTGATGAGGAGAAAGAGGAGGAATCTTCTGATGAAGAGCAAGTGGCTGATGGGGATGCAGTTCTGGAGAACATGGACAACATTGAAGCTTCTGTTGAGCAGGCTGCCATGTTGGTTAAAAGGTTCAAACCTTTCTTGAAAAGAAAGGGTGTCAAGAGGTTTGAAAGGAAACCCTTCAAAGGAGAAAGAGCCATGTCAAAACCAAAGGCTTCTGAAGGTTGTTTCTCTTGTGGCAAGACTGGTCACTATGCCAGTGAATGTAAGTCCAAAGGAAACACATGCTTCAAGGGTTCCTCAAGCTCAGACAGCAAGATTGATTATGAAGCCAAATATAAGAAGCTTCTTGCTGCTGTCCTTGACAAAAAGAAGAAGAAAGCTCAGAACAGGGTGCTGGTTGCTGAAGAAGAAGATTGGGCTGAGGAAGATCTCTCAAGTGATGAAGATGAGGTCCTCACAGCTCAGTTCAGTTTGATGGCCAACACAGCAAGTACAAGTTCCTTTGATGAGGATATGAAGAAAGCTGCTAAAGCTTGTACTTCTCCTGACTGGGATCCTTCTTCTATGTATCAGGTTAGAAAATTTATTAACTATGAAGATAATGAAAATAACACTATGTTTGATTATCTGTGTGTTGAGTTTCAGTCAAATATTCAAAGAGAAAAGAAGCTAAAATTAGAAATAGAATCACTAAAAGAGAGATTAAGTCTTAAAGATGAGAAACTTAAACAAATGACAAAACTGGAAGATGATTTAGCTAATCAAAAGATACTTAATTAGATCTTGGTAAAAGAAACCAATGAAGCAACAATAAAGTTTAATGACCTTCAAAAAGTAGTTAGATCTTGGTGTGTTTCTGCTGAGAAGACCACTCAGTGTGTCAATGAGCAGATTCCAAAACAAGTTCAAGCTATTATTGGTGGAAATTATTCCCAAGCTGCTAACTGTGTTGATTTTAGCAAGAACATAAATATCTTAGAAAAAGCTGATATTTTACCTCTTACTTTTCAAAAGATTGTAAAAGGAAAAAGTATTATCACTAACAGATTTGTCAAAAGTAAAAGTACTCAACTGAAAGACTCAACCTCTTCAAAAGTTGGATCAAGTTTTATTGTCTTGATAGAAAGCAAAAGTACTGAAAATTTAAGTGAAAAGGAAGTAAGTAAAGGGATGGAATCATTTGTTGATACCAAAGACACATTCTGTTGTCAAACCTTGAAAGCTGATACATTAAATTTAGGAACTCAGATGACTGAAAATTCCTTAGCTAATAATATTACATCAGCTGATCAAAAAGTAGATGATAACTGCTCAGCTGATATCCTTTCAGCTGATCATGGATCCTCTTCTGTTTGTTTAGGTGATCAAACTTCACTTCAAACTCTTTTAATAGGAGAAACTAAAGGAAAAAGACATTTTGTTTACAAAGAGTCTAAGTCTGCCACACCTAAAGTTGATCAAAAACTCATTTTAACTAAGGGTCAACCTAAGGTGACTGTAAACAAAGACCACATTAGTTTACAAAATCAGCTGCAATAGCTGAATGGTGAAATATGTCAGCTGATGACCCATAGTCATCAGAAAATAGTTAAGACATCTCTTAGTCAATTACCAAAACATGTTAAAAGCTCCAAAAATCAAAAATGTTATAAATGTGGGAGCAAAGAACATAAGGCAGGTAATTGTTCTCTAGAAGGTAACTCAAGACAGCGGACTGATTATGATAACACAGCTGTTTCTCTCATTCATAAACAACCTAATATAAAGTGGATGGCTAGGTGCAATCCACAGGGGTCTACTTAAATGTGGATGCCCAAATCTCACTAACCTTCTTTCAATCACATCTATGCAGGGTCTGAACACGTGGTATCTTGACAGTGGATGTTCAAGGACCATGACAGGTTGTAAAGCTTTGCTTAGTAACTACAAGAAGGAAAAAGGTCCAAGAGTAACCTTTGGTGATAATAATTGTGGGCAAACAAAAGGCTACGGCGAACTTCATAATGGGAACCTAACTTTATCCAAGGTATCATATGTTAAAGGACTTAAGTATAATCTCATCAGCATAAGTCAGTTATGTGATGGTGATCATAAAGTCCTCTTTACAAAGACAGGTGGTTCCATTTTAGATCAAGAAGGTAAAACAATAATTTGTGCAAAGAGAACCAAGGATGTATATACTCTTGATATGTCCTCTGCTAATCCATCCAAGTTAACCTGTTTGTATACCAAGTCTGTAACTGACACAAACTGGTTATGACACAAAAGGCTTTCCCATTTAAACTACAAAAACATTAACAAGTTGAGCAAGGGTGAACTAGTATCAGGACTACCTTCACTGACGTATGTTAAGCCTAAACCTTGCTCTGCCTGTGAGAAGGGAAAGCAGGACAAGACTTCGTTTCCATCTAAGCAAGCCTTCTCCATTACTGAACCTTTCTACATGTTGCACATGGATCTATTTGGTCCTGTTGCTACTTCTAGTATTGGTGGAAGTAAGTATGCATTGGTAATGGTTGATGAATTTTCAAGATACACTTGGGTCATCTTCCTAAAAGCAAAGAGTGAGGCTGCTGAAGAAATTATAAGCTTCATTAGAAAGATGGAAGTGCTCAATGGCAATCTGGTAAGGATGCTTAGAAGTGATCATGGAACTGAATTTAGAAATCAAACTCTTGAAGGTTTCTGTGATGAGAAAGGAATATCTCAAAACTTCTCTGCTCCAAGAACTCCACAACAGAACGGTGTAGCTGAAAGAAGAAACAGAACTTTGATTGAAGCTGCAAGAACCATGCTGTGTGAGAGTGGGTTAGGATTCAACTTCTAGGCTGAAGCTGTCAGCTGTGCATGTTTTACTCAAAACAGATCTCTTATAATAAAGAGGCACAACAAGACTCCTTATGAAGTGCTCAAGGGAAGGAAGCCCAACATCAGCTTTCTACACATCTTTGGGTGTCAGTGTTTCATTCTGAACCAGAAGGATCAATTGCAGAAATTTGCACCAAAAGCTGATGAAGGTGTGTTTGTTGTATATTCTGTGATCTCCAAAGCTTACAGAATTTACAACATCAAAACAAAGGTCATAGAAGAATCAATCAATGTAAGTTTTAATGAAAATGACTTTGTTGCTTCCTGTTCTACTAATCCATCTACAGGTGAGGAATTTAATGATCTGCTGAATACTGAAGACAACATTCCAGTATCAGCTAATCCACTCCCATCAGCTGATCCAATCTCATCAGCTGACATAGATGACTTAGATGAACCTGTTCCAAACTTACAAAATACCTCTGCACATTCTATCCTAAACCAACCCACACTTTTACTAAATGAAGGGAATCATGATTCAACATCAATGGACTCTAATTCCATATCAAACATTCCCTCATCAGTAGAAGTCTCATCAGATTGTAATCAAGAAATTCTGTCAGCTGATCAACCAGAAGTCTCATCAGCTGACCCAAACCAAAGATTTTCAACTCCCAGAATCCAAAATGCCTACAAGGACCTCAGAAATCATCCAATTGATCAGGTCATAGGTAACATAGAAGCACCTGTACTAACAAGATCAAAAGCTTGTAACTTCTGTTTATATACAGGTTTTGTTTCTATGATTGAACCAAAGAAGGTAGATGAAACTTTAACAGATCCTCATTGGATAAATGCCTTGCAAGAAGAATTGGCTGAATTCACAAGAAACAATGTATGGAATTTGGTGCAAAGACCAAAGGACAAATCTATCATTGGCACTAAGTGGGTATTCAGAAACAAGATGGATGAACAAGGGCTGATCATCAGAAACAAGGCAAGATTAGTTGCTCAGGGGTATTGTCAAGAAGAAGGTATTGATTATGATGAAACCTTTGCCCCTGTTGCAAGACTTGAAGCAATAAGACTATTTCTTGCTTATGCTGCCTTCAAAGACTTCAAAGTATTCCAAATGGATGTTAAGAGTGCCTTCCTAAATGGTGAATTAAAAGAAGAGGTGTATGTCAAACAACCTCCAGGTTTTGAGGATACAAGCAAACCAGATCATGTATACTTCTTGAACAAAGCTTTGTATGGTCTGAAGCAAGCTCCAAGAGCCTGGTATGATACCCTGTCTTCCTTTTTGACCAATAAAGGATTTATAAGAGGAAGCATAGATAGCACCTTATTTATAAGAAAATTCAAGGGTGATGTGATTCTTGTACAGATTTATGTATATGATATAATATTTGGGTCTACAAATGTTGATCTTTGCAAAAAGTTTTCCAAACTCATGTCTGATAACTATCAAATGAGTATGATGGGTGAATTAAACTATTTTCTAGGTCTTCAAATTAAACAAGAGGTTGATGGAATTTTCATTCATCAAACAAAGTATGTAAATGACTTACTTAATAAATTTGAGTTTGAAAATTGCTCTTCAATGAAAACACCCATGTCCACTGCCTTAAAGCTTGAAAAGGACACTGATGGTAAATCAGTGAACATTACAGCTTATAGAGGTATGATAGGGTCTCTTTTGTACCTCACTGCAAGTAGACCAGATATTATGTTTTCTACATGTCTTTGTGCTAGATACCAAGCAGATCCCAAAGAATCTCACTTAGCTGCAGTTAAAAGAATTTTCAGGTATCTCAAAGGAACTCCTAATCTAGGTCTTTGGTACCCCAAAGACTCTGATTTTGAGTTAGTTGGATACACTGATTCTGACTTTGCAGGTTGCACACTAGACAGAAAGAGTACATCTGGGGGTTGTCAATTATTAGGTGGAAGATTAGTCAGCTGGTCAAGCAAGAAACAAAACTCTGTTTCAACCTCTACAGCTGAGGCAGAATACATTGCTGCTAGAAGCTGCTGTGCTCAATTGCTATGGCTGCAAAATCAACTACTGGATTATGACTTACAGTTTGAAAACTCCCCAATTCTGTGTGACAACACAAGTGCTATATCTATCTCTAATAATCCTGTTTTGCATTCAAAAACTAAGCATATTGAAATCAGACATCATTTTCTTAGAGATAATGTGCAGAAAAAGAAAGTTTCAATGCATTATATCAACACTGATGTTCAATTAGCTGACATTTTTACAAAACCTTTGGATGAGTCTCGGTTCAACTTCCTAATATCCAAACTTGGCATGTTAAATTTGTAATATATTCATTTCTTAGGTAGTTAATTGTGTGTGAGAAAATAATTTTATTTGTGTGTGAATTGAAGTACTTATCTAAGATTCTACATATTTTACTTATGGTAGATCAGCTAATAGAATTATGTCAGCTGACGATCATCAACTGACACTATACCTCAGCTGATAAACCATCAGCTAAGACTTAGAAGCTCAGCTAAGTGCATTCATTAGCTGACACTTATTTTATCTCAACATGGATCAGCTGACACTCTCGTCTGTCAGCTGATGATTTTCAAAAGTCAAAAATATTGTGTCCCCACACCTATTTTATTAATTTCTCATTTGTATTTATTGTGTTACTAGGTTATTTAATTTAGTTTATTTGTCCAATTATTGTCTGTGTATTTAATATCTATTCCGTCTATTACCTTTTTGCAGAAGTGACAGTTACTTTTTGCAAAATATTTGTGTAACAGTTTAGGTTTCCAAGGAAGATATAAAGTTTTTTGAGCGGTTCTTCATTTCTTACGCTTTCAAAATTCCCAAATACTCTTTCTCTCTCAAATTTTCAAACCCTAAATCTTCGTTGCTAACACTGTTTCACTCTGTAATCATGGTAACTTTCAACTCTGCTTCCACTCCTCTTGCCATTGCTGGTGAGAACGTTGCACCAAACTCAGAAATCACCATTCGCCCAAACAACTTTATAATCAACACTGAAATTCCCACAAATAAATCAAACCAGGGATACGAACCAATGGTAGCATTCATAAATGCTCATCCCCTGTTTCCATGTCTCTCTGCCCATCCTTTCTTCATCTTTCCAAACATTGTCGGTGTGATGTCGTATACTGCAAGGTACCATACGGATCAAGAACTCATTACCTGTACATGTCTAAATGGCACAATCAACATCAACATCAATATCAATACTCTTCGTTAAGCCATCTCTCAACCCAACTTAGCTCCATATCAACCTTTTGCTCAAATGGATCAAGTCTTGGAGGTCTTACCCCTGATTGGCTACAATGAAGCTGTCACCCATGGTCAATATAAGTTGTCTGTGCTGGGACACCCATGGAAGTACCTGGCAAGTGTAATCACTCGGTGCTTTGGCCATAAGTCTGGAAGCTTTGACCAAATGAATCAAACAGAACTGATGATTATGCACGCCTTGGTCACAGGGAGGAATATTGACTTTGCTCAAGTCATATTCTCGGAGATGGTGGACAAGATCACTCTTGGCACTGCAAAGAAATCCACCAGAACTATTGTTCCCTATATCAGGTACCTAAGCTTACTTGTACTTCATCATCTTCAATGGGAACAATACACTGGGATTGCTGCTGTTTTGGACACAATGACCATACCACAAATGGGTCAAAAGATATTTCATCTGATAAGGGAAGATCAGGGTCCAGCAATCACTGCACAGATGCAAGAGCTCATTGATATTGCTAATGATAATGATGAGGAGGAAGTGCATGAAGAAGAAGTGGCTCATGATTCTGAGTCCCCTGATGTTGTAACTGAGGAAGTGGCTCAATCTGTTACTCATGATGAAGCCATATTTGAAGGAGAAAATTTAGATGACAGTGATGGTGGTAATGGCCATAATGATGATGCTGGTGGATTTTACATGAGAGATGAGCCTTATCAATCTAGTTCTACTTCATCCCGTCAACATGGAATGCCATTACAAATGTTTCCCTCTAGTTCCTCTACTTCAAAGAGGTCCGGACACCTAAGCACTGATGAAAGTGATGAAGAATCTGATGATGATTCTCCAAGTAGAACTCTTGGAGGTACTATTGCCTATCCCAACCCTGATCAACAACAAGGATCAAGTAACTCTGTTCATAGAGCACCAAGTAGTGGAAATGAAGATGTCCCTGATGATGAAGAGGTCTCTGATAAGCTAGAGGAGCTCATTGAGATCAGCAAAACAAGACACATCACAGGTACACTCTCAATCTCTGAGGACACTCATTTGGTTGACCCCACCAATGAGAACCCATCCTCACCTCTAGTTGTAACACCCCCACAACTGCCAAGCACTAGTCAACTCCAAACAGTTGCTAGTTCTACTCACTTTGCAACCCAAATAGAAACAAGGTCAATAGAGATGGTGCATACTGCACTTATCTCAGAGGAAATGCACACTGCACCTCTGACCTCAACTCCTATAGCTATCTCTTATTTTGAGGGGGAGCTCATGGAAGTTGATATAACCCTACAACCAGTGGGTGTGTCCTCACAACAGGGCACATCTGTAAATATGGGATTGCTGCAATTTGGGTCACCCTCCCAACTGGGTGATGCCATTGAAAGACAGACCTCCTCCCAAGGTCATACTGTGTCTACACCTCAATTGAGTCAAGCCTATCCCCTAGTAAGTTCACAACAACTTGCTATTGTAATAAGGGATACCCCTTTGAGTGCAACCCTCACTCACACTCACTTACTTGCACATGTTTTTGATTCAATTCTTACACATACTAGTGCACTACCTGTCAATACTAGTGGCATAAACCAGCCATTGGTACAGGATACCATTTCTGCTCCCAGTGATCTTAGGCCTATAAACCAAGGTCTAAGTGAGGGACCACAATCCATTCCAGTTCAAAGCACAATTTCTCAATCAATTCCAACCCAACCCATTCCCTCTACTACTTCTGAACCCTCACCCCAACTACTTCAAACCTTATTATCTATCTCTCAAAAGATGGATAGTCTTCAAGCCTCCTTTACCTCTTTCCAAACTCAAACAGAAACTCAAATTTCTCACCTAACCAATGAGATTGAGTCACTTAAAGCCATCCAACCCAAACCCCAACCCACCCCTGCCCCTGTTGATCTTTCCCCTATTCTTACCAAACTAGATCAACTTCTAAACCAAACCTCTACTCCTATTCCTACACCCTCCCCTCATATACCTGCCCAAACCATTTCTAACTTAAACCATACCATTTCCAATCTCCTTTCCCAACTCAAAACCCTTAGACCCTCACCCCCTGATATCTCCATTACCATTCCTGAATCTCTTCTCACTATCCTCTCTCTCCTAAAAGACATTGATACTGAGCTAAATAGGTCCAGATTTTCTGCTAAGATAAGGCACAGTGATACTCTGAGAGAATTCTCCAATCTCACTGAAGCTATCAACAGCCTAAAACCTCTTATCTCAACTTCCATTCCTTCTTTCTCTCCTATTCCCTCTCACCTTAGACACTCAACATCACCTTTCAATCAGCCTCCTATACCCACTGCCTCACCTTCATCCTCAACCATACCACCCTTTACCTCTACACCTACCCCAACTCCTTATTCTTTCACCACTCCTGATGCCCCTGCAAAGCCTGCTGTTTTTCCCTCCTCTGATGATGACATAAATGGGGAGAAGTCAGTTAGGACAAAGTCTGTTTTACAAGCAGAGGATGCATCAACCCCCGATGAAATAGGATCAGCTGTTGAGGGGGAGAATAAATCTGAGGGGGAGCAACCTGCTTAAGAAGAGCAGAGGCCAAATAGAAGGCTAAAGAAAATGGCTAGAAGGACAAAGAAATCAAAGCAAGGTGAATCCTGTGCTCCAATTGAACTACCATCTGAGGATTCTGATGATGATGATGAAGATGAAATGCCTTTGTCCTCTATGTTCAACATAAGGAAGCAGAGCTCCTCCACTATAGCTCCACCAGTCCAAGCTTCCTCTCCAGTTCAATCAAGTCAACCAACTCCCAGCAGTTTATCAAGAAGAAAAGGAAAGAAGATAATGACTGCTGAGGAGATTGAAGAAGAAGAAAGAAGAGAGGAAGAGCTAAATCAAGAAGATGAGAATCTCAGAGAGTTAAGTGAACTGGCTGCTGCTCTTGGTTCAACCATTGAAGAAGTTCTTAAAGCCAAAGAGAGACACCAGGATTTCACTACCACTGAGGATCTTGCTGCTGCAGTTGGTGTCACTGATGATGAATTGAGAGAATTATAAGAAGAAGAAATCATCATGCTATCCTCTCAATCACATCCAACACAGGTTGCATCACAGCATGATGATCCTTCTGTCAAGAAAGTTCCTAAAAGAGGAAGAACTCACAGAGAAGCCATTCAAGCATTGCATGAGTTTAACTTTGGAGTTACAACTCAGCAATCTGAAAGGGAGATCAAATAGGTCTTGGATAACAAGAAGAACTTGATAGAAAGAAAGGATCCAAATCTCATTTCCAGAGTCACTCCATATAAGGGAACAGATGAAGGGCCATATCTCAGATTAGTAAGAAGAGATGAAAGACAAACACACGAGAATGCCTATATCCATCACTGCAAACTGTTCTCCTTCACTGAGATGATTGAGACTCTGTACCACCTCCTTAAATCCAAAAGTGAAATTGCCCCAAGGTTCATAAACAAATTCGAATTCTGGATCAGAATGGCTGTTTACCACAGGATATGCACTCATGATCAATTTGTGGAACACATTGATGTGATTGAGGATGCCTTCAAGAAATCCTCCAAAGCTTTTGTACCTGCTGAACGGATTATACTTGATCCTGATCATCCTTACCTGTCTGCATATGAAAATTTCAACACTGCTTTGCCCTCCAACATTGAGCCAGAAATGTTTAAGTACATAACTGAACCTGAAAGAGGGATTTTCTTCAAAGACAGAGCTGGTGTTTGGAGATTCCTAAGAGAAACTGACTTAGGAAGAGCCCCTGGAGAATTAATCTTTCAAGCTGCACATTTAACAAGGGGACATACAGGAAGTGAACATTTTGAAAATCTGATTCAAGCAAGAGCTGAAGAGTTGTTGGCTGCTAATCCTCTGAACAGACTTCTGGATGTAAAAGAAGAACCTTGGTGGGAATGAAGATCACACTTCATAACTAGAGTAGATGTAATTTTAATTCCTAGAATAGTTCAACTTCTGTACTTAGTTTAACTCTTAGATAGAATTCACTATACAAACTCTTATGTAAATACTTTGTTTTGTAATCAAGCTTGAAACTTTGATCATGGACTACTTAACTAAAATGCTAGAATAGATGACTCTTAGTAAATAGCTTACATAGTGTAAATATAGAAAAGATCAAAAATCCTAAAAACAGAAAAAGGATAGAAAAGATACCAAAAACAGAACAATGGTACTTCATAAATGAAAAGATTCTCAAAAACAGAACATCAGGGAACATACTTAAAAGAGTTACCAAAAACAGATAGCTAGGTAACCAAATTGCACTTAAAAGATATATCTTTACAAATCCTAGTCAAACTGATTCTTCTTAAACAAGATAAGGTTTTGTCATCATCAAATAGGGGGAGATTGTTGGTGAGATAGCAATATCAAACCTTAATCAAACCTATCTATTAAGTAAAATAGGATTTGATGTTAACAAAACCATATATTCAGTTTTGGACTTAGATTGATGAAAAACATGTGTTGTTTTTCTATCTGAGACTTAAAGAATTTCTAAGTAAGAAATGTCAGCTGACGAATCATAGTGTCAGCTGAACACTGAGTATCAGCCAAAGGACCAGCTTCAGAAAGATCAGCTGAGAAGAAAAGATCAGTCAAAGAGCATCAATTGAGGAATCACACTGGATCAGCTGATGGCCTAGAACCATCAGCTGATGAAAATTTCAAGGTCAGCTAAGCAGTCAAGGATCAGCTGACACAATCACAAGTTATCAGCTGATGCCTTCCATCTGTCAGATAAGGTATTTCCTACTTATCCAATCTTCTCTTTATAAGCTGACTATACTCAAATGATTAGCTGAGCCCTTGGGAACAGCTGACAGTTGAGTTAATCATTTTATTAGCTGCTGCTACGATTTGTATTATCAGCTGAGCAATTTGATCAGCTGAGCAAGTCTAGTCAGCTGAGTCTTTCACACTTATCCTTAGCTGAGCAAAATTATATTTGTAGTTCAGTGTCTGTTAACTGAGTCTTTATTGTATATCTCAGTTAATAGCTTTTCTATGTAATATTTTCTTAAAGTCAAAGGCAGAACATGTGTTGTTCTTATTATGCCTTAGATCTTTCTTTTGTAAAAGTACTTAGCACTTTTTGGATCTACAATGATACAAAAAGGATAGATCTTTATCCCCTGGAAAAGGAGAAAGATACTCTTGAAAAGAAGATCTCGAAGATATGATGTTAAGTATGGCTGGCAACTCCATACTTGGTAAAGTCAAATCTTCAGAAAGCATGGTGTCGATTAAAGCACAAGCATGGAAGGATAAGGTTACTTTCTCAAGACATAAAGGTAGTAATTTAATAATATAATAATAGATAGTGGGTATACTCATTACTGAAAAGTATGTTCACTTTACACACTTTGTGTATAAAGTTAACTTACCTTTTTACCCACTAACTTTATCTATTATAATATTATTAAACCAAATACCTTTGTCTCCTTCTCTCTTCATCAACCCGGACACACTTTGCTTATATATATTCATGCATGGAAACATGCAAAAGATGCGAATGCGTTGAAAAACACTGAAATCTCATAAGTTGAGAATTAGAAGAGTTAGCATTTTACTTTTAGTGTAACAAACTTGTTCATGTGTTGAACGTCTTAGACGTTAGTTGTTTAAGATTAGCATTGTCTATGTGTTAGACAAAATTAGTTGCCACCTTTTATTGAACTTAGATTTTCCGCATCTAGTTCATGTAATTCTTGATTAACGTCAATAAGAATTATATAAAAGTAAACCGTGTGTCTCTTAAATTTTAATTTGCTAAAGTTTGTATTCAACCCCCCCCCCCCTTCTACAAACATTTGTTATTGTAGTATCCATTCGGGACCAACACTTTTGCTTCATGAAGCATTTGAATTTTTTCTCTTTAGTGTATGCCTATGTGATATACTTTGTGAATCTATCTATAGTATTTGTTACATAATATGGGTTTGACACATCTTTCATCATGTTTGGTTTTCTTCTTTGCTTCATTTAAGCTTTTGTATTTTTTTTCTTTAGTTTTATGCTATTTGACTATTTTGTGTGAATTTACAGTAATTAGGGTGTACTGTTTTTTTTGTTCCACTACACAAGAAGCAGAAACTTATAATCTCATATATCAATTAGAGAATGGGAGTAATGAGGATTCACCGTCCAGTCTGGTGTGTCACTACATGCCATATTTTATTCACTTTGTTCCTTATTTAACTTCTATACGCATTCAAACTGTGATATATTTGACAGTTAAGGTATTAGACCTTGCAAGAGTGCAGGCTGTGTAATGAGTCAAAACTTATGGTAGGTACCATTTAGTCTTTATTTTTTCGAGACTTTTAGATTTTTCAAGCATTTGTTTCCACGTAGAGTCATTACTACTCATATCAATTATATGATTTTATTAGGTGCTTCCATGTTGGATTGTTGATGTCTTAGTTTTTTAATAAATCTTATTAGTTTTTATCTCTAACTAACACCATGGATGGAGTAAAAATTCATAAAATTTACACCAGTTACCAATGTTAACCATTTTGATGTTTTTAAGTTTCTACCAATGTTATCTTTTAGTTGTAGATAGTCATAAAATCACTTGATCGTGCTCACAGGTCCGATGTAAGTACAAACAAAAGGCAAAAACATGTAAAAAGAAAAAATTATGAAAGACAAAAGTGGTAATTTGATCCATCAATTACTTGCAGGTTGGTTTGGCGTGTGTCTCATTATGATTAATTTTAATTCAATTCATATGTTACCACCATGCTATTACCACTGCTACTATTACTAAAATTGCATTCACTGTAAATTTATTAATATTTGTTGATGACTTGCAATCTATTTCAAGCAAAACACGTCGGTCCCTTTAGTTGATTCATTGTGTTTTCATTCACACTTTCGCTGCCCCTGTGTATTCATAACACAACCCCTTGAATGGACTTCAAAAGCAATAAAATTGAGTAGATATATTCCTACATTGTTGTGTTAATAGTCCCAATAATTGTTCTACAGTTATTGTATTGAAACGAATAAGAATGAGTGGCAATCAGAACGGACTACACGTAAGGTACTTGATATAGTATAGCATTTATTCAATCTAATGGGAATATTATTATCAATTCACCTACATAATCAGATAATCTTTTATGCAATAGTTTTATTTCTTTACTATATAACATTGGGTATTGTTGGTGCTTTAGTATGGGTTTAATTCAGAAACTTGGTTTTCCAGCCAAATTTAAGGTATTCTTAATTTATCACAAGTCTGCTTTCATAGGGATTTCTCTCTTCATTATACGAGATATTGTTTTCTTTATCACCACTAGGGTTCAACATATGCAATCTTACATAATCTTCTTTTTTAACTGAAATAATACAAGGCTAATAGTTTATTATTCTTTTTTTCTCTACGTAATCTTCTTAGCAAGGGGCTAAATATCTTTGTAATTAAACTGCATTTATGAAGCTGCAAAATGGATTTGTTGTTGGTCTTATGATGAGTTATAAATTAAATGGTTTATGGTTAGATTTCAATTGGTTTCTATCAAAAAGTATGAAGGCAAATGGTTTGTTGCAGTAAATTGTTGGTATTATTAGCGGCCAGCATGGTTTAACCGACAACATTAGATTGGTGATATGTTGCTTTGATTCTGTTGGTGTTGTTTACTGTTATGCAGGCCTGTGTGAACAGTAACTTGATTCTATTGGGATTGTTTGGACTCCATTAAGTTGTCATTTATGAGATTTAATGTGTATAATACAGGAACAATGGGTTCTAGCGTGAACAGTAACTTGATTTTCTTTTTTTATAGATTGCAATTTGAGGCTAGATTTGTTGGTTATGGTTTGAGGTGTTATTTGTTGTTGTTGATCTGGTGCAGTTCATGGACAGTTGGAAGGATGTCTACAGCTGTTGGGCCCTCTTACATTGGTGGTAGAGATAGTATTACTATTCATAATCTGTTTTGGTAGAATGCAGTCTATGTCTATTTTTATTGGCTATTTTTGACTATTGGTTATGGATATACAATGTGGGTTTTCTTAAAAGTGGTTTTTGAATTAACAGGAGATGGAGGGTTGAAGCTACTGTTTATGCAAGCATCAATAAGGTTTAAATGAAAATTAAAATCAATGGTTAGCGATTCTTACTGTTCATGTGGCTGTTTATGGCATATTGACAATGTTCATGGGCATCTTGAAGATGAGAAGAGGGATTGGAAAGCTAAAGTGGGTCGAAGTGAAGAATCGAAAACATGTGAAAGACAATATTTTGATTTTATTGTTGTTAAGAGTTAGAAATGTCAAAATAGAAGTTTGGGGCACTTGATATAGTATCTTATGTATTTATTTTGTATGCCAAGTGTTAGGTTTTAGATTTATGGTTTTGTTGTTGGTTATTTTGAAGTTTGTGTATACCAGATATTTTATCAAATATCTGAATGAGAAAACTTTTTAATTACGAGAACACATTAATTCAGTGGTTGCAGAGTGACGACGAGAGGAATAGAAAACAGAGAATACGCCATGTTTTCTCATTCGAGATTTCGATGGCTTTGCTGAACTCTAAGAAAGTATTGTTATTGAAAAGAATTATGTCTCTAGCATGACCACAATATATCTGTAACTATGTAACTTCTCCTTAATCAAGATTATTATTATTATCCTAATTTATCGACTTATTATACCATTATAGTTTTAGTGTAATGGTTTCTTAAAACTTTGTCATTTTAATTAGAGACTTTATTCAATTTAGCAATTATATGTAGTGATAAAGTTTAATGTGTGTAACCTCCACCTATAAAATGTTATACTCCTTATTTCGCAAGACGGATATAAAATTACATATTTATATACTTGAAACATGTTTAGCGATTAATTATATCATGTTTTAGGTTTACTTATATAATACCCGTGCGTGCACGGGTCTATCAACTAGTTATCTTCAAAATCATAAACAAAATTTAGGAGGTTAAACTTAGAATTTAATTGAGAAATCGTAGGTTAAGCAATCACAACAAATTAATTAGGAGGAGATAAAGTCTTTATGAATTGCAGGATGATATGGACATTTATGTAATTTCAAAGCTTCAAAATTGCTTTATGAAACCAACGTTTTATGACAGAAGGTAGAAGATGGATTCTTCAAACCACGTTTTCGTAACTCCTAAATCGTGATCAATTGATTTTTGGTTTTCTTTTACCAAACACACTAAATAGATTTTTTACGTTTTCAAAACTAGATAATCTAAAAATCATTTTCAAAACGCAATCCCAAACACCCCTTTAGATGGTTACGCCTAATGTATATAGTCAATGTTTTCAAGCGTTCCTTAAAACCCATGAATCTCTTCATGTTTGCTATATAATGATTAGATATCGTATGTTGTCCTCAAGTATTTTATGAACATAGATCGAATATACATTTACAAAAAAACTTAGAAAACGTTTTTCATTCATTTCGAAGTACTCATCAAAATCATCATCAGCGGTGTCATATGTCAATTGGCGTATGACGGACACACATTTTTTAAAAACATAGACACCACAAATTCATACAACCTTTTTTGTTAGTTAAAATAGATAAAGAAACTGAGAACAAATTCTTGGGAGTAAGTAAATATACATTCGACTATTCGGAAAACTTATTCTTGTTTATGTGAAATCTTTATCTAAGATATCTAGTGACGTAAAATAATATTCTTACACCAAACATTAACCGACATTTTTCTCTTCCATGCGAACTCTAGGCCTCATTTTTCTTCCAACATTTGGACGTATTGCAATACAATTTCTGTGAGGTCTTCGTAGTATGATGTCGTGTTATATGAATCCATTTTGATGAAATGAAAAATATAGTTTAAGGATATGAACTGTGTTTGTAAATTTAGAGAGGAACATATGTGATTATTTGAGTAAAGAATTTATGTATTTATATAGAGTGTTAAATATAAGAATAATTGAAAGTGTTTTTTTAATAAAAGGTTTTATTTTATTTTGTTATCTTACTACTATATAATGTATTTATGTTTCTCTTTTCTTAAATTATTAAGACTACTTAAATTTAAGTAGTCTAAACAATTATGCACAATGTACAACTTTTAAATTATTAAGACTACTTTAATCATCACCCTTCTTTTTATCTAAATTAATCACATCCATGACTATTTTACCCTCATATTTTACTTTTACTTTTTATTTATTTAAAACATACTATTCCACTAACACACTCTCTCATAAATTATCCACTCACATCAACATAATTTTTAAAATCTTATTAACTTCTTTCTCCTTATTTAATAAATATAAATCTTTTTTCTTATTTCCATGTTTTTTAGATTTTTTTTATAAATATTATTAAAACAGTTGATACAAATATAAGAAAATTTGAAAAAAGCGGACATGTTACTTAAAACTTTTTCATGACATTGAATCGCATGAATAATATATCATTATATTTTTGAAAAGAACATGTTGCAAAACAGAAACTATTGTCGTCGCAGCATTGCGCGGGTATGCTGCTAGTCTATTATAAGTGTGTGAGGTTCTAACTCAAAAGAAAATGGTAATGAGTGAAGTAACCCAAAAGTCTTATTAAGCACATTACAAAATCACATCCGTCCGATATGGTATAATGCTCAACGCGCCCCCTCACGTATGATATTATAACACTTGTGTGTTTTTAAAACACGGGTGTGGTGTATATTATCTAAATTATAATGGGTCAATAATTTTCACATGGATGTTAAAATCCAACAAGAGTATTGACATTATAACTCTATGCTATTTTAATTGTATTGCGCATTAAAAATCTAAATTTTTATATAAATGCAGGTTACCTATTATTTAGATTTAATACTTCTAGTTTAAGTTTAAATATTTATTATATGATAGAATATTTAATACGAAATATTTAAGTATTAAGTTAATTTGTATTGTTTTGATTTTTTAAATATATTTTATTTTAAATGATTTAGTTATTAAAATGGTATATAAAATTGTTATTAACTCCACTAAATAGATATTGTATTTGATCGTTTTTATTTAGTTTAATATTAAGCGTAGACTCGTGTTTATGTGAAATCTTCATAAAAGATAACTAGTAATTTGATATTGAGAGTAAGTAAATATACATTCGACTGTTCGGAAAAATAATTCTTGTTTAAGTGAAATCTTAATATAAGATAACTAGTAACTTAAAAAAATATGCTTATACCAAACATTAATCGACATTTTTCTCTTTCATAAAAACTTTAGGCCTCATTTTTCTTCTAACATTTGAAAATATTGCAATACAATTTCGAAATATAATTGGTCATTAAAATTTCATATGGATGGTAAAATCCAACAAAAGTATTGATATTATAACTCTATGATATTTTTAATATATTACGTATAAAAAATCCAAATATGTAACATTCCAAGGTTAAAAATATTAATTTTAATTATTATTGGTTCTATAAAATGGTTTTTGTATTGTTTCTTTAGTAAAAGACATGAATAGAAAATAGAAAGACTAAATGTAGCAAATAAGAAAAAGAGACATTATTACCTGTTATGTGGAAACCACTATTTAATGGGAAAGGAAGTCATAACACACACTTTAAGAGTGTGATCTGGAGTGTGAAGTTAGTATGTGTTCTTGTGAAGGTAGAGAGAGAGAATAGAGAGAAAAACAAAGTTTAGTAAGAGAAAGTGAAGAATCGATCAAGTGAGATTAAGCTATGTTTATGCAAGATTAAGGATAAATCAAGAGTTATTCTTCTTTTAGCACAAGATTTGGGAGTTTTCTCCTTCAAATTCAGATCTGGAAAACACACACTTAGTGTGTGTTCTTGGTGTGAGAAAAAGCTAGAGAGAGAAAGTGCTCGGATTGAGGACTTAGGCAAGGATTTTTCTATGCATGCGAAGATCTAGTATTTTTAGCAAAGAGTTCACCTTCATACAAGTTTCTAACACAAGAAATCAAGGTAAGAAAACTCTAAACTTTTATGTTCTTGAGTTTTAGAGAGAGAAGTTTGGATTAATACATAAAAAGAGTTGCATGTTATGTTTTATGGTTCAAATGACCATATAAACAGTAGATATATATATATATATATATATATATATATATATATATATATATATATATATATATATATATATATATATATATATGTATGTATGTATATATATATATATAGGCTACGGTTCAAACGAGAACCGTACTTCGTATGAGAACTGCGAGAACCGTTCTTGACCAATCATTTAGTTTGTAAAGATTAAGGTTTAACATTAATTGCATTTAATTACCAAGGGTATAATGGTCTCTGCATTTTAAAGCCACTAAAACATCAGATCACGTCACACTAGGAATTCTACCCATAAATGAGGTACAAGTATTTATGCGCATGGTACCACTCGTGAAACTTTTTTATATCTGGGAAATTAATGAGGTACAAGTATTTATGCGCATGGTACCACTCATGAAACTTTTAATCTGGAAAACAACACACACTACACACTAATTTCCCCTTCCTCTCCATGTCTCTCTCTCTCTTCTCACCAATTACCCAGATCTGGTCACTTTCACAACACACATTACACACACTAATTTCCTCTTTCCTCTCCATGTCTCTCTCTTCTCTCCAAACACCATCACCGGAGAAGCTACCATCCATCACCGGCGATCACCATCACGATCGCTACTATCAACACCAACTACAAGCTCGCTCGATTTGGGGCTCGGATTTTTTGTTTCTCTTGTCTTTGACCACCATTTTCATCATCTCCGAGCTTATGAAATCCAGATCTGAAATCATCAACAATCGACGGAGGCCGTCATTTTTATCCGTATGGTTTTTCTGTAGGAGATGGTGTTGTTCGGAGTTCAACCAATTTGTATGTGTTTTAACTTCTCATTTGATGTTAAAAATAAAAAAAATTGCAAAATTATCTAAATTTGTATTTTATAACTTCTTTGTCTAAATTGTAATATACAAAATTCAAGGCTACTTTTGCAAAGTGATAAGACTTATTAAAATGATTAATTTGAATACTTGTGCAACCAAAAATTAACATCTTAAACACCGATTGTCGGTGGCCACCCGTACTCTATTAATGTTTTGACCATTTTAACACATTATAAGTTTAACTATTACCTATTTTTGCCTCAAACACATGAATTAGAGGTCCAAAATCCAAATTTGAACTTAGAACAATCTCTCGTGAATAGTTAATAATGGATGTTTTGTCGTCGGTGGGGTTAATATCAATGATCTGGACATGCCGTGAGGTATTGTATTTTATTTTTTTTATTTTCTTGAAAGGCACTGTGAGGTATTATTTACAGGTGAGCATTTAAAAAAGGTTTGAGTAGAAGTAAATGTCTATAATATTTGAAAATGTATAATGGAACGTTTGTTATTTTTATAAGATTATATTTGTCCAGCGATTATTTGAAAATGTATAATAGAAGTTTCGATTTAGATATATTTTGTGGGATTTGATTACAAGACTTTTAGATAGGTTTTTGTTTTAAAGTTTTACCTGTGGGTATCTACGTCTGTGCTGAATAAACTATGTGAATTTGTGCATATGCACTTGTGCAAAAATATTTGCAGTTGTGCAAAAAAAATATTTGCATATTTGCACTTGTGCAAAGTGCACAAATGCAAATATTTGCATTTTTGCACTTGTGCAAAAAGATTTGTACTTGTGCAAATTTTGCATATTTGCACATGTGCAAATGTCGAGCTGTAGTGAAAAAAAACCCAGCAAACACATAAAAATAGTTTCGAAAAAATATTGTATGATCGGTCTCATATTAAAGAGTATAATTTTATCGTTAATTTGGTATAATTTTCATAATTTAACATATAGAGAGTTTACAACATGTAAACCACCGAACTTTGAGGGTGTAACTGACCCAATAGTTAGCAACCGCTGGATAATAGCCTTAGAAGGAGCTTTTAAGACCTTAGGATGTAAGGCCAATAAGAAAGTAAGATACGCCTCTAATCTGGGATGAATTCAAGGAACTGTTTTCATGACAGTATTCCCCTCAAGCCAGGATTGATAAAATAGCTGAAGACTTTCTAACTATGAAGCAAACTACGGAATCAGTTGATGATATTTCGAAGAGATTTATGGAGATGGCGAGGATTTGTCCACAATATGTTAAGACGGAGCAAATGAATATGCAACAGTATCTTTCGTGATGTGCTAGCGACGGCTAAATGTCAAAATCTTGATGATATGATGGAAATTGCTTGGAAAAGGGAGCAGAAATTGTTGAGACAGGCATCAGCTGGAATTAGAAGGAAGGGTGATGCAGTTCAGGCATCACAGAAAAAGTTGAAGCAGAATGAGAAGAAAGGCGACTTGAAGGTGACTCAGTGTGGTAAGTGTGGGAAAGCTCATGTAGGGGTATGTAGATTGGGTCTTCCAGGCTGTTATAAATGTGGTAAGCCAGGACATAGTGCCAAAGATTGTTCACCAACAATTAAAGTGTGTTACAATTGCTATCAACCGGGGCACACAAAACATCAATGCCCGAAACTGTTGACAGCTGAAACGAAACCTGCTGTAGCCTTACCACCGCTAAAGATAACATATGATAAAGAGAGGAAGCAGGAAGCACCCAAAGCTAGGGGCCGGGCTTTCTAGTTAACGGTTGAAGAAGCTAAATCGGAGCCGGATGTTGTGGCAGGTACTTTTACTGTTAATAATACACCTGCCTTAGTACTATTTGATTCTGGAGCTAGCAAATCCTTCGTGTCCACTTCTTTTTGCAAGAACTTTATGCATGCTCCTGTATTACTTGATATGCCTTTAGAGGTCCAAATTGCTGATGATAAATCTGTTATAGTAAATAAAGAATATAAAAACAATGTAATAGAGATAGAAAATATACGATTTCCCATTGACCTCATTCCTATGACGATGAAAGAATTTCAAGTAGTAGTGGGTATGGATTGGCTGAGTCTTCACCAGGCCACAATCTTGTGTGGGCAACAAAGAATACAAGTTCAAACCCCAAGTGGGGAAGAACTTGTCATACAAGGCAAAGTCAAGAAGAGAAAGATAGCAATTTGTTTTGTAGCAAAAGCAAGGAAGTATCTGCAGCGTGGTTGTACTGATTTTCTAGCAAATGTGGTGGATACCCGGGAAGACAAGAGAAAGATAAATCTCGCTGATGTACCTGTTGTTAACGAATTTCCTTAGGATTTTCCCGATGATTTACCTGGGATTTCCCCTGATAGACAAGTAGAGTTTAGGTTCGACTTGATTCCTGGAGCTGGAGCATAGCTAAAACGCCATATCGTGTAGCTCCACCAGAAATGCAGGAATTAATGAAGCAGTTGCAAGAATTGTTAGATAAGGGGTTCATTAGACCCAGCAGTTCACCTTGGGGAACACCTATCTTGTTTGTAAAGAAGAAAGATGGAACGTTCAGAATGTGTATTGACTACAGAGAGTTGAATAAGGTTACTGTTAAGAACAGATATCCATTTCCTAGAATTGATGATCTGTTTGACCAACTGCAAGGAGCACAGTGGTTCTCGAAGATAGACTTGCGTTTGGGTTATTATCAGTTAAAGATCAAGGAAGAAGATATACCCAAGACCGCAATTAGAACTAGATACGGGTATTTTGAGTTCGTAGTGATGTCTTTCGGGCTAACGAACGCACCAACAGCTTTCATGGATCTGATGAATCGAATTTGCAGACAAATGCTAGATAAATCAGTCATAGTTTTTATTGACGATATTCTTATTTATTCTAAGTCGAAAGCAGACCAGGAATGCCATCTTAGAGAAGTTTTGGAGACGCTTAGAAAAGAGAAACTTGATGCCAAATTTTCAAAATGTGAATTTGTGCTACAGGAAGTACAATTTTTAGGCCATCTCGTTAACAAAGATGGTATAAAAGTAGATCCAGCTAAGGTGGAAGCAGTGATGAAGTGGGAACCCCCTCAAAATCCCACAGCGATGAGAAGTTTTCTTGGGTTAGCTGGATATTATCAAAGATTTATTCAGGATTTTTAAAAGATAGTTGTACCTTTAACACAACTAACTAAGAAAAATGTTGAATTCAAATGGGGAAAAGATCAACAACAAGCTTTTGAAAAGCCGAAACAAAAGTTATGTGAAGCACCAATACTAACACTACCTGATGGAATTGAAGACATGGTAATCTATTATGATGCTTCTTACAATGGATTGGGATGCGTATTGATGCAGAGAGGAAGAGTAATTGCTTATGTTTCCAGACAGCTCAAGAGTCATGAACAAAATTATCCTACACATGATCTAGAGCTAGCAAAAGTAGTTTTTGCACTCAAGATTTGGAGGCATTATTTGTATGGAGTGAAATACACAGTCTACACCGATCACAAAAGCTTAAAATACTTTGCTCAGCAGAAGAACTTGAATATGAGACAGAGGCGATGGTTGGAGTTATTGAAGGACTATGATTGTGAAATACTTTACCATCCTGGTAAAGCTAATGTTGCAGCTGATGTGTGATAGGATTTGTGTGCATAACCGTCGAACCTTGATGCTACGTCCAATGCCATAAGGCACTCAAAGGTCACACCTGTGAGGGCATGTAATCCGATAAGTGATGCAACCACAATTGGGAGAACGGTTTTAATAACTAGTCAGTTATAAATCAGTGTTAGTAAGTTATAGTTTTAACTTACGGAGATGATTAATTACCAAGTTATTAATTTACATGAATATATATATATATTTATTAGTTGAATAAATATATATTGTTAATTAGTTATATTCAAGATTTAATAATTTAAGTGTAAATTATTATGAATATATAAAGTTTATTAATAATTAATAAAAGAAAATAATATATATATATATATATATATATATATATATATAGGGGATCCACTAAAAAGAATATTATTCCACAAAAAGTAAGAAGAAATCTCAGCCATTCATTTTTCAATAACCGCTCCTATAAAATTGACTTTTTTGTATTAATAAAAAAAATGCAGGAAAGGGTATAATAGTCATTTAACCAATTTCTTACATCTACATCTGAAATTTCAACAGATTACAAATTCAAAAATTGAAATTGATTCAGAACTTGGATTTCTCCATAACTGTTTCGATACACAGTTTAAAAACAGATGCACAACTAAAACTTGATTTACAACCCAAAAAACAACTCAAAACAGAGGATTATTCATCTACAAACAACTCAAAACTTGATTCACATCAACAAAAAACAACTGATGAACAGAATTCATACATCAAACAATTGATGAACACATTTCATATATAAATCAATCAAAACACAATTCAAAAAACAGCTGATGCACAAATTCGAAACAAAAATAAACAGATAAATTTGATTATGAATACCAATAATCAACGAACAAGCAACTACATACACGGAAGCAGATGTGCCGATGATGCATCCAGATCTGACATGGCGGAGTCGACGGTGGATTACGACGGTGGAGGGTGATTGTGGTTTTCCGTTGAAAGCATCTCCAAATTACAAATCTGGGTTCCTTTTGATCGATTTCGATTTTGTCCTTCTATCATACGAATCAATAGCAAGCATCGATTTAGGAGTCTTCATGGCACAATATACAGGCCGACAACTTCATAGTGGGTTTCTCGACAAAAACCAAGGAGGAGGAGGAGGGGAAAACACAGGAACGACAGTTCTAGGGTTGCGCAAAGCAATTACTGCGACGACGGATAAGCAACGGGGGACGGCACAACGGCTGCGACGGCGGCGTCTGTTCGTATATCGTCGGCGAATAAGAGTTCCCGTGGGGTTTGTGCATCGACAGATAAACATGGAGTGATAAACAACCAGCGGCGGCAAAACCCACAACCATTTATAAAATAAACGTGGGGCGGCGGTGTCGGATTGTGCATCAGCGAAGGGTTTGGGTGAGTTTGGAAGAGATGACGCTCAAGGAGTCACGGGAGTATACGTTGGTAAAATGAAGAATGGATTAGGGTTTAATTTGAAATAGATAGCAACGTGGGTGAGAGAAAAAGAGAGTTTTTTTTAACTTCTTAAAGTACCCTTTAAGTGATATTGCCATGTGTCACCACCAGGTTTCTTCTTATCCTTTTTACCTTAAAACTCTCTTTACTTGATCCTGAATATATATATATATATATATATATATATATATATATATATATATATATATATATATATATATAGGGGAGGGTTCCATTGGGAACCGATTTTAGTGCGAGAACCGCGAGAACCAATCTTAGCCGTTGATTTGATAAATGGAATTCATGGATGGAGAGCGTGGGGGAATCAATTGTGGCAGGGTGTAAGTGAGGAATTCATAGGTGGGCAATGACATTGAAAGAGGGGAAATTGGACGGCTCAGATTGGTTCTCACGGTTCTCGCATTAAAAATGGTTCTCAATGGAACTTTTGCCTATATACATATATATATATATATATATATATATATATATATATATATATATATATATATATATATATATATATATATATATATATATAATTTCTTATTTTCATATTATTATTATTAATTAGTATCTTGGTAATTAAGTTACCCTAATTCAAGAAAAGGAAATAATTAAAGGTTTCCTAATCTAATACTAATTCCTATTCTTATAAATAGGGGATTAGATAATGAGTTAGAGGTTAATCTTTCTAAGGCATAAAAAGAAAAACACCTCCTCTCTTCTCCTCTTGGCCTTCGGCCGTATACACCAAAGGAAAACTGAGAATCGGTTTTTGGTCATTCTCGATCACAAGTTCATGTGTTCTTGTGGTGTTGGTTGCAAACCTTTCTAGCGGGATCTCTTCTTGCCTCATTACGGGTGGACTACAACTTGAGCAACCCTAAGAAAAGGTAAAAAGATATAAACATCTATCTCCTCGTTCTTGACTTTCTTGATAATCGATCGAGTATATATTTATATATATACTAGTTTGATCGGTTATATATATATATATATATATATATATATATATATATATATATATATATATATATATATATATATATTTATATATGTGCGTGTTTGTTCGATATATATATATATATATATATATATATATATATATATAAATATACAAGTTTGTATATTGTTCTTTTATATTAATATGAATGCTCTTATTACCATGTTCATATTATTATATTGTTGTACATACATACAAGTTCTTCGTTGATATATATTAGATTGTGATGAACAAAGATCCTAACTCTTTAGGGTTTTGGGTTTGTTAATTATTCTAGTTTCGCCTGGTGAATATTTAACTCTTTGTTTTCATCCTTGTGTCGGTCTAAACCAGTTTGAGTTTAGATCAGGATGACATGGGGAGGTGCTACAAAACCCAACAGTGGTATCAGAGCCAGGTTCGTTTATCACTGTGTATTATATATTGTTTGATCTGTTTATTTGTTCTTGTTCTTATATATATATATATATATATATATACATATATACATACATATATATATATATATGATCGAAAATAGGGATTAACAAGTTTGTTAATCTCAGTTTATTATTCAAACAGTTAATTTTGAATATTAATGGTTTTATGGTTTTTAATCTTTAATCAGAAATGTTAAACCAGTTAGGTTTAACCGGTTAAGGAATTAAAACTATAAACCGTTTTATTTTTCATTCATGTATATATATGTGTTTATATATGTTCGAAATATAGGATTAACAAGTTATGTTAATCTTAGACTTTATAATTCAAACAGTTAGTTTTGAATATTAAAGTTTTATTGTTTTTAATTGTTTAATTAGAAAAAGGTTGAATCAATTAGGTTTAACCGGTTAAATAACTAAAACTATAAAGTTTTTATTTTCGAACAAGTATATATGTTTGTGTATATATATCAACTTTGATAACATAAATATTAATTAGTTTGGTTAATATTAACTTTAAAGTTTTTAATCTAAACTAGTTTAGTTTTAGATTAAAGGATAAACTTTAAAAGTTTTGAAATCCTAGTTATTATCAACAAATTATGTTGATAAGGATATTTAAAGTTTAAATATTTAAAACAAGTTTTTGTTTTAAAGATAAAGGTTTGAACTTTAAATAAGATAAGGATTACTAGAAATTAATTTTGATATATATATTGTTCATATGTTTGTTCTTGAATTATTTGAATGTGATCGGAAATGTCACCGGAAAACCACCGGACCACCGGCGGTTGCCCCAGTGTAGCGGCGGCCCAGCCATGGTGGCCTAGGAGGTGGTGGTGGACCGACGGTTGTGGACCGGCGAGGGCAACCCAGTTGCGGCAGTCTCGGCCTAACAACGACGGCCCAAGGTAATAGCGACGCGATCAGGTAGGTCACGACCCAGTAAGGTCTTTCAGCCCAGCAGCAGGCCCAACCCAAGCCTGGATCCCTTTGCGGCGATCCGGCAGTCCGGTGAGGATCGGCCCAGTTTGAGGTCGGCCCAATTAGCTCTTTGCCTGTTTTTAAAAATAAGGCCCAAATAGAAAAGATTTAATCTTTTATAGTTCTTAAACTAAATTACTTATAATTGTTGTTTTTAGAACTTATATGTTTTAAGTTATATTGGGCTAGTGAGTTTGTTTAGAGCATATTCTCGGCCCAGTTAGGGTTAACCGAGAACGGGCTCTTGGACCATATTCGCATTTTAAAATACCGTTTGTATTTTATAATGTATAATTCGGAATAATTAAATAATACAATATTGTATATATGTATTAGTTTTATGGACTTAAAAGTAGTATATATATATATATATATATATATATATATATATATATAAATTATGGTTAAAGAATTGTTTTACCTAGTTAAGTTATGTTGCGAAGATGATCTCATCAGTTGAGATTTGATGAGACAAAGTTAAGTTTGTTAGATATGTTCTAGATAAAACTTAAACAGAATTATGAGGCTTGATTAGACTGAACACTTATAGTGTTTCAGACTGAGCATAAGTTGAATATAAGCTGAGCATATGTTCGATCAGCTTATACTATATCTTAGTAAGATTATCACTATGTGCGATAAGCTGTGTATGTCACCTAAGATATATTGAGCTTTCAGCTTGATGTGTTTCAAGCTGAGTGACTCAGCGTATATACTGAGTCAACTCAATAGAGTTGCTAAATAAGTTCTAGCTAACTCTAGTTTGTCCTCGAAGAACTCAGCTTAATGAGTTTCAAGCTGAGTAACTCAGTCCGAGCAAGAAGTCAGCTTAAAGAAAATTTAAATATGTTTTAAATTTATCTTTTTTTTAACTCTCTATAACTACGGGAAGGATAAGAAGACTCCAGAATCAAGATTGAAGATTGAAGACTCAAGATAAGAAGATTCAAGATTCAAGATTCCGAGTTATCCGGTAGTTAGTTAGCAAATTAGGATTAATCCAGTTTGTTAGGAACCGTAGGAACAACTTATAAATACTTATCATCCTGATAAGTTTTGAGGGAAGACTACAACGACGTTTACGACTAAGTGTTGCAGAGCCAAATACCTCACCTTAACCGTATGTGTTACGATTCTTGAATCACTGTTTGTCAGTTCAACTTGATCAAGATATTCAAAGATTGCCAAGCTATTCGTGTGTTCGAATTCTCACATTAGTTGTGAGATTGGTAAGTTTTCAATCTGTGATTAAATCCTGTTTAGAGAGTCGTCCAGTATCTATAATCATAAGTTGATTATAGATAGCTAATTTTGAAAGATTGAGAGATTTATATTAGGTGTTTACATATCAAGAGTTGCTTACTTGATAGAGTCTGTAATCATCTTCTTATTAATGGAAAGCAAAGCATTCGACTGTGGTTTGATTTACTATGTTTAACACGTTGTTTTGATTTGTTCAATTTCCATAGAATGTGTATTTAACCCCCCTTCTACACATCTGTTGCTTGTTGTTATTCTCACCAAGGGACCAACAACTGGTATCAGAGCAGGTTAAACAAGTTCATACGTTGAAAAGTTTAAGATTCTGAGAAAGTTCAAGATGTCTACAAGCAACAATTCTTCAAACTTTCCTCAGATGTCTGCCAAGGGTTGTCCCATCTTTGATGGATCTGATTATCCTATGTGGAAATTCCGAGCCATGCTATTCCTCAAGTCCATTGACAATCGTATGTACGATGTTATCACAAAAGGACCAATAACCCCCAAGATTCCTGCAACTGTCAGTGATTCATCTCCTGGAAGATCTGAAAAGGATATGAGAAAACCTGTTGCATCCTGGACTGAAGAAGATTGGAAACTACATTCTTTGGATGACAAGGCAAAGAGTGTTCTGGAAAATGCCCTGACCAACGAGATCTTGCATACAGTGACTGGGTGTCAAACTGCGAGAGAGATCTGGGATACATTAAGTATTACATATGAGGGCACTGATCTGGTCAAGCAACAAAAGAAGATTCATCTGAATAGATCATATGAAAACTTCTTTTCGAAGAAGAATGAAACCTTGCCTGATTTGTTCACAAGGTTTCATTGCTTGATAAATGACCTGCTAAGTGTAGGTGTGAAGAAAGATGAGGCTGAACTTTTGCTAAAGTTTCTGGATGTGTTACCAGAAAGGTTCAATGAAGTAACCACAACACTGAGTGCCGGAGGAACACTACATCTGTACAACCTACAGTCCATTTATGGGTTCTTGCTCAACCATGAACAGATCACTGAGCACAAGAGAACTTCTCAACAACAACTTAAGGAGTCCTTGGATAAAGCAGAGATTGCATTAGTTGCACAGAAGAAGAAGAAAAGTTCCAAGGCACTAGTTGTTGAATCTGAGACTGAGTCAGAATCTCAAGCTGACCATTCGGACTCAGACTCAGGTGATACTGATAATGTTCAGACTATCACTGAGCAGATGGCCATATTAGCCAGACAATTGAGAAAAGCTCAACGGGGAAGAGGAAGATTTGACAGGGGCAAAGGGAAGAGTTCCTTTGATCCCAAGAAGGCTTTGTGCTTCAACTGTCAGAAGAAGGGACATATTGCTGCTGAGTGCAAATTAAAGAAGAAAGAATCAGCATCAGTTGCTGATAAGAATGCTTACAGAGCTGACAAATAATTAAAGAAATATACTCAGCTCAAGAAAGGAAAGCCAGAAGACAAACCCAGTGCAAAAGGACTATATGCTGAAACCTGGGATACTGAATCATCAAACTCAGATGATGATGTATGTCTAATGGCTCAAGAAGATGAAGAGTTTGAAATTGAGGAAGTTGATTATGGTTTGTCCGAGTCAACTTTTGAAGCTAACATGAAGGAAGCTGAGGAAGTTGATTATGGTTTGTCCTGCTTCCATGTACAAGGTTAGTAATTTCAACTCTTACACCTATGAAGAAAAAGGTCTTGGCTTCGATTATTTGTTAAATGATTTCAAGACCATCCTTAAGTCTCAAAAGGACCTCAAAGTTGAGATAGCTAAACTAAAGAATGAGATTAAGGAAAATCAATATCTCATTGATGTTGATAAGAAGGCACAATGTGATCTTGAATGTCAAAGACACTTTAATAAACTTCTAAGTGAAGAACTTCAGGAACTAAAGTCAAAGCTGACCAACTTTAAAAGGTCACTGAGTCTTGGTGTAAGTCATCAAAGCTTGCAGAAAAGTGCATAAACCAACAAATTCATAAATAGGTACAAGCTGTACTTGGAGGTGACTATCAAACTGCAACTTATGTAGTTGATGATGAGATAGAAAGTACAGACTCTGAGGAGGATAGACAACTGATTGAGTCTCAGAATTCAGCCTCAGAGAAGAAACATGGTCAAACCTTAAATACAATATGTTTGTAAAGGCTAAAGATCATGGAAATGAGTGCTCAACATCCAAACAACATGGTAAGTCTGTGCTGGACAGATTAGGCACTCAGCCTATGCAAAGAACTTCAGTCATAGAAAGGCTTAATCCAAATCCTTTCAAAAGACAATATTCTCTATCTGTCTCGGAGAGAAGTTACAAGAATAGGAACACCACTGTAAATCAGAGGTCAAATCACAACAATGGTAAGTCCAAAGTTGTGGATCTTGGTAAGTCCAAGAAGATCAACACTGGTAAGTCCAAACCTGTTGAAACTGGTGAGTCCAGTAAGTGTGACAAAGGTAAGTCCAAGGTCATGGAAAAGAAGTTTGTTGGTCAAGGTTCTAATCAAAAGGATAACAAACAAAGATCTGACAAAGGTAAGTCCAAAGTCAGTGAACATCAAGGGAATCAACTTGCAAAGAAAGTTGAAAATTTATCCACTACATATAATCCTAAGACTGAGAGAAAGTTCTCACAAGGATTATTGGATACTCTACCTCCTGTAATCATTGGAAGAAGGAGATGATACAAGTGTAGAAGTAGAGGTCATGAGGCTAACGACTGTGATGTTGAAATTTGAAGGCCTGAACAAGAACAGGCTGATCAGTCTACACAGGACTCAGCTTCTGCTCAAGCTGAACAGTCAGTTCAACAAGATGGAGATGCTAAGTGTTCCTCATCTGAACCCACAAAGAAGTAGGTTCCCAAACAAAACTAACGTGTTTAGTTTTTATATCATGTGTAGGGTTCAAGTAAATGGTACTTGGATAGTGGATGCTCAAGGCACATGACCGGGTGGAAAGGACTTCTTAGTGATTTCTAGGAAGACGAAGGTCCTAAAGTAACATTTGGAGACAATTCCTATGGAAGAACTAAAGGCTATGGGAAGATGCATGCATGCAAAGTTACTTTCTAGAATGTTGCATATGTCAAGGGTCTTAAGCACAATCTGATTAGTATCAGCCAACTGTGTGATGAAGACAACATTGTTACTTTTAGGAAGAAAGCAGGAACAATATATAATGCTAACGGAAAGCCTGTATTAATAGCTAAAAGAGAAAGAGATGTGTATCTACTTGATCTTAATTTTGCTGATCCCTATACTGAAACCTGCTTGTATTCCCAATCTATTCCGAAGCTGAGTTGGTTGTGGCATAAACGTTTATCACATTTTAATTTCAGAAATATAAATATGCTATCCAATAAAGAGTTAGTCTCTGGATTACCAAAAATCTTATTTGTCAAGGACAAATTGTGTTCAGCTTGTGAACAAGGGAAACACCATAAAGGGTCCTTTAAATCAAAGAATTTTTTTTAATAACAGACCCACTGCATATGTTGCATATGGATCTGTTTGGACCCATAAGTACTCCAAACCTAAGTGGCATGAAGTACACACTGGTGATAGTAGATGAGTTCTCACGATTCACCTGGGTAATATTCCTAAAATCCAAAAGTGAGACTGCCCTGGAGATAATATGTTTTATCAAACAGAATGAGTTGCAGAAAGGTTTGTCTATAAAGCAACTCAGAAGTGATCATGGGACTGAGTTCAGAAACTATACCCTTGAAAGCTTCTGTGAACAAAAGGGAATATTACAAAGTTTCTCATCTGTCAGAACTCCCCAACAAAATGGAGTTGCTGAGAGGAGAAATAGAACCTTAATTGAGGCTGCTAGAACAATGCTATGTGAGGCAGGATTTAAACTTTATTTTTGGGATGAAGCTGTTAGTACAGCCTGTTATACCCAAAATAGGTCAATCATTTTCAAACGACATGACAAAACATCATATGAGATGTACAAATCTAGAAAGCCCAATATAGGTTATTTCCATGTTTTTGGTTCAAAATGCTATGTGCTGAATCAAAGAGATCGGCTCCATAAGTTGGAACCCAAAGCTGATCCTAGTTATTCCTCAATCTCCAAGTCTTACAGAGTGTATAACACTAGGAGAAAGGATATAGAAGAATCAATTCATGTCTCATTTGATGAAGACAGTCTTGATCAAGCTGAGAAAAGGCAAGCTGACTTGGTTGGTCTGAGTGAGTTTGAAAAGCCTAAGGAAACCAAAGTGTCAAATCCTATGTATGTCATAGGAGATGATAGTGATGATGATGTGTGTCCATCAAAGAAATCATCACAAGCTTCAAGGGATTCTCAAGCTAAGAAGGATGATGAGTTCGTCAATCCCTTTGGAGCTGAAGTCACTCAGACTGAGGATCTCAGTGATCATCAATTTGTTGACAATGCTGCTATTGAGACTGAGGATGTGTGTTCACCTCAGAGTTCTCAACATCACTCAGACCCAGAACCAGATTCTCTAACTACAACATTCAGATTCATCAAAGATCATCCTCAAGATCAAATCATTGGAAATGTCCAAAAGAGGGTTATGACCAGATCTAAGGCTACAACTAACTACGCTGCTCACTTTGGTTTCTTATCCCAAATGGAACCAAAGAAGACTGAAGAAGCCTTAGAGGATGAGGACTGGATTGAAGCTATGCAAGAGGAATTAAATAAGTTTAAGAGAAATAAGGTCTGGAACCTTGTCCCTGCCTCCAAAGATCATTCAATTATAGGCACTAAGTGGGTCTATAGAAATAAAATGGACAAGGATGGAGTGATAGTTAGGAACAAATCCAGGCTGGTAGCACAAGGGTATAAGCAAGAAGAAGGAATCGATTATGATCAGACCTTTGCCCCTGTTGCTAGAATTGAAGCCATAAGGCTGTTCCTGGCCTATGCAGCATATAAAGACTTCAATGCCTATCAAATGGATGTGAAGAGTGCTTTCCTAAATGGAAAACTTCAGGAGGAAGTCTATGTGAAACAACCTCCTGGCTTTGTTAGTTCAAAGTTTCCACATCATGTTTATAAGTTAGACAAGACTTTGTATGGTCTTAAACAGGCTCCAAGAGCTTGGTATGATACACTGTCCAACTATCTACTATCCATGGATTTCACTAGAGGTAGTATAGATAAAACACACTTTATTAAAAAGAGTAAAGGACAGGTGATTTTTGTACAAATCTATGTGGATGACATTATATTTGGTTCTACAAATGGCTCTCTGTGTGAATAGTTCTCCAAAATAATGTCACAAAAGTACAAGATGAGCATGATGGGTGAGATGACATACTTCCTAGGATTACAAATTCAACAAAAACTGATGGAATATTCATCAATTAAAGCAAGTATGTTCTTGATTTGATAAAGAAATATGGTTTTGATTCAAGTTCAACCATGAAAACACCCATGTCACCAGCTGTCAAGCTGAGTAAAGAACCAGATGGTAAGTTTGTGTGTCAGTCTACCTATAGAGGAATGATAGGTTCATTACTCTATTTGATAGCTACTATACCTGATATCATGTGTACTATATGTGTTTGTGCAAGATATCCGGCAGATCCTAAAGAATCACGTCTTCAAGCTGTGAAAAGGATCTTTAGGTACCTTAAAGGTACACCAAATCTGGGTCTTTGGTATCTAAAGGACTCTGGATTTGAGTTAGTTAGTTTTTCTGATGCTGATTATGCTGCGTGCAAGCTAGACAGAAAATCTACAATTGGAGGATGTCAAATGCTTGGAGGGAAGTTAGTAAGCTGGACTAGTAAGAAACAGAACTCAGTGGCTACTTCAACTGTTGAAACTGAATATGTTGCAGTAGGGAGCTGTTGTGCTCAAATCCTATGGATGCAGCATCAGCTTCAAGACTTTGGTATGAGTTTCAAGAAAACTCCTATCTTCTGTGATAACCAAAGTGCTATAGCCATAACTTACAATCCAGTCTTCCACTCAAGAACCAAACACATTGAAATTAGACATCACTTCATCAGGGACATCATGGAAAAAGGTAAAGTTGACATTAAATTTATCTCCACTGATGACCAACTAGCAGATATCTTTACTAAAACACTTGATGAAAAGAGGTTTATGTATCTTCTAAGTGAATTGGTTATGCTCAACCCCTAGCTAAGTGTCTAGAATCTAAGTTTTCAGTTTGACAAAGACTAAGTGTCTTAAGCTGAGTGCACAATTTATAAATAAGTTTTCATAAACTGAATAACCTGTCAAGCTGTATGATGAGTTCACATGTTTGGTGAGTTCCAAACATATTTTAACTGCTCAGTGTAGTTAAGATATATAAAGTTTGAGTCAGTCTCAAACATAAATGACTAAGTGTCATAGAGTATGAGCTATGTGCTTAACTCAAGCTGTGTGATTGGTTCACACGTTTGGCATGTTCCAAACATACATTAACTACTCAATGTAGTTACAAATATAAAGTTTGAGTAAGTCTCAAACAGTAATGACTGAGTGTCATTGAGCCTGAGCTGTGTGCTCCACTCGAGCTGAGTATCAATCTCAAGCTGAGTGCTCATGTCAAGCTGATTGCTTGACTTAAGCTGAGTGATTAGTTTCCTCAGCTTGGTGTGTCCAAACTATGATTTAATTACTACGTGTCATTAATTCATATATCAATGTGTATTTGGGTTAGTCTCAATTCGCATCGTATACCAATTGTGTATTAGTATAATATAACAGTGTTTATAATATTTTTGTGAGTCATTAATATTATTTTACACTTGTATCCGTTGGAAGATGATGTGTTTCTACCCTATCACTGTTACATCAAGCCGTAATTTCTCTAGCGTAACGGATAAAAAGGGATTCCAACGGTAACTTTTCTCTCTCCTCAGAAAGGTATATATACCGATCATAACCGGTTTAGAGAAGTTTACGCCTAAAATTCTGACTTCTCATCTTCTAAAATACCTTTCACAAACACCTCTATTGCTCAGTGCATTCTTCCGTTCATCTTCATAACCCTAAATTGCTAAGTGCAGTTTTTGGCCCGCTCAGTGCGAATTCTAAGTTGCTCAGTGCTTTTTCAACCAATTAGTCAGTGTAATTATACAATGGAAGGACTTACATTAGTTCTCGGTGATCAAATGGTTCGAGGTGCTCAGTTTAAGAACAATGAAGTGCCGTTGATCAAAATCAACAATCAACGGGCCTGTCTTGCAATTCCTCCAAGGAAACAAGAAAGAGGATATGAAATATGGGTGGATTACATCCGTAAATGCCCCCTGGCATTCGCCTTCTGTGGCGCAACACTCCACATTGGTCCTCAACACCTTTTGGAGTTCTGGTACACTTGTACTTATGACCAGAACAGGGGAGAGATTACAGGGACTGTTCTAAATGGGTATAGAACAGTTGTCCTTTCTATGCAGCGGCTAAGGGACGTTCTTCAACTCCCTCAATATGATGAGTTTGAGCCGGCTGTCACGAGGCAGGT
Organism: Pulicaria dysenterica; assembly: GCA_947179395.2. NCBI lineage: Eukaryota > Viridiplantae > Streptophyta > Magnoliopsida > Asterales > Asteraceae > Pulicaria > Pulicaria dysenterica. Next base: position 33,641,529 of record OX359290.1, read on the forward strand.
GGCTAGGTCTGTCCTACCCAGAACGGGTCACCCGCAGACAGAGGGTGTTATTAAAAAGGCCACCTTTCCAACCAGTTAGGGTTTTATGGTGTCCACAGTGATTCATTCACTGGGAACCAAGGTTGGAGGACTAGACCAAGTTAACGAGTTCGAGATGCAGCTGCTGTACAACATATACTTTGCAAGGAATTTAGACTATGCTCATCTCATCTTCAACGAACTCAGGGTCTAACTAATGAACACCACAAGGGATCTTCATGTACCATTCATAAGGTACCTGTCCTTAGCATTTGAAGCCGAGCTGTGGACAACACTCTGCGAAGCTGATCAGGATGTGTTCCTGTTTCCTACACTCAGCTCAAAGATGTTCAATAATGACATCTTCCCAGAGTAAGAGGGTCTGAGTGATCCCATGCTGCTGATAGCTGAGTCAGCTTCATTAAAAAGTGACGCAGAGGGATCCAATCAAGGGGGAGCTTCCCAAGCTAATCCAGAGGTTCAAGCTGAGCACTCTGCTCAGGCTGAGCCAGCCAACATTGAAGCTACCACTGGTAAGGTCTCGAGTTTAGGCATGCCACCGTATGAAATGCTTTATGATAGAAAATGCAGAACTCCCGTTTGTTGGGGGGAGATTGATCAGAAAGAACTGAGAAGTACATAAATTTTTCATAAGATAACCAAACATATCCAGCATATACGTGAACGCTTGAAAGCAGCTCAGAGCATACAGAAAAGTTATGCTGATAAAAGGAGGTCACCGCTAGAGTTTCAAGTGGGAGATCACGTTTTGTTCAAAGTTTCACCTTGGAAAGGCGTAATTAGATTTAGAAAGAGAGGAAAGCTAAGTCCTAGATTTATTGATCCTTTTAAAGTAATTCAACGCATTGGGAATGTTGCATACAGATTGGAGAGCTGTCAAGAATTAATAACACCTTCCATGTGTCACATCTTAGAAAATGTTTAGCTGACGAATCAGCTTATGTTCCGTTAGAAGATGTGACTATTGATGAGAACTTAAATTATATTGAACAACCAGTAGCTATACTCGATAGAAAAGTCAAACAACTGTGAAATAAGCAAGTTAGATTAGCGAAAGTGCAATGGCAACATAGAAAGGCTTCTGAATACACTTGGGAACCTGAGGATGAGATGATGAAAGAATATTCTCAACTGTTCAGCAATTAGATTTCAGGGACGAAATCTTGCAAGTGGGGAAGAGTTGTAACATCCCAAGGTTAGAAACATTAATTTTAATTATTACTGGTTCTATAAAATGGTTTTTGTATTGTTTCTTTAGTAAAAGCCATGAATAGAAAATAGAAGGACTAAATGTAGCAAAAATGAAAAGAGACATTATTATCTATTATGTGGAAACCACTATTTAATGGGAAAGGAATTCATAACACGCGCTTTAAGTGTGTGATCTGGAGTATGAAGTTAGTATGTGTTCTTGTGAAGGTATAGAGAGAGAATAGAGAGAAAAGCAAGGTTTAGTTGAGAGAAAGTGAAAAATCAAGTGACATTAATCTATGTTTACGCAAGATTAAGCATTAATAAAGAGTTATTATTCTTTTAGCACAAGATTTGGGAGTTTTCTCCTTCCAATTCAGATCTGGAAAAACACACTTAGTGTGTGTTCTTGGTGTGAGAGAAAGCTAGAGAGAGAAAGTGCTCGGATTGAGGACTTAAGCAAGGATTTTTGTATGCATGCGAAGATCTAGTATTTTTAGCAAAGAGTTCACCTTCAAACAAGTTTCTAACACAAGAAATCAAGGTAAGAAAACTCTAAACTTTTATGTTCTTGAGTTTTAGAGAGAGAAGTTTGGATTAATGCATAAAAAGAGTTGCATGTTATGTTTTATGGTTCAAATGACCATGTAAACAGTAGATAAACATATATATCATTGCATGTGGTTAGATCATGGATAATATGCAAGAAACCAAGATTTGGTAACGGAAAAAAAACAAGATAAAGGAAGAACAGTACGTCTACGGACACGTTGCGTTCGTAGCGATTGTGTTGAGGTTCTAGTTTTTAACGCATTTCGATCTTTGGATTGTTATTGTAGGATATTATATGATTAAAGAACATTGTTAGGAGAGATTGTAGCAATACTTGGACCTCAAGGTGAGTATGCTTATACTTATGTGTAAATGTATTGCATGTATGTTTGTTAATGTTGTTAGGGATAAACAAGCGGTAGATTGAAGGATTGCGATATGTAACTATGATAGGTTGAGAGAGAATCTCGTTTTCACCTTACAAAACACATAGTTTATTCATGAAGAGTGTGCATTAGCATACACTTACACTAGTCATATGCATATATACCCAAAGGGTATATTTACAATAAGCACCCTTAACTATTATTAAACTCCTATTTTATTACAATAATACAGTTCTAACAATCTCCCCCTTTGGAATGGAATAGGAGTTGTAGAATAAAATGAATAGGAGTCTTGATCTTTTCAGCATCTTGAGGGTCTTGTGCTTATTATCTTGTATCGCTCCAGTAACCTTAGGCATTTATCGCCTTCGGTTATATAATCAATTTAGCATGTAGAGGTTTTTAGCAAAAGGATCCTTGAGCATTGGTAGCATTAGTGGAAGCATATAAGGATTCATCAACAGGAGAGAATATGTTGCTTACTCCCCCTAGAATCACGAACGGGGAAACCCTCCCCCTACAATGTTGCTCTTGATCCTTGTTGACAAATTGGGGCGAGAATAAATTGTTACTTTCATCTAAGTATACTTCTCCCCTTAGACTGAATACCTCATTCAATATGTCTCATGCAGTAACCAACTGAATAAATCTTTATATATTCCCTTCATGATGTCCAAAGTCTTCACTGGTCATCATGAAAAATTGTTTCAGTTGAGAAATATCAGTCTAATAACTTGTACCACTTGTGAGCCATGATGGATTGTTGAGGAGTGAATGTAGATCAGAAATGAATACATCAAGCAAATCGAAAATCTGAGAAGTCTCGAACTTGAATTATCAACCGAGTCTGAATCACACCAAGTAACAAAGAGAACGAAAGACAAAAGGATGCAAACGAACTTGGGACGGATAAGGATTCTATAGAAAGATATAAGCATTAAGGAACACAGAGAGCTGAAATCATATTCAAGCCTTTTCAACCTGTATAACTATAGAAAAGGTGACTTTGAAAACAAATCGTGAATAGGGAGTCAGATACATCCTTATTCGAAAGCACACAAAAATCTATCAAACTCTTTGAAAACATGAAGTAAACAGATGTTGGTCAAGACAATCAAGTAACGATACAAGAATTCTGAAAGATAAGAATGAAAGATGAGATTTCAGAACTGACTGATAAAAGATAACCAAGAATCTAAAGGAGCAAGGAATGGATGGTGACACTAAGAAAGAAGAACCAAAAATCCGTTAAGAAAAGGACAGGATGACTAAACTTTTTTTTTTGGGTACTAGGAATTAATCACATGGTTCATGGGAAAACATAATATGACCCAAGTTTAGAAACATCAGAATGATAACTGAAACTTTGATAACTCCTGACTCAGTCCAAACACCCAAACACTTGACTTAGGAATTAAGGTAACAAGATAAATCAGTCAGAACGACGACGGGGGTGCGGGGGCAGCGCCCCTGATAATGGGGTCCAAGGGGTGGCAACCCCTGGCGGGGTCCAAGGGGTAGAGCCCCTGGCTGAAAATTTTGAACTTTTGAGTGGAAAATGCAAGTCTGAAAAACCTGTTCGATAGACCACAAACGATAGAACAATATAAGAACACGGTCGATAGATTTCTATCGCATGAAATAGTGCGATAAGGTCTGTGCGATAGGGTCAGCACTTGGAAAATTTCTTATCGAATCAGGGATGAGACCACGGTCGGTAGGTCTATGCAATGGATCCGTGCGATAGGAATTTCTTATTGACCGCACTTTTGAGCACCTGTGTGATAGGAGTTTCTTATCGAC